>UELW01000456.1:1267320-1867320 GCA_900490495.1 Danionella dracula
GAAGCTGGTATTTACATGCTGACCAAAATAGTGACAACAAAATATTGTAATAATCAGCCATGTCATTGGTCAGAGTGTTGAGTGTGAATAAAAGTTTAACAAAGAATGTCTAATAATGTTGTGTGTGTTTGTTGTGTGTTGTCATGGGTTTAAGTGTTGTGTGTGTGTGTGTGTGTGTGTGTGTGTGTGTGTGTGTGTGGTGTGGGTGTGTTGTGTGCGCGGTGTGCGGTGCGTGTGTGTGTGTGTGTGTGTGTGTGTGTGTGGGTGCGTGTGTGCGTGTGTGGTGTGTGTTGCGCGTGTGTGCGTGTGTGTGGTGTAATAAGCTTTTCAGTTTATATTGAGTAAGTAAGAAAGTGTGTATCTTTCTGCTGATCGTAGAGAATCTGGTCTTTCACAGATCAGCACCTTCTTCTCCACTGAGAGTTTTATTACTTTATCATAAATTCTTCCTTTCAGGTTTAGCAGCTAACAATACTTTGAGTGTTAATGTGTGTTCACAGACACAATGTTTGTTCTCTTTTAAGACTCTGGTTTATTGGTGTTTTTCCACAAAATAAGCATTTGTTTAGAAAGTTTCAAATTAAGAGGAACAAATTTTTTCACAAAATTGAGTCTTTGAGTATTAATGAATTAGGTAAAATTTACAAATTCGGGAGTGTTTTGTCAAGTATTTATTGAATTGATAGTTTTGTTAGATTTTTTTTCTTGTGTTATCCTTGAAAATTAAAATCTGTATTTGCCTTTTTTTATACAATTTTAGCAACTAGTGACAAATCTATTGAGTTATCCTTCCTTTTGGACAACTTTCATAAACTGGTGTCCTCGTTTGGGCTCTTTTCAGGGAGCAGTGGGAGCAGTTCACAGTGATATGAAAAGCCTCTCCCCACTCCAAGAAATCAAGTCCCTTGCTCTCTGTGAGAGTGGTGAAGAGAGACTAATATTAGTTAATCATAGTTCAAATCCAAAGCTTAGACTGGCAGTATTTTTCAGGTTGCGCACACTGTCTTCTTCTGTTTGTAAGCAAGTCTTAAACATTTACTATAAATTAGATGAATTTACATTTTTATTTCTGATTATCAAGCCAACACATTTCTTTTGATGATTCCCATGATGCAATCTTGCTCTCTAGTGTCTGTATTTGAGTATTCCTCTGTCTAAAAGGTCACAGGTTTTCACGCTTCACATATAAAATTTGACACACGCCCCAATGCAAACAAAAAGAGTCTGTAGACATGTCTAGCAAAATAACGCAGCAAATTAAGTTTTATTTAGTTTTTTTTTTTGCCATTTTTATTATTGAATATAATTATATTTACATTTAACAACACGTGTTTCTATTTTTAATTTAAAGAAATGCTTAATATATGTATATTCTGATCACTAAGCCCCAAATCACTTAAACCAGAGCACCAGTGAAATTAATTATAATATGAGTGAATGAACACTGAATGAGAGAATTAATTACTCAGCGATCTTGAAATAGGTTGATTATATGTGGCGGATTTGCTTGGAATACAGTAGGACTAATCTGTATATATATCTGCTCCATTAAACTATTTAAAAATGCACACACAGTAAATATACAGGCATCCATGTCTCCTTTCTATGGAAAGACTGCCTTCCTACAGCTCAGAGGTTACTTCCCACTTTCTATACACTATACTTTTTACACTATACTGTGCCTCTAACAGGTCACTGCCCAGTTTATGCCCACTGCCTTAGCATGATAATTTTTTCCAACAACAATATGTAATAATCACATTTGCATTTTGCATACCTGACCCATCTGTAGAAAGCCAACTAATACCAACTCTTTTATTTTGCCCAAGGTTATCTTTTAACCAAATATGTCAATCTTTTTGGGGAGAAAGGTTATTAACCGTAATTAACCAATAGCAAATGAGCATTGTCATGTTGTTTACTTTGATTCAAAAAGCCAGTGGATTTCAGACGAGCTGGGTTTGTGCAAGCATCTGTATCACATTGTCCCCCGAGTCTATGGTGAGCGCTTGTTCTCCCTATTGATCTACACTTTGGGCATAAAAAATTACTGACCAACAAAGACATAATGTTGGGAAATGCTAGAATAGAGAGGTCTCCATCTCCGTCTTAGGAAGTACATTCGGTTCCTCCGTGTCGGTGTCCCCCTAGAGCAGGGGTGTCCAACGTCGGTCCTGGGGAGCCACTGTCCTGCACATTTTAGTTGCAAACCTGCTGCAGTATGATATCCATATTAGTACACTCTACTTCAGCCAATCAGATGGCCATAATTAGTGCCACAGTTGTGTTTCATGATGGTTGAACCAAAAATGTGCAGGGCTCCGGCTCTCCAGGGCCGACATTGGACACCCCTGCTCTAGAGGTAGTAGTAACAACCGACTAGGGTGGAGTGCTGTATGCTAGAAGCACAATCTCGAGTTTGGATCGAGATATGTGCTTGCTGGAGCATAAATCGCCTAGTGCTTGGCAGTGTCCCTACTGGTAAAGCACTTTAGGAGAATGATGTTGGGACAACAAAAAGTGTTCTCAATAGCATTTTCACCCAGCATCTCGTTAGCTCTTTTTCAGGCAAAGTATCTCAAGAGCATCACCAGACTGCTCCTCTTTCACACTAGCTAACTATGAATGGAAGAATGCAAGAATGGAAGTTGCGTGGTTTGTGAGTGATACACATGTTTAGTCAAAGGGAAGACACGGTCATGAATCCATATAGTTAAAGTTTTATGCTCAATTTAGATAAATTTGAGGTGGATATTCACTTTTCAAAAGTGACTGAACTGAGATTTTTGAATATTCCCTCAGGGCTTTTTTTTTATAAAGATTTCCTTTTTCTTTACCTGGATTTAGAAAACTCGTCCATGCCTTTTTTTAACTGTGTAAATCCTGTGAAGATTTTTCTTTACCTTTGGTCTTCTCTCACTTTGATGTGATTTTCTTTTTGCAGCAAGAATTTTAAAGGTTAAATCTTTTATCTTCCAACAACAGTTCTCATTCACTGTTGCAACAATCATGTCACTCATTTCACCATCCCCTCCGTTTGTTTTCCTTCTCTTCAAATGTGTTTCCCTCTCAGCAGTGACTACTTCCATGGCGTGATCATTAGTGGACCATTTTGTGGAGACGCTATTATTTTTCTGCAGCTTTCCTCTCTACGCAAAATTTTTGTTGTGATTCCTATTTTATATTTTCAGTCATAGCACACCACAATGACCACCATCTGACATCTTCTGTATTAAAAATTATTCTACGCTTCTTTTCTTCACTCCAAGTTACTAAAAAAGAAAAATAAACTTTTTACAGAGTACTGACACAGATGCTCTCGGACACACCTTCCGAGAGAGAGAGAGAGAGAGAGAGAGAGAGCGAGAGAGAGAGAGATGGCCGGAAGCAGACATGCTGACAGCTTGGCTCATCTGATCTGTGTGTGCGTGTTATGAGATGATTTGTGAGTTTGTCCAGGCTGTTCAGAGTGAGAACCTTGCTGCTCTGACTCTGAATCCTTTGATTTTCAAACATCAGAAAGTTGATCTTAAATGAATGCAAAACCTAAACCAGCTCACCAGAAACATGACAAATACAAAAATCAAATCAAAAACAATTTATTAGAAATATGTGTGGAAAATAGACACAACAACTGAACTGACATAAATAACACCACTTACGCACTGATTATAGTGCTGTTTTTGATTAGTTTTTGGACTAAATCAATTAATCTAATTTTTAAATATATGTATTATATGCATTGCCAGTTCACCGAAATTGAAGCTTTGTTGTCCAATCATGCGCTACATTTACCTTTTTGTGTGCTCAGGACAGTTTTGCCAACTAGATTAAAAAAATAAAGAGTAGTATTAAATATAGTTTTTTCTTCTGAGAGAAAGAAATTGATTGTGTTTAAGGAAGTTTAAAATGTTGCATGTTTGACACTGTCGGGATCTGCCCAGTATCTTGTTTGGAGAGCCGTGTCGCCAGGGGTCAGATCACTGACAGTCCTTCCCTCAGTTTTGGTTTCACCTTGATTTCAGTTATCTCTCTTATTTTGTTTTGCCACCTCCAGCCACATGGCTCGGGTCATGTGACTGACGGTGGCCATCTTTGATTAGTTTTTGCTCATGGTCTAGTTTTGTTCCTTCCTTTCCCCTCCCTTCTCATTTTCTAGTTAGAGTTTTCAGTTGGTACACCTGTAGTTTCCCTCGTTATGTTTGATTGGTTTCCCTTTATAAGCTTCCCTCAGTTTGCGTTTGGTGTCGGGTCATTATACCACTTATCGGTGTTTTGATGGTGATTCTATTTGCTCTTGTGCTGCAATTATGTCTTTCTGTTCAGTCAAGTTTTCAGTTGTACATTATTCGTTGGGTTTCCCCCTCGTGGGTTTTGCTTTGGTTGCCCTGCCTTTGTTATTTGTTTCGTGAATAAATTATTATTTTATGAGAAAGACTGTCATGCATTTGGGGTCTGCGTTCCACTTTTGGCCTCCTGTGCCTAACAGACACACTATCAATAGGATAATAAAAAAATGAGAATGTTGCCATGTTTTTTAACTGGCTTGTATATTAACTGACTTTACAAATAAAGAAAATCGAATTACTCATCCCTAACTCACATTTACAAAAAAACAACTCCAAAAAAGGGAAAATGTCTACTTCATACCTCTCCCAGTCGTGCAATTTTCAAAGGTGCAATTGTCATTTTAGATTCCCTTAAGTCTAAAGCCCAAAGCACTGCATTCCCTTTTCTAGATTGACTTTTTTTTTGTTATCCAACTCCTAATTATGCAGGTTGCTGTCAACTTAAAGGATAGTTTTGTTGTTTGTTTGTTTTTAATAAATGTCTGAGTACTCACCACTTTGTGTGGCTGACTACTGACAGCAAGAGCAAACTGAGCAACACAAGGGGAGAAATCAATCCTTGCAAATATAGGGGCTGGTAGAGGAATACTGATGATATATGATTAGACATGAGGGGTGGGTATACAAAAAGACAGATCAAATGTAAAAGGAGCAATGTGAAAGCGAAATATTAGGAATAAGGAAAATCCTACTCAGATCACACAACAGGCATCAACACACAGGACAAAACCCAACTTATTACACAAAGAGGAATTCTCCATCATTGCACTCTAACACAGACACAGAAGAGACCTCATCAGCACAAACTAACTAGAACACAACCAAATAGCATTAAATACAAACAAGGGGTAATTAAATGCAGTTGGGAAGAGTAGGCATGTCACAGGTGCAAGGGGTAATTCAGCAAGAATTCTGACACAGATGTTTACATTACTATAAGGCTTTTTCTTAAAGCCCCTCATCTGCTCCTTAACCTAAACTGTGGTCACAAAAATTAAGTAAGAGTAAATTTTGTAAAATGAACGTAATATGAATATGTTCATTACAACCTTACAACAACTTTATATCTTAAAAGCGCCTCACCCTATACACACAGTGCACAGTCTAAATAGCACAAAATCTTTAGGGAGGACAACAAAATCGCAAAGAAAAAGTTGCTCCATATTAGTACATTTTATATGTGTCTAATGTTCCGGTTTTAAGTATAATAAAATGTAAACCTAATAAAATACATGTTGATGATGTTGCATGCAGTAAAATTTTTCTGGCCCACATAACAATACATGCCCTTTTGCAGATCTGCACACATCTAACTTATTGTTGTTTTGAATTAATACATATTTAATAATGTGCCAATTTAATTCTAATAAAATTATTTTAATGAAATTAATATTTGTGTTCTAGGTCAGTGTTTTTTTGTTTTTTTTTTAAGAAAATTACCAGATTCCCTCGGTTAAATCTTGGATGCATACTCATGTTTTGTTGTTGTCACAATGTTATATGAGTAAGCAGCTAATACATTCATTGTTATATTTAACCTTTAAATGACTATGGAGAAATGCAGCTCTAACAATCAAGAAGTATTTTATCTTACTTATACTAAGCGGAAAAAAAAGAATATCTCCTGAACAAAGCTCCGATCGCCATGCAGCTGGTCCTGTTCATACCGAAGTGCTTTTTACCCTTACCCTGCAAGTTTCAACCCGATACATAGAGAGGAAGTATTTTAAATAAATTAAATAAATTATTTGTGAAAAATCAAGGACAATGCTAGAGCTTTGCAGATGGTCGGCTTTGGAAACCCTTTTAAGAGCGATAATGAAAATCTTAAAAATGTATTTTTAATTATACATTTCTTGTTTTCATAATATCGGTCTGAGAGCTAATTTCTTTTTGTTGTTTTGTTCAAATTATCCATCAATCTTCTTGTCGGCTTAGTCCCTTTCGGGGTCTCCACATTGGAATGAAGAGCCAACTCTTCTAGCATATGTTTTATGCAGTGCATGCCCTTCCAGCCGCAACCCACTACCAGGAAACAATTTGCCTGTACCGCATGTATTTGGACTTGTGGGGGACACCGAAGCACCCAGAGTAAACCATGCAATCACAGGGTGAACATGCAAACTGCTATGAGACGACTGTGCTACCCACTACGCCATTGTGCCGTCCATGTTCAATTTATAATAACTAAAAAATATATGTAGTCTTTAAAAATATTTAGGTAAAGTGCATTTTTTTTACTGTGTGATTCTAACCATAATTTCTAAACAATATTATTTACAGGATTGTGTAATGTTTAATGTGTAGTACTTTTATAAGTACCACTACTTTTTTTTTTTAATTCAGTGATATTTGTGAGGAGCACATATCTGTCAGATCTCCTGGCTGATCAGCTGGTTCTATCTGTTTGGTTTGTTTGTACTAGCTACATGTTCCTTTGTTTGTGCTCCTGATTGTTTCTCTCCATCCCCTTATTCTCATTCAGTTAGTTGATTTGTTTCACCTGTCTTTTCTCATTTTCTCATTAGCTCCCCTATTTATTCCCTTTGTTTGTGCTGTTCTGTGCCAGATTGTTGTTTGCTTCTGACCCTGCAACATCCAATATAGGTAAACTGAATGCTTGACCAAATGCTTGCTGAATGTTTGACTCCAGAAGTCTCTCCTCACCTTACCAACCTTTCCCAAGTTTTTGCTCTTGTGCCTCCTGAATTTATGATGTTCTGAGCACTGGCCTGGTTCTGACCATTTCACCTGCCTCTGTTTCTACTAGCCAGTCTATTTTTTTCTTCCTGGTTATTTCCAGTCATTCTTCCCCCAACTATTCCAGCAAAGTCTGCAAGTATTTTCTTTTGACGTTTTTCTTTAGAATTTTTAATTTTGCCATTTTTGCTTATGGACGGATCTGTCAGAATTTTTTCTTCTATAATAAATTATTGTCTTCACCTGCTTTTGGGGTTTCTTTCTGTTTACTGGCACTGACAATATCTGCATAGGGCACCCATATAGCCAGCAGTGACCCGGCTTCTCCAAATAATCTACACTGCATCTGTGTGTATTTGCAGAACAGATGGCAGAGCTCTCTATGTACTCTACGAATATTTGTGTGTTCACTTTAAACTGCTTCAATATCATTATTAGAAACACTACTGAACATCTCTTTCTCTGACAGCTAAAAGATCTCCTAGAAGCATATTCAAGTAGGTCACTCCACCTGACAACTCCACTGCAGCACAAGTGAGTGTGTGTGACACTTAGAACACAAGGAGGAAGACTCAAGAGAGTGTTTCTTAAAGAACATGCTGATGCTACACACCTCTTTACTGATCCAGGAACCTAAATACTCAGAATTCGATTCAAACAACATATGCAAAAGAACAGCCAGGAAAATCAGTGGGGTAGATTGAGAAACAGATTGCATCCAAGTTTATTTTTTCTGTACTCCTTATGCACTTGTGAAAAAAGGATTTCCTGTGCAAAACATGCAGCAACCTCCCAACCTACCTCATCAATCCAATAAAGAACTAATTTAAACAACAAACTTAAACACAGCTAACTTTCATTGGAGAGTTCCTTGCAATCACATCCAAAGATTAGTTACAGCCTAGTACCAATGTTTTTTTTTCTAACATAAGAAATTGTTATTTTTGTGACAGCTGCGTTAAACCAAACACATATACAGACAATGAGAGACCTTACGCAGCATTTGTGTAGAGCAGTAGTGCATAGAAATGTACATTTTCTCTCTTTCCACCTCACATTCTTTTTCTCTCTGTCTACCTAACCAGAACCACACACCTCCTTGCTCTGCACAGATAAGACCTGAAACAGGTGGCGGTAGTTACCCTTTACAATATAAGGACTAGGAGTAGAGATAATTGCATGAAAATGTAAGGAATACAAGTAGAAAGTAACTGTTCCAGTTAAATATAGATAAGGAATCAAAGTTTAGTATTTTGGTACTTGACATCCCTGTCTGTTATGTTTGTGAATATTTTATATGTTTCATGTTACCCTTAAGACAACTGGTGCTCCCTAAGAGGTGGTCAGTGTCCCTACCCCTCTTTTAAACCTAACAGTTAAATATCTTCCCAAACTCAATGTAATGCCTGACCACATCTCCACAAGCAAATCACATACATTATAAACAGTTTATAAAGTAAAGACAGAAAATAATTACTTACAATATCAAATATACAAATGTCTGAGTTCATGTCTGAATTTTTACATGTCTGAGTTCAGACATGCCAACATTGTTGAAAGTTTTTTTACATTTCTAAATGACATTCTAAACGCTACTCCACAGATTCTACAAATCAGCAATTACAAGCCTTAGTATTTATCAGGGATTATTAATGATTTTACAATGCTGCTATCAGCAGTCGTGACTGATAAATTCTGAGGGGTTTATTATTCATCATTTACATCGACAAATGAGGTTAATCATCTGATTAACATAAGTTCGGGAGGAGCTTGGCTGATAATTCACTAATCATATGGGCCCAACCTACCCATATTATCTCCAGTACATAAGACACGACCACAGAGCTAACATCTACATCGTGCAAGCTATCCCTCCTTTCACCCCTTCGCCACTCGCCATGCACATTTCACCTCTTCTCACTTTGGTCTACACCTCCTTTAAACTGCAGTAATAGAATTAGTATTAGTAAGAGAATCATTATTCTCTAAAAACACTGTTGAGTGAGTGGCTTGCAAACACTACATCTTAAACATCAATCATCACTACCAGATCTTCTGTCATAGTTCTTTATTCATTTAAATAGACGTTACGTTTTTATTGAAGATAATAATCATGCGTGAGCCAAGAAGTCACTAGAAAAACTCAACAAAGATACAAAGCAGAACTAAACAGAAAAACTAATTAATCATCCACTACAGGGTTAAAATTTGGAGTATTGCTTTAATGTTGTATCAAAATTGCCAGACTAGATTCAAATGAAACTTTTAGTGGGCAAAAACAGTAAGTTTGCTACAGTCTTTATAGATAAGAAAAATAATCAGAAATGAGATCAGTTCTTCCTCCATTAGGGCTGAGAATATACACCATCTGTCTAAACATGTACTTTATTGGATTGTCAAAGACAATCTGTTAATAAAGACATAGTCTTTTGTGGAATTGAGGGTAAATAGTGGCAATATCACATGTTCTCCATAGTTTGAGCTCATATTGTTTTATAAGAGACAGGTTCCCTAAAATTGTGCTTTAAAGAAATTTTAGACAAACGTTCAACAAACCAACAAATGCGTAAACATTCTAGGAGCACATCAAAAACTTTCATTTGTGCTGTACCAAGGATCAGAATCAGAAAGATCTTTATTGTCAAGTGTACAGCGCACACACAAGGAATTTGTTGTAGTACAGCGGTACTCTCCAGTGTTGATACAGAAAAATAACACAATACAAAAAATTGCACAATAACAAGTGTACATTAACGCCCAATACACATCAACACAGTTGCACAGTAACACTGTAACAAAGGTTATGTAACTAAATTGCTCAAGTTAAAAGTACAGAGATTATTTGAGTTTGGCAGTACAGAAAACTGGACAATAACACAATAACTACAAAAAAGCTGGAGACCATCCCACCGTGGCTGCCATGCTCGGTGGCATCTTGGATCACAAGACAACTTCAAGTTATATTTGAATTGTGATTCATTAATTGGATCCACACAAAAAAAACTGATTAATTGGATAACAAATATTATAATCACTTGACAGCCCTAGTAATGTAAATCAAAGGACTGAATGTTAACCTGGCTTGCTCAGCCGTAGGTGATTCAGACTTGGCAGAATCAAAGATATATGATCTAGATGCTCTCTATATGCAGCAGTGCTCTTTTGGTCACAATATGCCTTCCTCTGTGTTTGCTGATACACATTGGGGACTTAAAGAAGCAATGTCTGACAGCTAAGGCAAACCAAAGTCTGACATGATCTACAACAAAACATTTATATAAATAAGATTGAAAAAAGATTAAAAGTACATACAATTGACAGATAAACTAAATAAGTCAGCCATGTCAAAGTTGACAATATTACAATTCAAGTTTCAATCCATTGCTTTTTCAGTTTCAGGTATTATCTTTGACTCGTTTCCTTCCTTCCTTCCTCACATCCTTCCACTCACTAGAACTGTTTTCTATCACCTCCAGAATATTGCTTGTCTTTCTACATTTCTCAGCACCTCTGATGTGGAAACCCTGGTTCATGCTTTCATCACATCTCACCTTGACTAGTTGACTACTGTATCATTCTCTTCTATGGTCTTCCAGCTCTATCATAAATAAACTTCAGTACATCCAAAACTCTGCAGCCATGCTTCTTACTTTAACCAAAAAGTCTTCCCACATCACTCCTTCTTTTCAACAACTTTGAAACTCTTATCTCTCAACTTGAATTTGCATTCATTCAGTTTTTTTCTTATGCTCGCTGCACTGTATGCTGTTTAAATGGATTTTATTCTTGTTTTTTTCTGTTATTGTACCCATGTAAAGCTGCAGTGAATCTTCAGAAAAACACTATTTAAAACAAATATTATTACTATTATAAATTGTATGGTTTCCAAATTAAATCTGTTTCCACACAATACTGTTTTATAAAGACTTGGCCGTCCTCTAAGTTAATGTTGAAAAAAAATGTGTACATTCTATAGCTTGTGAATTCCAGACAAGGGTGTGGGGTTGTCCTTGAAAGAGACAGGTCATATTCTCATTTATTTTACTGACATTGAAATACAGCTGAAAAGATGTAAAACTGAAAGCTATGATGGTTTAATGTCTTCTAACAATCTTGCACCCCATGTATTTTCAGAACACCCTCAAATGTGAAGATATGTCCTTTTCCTGATGTTCCTATAATACTTAGCTTCATTAGTATACTTATTTAAGTATTCAAGTCCTCAACTAGCACACAGTACAGTTACATTTGGCTCGTATGAAAGTAGCAAAATATCAAACTAGTTAGACCTGCAGATTCACATAATGCAGGGCAAAGACATGCCCTCTCTTTTTCTGTGTTGACATTTATAACCCCATGTTAGATCTCTCACCTGACAGACAGTGACCCCTTCAAAATGACTAAGGAATTAGCAGAGCAAATGAAAAAATGTAATTTCTCAAAAAACTATATTCTCATTCAAAGAAAAATCTGCTGTAGAGTCATTTTGTGGTAGTGGAGGTCCACTTTAAAGCCTTTAAAGGTACTGTATCATGTAAACTCGACTTTTTTTACATTTCTTGCATGTTTTAGTATTGTTCCCACATCAAAAAACATGCCTCAAATCATATTCAGATTGGTTGATGCATGTTTGTTTAATCCTATTTTCTTTTTCCGGGGAGTTCAAAATGGCTCAATGAGTTAGGAACGCCAACTGGCCATGTAATCACTCAGTAACCAATCAGATGAACTGCGTGGGTTACGCAATTAAAAGATAGTATAATTTTGGATGTCCAGGGCCAAAATCGTTTTTTGGCCTACCAAAAGTTGAATATACTCGTTGGCAGACAAAAAACCCCAGCAGGGGGTGTAGCAGAAGTAGTTGGGGGAACATGGGGAACATAGCTTGTTTAGTTTTCATAGCAGGTGAGTCAAAGACATTGTTTACAATTAATACTGCCTTTTGAAGGTTTAATTCTGTAGTTGGGTCAAATATTTATTATAAATCATTTTAAAGGGACATGATATGATACCCTCACTAAGGGAGTTTGGTAAAAGGGCATATTACATTTTTGTAAAACTTTCTAAAATGTGTTGTTGTTGTTGTTGTTTAGAGCTCTGCATTATTGAGAAAGACTTGCAACTAGCTGCAACATGCAAGTTCTGGATGAATGGCGCTTGGTTGAAAAGGACGAGCTATTCTGCAATCTCCAGATGGAAGTGGCCTCCCTGACAAAACCCACCACGCAGTGACTTTAATCCAGGGTTAGCTCAAGCAGAAGAGAGACAAACACAAACCAGTTGGTTAAAAGCTAATACTAATGCAATCAGTTAGTAAAATGGCATCAAACCCTGAGCAATGTTCAAGCCAGTCAGTATATGACGTTTAAGCAAGATGTAACGTAAAATCTTTGTCCACTAATTTTGAAAGACATGTACATAAAACTCAGCCCCTCCCCACCAGTCCTTTTGAAAAATCATGTAAGGGGTGCCGTTTTTTACACCAAGTAGAAGTTATCTCCCCTAAAAAATCCCATCTCTGCCGCTTTATTTCAATATTATTTTAGGAACACTAGACTCCTCGTTACCAGTGAAAGAACAACTGAAGACGAGGGATTTTTACTTTTCAAAGCAGATACCTGAATAAAGATTGAGTTTATCTATTCATATCTCTCACATTTGAGTCCTTTTTGATCAAGCAGCAATCCAATGTTGAAATTACTAAAGGACTGTTGTTGAAGGATGGATCTACAACTAATTTTTGTTTTACACTTTCTGTCCTTAAAACTGCTTGCTTTGAGGTATTCATGCTGTAAATAATAACTGGTAGTATGGCAAGCCTGTTATACTATTTTAGTTGATAAATGAAGTATAATTAGATTTTTCTAAGTCATGTTATTATTAATATAGTTGGGATTACATACATCTATAACTGTCTTTATGACCCAGTCTTAATGTGATAGCATAGCATTATAGTGTACAATATAGTCAGTGGTCCTTTATTTTATTTTATATTTAGTGCATTGGTTCTTGATTAAATTCTGAGTCTACTTTTTTACATACCATTAAAATCATCTTAACCAACAGCAGATGTTAGCGTTAACTTTTACTTCTTGTTTTTTACTTTTTACTTTTGTTTGAACTCTACTTTCAGGTATCAGTATCGTGTTGCAGGTCATTAGAGGTCTGAACATATTGAACTGTGACAATTGTTTCTGGTTATCTATAAAGACAATATTAATGAAGTTTTTTTTTACCTTATATGCCATTATTACCACAATAACACATACTTTCATTTTCTATAACTGTGATTAATTTGTGTTGGGTAAACATAAAACAATTTCATAAAAAATGTAATGAATACATAATTATTTTAGGGCTGCTGCATTTGATAAAAAAAAAAAATAAATGCTGCTCTGATTTTAATTCCATTCATCAAATGAAATATTGTTTGAATGTGTACATGCTGAGGGTAAACAAGGATATATTTGATTTAATTTAGTTTGTGCCAGAATAAAATGCAAATAAAAATGTTAAAGAAACAAAAATGAGCAGAGAAAATAAAATAGTTTACCCAAATTCCAATAAACAGAATAGTTCTTTAGTTTCCCCATAACAAATGATTCTGTTGTGCATTTATTGGAGGTCTTTTAATGAGCTTTTCTCGTGTGGATACAACAGCTCAGCTATCCAGCTGTACTAAATTGCACTTCCAGAGACCATTTTGGAAGAAATGTTCACTGCAACTCTAAAAAGACACATTGACTCCTTCATCTGTGTGCATTCAAACGTCACTCAAACAGCTCTGCATTAGTGTTGGTTTAGAAAATAACTACATATCTTTGCGTCTTTTATTATCATCTTACATTTTAGTAAAAAGCAACAAAGATGTATAATATGGCCATTACGACTCCATGATATCTTACTACCAGGTGGAGATGCGAGCTGGTGTGATGTGAAATCACAAGCATGCAACCCCGGTCTCCTTCAAAGTATATAATAATGCATATTGGTGCATTTCAATTATCTTTCATAAACTCAGATATTCCGACTTCTTGTCGTGTAAGGTCTTCAGGTGGACATCAATAGTTTGCAGGAAAAATCTCTGATTCAACATTTTCCATTGCACTAATTGATTGATCAGTTACCATAAAATACATCAAAAAGTTTAAAGCTATGAAAGTTGACATGAAACAATCTCTGCCCCACTCAAAGATCAGCCCATCTCCAGGTGGACACCGCAGCCCCAGCTCAGGAGCGCGAGGAACACACACACACGCGCGCGCACGCACACACACACGCACACGCACACACACACACACACACACACTCTGATCAACGGTACTTACTCTGAGAGCTGAAGATCTCCCGCGGACTGAAACACACACAGAAACACACACTCCATCGTTACGAGTCATGGAAGTGGCCTATCAAGTAATCAATCTCGAGATGATGAGCACGAAACTCACCCAAAAGCATGAAAGCGCTCGCGGAGGAAGCTTTGATATTTCTTTCTTTCTTTCCGTCCAGAAACCACCACGGGGAAGAGAAGAGTGAAGCTCGTCACTGTTTTTCTTCTTCTTCTTCTTGTAGTTGTTGTTTACACACGATCCTTTCCTAATCCACTCGAATGGGTTCCGTGCGTCCTGGCTCCACGGAGAAGCACCCAGCTGACTGACTCCTCGCTCCCTGAGCGCGTGCCCGCGAGCCTGGCGTACAGACGCGAGAGCGGCGTGCACGCGCATGAGTGGGAAATTCTATTTTGTTAGCAGCTGAGGAGTCCCAGATCAAATCAGTTTCGTACTGTATGTCCGACTCCTTCGCATGATAAACATATATTTTGTGGTTGAAAAAGTACTTGTAGAGGGGACGGTTAGAATATACAGATTTTTTGTTAATGAAAGCAATAAATTAAAGATCAATGATTTTAACACAGCGGCTGGCAGGGCATCTGCTAGAAGACCCAGAAAGGGAAAAAGCCGACATGCAAATGGATGGATGGATGGATGATTTAAACACCGGATAATAGTGTCATGGTTTAAAAAAAGAGAATAGTTACAAAAAGTATAGTTGAAAGCATTGGTTTAGGGCTTATAGCTGTCTGGCAGTCCTTGGTTCCCTGAATAAGATTGATTAGTTGCTATTTCAAAAGATACATCCAATAATTTTCTGATTTTATTACACCACAAATTAAGTGATCTGAAACGTTGATCATTACTTTTATTTTATTTTCTCTTATGGTGCATTTACACAGAAATGATTTCAACGTGAAGACGAAGGTATGTCTCTTTCTCCATGTGGAAATTAGAGACATGTAAACTGTTTTATATTTTTGTAATAGCTCTATTTTCAGGTGCTCACGTTCATCGTGAGAGATGATGAAAGTGAGGATGTGTTTATATGAACTGTGTTTCTATGAACATTACATTAGTAGAAAGCAACATAAACTCATGTTAAATGCATCACGTTCATTTAAAATGTTAATCTCTTGGTTAAAAACAGCCAATTTCCGTTAAAAATATTAGTAAACCTACCGTAATGTGTTTATTCATTCCAGCTGCAGACATTAGCCCTGAATTAACTTTAGAGCTAATATCTTCTTGCCATCATAACAGGTGTGATCCCTCTGGCACAGAGAGAATAAAAATGTGTCAGTATGTGAGTAGCTTCACCTGAAATAAAGTATATTTACCTGTGCAGGATTAGTACCATACATGCAAAGATTTAGTATTTTGACTACAAACTCTGCAATTTTGCATGTTTTAAATGAAAATAGACAAGAGACCGGACAGGGGCACAGCATCTAACAGAATGGACTTTTGCTATGAAGAAAATATGGTGATGTGCCGTGATTTGGATGTCATATACCATGCTTCCAAGACCAAGTTTTTTTTTTATGACAGCCAGCTCAAACATGTGCTTCGGCCATCCTGGCATTGCCAGGCATTGGTTAAAGTGGAAGCAATTCAAATTCTCGTTCAAACTTGCAGTTGAACTTAGCCACACGCTAGGGGCAAGTGAAGGACCAAACATAAGCTGTTTTTCCAAGTCTGTCTTTCCAAGTGGATTATGAGATCTGGCGATTACAACAACCAGCGAGATTCTCCTGCTGCACTAGAGTGTCTGGGTTGTTGAATGCCCCACATTTCTATGCGGCCTTCACTGCTTTCCAAACATCAAACAAGTAAGCGTCTTTGTTTATAAGTGTGAGCTCTTAGTTCTGCCGGTCTGTCTGCTAAATCATGTTACAGAGATGTTTATCTGTGCACATCCTCTGGATGTAATAGATTTGTAACATTGACAGACAATCAGTGGTGCAGCCTCGAGTTTTTGGGGCTTAATGTTACACATCTGAGGCGGAACTCGAGGGCTAAGACTGTGTTGTTTGCATTGTTCAGGCTAGTAACGCACTAAAATCGAGGCTGGCATACTTCAGGCCATCACCGGGTATGACGCAGGTCCGGCCCCCCAGGATCAACAAGGGTTATGACCTCTGTTCTGATACAGAAACCCCAGTTTTATGTGAGAAGGTCGATCCTGTTTTCACAAGGTGCAGTCATCCCACCTGCCGACGTGGCAAGAGGGTTTAACCTGTACTTCCTAATTTCCAGATGCACAGACAGGTTGCGACCATTCCTAGACTTGCATATTTTGAATGATTAAGTCCAGAGACTCCCTTCAGGATGATTTATGGTCAATATAGTCTGTCCAGGGAATTGGTTTGCTGCTATAGTTCTGAAGAATATGTATTTTCACATCAGCATACTCCCTCAACAGACCATTGTTAATTGGCCGCGGAGGTTGAGAATATTAATGTGGCTTCCTCCACTTTGGGTTGTCTTTATTCCCTCATTCCTTCATAAAGTGGTTGAGGCGGCATTAGTACCATTATACGAGAAGGGGTGTGAATACTAGTGTACCTGGATGACAGACTGATATTGGCCCAGTCGCAGACACAGTTAATTAGAGTCCCAGTCCCATATCTTTTCTAGGCTAGGAGCTGAACTTGTGGCGTATGCAAGCATATCTTTCTGGGACACGGACCATCCTTGACGGAGTGGGGTGCATTATGTCAGAAGCATAAAACTCATGGTTTTCGACCTAGAAACGGGATTCTTGAGCATAAATGTCCTAGAGCTATGTTCAGTGTTCTGAACGGCAAACCTCTTCAAGATGATGCTACAGGGACCTCACATGTTTGTCAGGATTGACAACGCAGTGGCGTTGGCATATGTCAATTGACATTTTTCAGCTCCCGCTCACAGACTGCTCTGCTGGAGTCAGCTCTGGTTTCTGTCACTAGTCGCTGTCCATGTCCCCGGCAGGTTAAACCCCACAGCTGATGCACTATCTCGGTGGAAATGTGACTCCCCCTGGGAGTCCAGCAAATCTGAGATCACTTGGTATAAAGGAGGTAGACGTGTTCCTCATTCAAGAGGATACTCAGTGCCGGCTGTCACACTGTCCCGGCCTCCTCAAAGGGGCAGATTTTTCCTGCATTACTGGCCCAGGAAGAACACCTATTGGCTTTTCCTCAGAAACCTCAGGGAGGATGAGGAAGAGGTCTTAGTAGTGCCCCTTATTGGCCCAGCAGACCCTCTCTTTCGAAGAAACCTGCCTACCAGGACTGATGTTCCTGAGGACAGGGCTAGATATGATCCCAAGGCTTCTAGCATCCCCTTCAAAACTTAAGTACTGAACCTCCAAGAACTGCCTGAGAGGAGGCAGCACAAACTCGTCTCATTTCCCAGCTTAAGCACTGAGGAGCTTTGTGAGAGGACCCATAACCTATTTTGAACAGCTCTTTGTATGCTTGGAGGTCAGCAGATAATAAGAAAGCTGACTCCAGAGGTTGGCCCACTTACAAGTGGAGGTCATCTCTCCGCATACACAGCATCCATTGTCCCTTGCCCCCTAAAGGTGAGAGCCCACTTCTTCAGGGGAGTTGCTGCCTCCTGGGTGTTGGTACTTTGCACGCTCCTGATTTGCAACACCTTTTTCCAGGTACTATAATCTGTGCATTGAATTCGTTTTCAGCCATGTTGGGTGGTGTCAGCTTCATCTGAACAGTAGGGGTGTTCAGCTTGGCTTGTGCCATTCCATGGTGATCCATTCACCTTTTTGCTCCTGGAAACATGGACGTCTTTCTCCAGCTTTTTGGCTCCTTTCACCCAACAGGCATTGTAGATTAAGCGGAGTAGTCCTACATACTGTATGCCCTCTATGAGAGACTACTGGTTGCATCTTTTATGACCCCGGGTAAGGGAGGGCCTAGCAGTTTCCTGAAAGGCTAACTCTTGTCAACTGTTTCTCTGGCTAGTTCCATCTATGTTATCTTCCCTCTAACAACCTAGCTTTGGTTGGCTTAAGGTCTACATTCCGTCGGCCCCTTATTGAAACCGTACGTGCATTAAATTGGCGGAAGTTCTAGACCAGGGGTGGGCAAACCATTGCCCACGGGCCACATATGGCCCATTGTGGTTTTTAATCCGGTCCGCCAAAGATTAGTACAGTGTTTGAGATGAATTATTGCATTCATTTCATTTTGACTTGAAATGAGTTATTTCAACATCAGGTGGCGCAGTAGGCACAATGACTTGATTTAGCGCGCCTCAGCCATTTTTAATTATCGCTCTTCTTCTAATGTTACTGATCAGATGGCAAATGTTATTTTACTGAAGTCAGGTCCAAGGCTGTATGTTTTACTTGCCAGGAAACCAAGAGGACACGCTCGTTGTCGGACTAATAACGTGTCTGGCCATTAGCCGATGCGGAGGGACCTAGGTTGTGGTATTTTAGAGTGAGTTCCCATAGTCATCATCGACATACGTCTCCGTTGCCTGTTCAGAGAAACAGGGATTGCACAAGTAACCATAGATGTTCATATTTGCCAGGCCAAAAGTGGTCTATATCTTTTGAACCAGGAGAAAATCAAATCTGTGCCTTAACTCAACAATGAGCCACACAAAACTAATAAATACATATTTAATTTTTGATAATTTTCAGGAGCCTAACAATGTACATAACATCATGTAGGTTTCAAACAATATTCATCAATGCCTTAAAATGAAATTTATACATTTTTAATAAACAATGGAACTTTGAAGGCCGTGTTTATGATGCTTTATGACCTTTAGCCAAACTTTTCTCAATATATTAAATAAATATTGAATTAACATACACTGATTTTACAACATTTGAAAAGGGAAGTAATACAAACCCCATATTTTGACTTGCTAATTCTATACAAGTGTGAAAAAACAAAATACAAACAGATCCTTAACAGAGTAATGTACATATTCCAGGAGTTAAAGAGTACATTTTCTTCCAAGATATAAAAATCAATATCCCTTTATTTTTATACATTTTAAAACATAGTGTAAAATTCACATAAACAAAAACCATGCATTCAAATCAAATTTTTTGTAGTATTGTTTCATAGTGCATTTAATAATTTATTTAATGTATTTATGTTTTTCTTTCTACATAGCTTACTTATATTATTACATGCAATTGTTTTATTAGAGATAAAAATTAAATGAAAGTGCAATCCAAACAGTATCTCATGTTTTTAATATTTGTTCATGGTGTCGTCTTCTTTCCGAAAATATGGATTTCCAACACCACTGTCCATTCCTCTCTCTCCAAAGGAGGAATACACTGGAGGAACTTGACTCCTGTAGCTCACATCTTCATAGTACTACAAAAATAAAAATAAATACACTATTAGTATTTTTTAATAGTTGTGTTATCCTTTAGTTGCAACCTAATGTGTATCAACCTAAAACAAGTCATAAATCAGCATTGATCTTTCAATTGATGTTCCCTTGCAACATTTCTACATGTTTTTTGTTTGTTTGTTTTTTTGCAGCAGTTTGAAACAGTGAAACAGAGCATTCCTAAAATTCCAGTCAACGTAAGGTCTATATCTAGAAACAATAGGTTTACAATTAAAAAGTAATAAAAAGTTGGGTTTATAATTATAGTCTGCTCTCTGAGCACAACATTTCAATGAAATTAAACTATGTATGCGTGGATGACCTATCTAAATCCTTGTTCTCATTTTCACTTCTTTTGGTCATCAATTAAAGCTAAATTTGTGCAAGTTCTGGGAGCTAATGTTATCACTAAAACAAACACAGCCGAAGAAGGCGATCGGCTGGTGGCAAGCTGGGCCGCACGGCAGCTGGACTCCCTAGGTGGCCTGTCCTAGGGCCGCTTGCGATGGACCTCTTCCCCTGATGATGTTGGAGGGACCCCCCGGACAAGTCTGTTCCTGGTAGCCGCTCTAGGTCGCTGTCTCTGTCCAGGGCTGATGATCCGAGAAGGACTGATGAAGTTTCTCCGTCGTCAAGCAGGTGGTGGGGGAGTTGACTTATAAGTGGACCTGCCACATCTCCATCTACACGGCGTCATGAGTTCTCACAGACCCTTCACCTGCTTCCTGATTGTAGAGACCCTCGATGTGAGGTCCTCTACAGACAACAAAGGGACTACAGGTATGTTGAGGAAATGTTTCAGATCGTGTAAAAAAACGATCAAGATGATGGCTGTGGACTACCAAAGTAGACCTTGTATGGCCAACGAGCATACCTCAACTTTTAAAGCAGTAAGCGGTAAAGTCCGTAGCAGCTCTCAGGTCATCCATAAGACCTGTGCGACAACTCCCTTTCTGCATATCTTTCAAGTCTAGGCTTCAAATACCTGAAAGGTTTCCATGGCATGCAGGGCAGTGGCAGCTGGGTAAGCTCTCGAAGTCAGGTCTAATGACAGCTTATCATGCCAAGCGGCAGGCTTACACGGGCATAATACACCAGCAGAGCCTGCTCTACCTGGGAATCGAGTCATACCTCCTAGCTATCGCGCCATCAAGTGGGGCGACAGAGGGGAGTCTGACCAACCTCCTTTCTTACAGTAGGAGGTGCCTTTCAAGATCTGGTAAGCTCCCGATGCACTTCCAGGGAAAACGTGATCAGGGCGGCTGCGGGTTTATCATTCCAGTGCCACATTACCGAGCCTGGAGTTTTCGGATGTGAGGGGCAGAGCTGCCTGTAACCCAAGCTCTCCTGCAGCCCAGGTAAGCAACTCAGCCATCTACTCCGCAGCACAACCTGCTGTTCCCTAGAGGGGTAGAGCGATGTACTGTCTCCTACAGGAAATGCACCGGCTCACTCCAATGCAGCAGTGGAGATTGCATTATTAAGCACATAGGAGTCGTCAGAAGATGCCAGCAGCGCATGTTCTGATAACTTTCTGTGGCGGATAACAAACGCACCGGCAGAGCGGGAAACACAGGAAGTGTGCATGCAGCCCAACGGAGATGCTTACTCGTAATCACAACAACTACGCAGCTACACAACAGAGTGCAAAATTTGGGTTACTTAACATTGTTTGACACATTATCGTTGTTCTTGTTCAAGAGCCAAATTACGTCAAATAAATTAGGCTGTGCATAAGTTTACTCTGGGTACTATGATATGCATAGCTTAATTGAAAAGAGAAAATTGTGATAGACATGCAACCAGGCAAAAGTGTACTTTGCCTTTTGCCTACAAAAGTACACATCTCACAGACATAAATAAGATACAACCAGCAAAACTCTGTGGCTGGAACAGGGGTGAGAGAGAGAGAGAGAGAGAGAGAGAGAGAGAGAGAGAGAGAGAGAGAGACAGTTCAACATGCACATGTGGATCAAAAGTGTTATACAACCTATGGACTTCCGCACAGGGCCTCTAGAGCTAAGGCAAGAGAGGACAGCACAAATTGTTATTGAAATAATGAACAGAAGGGCATTTTTTTGCATTTTGGATAGATAATAACTCGTAGTCTCGTCATAATGCCTGTTTCCCCTATCAGGGCACTTGAGGAGTTTTCCTTCCTGGCTTTCCTTGATCTTAATTGTGTTAAATTAATATCAGAGCAGTAATACATTTCTGCAGGAATTTATAATCAGCAGTGTGCATCCCTAACATAATATATTTATCTTTCAAACTACTTTTAATTATATTTTTATTGATGACTTCTAAACAGAAAAAAGTAGTTCATGACATATAACAAGTTCTAGAAAAAGTGTTAGTTCTTGTCTTACTGCCTTGCTTTCTGGGCGATCCCTGCTCACCAGGGCCATACTACTGTCACTGTTGGTCATCTCCAGATTTGTGGCATCAGGCTTGGCTCTGGGAATCCTGGGAACTTTTGTAGGCGAGTGGATATCTTTATTAATATAGGTTGAGCTAAAGTTTTCTTGTGGTGAGCTTTCTTTTTGATTCCTATAAGTGAAACCACAGAAAAAAGGTCAATCTTTTCAGGTTTGAGAGCGAGTACTCTTGAGCTCTTGAGCCTTACCTGCAGCTTACAACAATGAGGGCCACAATAAAGATAATCAGCAAAGCACCCAACACCGTAGACACAACAACCACAACCAGAAGATAAGCTGTAACCAGAATTACCATCCAACATAAAAATATAAGACATCCTCAAAAACATCAAATCAGTACAACAGTGAGGACAATATAAATGACTTACGAGCATTGCAGTTAAATCCACCAAAACCAAAGGTACACCTAAGCAAACAACATTTATTAATGATAATTTTTTTAAAAATTGCAATACAATCTATTATGTTCAATTCATTCTATAAATTGTGTAGTGAAAAGGTTTTGGTGAGTTTTAACTGCTTATTCAGTAACAAAGATGGGTTTATCCATAAAATCTGCTCATCCTACGATTGTGTTGAGATTGTGGGGTCACCTCTGAATATTACCTTAACTATATGACCTGCTCCTACCAATCTCTGTTGAAGTAAAATCTAAGAAATACGCAATTTTTTTCTCACACATTTAGTGCCACTGTTTATACTTAATTTTATAGGTCAGTTTAAAATAAATCACTTGAAATGTGTATGTAACACAAAGATCTGAAAAATAAAATTGTAGTTAACAGCATACTTAATACATGTGCCATCCACTGCTTTTTCCCCATCTGGACAAGCTGTGAATATATGGGGGCAAAATAAAATCACCAACAAGCGTTTTTAAATGTTTTTGTTTGAGGTGCTTAAAAGAGGAATTTAAAAAATCTACTTACGAAAACATGATTCGACTGAGAATTCAGAGCTGATGTAACCCTCTTTGCAATTACATTGAACAGTACCAGTTTCTTGTTGATCACAGTTTGTGGTGCCTAGGTCACAAATCGCCGAATCACACAGACTGACATCTGTGAAATGAGCCAGTACAAATGTACTT
This sequence comes from Danionella dracula, assembly GCA_900490495.1. Lineage (NCBI taxonomy): Eukaryota > Metazoa > Chordata > Actinopteri > Cypriniformes > Danionidae > Danionella > Danionella dracula. The sequence continues at coordinate 1,290,596 of UELW01000456.1, forward strand.
AAGTACAGATTGATAATTCAAAATAATTGTAGAGTTTGTAGATACTTACCTTGGACATCTACAAAACTTTCTGAATTGTCTATAAGCTGTTTAACAGTTGTTGATGTTACACTTGATGAAAGTGTATAGAAGTTCTGTACTTCTGCGACTATGCTGCCAGGACTGATTACCAAGAAACAAAAACATTGAGCATACTAATTAGAAAATCACACAACTTTTTTTATTTGAGGTCATTTAAACAGTAGAGAAACAAAAACTAGTCATAACTTAATAAAAGTGTGGATGGGCACACATTTATTGATATTTAAAATTACATACTTAACAAAGGTTTATCAAGCAATTGAGTATTTTCACAGTATTCAGATAAACCAGGTTAAAAAAAATTGGTTTGTTGTGGTTTGTTTTAAATACAAAGTATGTCTTTGCCTTAATAAGATGAGGGTTACTCTTAATAATATGAGAGTGTAGTTTATTAAGCCTAATATACAACAACATCTAACCACATTCTCATTAAAGTTTCTTACTAGTGACACAGACACAAACCAGCTTTCACACATGCACTACACTTACATGTCAGAATAGGAATCAGAATCAGCTTTATTGCAGTGTGCGCGTGTCCGTGTGCGCGTGCGCGTGTGTGTACACGTAAGGAATTTTCTGTGGTACAATGGAGCCGTCAGTGCAAACACCATAAGTACAGTAAAGCGCAACACAACTAACAAGCAATTAACATAAGGCTATGAGGTAGACTATTTTGAAAGATCGATGAAATGTAAGCAGTTGAACAAATATCTATAAAATGTAGTGTGCTTAAGTGCAAAAGGCAAGGAGATGAAATGTGCGAGAGTCCAGGTGCAGGTAACATATGGCGGGGAGCGAAGAGTTAAGAGATGTAAAGAATAACAAGCTGGCATTGTTAAATAATATAATTAAGATTAATAAACTGTGCCTTTTTTACTGTATACAACCGGCAACCATAATTATTATACTGACACATTGTCACCATCAACTTTGCAACTTACTTGTGAATTTATATTACTTAGTCATAAAACACAACTTTAGCATAGCTATTAGAATTTAAGAATTTAAGAAAATGAAAGCACATTAATTGCCAGGCCCATTGTTGATAGAAAACTGGGATTGGTCCACTACAAGCACATTCCCTTATTCGGTTTCTGGTCATAATACTATAAGGTAAGGAAGGATCACAAAAGTCTATTTTAACTTAAAATTTTTATATTTTATAATTTTAGTGTTTATAAGTGTGTAGTACTATTTGAAACTAGTGGACTGCAAATGTACCATAGGAAGGGTTTAAAACAAATGCCACCAAACTTATAATAAGGAGAAACAGAAAATGTAATTCTCACCTTAACTTTAAGACAAGAGAATTAATGTAGCTGCCATCAACCTTCAAAATTTCTCTGAGCTGCCATTTGATTTAGAATAAAGAAAATACATGTCATCAATAATGGCTCCAAGTTATAAAAGCAACAATCATTTGAACCACTCATTTAAAAAACAAGAACAGTATACAATTTCACCCTGAGTTTAGTGAGCTATAATTCAGAGTTGCTTACCGTCTCCTCAATTGCATTTGCTGTGGTTTGAAATTCTTTTGAGCTCTTGTCACCCATATTTGAATCAAAAGTCAAGTTCACCGTCAAGCGTGCAGGAAAAACTTTAGCTGCAATTAAAAAGAGCACAATTTTGTATAAATAAATTACATTTATATTACTGTTGGATACTGCTCAAATTGGGATCTACAGATAAATGCTGTTTTACGGCCCAAAGACTAATGGCAATTTGTGGACAAAGCCAAACATGAAAGTTTGTTGAAAATTGATTACTATTTTTGTTGTTTTTTTTTTTCTTTAACCTCAAGAGAAAAAATAGTCAAACAAACCAAACAATTTAAAATAATTTAAACCTCTGCTCAACAATATTGAATGGTCTTGTGAAACTTTAAAAAAAAGCTTATTCATCGCTCTCTATCCTGTTTTGTTCTGTTCAACTCTGTTGTTGTGTGGCGCTTTTATAAACACATTTTGATTTGACTACTTTTCTTTTGAAAGGGTCATGATTGTGAAAACAAAAGAAGTATATTTTTTTCTAGAAGTAGAAGTTTTATGCAACATTTTCTTAAATCGGTCAATCAAAAGGTATTCATGTAGCACTTTTTTGCTAATACTTCAAAGTAGCTTCACAAACACGAGGCTTAAAGTAGCTAAAATAAATACATTCATTTAATAATTTAAAACGCATGTTAAAATAAATAGTTTTTTTTATGGGGAGACCTTAATTTCATCATACAATAAATTTGAGAGCCATGGAATACCTTCTGATTACAGAAAATTATAACATTCCTTGATTAACCTTGTTACAATGGAACCAAAATTATTTGTAATCATTAATGTTATCAAAGCTTAATTTAGTCTAAAAAGAGGGCAACAGAGATCCCCAATTCACTCGTTTGATGTTGTGAGGGGAAATGCTTTTGTAGTAAAATATATTATTATTTGACCCAGTGATGATGCACTTAAGCGCATTACACTTTATAGCCTTTTGTTCAATTGTTAGATAAAATCAGTTCTTCACAATACTCTACCTTATAGCCTTATGCTAACTGCTTGTTAGTTGTCTGGCACTTTAATGTACTTGTATTGTTTGTATTGTACTTATGTTGTTTGCACTGACAATTGTAATTGTACCTCTTTGTACCATAGAAAATTCCTTGTGTGCACACACACACACACACACACAAACACACTTGGAAATGAAGCCGATTTTGATGTGACTCAAGTTACAGCAGTGGTTTTCAAATAGTGGCCCCTGGGGGGGGGGTGAGGCTCCATCAAGCTGCGCGTTTATCCTCGGGGAAAAATGCTTTTTTATTTTTAATTTTTTTTTACTGTTCTAGAATAAAGTGCAATACCACTCCACTACATTAGGAGGCAGTGGCGCTCTCATTGGCAGAGTATGAAATGTAGACATGAAGTGTAGAAGACAGGCGGAGAGAGAAGGAGATAAAGAGACAAACAAAAGTCTCCAGAAAGCTAAGACGAGGAAATTTGACGCATATGTAGCGCTTGGCTTCACTGTGACTACGGTGGGAGACGAGGAGAGACAGGTGTGCTTACTGAATCTAAAAATGTTGCAGCGGACAGCATGAAGCCAAATAAATTAAGGCGTCACTTAAAGACATTACACCCCAATCACGCTGATAAGCCGCTTGAGTTTTTATTTCAGTGAAAACATGCCGAATATTGCCAGCAATCATGTTCAGTCAAACAATGTTTATAGTTTTATTAGGGATTAAATTTTTTTTACATTTCAGATGCACCTTAAATCTTTTCTGCTACAGTTAATAAAGCTATTCTTAGTGTAAGTTGGTCCATATTTCTTTATTTTTTCTCTTATATGTTAATAAGGATACTGTGTTATGCAGAGGTGTACTTATAACAAATTTAAAGACAAATAATACTATTTATAGTTGAGCGGGGGGCTACACTTTTTTTCTTCCTAGCGGGGGCGCAACAGAAAATAATTGAGAAATACTGAGTTACAGTAACATAATATGTGAATATCCGCGCTCCTCTGGAAGTGAACAGAGTCAGCTCTCTAAAGCTCATTAATTGAGTTAGTTCTTTGCCTAAAGCAGTTTTTCTTAACTCAACTTTTATTTAATAAATACTTACACAACAAAGTAGAACAAATTGCTCTTAATACATAAAAACCCTGTGAAAAATTAATTTTCTATGTGTACTTAAATTTAAGATACTTTTGTGTACTTGAAGCCATGCTGATCATCTTTTTGGAACAACTCATTTTGTGGTAAATATATTTTAATTGTAGCAAAACTCATTTTCAGTGTATTTAATATACTTTCATATGCTAAAGTGCAACAATTTAAAGTATATTTGATATACTTAAAGTACAGTATGAGGCTTTAATTAGCATTAATAATTAAACTTCAAATACACTCAAACTTCAAAAATGGTTTCTAATAAGTATATTTTTAAAATATACATTCGGTGTATGTTACAGAGACAATTTTGAGCATACAATTTAAAATATATCAAAAAATATTAAAAAACAAATGTGAAATAAGTGCACTTTAAAGCGTACACATATCTTTCATGTAAAGTATTTATAAGTCTAATACATTTCTATGAAGTGTAATGTAGTAATTATTTCAAAGTGTGTTTGATGCTTGTTGCAAATATACTTAAAATATTCTTATAAAAAGTACAATTTGTGTAATTACATTTTAAACATATTATCTGAAATATAAATATACTTTAAGTTTAATAAAGTACTTTTTGCTTAGGAAGATGAACTAGAACACAAATAAATATGTACAAGGTAAAAAAACAAGTTAGTGTTTGTACGTATATGAGATGCATGCAATACAGTTTTTTGAGCCTTATATACATAACATCTAACTGCATAATCATTGAAAATCAACGACACATACTAGCTTTCATATTCTACTGCCATATACTTTGTTTTTACAGAATAACAAGCTGTCATGTAACTAACATAATTACGATTCATTTTATAAACTTTTTTTTTTAAACGTGGACAACCTACAAGGAAAATTATTATTGGCTCTGCAAATATAGTATTTTAGCTATAAAAACATAAATTTTAGCATAGCTATAAGAATTGAAGCTGTTGAACTGAGATGAAACAAATTAAATAAAAATTTTACATTTACAATTTACTAGTATAAGTTAAAAAAGTTGAATCATCCACAAACAAAAAAAAGTGCTCACAATAACATCGAGATCAACGTGTAAAAAAAAGTTGAAAAAAGTTTACGATTATAAAATCATAAATGTGGAAAAACTCTCGTTGTTTGGAAGCCATCGGGTATAGATTTGTTTTGAAAAGGAATTTAAAATTAGGTACGGAAGGCCCCTGCCTAATGTGCACAGGCAGTTCGTTCCAAACCTTTAACCAACGTTCTTTTTTAAATATGCCTTATCTAATTAAATTTTTAAAAAATCCAACATTTTAGATAATAAAAATAACTTATATATTGGCCTAAAACGTGCAAACACTGCAATGTCAATCCCAGTTTGTGTTAAATGTAGCTGCACAACCTTTATAAATGTTTACAATTCTTGGAAATTCCTGAAGTGAGGCTGTATCATTAATAAATTGTGTATTGATTAAATCGTTTTTAAAATACAAGAGTTCAAAGCAAATAATACATCTTTTAGAATACATGAGGGAGCAGCATTACGAGGGAAACAAGGCTCAGACTTTCTTCAACTGAAACAAGTTAAGTTGATATCCAGGCTTCTCAAAAAATCTTTCTGATCTCAATCTTTCAGAACTGCTGAAAGTTTCCAGTTTGATCCACGTTCTCCCTTTCTCTGAGTTCTGTGGACAGTTTAGTTTCTAGTGGAGTTCCAAATAATCAGGTGAGTTAAGGCATACATAAAATTATGGTTTGAATCAAAACTCCACTATTTCTCTATTATTTAGTTGGACATCCATGAACTAATCCGGTTCATAACAACATAAGACAGACCTAGGGTCGAGTGTGACCCTTTTTTAGTTACCCTTCATATACAAACACTTACAAGGGAAAACAATGGGTTACGTAAGCAGTCAAAGAGGCTTTTATTAGTCATAAAAATATACTGGAAGATCTCAATGTTCAAATGACATTAAACTGGTGCCTTTTGGGATTTTGTTTTTACGTCTCTTAAATAAAATTCATTTGACTATATTTATTGATATATTACTAGATTTTTTTTAACAATACAATATGTGTGCCTTCAATATGATGAATAATAAAAATGGCCTAAAATGTAGATTGTCACATGCTGCCACACACTGCCAGATAAGCAGAAACCATGAAGCTGAGTAAGACTCAAAATAAAGTAGATGATACATGAGAAAAAAGGATTGTAACATTAAATTAATTCATGTCATAAAAAATATTTCGTGTCAAAATTTCTGCATAATTTAGTTACATAAGATTCAAAACTCAAATACACATACTTCGAAAGCAGCCAAGTGTTGTGTTGTAAAACAATCCAGGGCGGCAGTTGCAAACAAATAAGCCTCCGAACCGTTCTTCACATACACTGGGTGCAATGCATGGACTATGAGCACAGGGACCTTTGGGGAAAAAAGATTTTTAGTCATTAATAACCCAGCAATTCATTCATATATACATTGTAGTAAAAGATCTGTAGGCATTCTACGCATAATAAAGCTGACAAACCATATTTCTAAGCTTCCATTTCTTTCATTTTCTGTGCTATTTAGGAATTGAGTACAAAATGAAAACCTCTGACTTTCTTGAGGGCACAAGAAACTATTCTGAGACTTCAAATGTTTAAGATTTGTGTTTCTTTATACATTTAGATTTTTCAAGCTTGCCTCTAAACACTATAATACTGTAAAAGTTTAACCACTGTTAGTACCACTTTACAGTACTGTTTCATACTTAGAGAATAACAAAATAACAAAAGCCCAATTTGCATACAATTAGTTTTATCTTGGGGTCTTGGGTGATTTGTAATTTGTTTAATTCCTCTGTGATTTTAATTCTGTGACAATGTCAGAAATTTGGAAGGTAAACATTCCTTGTAAACATTGCTAAATTATCTGCCAACAAAACAGGACCGTTTCACTTGCACAGATTTTTCAAAAACAATAAACCTTGACTCAAAGATCCTTTAGATGTTTTAAAACTAGCACAAAAACTAAAAACAAGTACAATTATTAAGAAATAATGAAAAATATGAAATATACTATACTTACATTTTGGAAATGCTAAAGGTGTTATCTTGAAATGAAGCACGTCAATAATTTCACTTACCAAATATTTTTTAATATATCAAATATATTTACCTATTAAGTATTTCGCCTACCTTTGATGTCACTGAGTCAATTTTTCTCATGAAAAACATTAGAAATGAAATCTTAAAAGCCAGCTTCTTACTAATCCTTAAAATTGTGTTATCAAATGTACTATATCAGTGGCTCCCAAATAACCCATGTTAATAAATCTGAAAGTGTCTTGTTTTTAATTGATTCTCTTTAGCACAGAGATTGCATAGAGTAAAATGAAACCATTCTTTTATAGTTTACAAAACTTTAAAGTGCCTTCTTTAGAATTAAACATATTGCCTGTTTCTAGCTCAATAATTGTAGATATGGTGAGCTTTGAAATTAATGTAAATAAAATCCATGCAGAAACCCCTAAAATTTCCCCTGATTTTAGCATATACTATCTATCTAGTCCTATTCTATAAAAATTGATTATAATCATGGATATGTCACTACCTTGTGTCGTGTAGACGGAGGTAGCCATGGTGGCATGTGGTGTGCTGGCAGAAGGATCACTCGTGGAATTCATGCTTGTGTCTTCAGTGGTGTTTGCAGGGCCTTTGAGGAAGGTGAATGCAATTAGAGTACTGTACAACCTTAGAAAAAAAGTTTTCTTTACATCTTTGAGACTGGTTTATGAGGATGGTGAATAGGCTATTTTGATTTGGGTTTCCTTCAGTTTGCTGTCTTCTATTACAATTTGGCATCCTTGGAAGTCTCATTGGCTGAACTCGAAAATTATAGAGGAGCAAGAGTGAATACAGTTTTCAAATTTTAAAGACGCTTGGAGCAATTCCATAGAGTTCTTGATTTTTCAACCACTCCTTGTGTGTCTCTAAAACAAGCAAGCAAGTGAGAAAACATGAGGAGTCAGATAAGTGTAGTAGAAGTGTAGTGGAAGATTCACATGACTAGGTTGAAGATGGTGATAGGGAAGTTATTCCAAAGAGATTTAAACTTTAGAAATTTGTGGGATTCCAGGAAATTGTCAAAGAAACATTAAGGGTTGAATGATGAGGAGAGTGTATAAGGTGATGCTTTGAATTAGAACTCTGTCGAGCCCAGAGATATAAGGAATCACCCTGCCATGCTTGGAAGAGGAATGATCATCCAGTTTTGCTCAGAGGAAGAGCAAATAGTTCTACTTTTGTATGGGAAAAGGACTAAGAGCCTTGTTTTGAAGAGAAAAAGAAACTGAAAATCAAGAAACTGTTTTTTTCAGGAAGGGAAGCTATTGTGCACTCTGGCTCTGACATGGAGCTATAAGATCATGATGACTCTGGCGTAGAGCAATGGGACAGCATTGTTCCAGAAAAGAGGCTGCCCAGAACAGTATATATTAACCTGCACCAGGTCAGATTCACAGCTACTGTATGAGGCTAGGCTGGCTAAGATACAGATCTATGAGGCTCCACTTACTCCAACATGGAGTATTCGGGCTACAATGGCTCAGACCCAGAACTATGGGGCTGGCTCAGAAATGTAACTATGTGCTACACAGACTCAGATTCAGATCAATAGGACTATACAGAGTCAGACATGGAGATATGGAACTACACTGGCTCTGACACTGAACTAGGCAGTTGTACTTACTTAGACACATAACTTAGGGGCTACATTGGCTTATTCACAAAACTATGGGGCTACATATGTTGGCGGTGCCAGTTTATGAAAATCTATTTATTAGATGTTAATTGGTGAGATGAGAGTGTTCAGTGTGTCAAATGCTGCATTTGGATTAAGAAGAAAGAGGATGGAGAAAAATTCAGAATTAAATCCTAGGAGAAGATCATTGGGGATTTTTACGAGTGCTATACCAGTGGAGTGATGAGTGTGGAAACCATAAGGAAATCGCTCAAAGAGGTTATTTCACATACTATAAACTAGTTTATTATTTCATTTTTAACATATACATTTGTAAAACCATCCATTATAAGAAAGTGAAAGACAGAATAGAAAAACCCCCTACTACAACAAAAAGAAATGGGAGGGAGATATAGAGATATAGATATATAGAGAATATAGATATAGATAGATAGAGACAGACAGAGATAGATAGATATATATATATATATATATATATATATAATAAAATATATATATATATATATATATTTATATAATTACGCAAAACAAAACTATTACTACAATATACAATATACAAATCTTAAACAATTACTCAAAAAAAATTGTTGACTAATTGGAAAAGGAAATAATTTAAGTTGCAGCTCTACATACATGCATGAGATTTAATATTCTTTATCGTGGTGGTTGCGTTAACAAAGGTGCCTAATAAACGTTCAAAGGTTAGTTACAAATGGTCTTGTATACATGTATAAAAAGTAACGTTTGTTATTTTATCTAGACAAAAATGTAGAGCATTTTAAAACTAGACAATAACTATTTATTTTTGGTGACTGAAACTAAACTAAAACATTATTTTTGTTGACTAAACATAATTAAAACTATTAAAGTTTAAAATGACTAAAATGTGACTAAAACTAAATACTAAATTTTACTAACTCTTAGCATGACTTCCTAAAACAGTGTTTGTATGTGATAAACGCATAATAGTTTTCCTTTACTAGGCAGATCTTCGGCGATTGAATTATATTTGAAAAAAAATCCAAAAATTGTATTCACTAAATGTTATTCTCATTTTTTAATCTGCGGATTTTTGACTATTTAGTAGACTAGTCATTGTATTAAACAAAATACATTATTTTGATTGTTTTTTATTAAATTGTGGTATCAGTCAGCTCTTGTAACTTTTAAAGCTAGTCAATATTTAGACATGCTATTCTTCCAAGGAAATTTTAATATATTTATAATCTAGTTATTTTCCATGTACATTCATAGTTTCTGATTTGTCTTTTCAGTACCTATATATTTTCTTTATACCATGGAGTTGTTTATCTATCTAAAGTCTGGTTAGTCTAAGTGGGACTACAATATCTAAGGTGTTAGCCAGAATACTCTTTACAATATGCTAGAGGTGTTTTCTTCAAGTTCATCTTCATTTGCAGGTACACTAGATAGGTAAGTAATATCTGGAAAGCTTTTTTATGAATGCATCTTTAGTAGTTTTGTGTGTCTATTCCTCCTTAGTTGATGACAAAGGGTGCCATATGTCCTCGCTTTAGGGCGATATATCAATTTCAACTAAGTCTAGGATTTGGTTTAGCCAGTGTGTCGTACCAGCCACATTATTTAAACCCACAGGAAATTAGCAGATTGATTAGGCAAAACTATACAAAACATTTTCTTCACTGCTATGAATGTGAAAGTCTCCAAAAATAAATATTTTGTCAATAGCTAATTTTAAATTTAATCACCGGTTTCAGTCACACCTGCGAAAACAGATATTGGCCAATATCCCTTGTTGACAAACTATGACTGGAAAAGTCATATTTTTACATGGTGGGTCAAGCATGTTATTCTCTTCAAATATTTAGTTCAAACATTAAGGTATCTAGCAAATGTTTGTCATTACCTTCGGTCCAGTTGCCTGTTGTAGCTGTGGTGGCAATTGGAATGCTGGCGGTAAGGTCACTCAGAGAATCCATTGTTGTGTCTTTAACAGTGATTACAGAGGCATTAGAAAATAAACATGCTATTACAGTGCACTCTTGGAAACAATGGCAACAGATTTGGCTGTTAAAATAAGTGAACTATTCTAAAGTGAGGACTATGTATGCATTATAAAGCATTTACACATGAGATTTAAAGTAGTTTAATTTACCACTGCTATGCTGATGACACTTAGCTTTACCTGTCGTTTGCACCCTGATGTCCAATCAGTAACCGAAGACCCTTCACCTACAGCTCAACATGGCCAAGACAGAACTTCTGGTATCCCGCCCGATCCCTCTGTGCATCATAACCTCACGATTCAGCTAGAATCCTCAACAATTACCCCTTCACCTTCAGTCAAGATTCTCGGAGTAATTTTGGATGAACAGCTGTCCTTCAAAGACCACATCACCAAGACAACTCGAGCATGAAGGTTTGCACTGCACATTCGAAAGATCAGGCCCTTCTTAACAGAGTATGAAACTCAACTCCTGGTTCAAGCTTTGGTCCTATCATGTCTGGACTACTGCAACGCTCTTTTAGCAGGACTTCCAGCCAACGCTCTCAAACCTCTGCAGATGATCCAGAACTCTGCAGCTCGTCTTATCTTCAAGGAACCGAAGCGAGCTCATGTTACTCCTCTCTTCATCACTCTTCACTGGCTCCCCATTGCAGCTCGTGTTAAATTCAAATCACTGATGCTGGCGTACAAAACCATCTCCAGATCAGCCCCTGTTTACCTCCACAAGCTCATACACTCCTACATGCCCTCCAGAAGCCTGCGCTCAGAGAAAGAACAGCGACTGGTGGTTCCGTCCCACAAAGGCAGAAGATCTCTCAGCAGAACCTTCTCTCTCACTGTCCCTGGCTGGTGGAACAAACTCCCTGATCCAGTCAGGAGAGCAGCAGCACTAACAGCTTTCAAAAACCAGCTGAACACTTACAGTAAAAAAATATATAGTTTTTTCCTCTTTTCTCTTTATTTTCTTCCTGCTATGGTTTATTGTTAACTGAGTTAGACTTTGACTGTATAACAAATTGTATAGTGTCTCTCCCCTACTGTAAGTCGCTTTGGAAGGCTCTGTTTTATTCTAAATCAATAAAAAAAACACTACACAGATTGAATCAGACCATTAAAATATTTTGTCTCATATGTTAATGCTTTACAACGCATAAATAAGTCTTCACTTCAGAAGAGCACACACAAACTGTTAACTAACAGTTAGTAAATGCTTTATAACTACCTGAACTAATCATGAGTTACAGTAGAATGCTCTGTTAATAAAGCATTTATTATAACACTTAGTTACTATATATACAATTACTATATATTTGGTTAATAAAATGTATGAATGTACTTTTAAATAGTTTAATAATCATGTATTAACATGTTCTAAATGATCTCATGAATCACTTACAACGAATGTCTGTTTTTTAAATAGTGAAAAGTTTAATTTATAAGTTATTAATTGATCCTCAATAAAGCATGAAATTAGTGTTATTAATCATATTATAAAGACATTTATAAACCATAAATAAAGCCTTTAAAGTTATATTATAAACTGGCTATAAATGTGTACTAACATAGAAACTTTGGTTTATAAATTACTTAATAACTATTTGTTAGTGCTTAATAAATGATTAGTAATGTGTAGTTATTATAAAGTGCTACCTAAATAGGTTTTAACCATTATAAAAAGCACACACTGAGAGATTTTTTGAATGAAAAATAAGAAATATTATATGTGTACGTCTGCTTTCTGAAAAGTTAAATTAACCAACAAATCTTAAATTGGTTGGGAGACTTAACCACACCAAATCTGTTCCTATCAGTCGAGATTCTTTAAAAGGTAATAAAAGCAGGAAGGACATTTAAAGTAATAAAGACATCATGAAGATGACAAAGTTCATCTGTCATTAAGGAAGTGCCTGTGTTATATTGCAATGCCTAAATTAATCAGTAATAGACATTCAAAATTCAGTAAAGTGAGAAAGAATTTTATTTATACATATATAACATCACAACTATTTTGTTAAAGAATGTATTCATTTTGGTTCAGAAAATGTTTGTAACAATCCTCGTACAGATTACATAAACAGATAAGAATATGGTATGTTTATGTAAAAAACCTATATGAAAGTAGGTATATAAAAAGAGAACTTGTAGAATGTAGCTTTTTATAAAAGATATTGATTTTGCTGATAAAAAAAAACAAACTGACAAACCAGTAATCAAGGACAGCCCAGATGAGTTATTAAGATTTCATTTGAGTACACCGTATAGTAGCATTTTTGCAAGAAAGTCACAGAGACTTAATTTCTACAGAGATGAAATGCTACATACTTCTTGGAAATGTAACCCCTGTACATTTCCTAATGGGCTATCAGGCCTAAACTATGGGACTGAGAACACAAAGGAGTAGTTCTGAATTTACAACAGTACATTTCTAGATTTTAATTACAGAGTTATAATTAATGGGGCCAAAGTAGGGAAGTAAAGCTTTACAATTACAAATGTTTATAAAGTGTACTCAAGTCAATGTTCTTAATATTACAAAATTAAATAATTAATTGTGGTTTGTATTTCATGGTAGGAAAGGAAACCATCAATGAGACGAAAATCATTAGATATGGATAAACCTGTGAAATGTATTATCAAAGTAATTCATTATTAACCTTAGAAAAATAGTTTTGCGTGTCATTTGAACACTTAAATACTTAGCAATGAAGCGAAAACCCTTACAATTTGACTATTTAGTATATATCATAAAAGTAAATTTAAGCCATTGCTTTTGAAATGTATGATTTACTGAGCAGTCATTAAACCACATGTAAATTTCATCAACTATTGGGTCACAACATACACAGATATCAAACTAACAAATATGAAATTTCAAACCAAAGTCTTAAAATTATACTAAAATCTTTCAGTATAAGTTAAAAAAAATACTTACTGTCTTCTATAGTTGTAGCCACTAAGATGAAGAACAGAAAGCACTTCATCAGGAACCCCATTTTAAGTTGTAAGACCAAGCAACAGTTGAGTACTGCAGAGTAGAATGGAGAGTGTATAAATAGCTTCAGTTCTGACACATCACTTGTGTTTGCCCTTTGTTCAGTCAAGCTATCAGGAAGCATTATTGTTATGGAGGGACAATGGGGCCAAAACCATAGCACCAACACATTTATGGTTAAACATTTAACAGCAATAAGAAAATATGTTGAAAATGTGTGTTCACATTCACTGTGCATTATTCAAATGAGGACTGTGAGCAGGCCAATCAAACTCCACATTTACTTTAAAGGGCCAATAGGTATGGAAGCCATTGACTGTATATAATGCGGACAGAGTGTTGTGAGGTCACCCATAGGGTTCTGGAAAAGTCAAATGAAGCTCAGAGTGGGCATAGCCAGTACTCGAAAGGGCATCCTCAGAGACAGAACATTTCCGTATTGAAGGCATCTGATTGGCTATAAGATTTAAATTTTGTATATCTAAAACTAACAAATTAAAAATTAATTCACCCCCCTCAAAGTGTTCATGAAGGTCAAAATTAGCAATTTGAATCCACAAGCCTAATTGAGCCAGGGGTGGAAACATGTTTTATCTTTTTCAGCTCCAAAGCTGACCAGTTTTAACATTGGACTGGATGAAAACTTGCTCCCTTTTGGAGTCAGCCTCAAGCGGCTGCTCGGGGTACTGCAGTTCAGTCACTTCCTATCCAGCTTCAAGAGGGAAACGAGGAGGTTGCCCCTGATGGAAGCCCATGGTAATCTAGCTCAAAGGTTCCCAACCTAAGGGGTGGGGGCAGTGGGAGTTTGGGGGTGCCCGAGTAAATATGGGATTATACTAGCTTCACAATTCTGAGCACAAATAGTCAAAGTAAAGTAAATTTGCACATGTGTGACCTGCATTTTGTGAATGAAATGTTCTTCTTGTGTAGAAAAAATTATTTTATATCTTGAACCAATACCCTCATACCCGCGGTCACTCGTAACAAACCACAGTAACAAACTTAAAAAATTTCAGCCAATCAGAGAGCCGCCTGTTTTACAGACTGTAAAAAAAATGTACCATAGAATTTACAGGATTTAGCTGGCAAAAAAGTTGCCAATAAAGTTTTGTTCATTTTGTTCATTTCTGTAAAATAGATCACAGTATAATATTGTTAAACAATTTACTGCTAATAATTGTTTGTGAAATATAGTATCTTATTGTATTTTTTACAACAATAGAAATTTAACTTGTAATTTACATTACAGTGCTTTTTTATAATTCCACTAATAATAATAATGATGCCTTCAATTTATGTAGCGCTTTTCTAGACACTCAAAGATCCATCCATCCATTTTCATGTCGGCTTTCTTCCCTTTCGGGGTCGCCACAGCGGAATGAACCGCCAACTCTCTGGCTCATGTTTTACGCAGCGGATGCCCTTCCAGCTGCAACCCATCGCTGGGAAACATTCACACACACTCATTCACACTTTAACACTATGGGCAATCGTTCTTACTCAATTCACTTATACCGCATGTCTTTGGACTTGTGGGGAAACCGGTGCACCCGGAGAAACTCGAACCAGCGATCTTCTTGCTGTGAGATGACCGTGCAACCCACTGCGCCACCGTGACGCCCACACTTAAAGATGCTTTACAATTATCAGAGCATTATTCATTTACTCCACATTCTCTCTTGGATGGTGATAAGCTACCTTGGTAGCCCTCAGCTGCGCTGGGGCAGTCTGACAGGACGTGGCTGCCATTCTGCGACTACGGCCCACAACCAAATACACCCCACCAGTCCCTCACATCCATACAGGGTAATGTGGGTGAAGTGGCTTGCCCAGGGCCACAACAGCAGAATGGCCCTAGTGGGATCGAACCACCAACCTTCCAGTTACAGAACGACCAACTCCACCACTGCGCCATCTTTTTTGTCTTCAGTTGTCAATTGGCTCATTCCGCTCTGCTGAGTGTGATCATCTGCTGTGTGATGCTCATTGCTCTACACCTGTGTCCTATACATATATTCATACACACTGTTTTTGTGTGGCTCGTTATGTCAACAATTGGTGTTGGTTCTTCCAATGGTATCGCTCTCGCTAAGTAGGCCCATGTAAATGCTCTGGGAAACTCATTATAACCTTCCTTCAAGAAAGTCTGAGCTGAAGTCTTTCCGATTTTATTTGTTTATATTGTTGTGATTTCTGCCTATTACTTTGGTAGAAAGTAAAAAGTTGTTGGGCTGTCACAAATTATGGTTCAGGTTCCTTAGAGGACACAGACGAGTTTGATCTTTTAGGTCTTCTTTGGTACCCTCCAGGGACCTGTTGGTAGTCCTTAAGGAACTCTGTCCTAAAGTTCCTCTTGTCGCACTGACTTTGTTCAAGAGGGTCAGATATCTGCAGGCACTCTGTTGATGAGGCCTGGTTAAAATTCGAGCTGGGATATGTACCCAAGGTTCCTGCCATCTTCCTTATAACTCAGGTAGTGAAAAGGAAAAGAGTGCCAACGAGTGGAGTGAGGGAGGAGGCCACCCTCATATAGCGGGGTGTCTTTGATTATTATAATAGCTCTTTACAAAGTAATACTCCCCTCAGTAAAACAGGGAGAGTCTGCTTTCCGTTACTATGCTGCCTGCAGCTGAAACCAGCTTCCAGAAGAGATTAGAAACGCTAAAACAATAGTCATATTTAAACCCAGACAAATCATTCTATTTAAATGTTTAATCGCTGAACACTGCTGTCTTTACAGCGCTGCACTTATAAACTTCCATTTTTTCTTTTATTCTATAAATGTTTTACTGTAAGGGATTCACTGTTTAGTTTTCTATGGTTTTTATCTTTGAAATGTATCTTACAGTGATGATTTAGAGGCCAGTATAAAAATACTGCTAGTAAAGTTCTGTTCTTAGATGACCCAGTGCAAGAGGAGCAAGTGAGTCACACTTCTGTGCAAAAGGGGCTTGTGAGTCACACTCTGGTGTAAGTAACATTTTAACTTGTTTTATTGTTTGATTAGTTTTCATGTAAAACTGAATGACCAACGTGTATTAAATGTGCTATTCAAATCAAATGTCCTTGCATGGCCTAAAATATAACAAAAAGCATGATGTTGTAGACATATTTTTCATTCATATTTTCTTGTTTGAGCTCGCATCAAATCAAATTTGCATTTAGATGTATGTATGTGTATTCATAGAATGAAATTCTATGGCAGTCCCTCCATACTCTACTGTGACACTATGAACTCTAAAACATTGGGGAAATGGAAGACAAAAAAGTAAATGAAGAATAAAATGAAGAAAATTAAGCGTATTAAAGTGTAGAATAGCTGGAAGGAAGTGAAAACAAAACGGAGTAGAGAAGGTTATGTGAACTGGAAGATCACAAATCATTAACCTAGGTACCAAATGACTTACCAGGCTCAGCTCTAAACAATGGGAATGCAGGTACAAAGTTTTAATCTAATTTACCCAGTAAAGAGATGTTTTTGAGAAGTGGAATCTAATAAAAAACTCACCAAAATAATAAAGAAACTGATATGAGACTTGAAAGAAATGAGTAACAACAAATGGACAATTAGTTATAAAATGTAAAGCAATACAAACCGATTCTACAATTTTGCATTTGTAAAAAAGGTTAGGAGATTTTAAAAAAGAGACTCAGTGGAAAACTATGTGAAAAGCTTGGAGTAATGGCACAGATTGAATAGGAAAACCTACCATCAACTTTCTATCTAAAATATTTCAGATATAAGGTGAGGCTCTACATAACACTAGTGTTTCTAGGCCACAAATGTGGGAGACTAAATTAAGATAGATAAGTGAATATGGTGTAGAGATAAAATTGTGTAAGCCATAGTGTTGCATACTGAAAAAGAGCTGAAAACTTACATCAACTTAAAACAAGGGTCCAAGGGTTAACATATGCAGAAGTTGTTTAATAAGGCAGCGGAAAGGCAGAGGTAGAAAATAGAACAACATAATGACACATTGTTTTTATATATATATATATATAATCCTGTGCTGAAAAACACAATGAAAATCACAATTACTTACAATTCAAATAATTTTTTTAACTAGTATTACGTAGTTTTGGAAACACACTATATTACCATTTTAATGTATTTTTTGTTTAACATATATTTCTTTCAAGTATTTTAAAATATTCTTAAAATAAATTGATCTAACTTCATCTAATTTTCACTTAATTAATCTTTCTTTATGAACAAAACACAAAAAAAGGGAAAATGATAGTGGCCATTTTAAGTAAAAAGATTTTTAATTGTATTTAAGTATTACTTTAATTGTTATAAATTCTAAATATAAAGCGAATAAATAAAATAATTTGAATACCCAGTTTAACTAAAAAAAGATGTTTCACAACGAGAAGATTGTTTTATCATCCAACACAGAAATTCTATTCTTTCTAAAACTAAATATTTATTGTTATTATTATTTTCAGGCTCTTCATACCTAAATGGTGCATGTGTCCTCACAGTCAGAACTATAACATGCTAACGTTATCAGCAAGTATTAGCCTGTCGGTATCATAATCAAAATGAGGTTAATTGAGACAGACATTGTGAAGGTCAAGCAAATACGAGAACGGACGGAGAGATTTTTAAGCATTCTCAAAACAGCAGAGGAATTTTGATCACTTTAGAAGAAACACTGGCGCATGGGGCAGGGAATGGCTCACTGAAGGAAGGAGATTTATTTCTTGTATATGGCGTACTACATGCACATCAGCACAAGGCAGTGGCGATAATGCATAGAAGAGGTATGCAAAACCTAAAACAAGTCAAGAAGAAGAACGAAAACTCCTTTCCGGTTTACGCTTTCCACAGCACTAGAGGGCGGCAAGGCAGAAGTAATCTGGATGCCAGCCGCTGAAGAACAACAAAGAGAAGAAGAGAAGAGCCATGAGCTTTTCTCGTGTTTTGTTTCGCTTATATTTTTAACGTTAACTGTTACAATTTCGTGAGTTTGAAGACGCTTGACCGGGCGGCAGTTGACTATGTTATAGTTAATAATAGCGTCACACCTTTGGGAGGAGCGACGATAACACTTAAGTCAACTTTAACCGACGTTTCTTGGTAAGTTAAAAGATTTGAACGGTGCTTGCGCGTTGTAAAATGAACATTAACTGATGCTAACACGATGCTTATTTTAAGTTTCTTAATGAGTAAACTTTAAACTCTGTTTTAGCAACCCGACGGACACAGCGAAGATGTCTTCAGAATCCCGCGCAGCGTTTGGAGACCTCGGTGACAAAAAAGATCATGCGAAAAAAAAGAGGTCTCGTGTGAAACAGTTAATTGGCGATATAAAGAAGCAAGTAGAGTTTTGGTTTGGAGATGCAAATCTTCACAAGGACAGGTTTATGAAGAGTATCATTGGAGAGTCGCGAGATGGGTGTATGTTTTACTTTTTCGTTGTTTAAATCTGCGTAATGTCAAAGGTTACATTAATTTAGGGCACATGTTCTTATTGCAGATGTTGACTTGTCAGTATTGACATCCTTCAATCGAATGAAGACTCTGACGACAGACGTCAAATTGATTGCTCGGGCTCTGAAGACTTCAACACTTGTAGAGGTATGGTTCGCATCAGCAGAGCGATAGATATACAGAGTAGTATCAGGGGTGTTAGCTAATTAATAAATCTTGATTTTACTTTTTAGAGGATTTTAGAGTTGATAAAGAAGACCTCAAAAGTTCCAGTTACATTAAATCTCACACATGTTATGTTAATAGCAAATTGTTCTTTGCTTATCAATTATATAGTGTGATTGTGAAATTTTGTTAATGAAAAGAATGTGGGGAAATCTAGGTTAACTGAATATTTTGAATCTTGATAATGTCATCCAGACATAATTAAATTTAGCATTCCTGCAAACAATTTAAATGTATTATGTTTTTAGTAAAATACATTTACTTCACTGTTGCGTTTAGCAGTTCACCAACATTAGTATTAGCACACACACACACACACATTATCGGCCATGGTGACAGTGGACAATCATAACTGACTGTAAACCTGTGCCTCTGTTGTGGGTTCAAATCCCAGGGAGAATAAGGTCTATTTAGTTAGGGTTTTTGTATAAAAAAATGAAACTTTGTTATTATTGAAGTCTTGAATCTACTTCTTAAAGGTTTTATATGCTTTAAGCCCTGAAGTCAATGGCTGTTAAGGCTTAACTTTGTATGTGACATAACCATAGTATGTGGTCACCTGCAGACATTTGACACAGCACTACCTTATGTTCTGAAGATATATTTTCTTAGACTTTGACATTACTAAAATGATCTACCCAAAATGTTGCTGTAAGGCAGGTTTTCAGTGATGCGGTTACAAAAACGCTTGTCTTCAGACTCCAACAGGTTCTGGGTTCGAAGGCCAGGAAAACCAAAGTCTGTTTGTAATGGTTTCTGAATCTGCTTCTTCTTAAAGGTTATGTGTGTTTTATGACGTAAGGTCGTTGGTCATAAATGCTTGGCTCTAAATTACTGCTTGCTGTTATATTTGTTATATTTACTGCAATCACGGTGGGTTTGTCCCATTGAAAACAGAGAGAGCAAAGGCACTGATGCAGGCCTCCATGAATTGTGACTGGCTTGTGACACTGATACCACATTGAATGTCTACCACTCTGGCAGCAGCATAACATGCTCATCTTTATGCCCATGATCAAAGTATTTCACTTTCTAATTAGGTCAATCCTGAGGGAACACATGTGCGACGAAAGACTCCGCTGGTTGAATGCCCAAAAGATGTTGACAGTTGCACCGTTTATGTGGTAAATATATTTGTTTAAAACTTGTTCTAAACACATTTGAACAGTTTACTCGACAGACGTATATGTGGTTCAGGGCTTCATCCATTCGTTTGGACATTTTGTGTTTCAGGAGCTGTTGCCAAAGACGGTCAATCATGTTTGGCTGGAGCGAGTGTTTAGCAAGTGTGGAAAAGTGGTTTATGTTAGTATCCCCAGGTATAAATCAACGAGGGACTCCAAGGGGTTTGCGTTTGTGGAGTTTGAGACTGAGAAGCAAGCGCAAAAAGCCATCGAGGTAACAGTATATCAGTACTAAACAGTGTTTCTCTGGTGTTTTCCTACAAGTTTGGACTGACTTATTATTATCCTAAATAAGACACTATCTGGGTTCTCTATTTGAATTACGTTCCGATTTATGTTTGCATAACTCATCGTGTTTAAATTGCTGAAACTCTGTTGCGTCCTGTAAATGTGTTAATATGTATATATTAATATGTAATATCTATTTTGAACTGATCATTTTATAACATTCGTTGCTGATTGTTAAAGAGCCAATAACAAAATACTGTAAAAAAGCAAAAAGGTTGAACATTAAAATATTGCACAGGTTTGTATCAAGGAAATGCATTTTGGTGTCCTGTTACAATTGGGAAGGATTGGGAAGGTTCATGCATTGGTAATGCTTTTTTGTGCAGTGTACAAACCATACAGTGACATTTTCAAGTCTGTTTTCTTCAAATAACAGGTGCTGAACAATCCACCAGAAGATGCTTCATCGAAACCAGGCATCTTCCCAAAGACATGTAGTAAAAAGACCATCCCTTTTGATGCTGTTTCACCAGGTAATAAACCTTTTGCCTTGCAGCAAAAAAGCACTTGAAAATTATACACAAATTAATTATATTAATGTTTTTTTATTTACCTAGTTTGATGTTTCTGGGTGTTTGGTATTATCTCAAACCAATAGTGAAAATAAAATATTTAATTAAGCTTAAATGTTTGGAGCGATCGCAGAGGGGGAAGTGAGTTCGAAGCTGAAAAAAAGCCTGGGAACAGAGTTAGAAGAGGGGGGAGATATTGAGAGGAGGGAGATATTGTCTACTGCAAGTCTGCAAACACTGACTAGCTTTTGCCTGTCTCCATGTCCATTGCTGTGTCCACAGAGGCTGGCAGGGTTTACATATAGGCACTTATTTGTGATGTTACAAAAAATTTCATAGATTTGGGTGTGTTTTTTTTTTTTTTTTGGGACAAAAACTCTGCAACTTGCATCAATATTTTAAAGCAAAAGAATCTTAACAAAAACATGTTTTTTTAGGTTAGGGGATCTTTTAAAATTAACACATTTTAAAAAAATCTTTGTCTATAAGAAATTTAAAGTGATGTAATATAAATATTGAATGAATTGGATCGAATCTGATTAACACTGGATAGAATTTCCATCAATTCAAGAAATTCACAGCAATACACTGCTCTTGTAAACTGATAATGCAATATTTTTTTTCTTTTTATAAAGAAAATGATGGTGTCATAATATCAACAGCTTATTCAATTGTGATTTCTAGTCTCCCACTTCCCTACTCTTAAACAACAGTTATATAGTATTGCGAAGCATGGTTTACTAGAGCTGGGTGATAATTTAATACTGATCATCAGTGTTGGGCTAGTTACTAAAAATAGTAACCAGTTACAGTTACTACAGTTACTTGACTCAAAAAGTTACTTTATTAGTTACTAGTGTTAAAGTCATGAGTTAATATTAGTTACTTTTAAAAGTAATCAGTTACTTAAAAAATATCCTATCGTTAATGTCACTTTTATTGAATGTCAGTGCCGCATGGAAAATACTACTCTGGTGATTAGTTTAACTGTTTTAGCGCTCGAGGACTTTTGAGGGCCTGAACATTAACAAAAAGTCTCATATTTTTGCATACGCCTTAGACCCGGTGAAAAAAATTGTAAAATTAGGGTCTGAAAATTTATTTTAAAAATGTCTCTGTAGCACCCGCCAATGTGTTTTTGTAGCTGTTGCGCAACCAGTTTGTCGTAGGCGAATGAAATTTAATACACAAAGTACCAAGCTGCAACTTTTAATAATATAAACCCTGTTTCCAAAATTGACAGGGAGTCAGTTATGTCACAAAAACCTCTAAAAATTAGCTTTTTTTGCTTGTTTTATACTTTGGCAAACTCCTCCCACAAATTTTATCCAAACTTCTTGAGTATCATCATAAGGCATACGACATGTTCAATTGCAAAGCTTTTTTGGCCATCATAAAGTATGTGGTTGTGGCACATTTTGATTTGAAAGAGGAAGTTGTTATAACTCGGGCATAGAATATCCAATAGGGATATTCAAGCTGATCTCAATCTCATCATAGTCCAAGCCTGAACACACTCATTTAACAACATCATCAGTCATAGTGCCACCTAGGCGAGTATTGAAAACCTGTTTTTTTGTTTTGTTTTACGCTTCTATTTCAGGCAGTGTATTACAGACACACTTAAAACTTGCAACTGGACAGGAAACCGGTTATTTTAGGTTTTATGTAAAAAGTATGGACATACTTTGACGAACTCCTAGAGATTTTACCCGTTCATTTTTAAACTTACCCAGTATAATATTAAAGTATGTCCAAAATTGCGAAGCTTTTGGCTTCGATCAAGTGTGTGGCCATGGCGGCTGGAAAAGTCGCTATGTCTTATATGACAATAGACACTAAGTCATAGCGCCACCTAGTGGCAACCAATTACAACATGTATTTGTAGTTTAAGCTTCTATTTCAGGCAGTGAACAAAAAACGTAGACAAAAAAATTGTCACATGTCACACGTTCATTTTTAAACTGCCAGATCAATCTTAAAGAATGTTCGATGTTAAATTGTGAAGCTTTTTAAAATACAGCTATGTGGGTGGCCACGGAAGGAAATTGCAAATTTGGATTTGAAACAGCTAGTTGGTAAAACTCAGCCATACAGCGCTGTGAAAGTATTTTTATCTTTCCGATTTCTGTGTTTTTAGCATTTTTATCACTCAAAAAGATTTCAGATCATAAAACCAATTTTAATATCACATAGAAACAACCCTAGGAAATACAAAATGCAGTTTCTGAATGATGATTAAATTTTTGGGCACCAAAGAAAATGCCAAACCTTTCTGGCTTTATGTAAAAAGGTCATTTAGGTGCTGTGGTGTGACCTTAAAAGAGCAGTTCAAGCAAGAAAACCCTCCAATATGGCAGAATTTAAACAATCCTGCAAAAAAGAGTGGGCCCGGTAGTGTAAAAGACTCACCAATTGTCACAAATGCTTGATTACAGTTATTGCTGCCAAAGGTGGCACAACTCGCTATTAGATTCTCGCTATTAGACAAGCTTTAATTATTCATTTGCATTCTGACTTGACACCAAGCATTATTGTCAATATACACACCAAAATGATAATGCATGTCAGACCAGCACCGGCTGAAAATAACAAATGGATTTATAAAATAAATAACACAAAAGAAACCACAACATTTTCAAGTGCTGATAATTATCGTCAATAAACATTTTTAATAACTTACTGACCATTACTTTTTGCTAACGGCACTTCCAGGTTTCATATGTGGGATTGTTTTTCCATGTTTATATTACAGTTGTGTGAGGTAGCATTCTGAGATTTAAATCGCCTCGCTTTTATCTTTTTTTTTCCCCACAACAAAAAGCTATGGTCTGTCCTGTTGTCATGTTCCCACATCCAAACACTTCCTATTGATGTAGTTGCATGACTGGGTTGACTGTAGACCAATCAGAAGCTGATATTTGCCGAAAAGCCAAGCGGTTTGTACAACTTTAATTCCAGAGCAAAAACCTACTTTTATTTTTACCGGTGATAATTATCAATGTCGACTTATATAAAAACAAAAAAATATTGATTTACTTTTGGCCATATTGCTTAGGCCTAGTTTTTACAATATTGAAATGTATGTGTTAACTGCAACAGCTGATTAGCAGTTCCTTAGGGTACATGTGTAAGAAGCAGATAGAGGTGGAGCTTCCCAGAGCCTGTCCTCCTCTGTAATTAGATTCAGCATGTTTTCAGCCTCTGTCTGGTTGAGGGCAAATCCTACTCATGGTGGCCTTAAAAGCAAGAGGAATCCCACTGTAACCTGCATTAAGTGTCTGCCAGTGACATACATAGTGTCCCTACCAACAACTTACCCAAACTCCAACTAAGTCTCCCCTCCCGATACCCAAGTCACTGACATCCAATGTATGTTTCAGTGAAACGCTTGTGTCAAAAGGCACAACAGTACAAGATGGTGTCCTATTGTTATTTGTTGATAAACGTGTCTCATGCTTAGTGAGCTCTCCCTGAAGTAGTTGATAATAATCATTAACATACGTTGTAATTTTAGGGGATGAAGGGGGAAAGAAAAAGAAGATGAAAAGAGAATCTAAAAATGCTACTAATGTAGACGTTGATGTGGAGAAGATGGGCGAGGAAGGAACAATAACAATTCCTAGTCAGCCAAAACTGGATGTACTGCCAAGCACAGAACACAAGACACTCCACAAGAAAAGGCTAAGAAGCCAGTGCTCTGAGCCATTAGGTGAAGAGGACCATGATGAAAGGCCATCGAAAATTAAGAAAGAAGATGAGGCACACAAGCAAATTATCTCTGAAGGTAATTGTTATTTTGCTTTCAATATAAAGTGAATGTTAATATTATGAGGCTCTATTTTGTGTGCATGCTTTATTTTATAGGTACAGAATTTTATGAAAACAAGTACATTCCTTTTTTTTAATCAAAAACCAAAAGTACAGTAATAAAAGGTGAAGATAGTTTATCAAGTTGTAAATGTGCTACCTGTCTAGCAGTCTAGATTTACTTGTTTTATAAATAAATATCTTTGCATAGAGTACTGTATAGCATGTCAGCACACGTTCACTTTGGAATATTGGCCTTAATAAATACATATAAGAGCATAACGGCTCAGCACACAAATATTTTCTAATTACTATTGGTTCAATTCTTATGTTTTTTCATGGCTTCATTTGTTGCTAATTTTGTTGGTTAAATACATAGAAATGCTCACCTGCATGCCAATTTCAAATGTTTAATTGAATTGAAAAGTATTATAACCCCTAAAAGTATTTATTTAAAAAAATTATAGCCCCTTTTACGTCATATTTGAACACTGTTGAATAAAAAAACAAGTGAAATGATCAACAAAGTGAACGTTATCTTACATCTCGCAGTGCTTTTTCAAGTGATGTCAGGTGAATGCAGACATTGGCCAGAATTATTTTTTTGTTTTCTTTTTGGATGTTAAAAATTCATTATTTCTGAAAATGTAAAACCAGCCAATTTTGCAAACATTTTTAAAATGTATCTCTTGTTGGGGCTCTCATGGTTTCAGTGAGGAAAACCAATACATATGGCGGTAGCATGATTTTACAAATTCTTCTTATTGGCTACAATACAAGAATGGTGAAATAATAGCATTTTATAGTACATATATAGTATTTTATAGTATTTTTTTTTTATTTGACGACACAGTTTCAGCTTGCTTTTTGTTCTTGGAAAACAATCACCAGGACACATGTGCAGCCAAGGCCGAGATAAGACCTTGACAGTGTAAAGACAACAAAATCTGGTCTTGGTTATCAGTCGTCTTGGTAACTTGTTAGTTTTAATCAATTTAAACATTTTAAATGTTTTGGTTTGTGTGTTGTGTTTTTTATGTGATCAGCTTCATAAATTGAATTTTATTCTGTTGTCTCTATTTATATTCATGTTGGATTCTATTTAAATTTTCACCCGAACAGCTTTGAGAACGTATTTTGATTCTGGATGTTGAAAGAGAAAGATATCACAAGAATAAATTATTTCAATTAGGAGAACATTGGTTAACCTTTAAAGTTTGCATTTCCCTCCATGACACTTTGATAATTTTTCCTGTGGTAATTTGTGTTTTTATTTATTAAATTTTTTTTATTATTTAATTTTTAATATCAGATATCTCGATAGAGACCAAGAATGAAGAACTTTTGGATGCTTTGGATAAGACTGAGGATCAAGGTTTAAAAGCCAAGAGAAAGAGAAGGAAGAAGGTCAAGGAGAGATCAAAGACTGGGGAAGATGTCCCACTTCGAGTCCTTTCAAAGTGAGGAAAGCTGTTTTTCGTATTTGTTGGGTGGGTTATGAAAGGAGTTTCATGGGTGAAATACTGTAATGACTGAAATTCTTAGCTCATTTTGAAGAAGTCAATATCTAAAATAAATATTCTAAGATTAGCACAAGTGTTGCAACTCTTCAATGCATGTGTCATGACCAGGCTGCAGAATGACTAAATATGCAATCAAATTATTTCACAACTCTGACACCGAATTCCAGATATAAGATAAATACTTAAATTCACATTAGTGTCTCCTGATGTTCACTGTCAAAAAACGTGCGTTTACTAGAGCGCGTGTTCATGTCACAGCTATATGCATGCACAGCAACACTCCAATATATTTTATCTAAATATTGCACTAAGCAACAGGACTCTGATGTGGGCTCTTTGCACATTTCCAGTCTCTCCACATTCTGTTGTTCTATTGCTATACTTTACTTTTACTTTAAGCTTTGGTCTACACATTACCTCCAAAGCACATCTCTTAGGCACCTTGGACTTCTATATAGTTCTATTACGTTGTATTTTTACTACCTCTGTTTCTAGATTTTTATTATATTCTATCTACTTTTAACTTGAGCAATTTACTTCTATGACCTGTGTTACTGTGCAATGTTGTTGTGTTGTTTTTTTGTACCAACACTGGAGAGTACCCCGGTACCACAACAAATTCATTGTGTGTGATTCACAGTTGGCATCAAAGATCTTTCCGATTCTGATTCAGATGATGACCTGTCCGCATGCGTAAAACTAAGATGAAAAGAAATTCTCTGGTGGTGAGCACAAGCTTTGACAGTACGCATGAGTGGTAGGGGATAATGTGGATTTAGGTCCAGACGGCAGTCACAGGCCTCCTGTAATATAACTCTAATAGCGTTCAGGGGAAGAATGAAGCCTCAACAGGTCTATAACATGTTGGTGATTAATGACTATATTTACATTTTTGGGGTAAATACAGGTGCTGCTGCCATTATGGCTTGGTTCATTTACTACTAATTGTTTGCCAATTAATCAATACAGAGAAATCCTTCTTTGGCAGTTTTTTTCTGGGACAGGTTGCTGCGGAAGCCCAGACCTTTCTCACCAAGGACACTTCCTCCAGCTATACCACATAGTATTCAAATGTGTTTCCATGTCAATATAGAGACATAATCTCTCCACCAAGTCCTCGTATTTCCCCAGGGCCTCCTCCCGAGAGACAGGGACGCAGAGAAATGCTTTAACATGAACACTTTTCTTCCCCTATAAAGACCAAAAGTCAGATGAGTGCTTTTGTGAAGCGCTAACCATGTGGTGGACAGTGTGGATGGCACAGTATATAAATCTCATGGTTCCATACATGCCTCAATTTTTTACCCTTTTTGTTTGGTTGTGAGGGTTCAGCAAATTAGTATTATTTTTAAAATCATATTTTAATAGATAAAAAAAAATAGTTGTTTATTAGAATTTCCTAATTAAAACACAATTCACATAAAAAAATGCATACTGTTTTATCATTGTTCTAAAATACTATATATTTTTGGGTTCTTCTGTAGAAAAAAATGTCTTTCCAGAAGGATCTCTACTAGAAAATGTATTCCATTGCAATGTGTAGTGTGGGTCAAGCTCTATGATGTCAAATATCACAGATGATTGAAAACAGCTGTAATCAACATCCCTACAGCTTTAGATATTTTTGTTTATTCCTCTGAAATAGTTGACTGGGTAAACAGTTCACTGAGGGTTGCTGTTTGTTGCCTAAGTTAAATAAATTAAAGCTGTCTCGGTTGTGATAAAGGGTGATCTCCAGTAATGGAATTGTTTCCCCAGAAATGTGGTTTGTACCTCACTCAAGCAGTTAACAGCAGATATCTTTCTCCCACATTTAGTTCTACATGTGCTTGCTTCTGTCACAAGCGCTCCTGGCTTCTCTCCGGAATGATCGCATCAGTGCCATCGCAAAGGCCAAAGCTTTTGTGCACACACTGGGAAATATCATCGCTTTATTGTTGTTTTTTTATAGACTGCTCATTCTGGTATACCACAAATGTTGTACCATTTTATTTGTGTGTGTTTAAAATCTTTCATCAATGCAATGTCCCTTCTTTAAAGCACCAGGTGCCTCATCATCACCTGTGTGTTATGGGGTCAGTGCATGCTAAGAACAACTAGCCTTCATTTACAAACTCCATAAACACCCAAAATTTTAAAATATACTTGGATCCCCATTTGTGTGAAAGGTTTAAGCACATACATATGCTAGTGTCACTCTTTGAAATAGATACTTTCTATTTTAACTCTTGTGTGGTGTTCATATTATTGTTACTTTGGCAGGGTTGGTGGGTCTGCTGGACCCATTGCATTTTGGCGCTTTTAATTCACCATCACACAATTTTATTCTAAAATGTAAAATGTTATGTTTATATGTTTGTGTGGGAAGAGAGAATTAAAGTAAAGAATCTACCATTTTCACACTTTTACATGCCCCGGGTTCAGTAGACCCGAACACCTTGTGTGTAATATAAATGTGTACGTGTTTGGTCATAAAAAATCTGTTCTGATATATGTTTTTCAAACATGTTTTTCAAATAATAAATGCTTGTTTAATTTTTCTTTTGATGAAAACTGAAAATGGGTCCCACAGACCCGAACACCATACACGGGTTAAATACTTTCTATCTAAAGTATGATGTGCTGGGTTCAGATTTGGGTATATAGTTTTTCTCCCTTAGAATATAGTCCTGTGTGTGACAGCACTTTATTGACCTAACAATGTGTGGGCTTCATGTAAATGCTAGGAAGGAGTGGTTAATCCTGAAGCAGGAGTATCTTGTGCTGCAGAAGCGCTGCATGGCCCATTTGAAGCAGTCAGTGGCCCAAGTCAACCAAAAGTCTGAAAAATGTCTCAATTTGCAGCTTCAAGAAAACAATGGCTGTAAGTGTTGTTTTTTGACATCACATCCACCGGCCAGTAGCTTGCATTCATTTGCATTTTTGTTTTTTCCCGGAAAGCTTGCAAAGAAACAGGCAGGAAAGATCCACTTCCAGGTCCTGAGTTTGTGAGTGGTGTCATTATCAAGATTAGCAACAATCAGATCCTTCCAAGCAGGAAATGCATCAAGGTAAATGAGCCAAGTACTTGCAGGATGACTTGTCACAACTGGCCTCAACAAGTCTCTCTCTCTCTATCTCACTCAACAAGTCTCTCTCTCTGTCTCATTTGCTTTTAGGATACATTGTTGGAGCTGTCTCCTGTAGCGTATGTGGACATTCTTGAGGGAGACATGGAAGGTCATATCCGTTTCAAAAATCCCGAAGATGCTCAGAAAATCATGAAAGCCCACTCGGAATTGCAGAAAAAATTTAAATGGAAACTTGAACTCCTCACAGGTTAATACAATTATTTTATTCTAATGTATGTTTTATGTGTTCAAGGTGAGGAATGAAGTTGTGTTCTTGATTTAAAAGGTGATCACGAGCAAAGGTATTGGCAGAAGATTTTGGTGGATAGACAAGCAAAGCTCAATACACCTAGAGAAAAAAGACGTGGGACAGAAAAGGTAACCTGTTTCACTAATTTCTTGCTTCGTTGTTTTGTCAGCGTCACTGAAAGATGACATTTTCTCCCCATAGCTCATTTCCAAAGCAGAGAAAATCATCATTGCCAAGGCCAGGGATGCAAGCAAACACATTCACTTTGATGTTTAACAGCTCCAAATAATGTTACCTGACCAAGACTTTACCTGTGACTTGAATATTTACATCATACAGTCTGGGTGTGTTCAGGGGGATCTAGTCTGATCCAGTTCTTTTATTTAACATAAGAATTTTAGTTCTGTGGGAGAATTCATGAAATTTGCAGTGGTAAAATGTGGATATATTTTTTTTAAAGGTTCATTACCTGCGTTTTTACAAATGTGTCTAAAATTGTTGGTGTTCCTTTGATACATATTTGTAAAATGTGAATATTTTCATGGAACATCAAACACATTTATCACAAATGTTTAAAATTGTTTTTTTTAATGTATTTTTTCATTTAAGGACAAATGTGTAATATTTTTTTAAATGCATAAAATTGAAAATGCCCTGTTCTTTTTTCCTCTATTTTTCTGTTTGAGATTTGTTATGCAGTCTTTGTTACCACGTATCCAGCATACTAAAGGATATGTATTGAAATGATTAATGAAGTTAATGCATATAATTTATGTTCCATGATGTATGGAATGTGCATTTATGTTATTATTTACAAGTTGTACATTTAATCACATGTTAGAGCAACAATCAATGCTGGCAGGTATGTCTTATTAGCATATTCAATTGATAAGTCTTTCTTTCTAACTGGATGGAAATGGATTAATACAAAAATATTTTAGTAGCAGACTTTAAATGTTTGAAAAGAAGTAGGTAGAAGTAACCCCTTAAACTTCAGACCATATTTTTGGCCTGGTAAAAAAAAATGTCACCTCTCTGCATTTTGTACAATTGGTGTAGTTGTTTTTGTCTTCCTGTAGTTGGACATTATACTTTAACATGATTGTTTTTAACTTTACCCAAGTGCTAACGGCTGAGCGTAGTAAACAAGTCTGCAAACACAGTAGTGACAAGCTGATTGAGATGTCTGTTAGACAGCTGTAAAATTTGTAGAAATGTAAGTATTCATGAAACAAACTGCAAATTCAAATGCTGTTGGATGTTTGGTTTTTGTTGAGATTTTTTTTAATTAATTTCTAAAACCTCTGAACATTGTTAAGTGCTAAACAATAGATTAAACGTGAGGTTTTCAAGCGGATATATCATCAAATATTACACCAAGAAATGTATTGTATATTCTTTTTAGAATTTTATTTCAGCATTTTTGTTGTTTTCAAAAAGCATTACCTTAGACATGTTTAAATTTGGTGATAGTTTGTTACCAAATAACTTCTTGAATTTACTTATTTTCAAAATAAATAACAATTCACTCACTATTATCAACCAATTATTACCCTCTTAAACTGTACCATTTATCCTAGACTCAAAAACTCATGAACTTCAGTAACATTTACTTTCATATTGTTGCATTTGGCCTGTGTGTTCTGTATTTAAATATATGTTCAGTGTGCATACAATCCTGCACACTTTAAATTGAATTTAAATTTAATGATGTGGAGTTTGACTTCATCAAAAAAAAAAAAATTACGTGCCTGTTAACATAATTGGATTGGTTCATATCTGATTTATTTCCACATTTGAATAAGACCTAAAGCTGATTTCATTATATCACATAATATTCTTGTTTACACAATCAAAGATCCAGACTGACTTGTATATGAGCTAAATATTTTAACTGGGTACCATTTGATTGGCAGTATAAACATGGCCTTACATATTTTCCATTGTCATACAGAGAAAGGGAGACTTTAAACATGTTTCCATAATTTGAGTAACTCAAAGATTGAAACATCTTTTTTTGAAAACGTCCATATTTATGGCAGCAAATACGTTTCTGGTTTTGTATAGGTACCAACGAAAGATAACAATACCAGGATTTATTAGGTACAAATTGTGAAAGGGTTATTCACAAAACTATTTTCACAAATGGATTTGCCAAAACAACCCTTAATGCCAGACACATGCTTTGCACAGCAGCCAAACATCATACTTTCAATATCATTTAGCTCAAATTCAAAAACGTTACAAAACATGATGAGCACCATGTACAGATCATGGTGGAAAACCCCTCAAGCAAGTCAACCCGTGTCATGACGGTTACTTAACAGGACAGCGGTACGCCGGCGTAAGAGTTTATATAGTACATTTTCATTTAATATGATTGGCCCCAACAACTCCCAAGTTCCACCTGGAGCAGTAAACAAACAACAAAGTTACATAGAAGTGAAAAAAAATTCCCACAAATTGTTTCAATATTTTAATTACTCTATAACTTACACCAGCACACAGAAGAGATATTCATGTGCGGCCTGCAATGCTGCTCACTTTCACTGTTTTCTTCAAATGATGATAGTTAGGCAGGATCTTCATCAGGAAATCCAGCTGCAGTGTCTGAGGCTAAAAAAGAAAAACAACTTATCTATCATCTGCAGCATTGTTATAATTTGTAGTTATACATTTTCAAAGACCTGAATCACATGCACAGTATTTTCCCCAGAAAATGGTATTCCCCTGACTTCCTGATACAGGACCCCAAAGCAGACTGTGGTGCAGCTAAATACAAACTACCATTTAAAAGGTGAATTTTATGAAAATAGTTTGCTCATTTATATTAAAACTGTTATTTCAATATTACCCTTTCTGAGAGCTTTCCACTTGTTTTGAACCTCTTAAAAAAAAAAAAAAGCATGTCCAATGCTTGGAAGACCCAAGCACCTGTCAAACAAAAGTGATGGGTTAACCCAACAGGGGAGAGTGGTTTGTGGTGAAACTACTCGAACAAAACCAATGTAATAAATTTAAACTACTCGTGAGTTATGAATTAAACTCATATTATTCATACGCATGTTTAGGTCTAAACATCTTCCAATGGTTGATATTTTATAATCGGCATACTTTAAGGCTTCATTAGTTATCTTCCTTTGAAATAGCCTGCAACACGCACAATAATGAGTAAGAGTTCGCCATATTAGCATCTGCATCTAGCAAAAATCAACTGGTTTAGGGCTAAATACGATTGCAAATGCATCATTGACCTCAGTTTGAAAGGGCCCCTTAACTAGTGATGATAAGGTTTATGGTGGCCTTTGCATTACCTGAGGCCTTTCACTCTGGACTCGTCTTAGACTAGAGGAGCCATGGATCACTGTGTTCTCAGGAATTACTTCACTTGTGTTAATTCGACAGCAGGAGCCAATTATGCAGCCACTGGTAAGCATCACACTCCTACCCACTTCAGCTAAAAAAAAAAAGCACAGACAGAATTGTTTATTGGTAATGCTGATACATACAACAAACCAACAGGAATATTGAAAAACTCAGTTATGCAGACACACACGCACGCACGCACACACACACATTAAATAACTGTTTTGTTCACCTTTGGACTCAATGACGTTGTTGTCCCCAATATTCAAAGCTTGAGAAACTGAAATCAGAAAATTATTGGTCACATGTTAACGAAGTAAGATTGAGAAAAGTGAAAGCCTGGCAAGTACTCCAAGGGCCTGTACCACGAACCTGGATTAACTGGTTAGCCAGCCAAGTTTAGAATTAGTTTGCACCAATCCTGGGTTTTGAGTACTAAGAAAGCATCTAGGATTTAATCAATCGTTGTCGCACTGGTCACACGGCTAAACTGGTCCGGTGATGTTCTGGATTAGCAATCGCACGCTTGCATTTGTCCGAACACTTTTAAATAACACACCGGCATCGGTAACAATAGCTTCACCTTTTCCTCCCAATCCTGTATATCTCTTTGCAAATTGTTAGGGGAGCGCTATAGGGCAAGAGTTTTTAGGGACAGACAAAATCCCTTTCCCGACACGTATTTGGATGAAAGATACAGGTTCTATGCAAAAGCAATAGCTTACGTTTGCGAGCTTCTTCAACTGCTCATACAAAATGTGACACGTAGAAGTCACACCCTTACATCAGCCTTTCATATGCACGCACCTCTGAACTAATCTTTGCTTCAGGATCAAAGCCTGACTGGAAACAACGTTGATGAGCTGCTTCATGGTACCGATTAAGCATGATTAAAACAGGTTAAACAGTAATACTGAGTTCTTTCAGCTACATTCATTGTACAGGCCCCAGGAGTCTCCCATGGTGCAAAAAAAAGATTTAGATGAGATGAAGAGTAATGTGCTCTCACATGATCACAGATGTGACCACAAGAATGTTACCCAGCCATTAAAAGTTATCTAACATAACGGTTATCTAACATAAGCTGGGAATCCCTTTGCCCTAAAAACAAAATATATTGTATAAATGTAAATAATGACAGTTATTGACGCACCACAGCCAACCTCGAAGACATTATTAACACCGATGGACATGGTTTTTGGTTCAAAATCTGCATCCGGAAGGATGTTTTCTGGGAAACTACATGCACAAAGAAAGTATGAATTGGTAAAGCAGTTAGACCAGTTTTCAACATTTATGAAAACATTCTGATAGTGTTTACTACTGTTGATGTTTTGTACCTGTTAATTATGAGAGCTTGCTCCTCAATCAAATTTCCTTCTCCAATCTCAATGGGTCCGGCTTCAGCAATGATCCGAGCTTTTGGATGTACCACAGTGCGAGCGCCTGAAAAAAACCCCACAAAGTTTTTTGAAATTACTTTATTTGCGCAGGTATAATAAATTGCTTAACCTCTTAAACTTAAGTGCTATTTTCAGGTTTCCACCTGGATTTTGCCGTTTCGATTTCAAAAGCTTCCCAAATCAACATGCAGAGGTGAAACTAAAAAAGTTTGGTGTCATTTAACAATGTTTAAAGTGATTAAAATAATACATATGTTGTCTGTGTTATAATAAACACCAAAAAAAGATGATTTTTGTTTTTTATTTTGTTTTTGTAAACTCAAATTTGAAAGTGTACAGTGGTTCCAGTAATCATAGGAAAAAAGAAAAATGTCTCCATCATAATCTATGCAAAAGTTATTCTATTCTAACTGATGAGAGGTGTAATACCCCTTTTTTTTTACTAAATTTCCACCTACCAAATTTTGAAAGCCTTCCATATCTAAATGCAGTGGTATGGTATAAATTAAAATTTTCAGTGTTATTGTATAGAAAACCCTTTGAATGTGCGTAAAAACTGCTGAATGTAACACATCATATTGTATATGTTCTCTGTGTTATGATGAATCACTTTAACATTGGGCGCTTTTTAAATTTTTTGGTCTAAAATGCTTTTTTTAAAGTATGTAAGTGAGCCTGTGTGAGCTGTAGGAAACGCTACAGTTCTGCTTGAAACCAGCAGGTGGGAGCAAACAATAGAAAAAAGAATTCTGTCTCATGTAATATGCAAGAATATTATCTATTCATGATATTTTTGTTTCATCAAATATAGTTTAACCATGCGAGACATATAAAAGGATTACTTATGCTTATTTCCACCTCAAAAACAGTGGAGAAAGGACTCGTTTTGAAGCGGACAGCGTAAGGTAAAAGATGGCATTTATGACATCTCTGTGCAATATGTGGCTGCTTATTGATCATAAATTGATTTCACTTCTGCAGCATAAAGGACACTTTGATTCAATCAATGACTCTCAATGAACCTTACGATCGCTGCAGGAGCTTTCATTTGAGCTATGACATGTATGACATGTGTCATATATGAACCATATAAAAAAGAACAAATGTCACCTCAGTCCTTTAGTATATTGTTTAATTAGGTTTAAATAACTTCTGTACGGTACAATAAAAAACCCCATTTATTGCATATGTGCATGAAATAGTTTCTATGCTTTCAAACAAAACCATATATAGTGGACTTTGACCTATCACAGACCTTTAAAAACCTGGAAGTAGTGATGTCACAGACCTGGTACCGAATCTGCAGTGTTTGTGAGGTTAAATAAACGATGAAACTTATCCTATTGGTTTCTAGTAAACAGTTATTTAAACTTTATTACCTTTGTATCTGGTAATGCTTTAAAGTCTGCACATTTCTACAGGTATTGCAACACTTGACACTATTTTATTATGAACGATGCCAAAGAAAGAGGGGCGTTTCCCAGCCTGCGATGAATTATTGTTATCCTGAGAGGGCAAGGGAATTTGATGTATATTCTTTTGGGACTATTCAGACCTATCTAAAAGATTTTTCAAACAGACACGAAGTGTTAGCAATTCCAGCACAAGGTTTTGGCCACTGTGCCAGGCTGGCACAAGCCCTTCAATTTTTTTCACCAATTCTGCTCTTTTTATCCACATCCAGGTTAGCTGCAATGCCATATGTTGATACTACTGGAAAGAATAGCATTAAGATTTCTGGAGATGGACTTGGAAGCTCGGAATTGTTCAAGTTGCGTATCGATTTCCCAATTTTTACTAATTTCATGCGATTACAATATTGTCTTTAGTCATATCCAAAAAGTTATCTAATCATATCCATTAGAAGTGATTATTTCTTAAAGTCATGCAGGATAAACACGTTACAGCACGCGACACACATCACGCTCACGGTGACCACTGGGCTTCTGTGAGCAATGAGAACTACTGAGGCATCACAGAGCTCTTTGTTGAAATTGCATTCATTCGGTCTAACTGTGGCTAAAACTGAGGAAGGACAGAACACGAAAGCATGTGTGGATCATTGTCTCGAAGTGGCGAGAGATTCGAAAAAGCAAGGACAAGTCAAAGCACTCTTGTGGCACTCGTAATATGTTTTTCTGCCATATTATCATCATGAAGAGGATGATCCAGCTTATAGTTACATTTAAACAAGATTTTACCTCAGACCTATCAAAAAGGAAGGACAACACACGGATGAAGATCGCTATTGCAATTGATCCAAGGTTTAAATACCTAAAGTATCTTCCCAAAGATGAAAAGAATGAGGCTGTTAATAGCAGAGAGTTCTGGAAAAAAGAGGTCTAAAGAGACCACAAACTAACAGCCACCAAAGAAGAGAAACAAAAAGTTATTTTGGAGGATACGACAAAACCTGTGTTACAAGTAAAAACTAAAAAATCAATAAGCAATCACATTTTGAATTTAAATAGTTTCTTCGTCTTCAATTTACATTAATGATTTACATTTTACGTTTATAGATTTAAAAAGTTTCAGTCTTGTCATTGTGATTCATCACAATTCATTTAAAAAAATTAGTGACTAATTTGTTAAAAAAAAATTTATCGATCGACAGCACTAATATATTACATTATTCCCAGCAAAAAAATCTAGTACTGAATGTCCATTATTAAAACACTTCTTTAGAATGCTTACTTTATGATTGAGTTAAATGTAAATGTCTAAACACAGCTGTTTATAGCTGACAATCATTAGAGAAAACTTATGACAATTTTCCTGTGAGTTGCATGTGTTCCATAGTCACAGCTGTCTTTGCATGAGAGTTTGAAATCAACAGGGACAATAACACTTGTGTTAAAGAAAAAAAAGATAAGAAAATTAAGTTATGGATTCTGTAAATTGGAAAATACATTAAATTATCTGAAGATATTAGAACTTGCCATTGTGAGTAGAAACATTAAAACACAGCATCAACTCATTGCCATCTTAATTGCCAGTATACTTATATTAGTTGAAAAAGGTTTCAAAACAGCAATGCTATGAATTACTGCAATAAATTCTAAGACAAGTAATTGCACAGCAAATTTGTTATAGTAACAGGTCATAGCATTTGAGAGCTAATACAAAATAACATATACAAACAAATGTTACAGATATGTTCTTTTGAATCCAAAATATGAGTGAAGAAAAGGACTGTGCTAAGAGTAATGGTTAACATGAAAAATTAAGACCCAACATAATTTGTTACGTTCGTTCCTAGTTTGCTAGAGCAATCTTGTAAGAACAAAGAGAAAATTAAATTGATTGGGGTAAAAAAATCAAGCTGGGATTCAAACGGTCATCGTCCTTACCGATGGTCACATCTCCTCTGATGTCGCTCTCCACGCACACCACGGCTCCAGCAGCAATCCTCACACTGCAAGAGACACAACTGAACTCTGTTACCAACACTACGGTATTTTCCATGCACACCCAATACTGTCTGTATGATTATTAATAATCATATTTTTTTTACAAACCCTAATGTTTGTGTGTTTTTTTTTCATGTTTGTATTTTTAAATGTGGGAGGAACTGGTTAAAGCTCATCAACAGGTACCAATGTCTGATAGTAATTAAGTAAAATGTATTTAGAAAGCACATTATTCACAGAAGAACTGCCCAAAGTGTGGTATAATCAATGATACAATTGTAAAATAACAACAGTAAAAATAATAATAAAATAATTACAACTCATATCAACTTTAAAAGGCCTTAGAGTATAAAAAAAGACTTTAGACCTAGTTTTAAAAATCCCAATATTGGCTGATAAATGGATATCTGGAGGCAGATCATTCCAAAGCCAAGTCAAGTCAAGTCAATCTTTATTGTCAATTTTTCCACATGTGCAGGACATACAGAGAATTGAAATTTTGTTTCTCTCTGACCCGTAGTTATACAAATACAATAAATAAAAAAAAATTAAAAAAAATAAACAAAAAAAAAATAATAATAACATTAAATAAAATACAGAAGGTAAAATTTAAAGATATATATATATATGTATAAATACGAATAAACAGATTAACATATAATATAAAATAGAGAAATGAAAGATATACTGTACAATAGGGCACATGGTAGAGAGATCAGACCATGCAGACAATATAGTGCAAACAGCATTTTTTTAAAATTTGTAAAGTGGCAGAGCAGTCTTATAACAGTCTTTGAGTATTATGAGGTAGTTGGCAGACCAATGCTGTACAAAGTGACTGGTGCAGATCGTTGGGTGTGAGAGTGTGTGTGTGTGTATCAGAGTTCAGAAGGTTTGTGTGGAAGAAGAGGGGAGTGTGGGCAGGGCAGGGAGAGAGTTGAGTTTCCTGACAGCCTGAAGAATGAAAATGCTCTGTCACCTTTAGACGTCAGACTGACTCTAGAGATCTCCAGAAAACCCTTACCAGCTGAGCACTGGGACCTTGTGGACTGAGACAGAAACAGGAGTTTGGCTAAATACACAGGAGCTTGCACATTGATGGCCCTATATGCAAATAACAGCATTTTAAACTGGAACGATGTGTTCACATTTCTTTGTTCCCGTCAGCAACCTTGCAGCAGCATTTTGCACAAGCTGAAGTCTAGATGTTGCCTGCTTAGGATGTCCGCTGTGCATGGCGTTGCAATAATCGAGACGTAAAGTTGAGTCACTTTTTCAAGGTCCAGAAAAGATAAAACAGGTTTAAGCCTCAATATGATCCGGAGTTGAAAAAAACTATTTATAACCAGTGTTAATTTGATTCGTGTTTTTCAGCTCAGAAGAAGAAGAGCAAGGTTCCTAACCGGAGAGGAAACAGTGGGGAAGTGAGGAGAGAGCACACTCAGGCAGTCAGAGCGAACCTTCAGAGAACCAAAAATAATAACCTCTTTCTTATCTTTGTTTAGTTTTAGAAAACTACTGGCAAGCCATCTCTTTACATTGCCTTGAAGGGGTGGGTGAACTGGGTTAAAATTCATCATGGTATTTTCCACTGTCCAGACTGTATCGGTATTATATCGCGATATGATGGGAAAAAATTGGACATCACATTTTAGTAAACCTTAATAACAGATGCAAAAATTGTCATTTTAACATTATTTAAAGTGCGTGATTAGACAGAAAACTGTTTTGCCACTGTTAAATATGACAAATATTTTGGTAATTTCTACCAGGCTTCTTGGTGACGTTTCACCTCAAACTGCGCTCTGTGTTTAATTCTGAGTTTTAGATTAGTTGAGAAGTCTGCTACCTAGAGCCTGAGAGAATATTTTCATGATGAACCCTCAGTAAGAGTTTATACTTAACTGCAAATGTGACTGCTTAACACTTTTTCTGTCATTTTTTAAACAATACTCCCTCCTGTGGTTTTTACTTAACTTCTATGATCTTGGATATAAAATTAAATTTTGATACAGGTCTAAAATTGTTCAGGGGTTGACTCATCAGGGCCTAGCTTCTTAAAAGAGGCTGCACCACTAGCAGGTTAATGGAAGGGCCAAAAATATAAAACTTTACATAAAATTTAAGACCACATCAACTGAGGAGCTAGATGACTTCATCTTCATTACAAACTCCTCCAGCTCTCAAAGGGAGACCTCATTAAAAAAAAGAAAAAGAAGAAATATTAGGCACGCTGAATGTCTAATATCTTATTGGTAAAATATTCAGTAAAACATTCACAAAGGTCAATGGAGGGGGTAACCTTAGTTTTGCAATTTGGACTAATAATACTATTTATTATTGTAAACAAAATTGTTGGCTTATTTGAACTTGCAGAAATCAAAGTTGCCTTTGCGAACCTAGAAGCAGATTGATATTAATTTAAAGCACTTAAAAAGATTTCATGTGAGATTGTCTGGCTTCCATTTCTGCTTTCCTTATCTGAGCGAGTGATTAGGGTCATCTAACCAAGAAAAGGGCGTGGTTTTCTCTGACTTAACTCTAAATAGATCAATATAGTCAAAATAATAAGAGCGGTACAAGATTGTCCACGAACATAACAGATTTCGCAACACCAAATAAAACGGCTTCCACATCTTTGGATGTTGGGAATATAAACAGCACTGTGTTCAGAAAACTTAGGTTCAAGTAAAACTTCACAAGAAATAGTGAAGTGGATTGGTTTATGGTCAAAAAAGGATGCTGGGTCCAAATCAATGTTGTATACCAAAACACCATTAGACAAAATAAGATATAAAAATATGCTTCAAAACGAGCAGAAATATAATAATAATGTTAACTGAGCACTTTCAGTGCACGAGATGTTTCTGTTAAACGGAAATTCTTAGTGGTCCTAAACATGAAATTGAAAAAAAAATACGTTACAGAAGACTAAACAAAATAAACTTAAATAATAAAAATGAAGTCAATAATACATGTTTCCGTAATATTCCATGTCTCTTCGTCTATCAAAAGAACTTCAGTTTAAACACGGCACACACAATTCAGCATTTACATAACCAATATGAAAGTAAACGCGGAGAAAGCACGTTTGATATCGTTACTTACCCTTTTAGCTGGGATGATTTTGTATTTGGATCGGCCATATTATTTTGCTTGTTTCTTCGTCGACTCTTCTTCTTCTTCCGTTATATCGGTCGGCATCCAACGTTAAGATACACTACCGCCACCTACTATGCTGGAGTTCAGAGTTACTTCCTCAATTACTTTTACAAACGCGACCACTACAGTTACCTACAACCTAAATAATAGCATAGATGATACCCTCGTGTTTAATTGGGTTTCCTTTAGGAAGGTTATTAATGTTCTTCTTCTTCCTCCTCCTCCTCCACCATTGACTGTTATAACCGATGGCCAAGCTGTATGGAATGAGATTTAAGACAGATGTTTTATAAAAAAAACAAACAACATTAAATTAAACAAAAACACATTAGTTGAAAGTGGAATTCTGTATTTGTTCTCATTAAAAAGATTTTAATTATCTACAAAAAATAAATAGCCACATAAATTAAAATACCGTGACTACCATCTAGTTGAGGTCACGGCTAAACTAGCTAACTGTACAGCTATGCTATGCTAAACCCGGTGGAGATCCCTGTGCCCCATACACCGCACAACCCCAGGGTATCCCAGAGTTCTTAAGAGAACTATTGTTTAGATATTAAAAGGGCTGTGTAGTATACACTACAGAGTCCTGAATATGCAGCAATGCTGCTAATTCAGCACACTTTTATTTTTCACTCACCCCCTAACTCCGCGGCCACCTGTAGCCACACCTATCACGCACACTGTATCATGGATGGTTAGTCCGACAATGTTAATCAAAATCACACACATACATACCAAACACATACCCTAACATCACATAAATATTCAAATAATAAAGTCATTAAACATAAACACATAACATTGGAGCATTTGCTTTTAAACTTTAATATAAGCGCCTCCCATGACGCAGGGTCGTCACAATACGTTTTCAAAGTTTTTCATTCAAAGCCTCTTTTTAAAATTCATTTCTTTTTTCAGTTTCAGTATTCTTTTTTTCTCAGGTTCGGTTTTCTTTTTTTCAGATTAGGTTTTCATTTTTCAGTTTCAATTCTGGCACAAATCTCTCAGGAGGGTTGGCCTTGACCGCTCTGTATTCTGATTAGTTGGTGGGGAAGCGGTGACAGAGGGCCTGTCCCAAATGGCACACTGCGAAGCCCACATCGGTGCACAACCAGAATTCGACGACAACGGAGCATGCTCCATTCCTGCCAGGTTGACTTTCCTCAAATTCACCAAAACAAAGATGGCTTCGATGGTAATAACTAGTGATGGGCAAACCGAAGCTTCTTGAACCTCCGAAGCTGAAGAATCAAATGAGCCAAACTGGTTCGAGGCTTCGAAACAATCTGACACTAGCGGTCATTATATGAAATAACCCTGAAAGTTCATGAAACTCTTTTCACTTCAGATCCACTTCTTGGATGAAAGATCTCCACCCACAATGTTTTGTTAATGTGAAAATAAAAGTATAGATTTGTTTTACGGCTGTATGATGTTTTTTTATTTTCAATATCAGGTTTTTTCATGTCTCCAAAAAGATTTAACTACTCTTTGTCAATAGATGACTTTGTCATAAAATATAAACAAATTAATCAAGCAAACAAGTTCTCTCACTGTAAATGTCAAGAACTTTATTAAAAAACAAACAGTATTTGAAAGACATGCTATACTTATATATTTAATTAAAGACATAATTTATTGAGCTTTAGAAAAAAACATAACTTTATAAAGTGAATAGGACTGAAACTCCTCATCAGGTGTTGATTGTCAATTCAATTTCTACCCAGAGGGCAGAAACCAAACCACACGCGCAAAAACAGCTTTTGTTCTACAAAAGGGGCTAACGTGCTCGCCCCTTAATTCTTCTTTCTCAAATTTTCTCTCCCTTGCTCGCTCTTAATCGTAACATGCGTGCACGACTCATTTCTGCGCTCGCGTATTTTTAATTTTGTCCAAGATGGCGCAGGACCCTCATTTCCTGGAAGACAGCTGTGATTGGACACCTGTCTGTCAATTAGCTCTGTTACTTTCATGCTCAGAGTCAAGTCTCTTCCAACAAATACATTAACCTACGTATAAAAATTACTCTTTAATCAAACAACAACAACAAGCCAGAGAGATTTACAAATAGTACAACAAAACAATAATGATGACTACAAAAACAATATAAATATAAAAATAAATATAAAAATAAAACAGATTATATCGTAACTCTGTAATTATACAAAATATTTTCCATTTTGAGGTGGATTATCCCATAAACAACGTAAAATTGTGTCCATAAACGTCGAAAAACACTATATTGTGACCGGAAATACGCAGTTTATGTGCATGTTGTAGAACTTGAAGAGAGAATACGCGGAACGTTTCACCCGACATACTGTGACTAAAATACCGCGTATCAAAACGCCTTTCAAACAGCGCAGCATCATATATTTATCTCAACAGAGCGCTACAGGTCATAACAGGGACTACTTTTGTTATTTTTAACGGTTAACGGATTGTCCCCCGCGGGATGATGGTGGAGAACCGACAGACCACGGCGCTGGTAATCGCTGCCGTGCTAAGCGTTCTTGCTGTCGCGTATTTGTCGGTGGCACTCGCTTCCCCTCAATGGTTCCGATACTCCACCCCGCCGGTGTTCACAGCACAGAACGCCACGGAGCTGCGCGTGCTGTATGAAGAGTTCTTGAGCGAGGATTCCGATGAGAAGAGCTCGAGCAACGCGTTGTTCCGTATGA
This sequence comes from Danionella dracula, assembly GCA_900490495.1. NCBI lineage: Eukaryota > Metazoa > Chordata > Actinopteri > Cypriniformes > Danionidae > Danionella > Danionella dracula. The sequence goes on from UELW01000456.1 coordinate 1,334,408, forward strand.
ACGGAACACTTGGGCTCTTTTGGCGCTGCGTGGAGACGACGCGAAGCACGCTTTGGAGCACCGAACCCGGTACCGAGTCACATCGGTCTTATCAGCGTCATATTATCATAATCCTTAGTATTATGATTGTATGCATTTGCAAAGAGAGTCTAAATAAATGAATACAGTGTCAAATCATGCTTATATTAGGTATGACAGTATTTTTAGCATTGGAATATAAATGTCACTGGCATTAACGCCATCATCTTAGCTACATTTTTGTGAGGAGCAGTTATGTATGAGCTGTGCTGACTGAGGTCATTGTTCATACTCTTGCTCGATTGAAATACATGTATTCACGCAGATTCAAAAACGGTGATGGAGTGTGTGGGGTTTTCTCTACTGCGGCAGTTCACACCCAAATATAAAGAGCCAGGCAATCTCAAGAGTGGAGAGGACCAAATCCGAACATGTAAGCATCTATTCTACTGCACATGATCACCAGCTCTCAGTTTTAATAACATTTTTTATGTGTGCATAAATACAGGAAACGTTGATTTCTTTAATGTACCTACAACGGTTGAAAAAGTGTATTTAAACAAAGTAGATTTAGTATTTGCACATGGGATAGATTTACTAAGAGGTGCTATATTTACCTGCATGTTTCCAAGTGTGCCAAAAAACTTTTGCAAGGTGGTTAGGTAAATTGTGTGTGTGAACAGTGTAAATAAATGCATATTATAGTGTTAAAATCTGTCTTAATTAATTTGGTAAAAGGAAAATGAATTTAGATTATTTTGAATAAACTGCATGCACCAACATTGCCTTGTGAAAGAACAGCGAATCATATTGGATTCTTCTAAATATTGTATAGTTTATCAAAGGAGTTTAACATATGTTATTTGAGATACTTATGTAACAATATGAAAAGTCAGATCTCACTCACTTATGAAGAGAGCTACAACACCAGTTTCTTCAACATCTTTGCTTGTTTTGACACAGCCTGAAATCAGTGTTGTTTTTAGATTCAAGGTCTTCACACGCTATGAATCTTCTTCTCACAGTCAGGTATGACCAGGTCGACACCTCCTCCTCAATTCCAATCATTTGAAGCAGTGTCATTGGACGATGTGTCAAGCCGCATCAATCCACATGGCTGATGCGAGCGATACATACACCAGATTTATTTATCTGCAAATTTAAGCACACCTAAACACTCACACCCATGATTTATTTTGTAAAATATTTTTGCAAAAGCACCAGCAGAAATATAAATAACTTTCATAAATATTTTACATAAATACTTCTAATAGCCGATATCCAGTACAAAAGAAGAGTGCATTTGGGTGAACCTGGCAACTAGCGCTGCTCAGTCGCTGGAAACATGACAGATTTCCTGGTTAACCTAGCAACTAGTGCGGCTAGTTACTAAGGCAGGGGAAAGCTGGAAAGATGGCATAAAGCAACAATTAGGGATGAATAACTGCTAAACCATCTTAAAGTAGGTCTTGATGGGTGGGTGGAGGCTAGAGGGGGCTGGGAACTCAATGCTGCTGAGTAGCTAATTGATAGGAATCTGGGGAACCTGGCAACTAGTGCTGCTCAGTTGTTGTACACCCAGAGGGCAGTGATGGGTTTCTGGTTAACCTGGTGCTGCTCAGTTACTTGAGGAAGCAGTCTGTTTTGCTATACATGTTCTATGCACCATCCAGCTGTTTCTATGGACTGGTTTAAAAACTCCCCGGAAGGAAGCTGCACGATAGGAGTTTCCATGAGGAGTAGAAGGGTGCCAAGCTGGGAATGGACCCATCCAGGAGGTTGTACAAAAGCAGGGACTGTTGTTCATTGCTATTTTGGACTGGAGCCATCAGGGTGTGGCTAGTGGAGGGTGGGTCCCTGAGTGGGTAAAGAGACCTGAGTGTGAGGGGACGGGTAGAATAATAGAGGGCTCCCAGCTGTTTTAATGGGGAATTTGTGAGAAGGCAACACTCCGGTTCAGAATGAATGGACCAGTATGTTTGTTGATGCTGTACGGGAGCTTAGGCTTGTGAAGCAGCTTGTCCGATAGGGCTGGGTGATAAAGCTGACTGAATAATGTTGATGGTGTTTGAGGATTAATAAGCAAAGGTGTGTAAAATGTTGAATACCACCTCGGTGAAATAATCAAATAAACACATGTTTTTATTTAATTTTTTTTATACTTTTTGTCAGGTATCAGAAATTTGGCAAGTATCACCAGTATGAGCAACAATAAAATGTATGACACCAGTATCACCTTCCTATTAAGCTACAATTAAGTTCAGTTGAAATAGTTAATTTTTTGATTCACTTTAAAGTGAACATCTTCCTGCTATCATAACGGGCACGCACTCACATAGAGGAGGAGACTGCGTGTGCATGTGCTAAACTTCATTTAAACGAGAAAAAAGGGATAGTGCCAACGCACTTAGTATTGTGTCTGCAAACCCTGTAATTTGTCATGTTTAAATTAAACTCGATGTAAGATTGGACAGCATTGCTCTGTTATCAAGATCGAAACTCATTATTGCTATGACCTCAATCGCCGACCTCAATCCTCCCAATAAGACTATCAACACTTTGCATCTCCCATCAAAAGACTGCGATTCATCTCTTGGATAACCAAACATCTCCAGCTACTTTTCATCAACGGTCATCGCTATTCCCAACTTTGAACTGGTGCAAACCTTTTCAGAACTTAATTAAGTTTACTTTGATGCATTTGATTTGACTTTGATTAATAATTTGATAGACTCTTAAGCTAATTGAATTAGAGATAATGCTTCACAGTTCCAGAAATCAAACCTGGTATTGTGTTGTGTGCGTGCGTGTGCGTGCGTGTGCTTGTGCGTGTGCGTGTGCGTGTGTGTGTGCGTGTCAGTTTTCTTTAATCGTTAGTTAGTTAGTTTGTTATTAAGTTATTAGAATAGTAATTCATTTGTTTTTTAATCAATAAACTTGTTTGTCTTTCAAATATATTTAGTCTTCCCCTTTGCACAATCTTTGTGACATCGAAATTGCGACCCTGCTTTCAAGCTCACATCAAATCAATGATTATGATGACTTTGTATGATTTGATTCATTAGCAAGGCTAATTTTATGGCTTTTGATGTACAAAAGTCATGAAGGGCTTAAAGTAAAGACTGAATCATCACACATTCACGCTGTGAATTCGTGCCTTTTATTGCTACTAAATCCCTTCCAAAGTTAAATCTAATTATTCATTAATTAGAGTTATTAATTAATTGGGATTATCCATTTAATTATATTATATGTAGGATAGATCAATCTTCCCCAATAGGCCTACTCATACAATAAGCAATAATTATTTTTGATAAATAGGATAATTACAGTACAATTGATTGCACAATATATTTATATGGATTTTTCACAGTTATACATTAAAAGAGAGTTTCTTTTACTATTCATTATTCTATGCATTGATATGGAATTTGATTGTAAAAAAATAAAATATTTAATATTTATTCTATTTTCCCCCTTTTTTAACCTTTTTCCATTCTCTCTTTAAATTTACTGAATTAAATATACAATATTAGAATTATTCAACAATCATTTTATTGTTGTCAGATTGCAAATGACATTTGACATGCATTTGACAGGAAATCAACACTTTCTCTTTAAAAAGCCATTATTAATTTTTGAAAAATATCTTTCATGTGGTGTGAACCTCACCTGATTTAATTTCTTGAAAAAATACATCACCAGGAATGAGATTGAGAGAGTATTTCCTCGACAAGCTTACTCTTGTTAATTATATATCATATTATATAACATGACTATGCTATCTTTCCTGGAATGACATCTGTCTTAATGGTGAGTGGCTTAATTATCTGTGGGTCCCTCACTGAAAGTACATGATGTATATACTCTCTGCCAGAAGTCAAAATAAGCTTTTACTTCTGCCTTTTATTTCATTAGTCTGAATGGGTAGAACTAATTTTCTGATTTCTGTCATTCATTTTTCAGATCTGTGGCGTTGCCAACTTCTGTTACCAATGATTTCTTTGACTCTAACTTTCTTCGCTGGTTTCATTGGGTTTTGCTCGTGTTTATGTGGAAGTTTCTCTCCAGTTCTCTTCATTGGCCTGTTACTCCTTCTTGCAGGTCAGAGGTGCTAAAATTACATTATTCTACACTTCTTTTGATTCTATTGCAAATAATTCTCTTTTCCATTAGCAGGTTTACTTTTTCCAGGGTCAGTGAATGTTGATTAAAACTATTTGGCACAAAACATACATAAAACATATGTTATATTTAACATTTTTTTACATTTATATTGACATGTCTTTGAAAGTCTAATGTGTTTGTTTTATCAATAGATTTTAAATCCATGACTAATTATTTTATCAGGGCAAATAGCAAACTTGTCAACTACAGGTCAAATCAGAATTGTGTCATCATTGAAGAGCATGAATTTAATGGGTGAGTTTGAATTCATGAACTAGCTCATTATTTGTATGATAGCATAAATTATCATGCCATTAAAATAACATTTCCATTTTGTCATTCAGTAGATGCCTTTATTTAAAGCAACTTACAATACAGCATCACTTTACAGAGTGCAATAGAGGAAGTAACATGCAACACGTTACAAAGAGTCTTAACTTCTTGAGTTAGACTAGTTCTTGCAAGGTTTGAAGTGCAAAGCCTTGCATCTCCTGTGAGGACTGGTGTGTGGGCCTTGCAGCGCTTGACAGTTTATCTTGAAGAGACTGGATCAGAGGTTCTGAACCTTTTCTAAAGAAGTCCTGAAGTTAAGACGTTCAAGACCATTTCATATCTCCACATTGGGTAGGGGTTGTAAAATTCAAGAATACAGACTCCTTCCTGGCACCCTTAGAACACCTGGTACACTATTTTCATTTTGCATCTATTGGCTCAGGAACTGTAGACTCTGCTGGGAAAGAGGGCCATAAAACATGTTCCCCCAGTTATTAGAGTTGCCATTTCTTGCTTCCCAAGAAAGATGGGGGATTGTGCCGATTCTGTACCTTCATGGTTAAAATAACTAGTAGAATTGACTTTAGTGAGTGAGGAATTTTGAGATTGTTTTGATAAATAATAAATAAATGATCATTGATGGAAAATGGAACATCAATTCATCAAAATTTCTCAAATCTAATAATTTTCCTCAACTGCTTACCATGGGTGATTCCAGCAAGGAGGGATCTTCTGTCTCTTGTGTGTAGTGGAAAGGAGTTTAATAGTGGCTTGTGCTCTAGAACCTTCACAATTATCCCCTGAGGGGGACCAATTAAGAGATGCTGGTCTTCCAGCCAGTATAGAAAGAATTATATTAAGTGCTAGGGCTTCCTCCACTAGAAAAGTGTATGCTCTCAAATGGAATGTTTTGCAAGTTGGTGCAAGGGAAAACCTGTAGACCCAGTTAACTGTCAAATTGTTTTAGTACTGGAGTTTTTCAAGAAAAACTATACTTGGGTTTATGGGCAAGTACTGTCAAAACGTATGTGGCAGCCGTTTCCCTCACCATATTCTCACTGATGGGGTTGCCATAAGAGAGCACCCTTAAGTTGTCCACTTATTCAGGGAGCTAAGCAGTTGAAGCCACCTACTAGAGCAACAGTCCCATCATGGATTTTGACTGTAGTGCTCGAGTATCTGTTTGATACTGTCAACACTCAGTGACACAGTGTTTTGAGGGCTATAAGTTATACTCTTGTTGCTTTTTAGCCACACATAATCCCCACCATCTACTGGCTAAATGTAAACATAGCTTTTCAGAGGAGTGTGGGGCTTACTCGCATCACGAAGGCTATGCTATATGAAGCTTCTTGTTTAATGACTTTTCTTCTACCTTTGGCTCTCACAGTCGTTGCAGAGATACCTTTTACACCTCAGATATCACTCGGAAGAGCCATTTCTCAGCTTTCAGAATGTGTTGAGAATTTTCTGAGATATAACCAGAGCTAAGGTAGTGTAAAATGTGCATGTCACTTTTCTGTCGGCGGCGACAGCTACGGTTTAAGAGGCTTAAAGAAACCAAACAGCGTGCAAAGCAATTTTACAAAAATCAAGTCACACTGCTCGCATACTCTTTCAAGCTTTAAGACTGTATGGTCTACGCCCAAGCACTCTCACTGGGCCCTCCACATCTTCCATACTAGGTAAACTAAACTTTACTTTCTGTTTTGTATTTGTTATTTTCCCTCGAAACACACGTGTGTGTGCGTGTGTGTGTGTGTGTGTCTGTGTGCGTGTGTGTGCGTGCGTGCGTACGCAAACATGCACACACACAATACAGTCCTTGAAGGCAAAAAGATGTGAAGGGTATGTCTGGTTCTATTTATAGCTTCCAGCTGCACATCATTATCTGATGTCACCTGTCAGAGGTCTTTTAAGCCAAAATGAGCATGATTGATACACGTTTCACAACAAGTTAATCAATAATCTATCAATTAGATAGCTAAACAGACATCTGCCTCATTATATTAAACAAATTAGGCTATAACAGTAGCAGTAGGCTTGAGTGTGACATTAGCAAGGCCTTTATATTATACAAGTGATCTAAAGTGAGATGTGCTTTAAACATTCACCACTACAAAAGTCAATAAATTAAACTTTAAACCCCTAAATCAATTAAACCCCTAAAGGTATACCTAGGGTTAGAACCCACAACTTTTTTGCTCTATATAATAAAGTCATACCAACTGAATTATTGTTTACCACAACTGAGAGATAATATTTTTATGAATGATACTAGGTTGTTATTAAAGCATGATGAGTTTTGTAAGAAAAATTAGCTCCTTTAAACGGGGAGTTGTAAGAAATTCGAACCCATGTTCTATTAAAAATAGCAGAAAGATCTATTACTACAAAAATGTCTGAATGCTAGCCTTTATTCAATTGATAGACATTTATATATTATTGTTTTGTTTTTTTTTTTGTTCAATGATTTTTGTGGCAGAAAAGTACTTATAAAAGCTCCTTTATTGGGGGTTTAGGAAAAAAGATAATAAGAACGAAATCCTTAAACATGTCAATTTCATGACCATTGTCTTAGTTGTTCATTTTATTAAGTTGTTATTTTATAAATTCATATATGCAACTGTCTTGCAGGAATTATAAACTTCTGTGATATGTGTTTACTCAAATCCATTCAAGACAATTACTGTGCAAACAATGAGGCGTTTGCTGATTGATTGATAGTTAATTAGCTTTTGTGAGCAATTAATGGCTTCTGAGAAACTTTTCAAAGAGTAGTTTGAAAATAGTATTTTTTTGTTAGCAAAATCAATTGGTGTTTTGAAACCTATTTATTGAGACCTCTTCTAAAAGCCATATGTTTAAAAAGGAAGTTTACTGGAGATGAGGACATTTTGTATGACTGAAGTGTCTGAAGGCTGGACTAGCGACACAATTTAAACAGTTTAAAGCCACAATTCAATAATATTCAGTAATATTTGATAAAATTCAATAACATTTGCTCCTAATAAACACTCCATTTTTCAACATGCTGAAAAACAACAATCCTGTCAAGTTGAAGAATATTAGCAAATGCATCAAGTATACAGAGAACATTATAATTTAAATTTTATTGTGTACAGGTGCATGTTTTAAGTACATTAAAGGGGCCATGTAATGATAATGGGACTTTTCTGACATTCCTGGCATCTTTAAGTGTTGTTCCCTCATCTAAAATATGCCTCAAGTAGTATTCAGATTAGTTTCTTCTTTTTTTCCTTATCCTCACCTTTTTTCCTTATCCCCGCCCAAGCCCCACTCACTTGTCAGTCATATATGTATCGCTAAAACAGCCCCTTTATACAATGAACAGGAAACTCGGTTTGACCCGGAAGTGTGACAGCAGCAGACCGTCGCTGGATAAACAATACCAGAGAAGTGCGTTTTGATATGTTTCGTATGTTCGTTTTCGTATGTTTGTTTGGATTAGCAAAGAAAGAGTTTATTTGTCAGAAATGGCTCGATTTTGTGTCAGATTCACCGGGTTCATCAACAAAGAACAGTTTGATAAAGGATTTATGACTAGGCTGATTCTGTCACCGGGTACTTTCCCAACTCTCCTGTGTTCATAGATTCGGAGGTCCACACAATTTCAATACATTTTAATAAATTTAATTATCTTCTCTGAAATCCTAAACCTGCACTAACAACAGTCAATCATGTGGAACGCACACTACAGGGGGATGTATTCTGTGCAAAGCTTATGCATCAAAAAGTAAAAATCTCGACCAGATCTTCTATTGGCATTTTACACAAGTGTTTATGCCAGCATTATAAATCATACAATGTAGAGTAAGCCCGTCTGAATTACCTGTAAACACACCGCTGACATTGTTGAATTGTTGAATGTTTTAAAACAATATAACTTGTTTAAAGTGTTGCTAGTTGTTTTTGCCCAAAGCACACTAGCGCTGAGAGCTCTGGTCAGTAGGGGCGTGCCAAAAGCTCGTCTGTAGGAGGGGCCGGTGTAAACAGTACGTTTTTGCCAGGAAAAAAATTGAGGTGATTGAAAGATGTTATTTATGAAAAATATTGCTTTTTGAACATTAATATCAGTGCAGCGCTTGTATAGAAGGCTTAAATATTGATTCTAAGTGCTATAACAAGGGCATAACATGGGAACTTTAAAGAGGTTACAAACTTCATTGGGTTACCATGGTAAAACAAAATTAAATATGAGCAATCTTTTGAAACTACGATAGGTATAAGCATCATGTTTGTCACATTTTTAGGTGAACAGATATTTTTCTGGTGGTGCTATATCCAAGATAAGTTCCCTTATTGAGATTTTAGTCTAATAAACATCACAACTTGAAATCTACATGTAATTTCACAATGGGGATTATTGGTGAAAATTTTGGGGCTACAGAGAGCCTATACTTCGATCTCTAACAAGAGGAGAATGTATTGAAAAGTGATGTCCAAAATGTACAGCTCTGCACTCATTCTTTACTCTGTTTCAGGAGTGTGTTCTCTGGGTACAGTCTGCTGTTTCCTGGCCGGTGTGGATTTGTTGCATCGAGTCTTGGCCCCACCTGGCTCAGACTGCGTCAATGAAGGGTGTCAAGAATGTGTGACTGGGGGAGTATGTACTGTGGAAGGGTCTTTGGGCTGGTCTCTTTACCTGGGACTTCTGGCATCTCCCCTTCAGATGAAAGCAGCAGCTTTACTGCTCTGGGCTGCTTGCTCACACACAGACACATACCACCACACCACTGTTTACAGAGTGGCTTAATCATCCAGAAGATTTCTACAGGTTTACTTCTGAATGAAATAAGTTGGTAGCTTGAATATTGATGGAACTTTTGAAGTAAAATAGAGTAAAATATTTAAATATAGATACGAGCAGTGATCGAGCTCCAAGCAGTCTACCACAGCACTTCCAGTGACCAGTAAACTTTCAAGAACTCTGTGATCAGAATTTGCATTTCATATCTTGAAATATTCCTATATTTGAAAGGTTCTATACAACTGTCTGGCATATGCCCACCTGTTACATCCCCTAGAACACAATCTAGGGAATTCACAAAGTAACACAACAAAAATTATGGTTGAAGTGTGTGTGCGTGTGTGCGTGTGTGTGTGTGTGTGCGCGCAACCCTGGGAAGGCTAGCCAAAATTAGCAACATAACATAAAAGCTACTAAGGACAACTATTTAAGAGGTGAAATTATTCTCAAATAAAAGAATATTCAAAACATAAAACTGATCACATGTGTCCTTAAACAATACCAAGTGCTTTGTAACATATTCCAAGCTAAATAAATAAGCCTGCAAACTAATACCCTGACTAACAAACAAACAAACAAAAAATAGACCAAGTACTCCTCTCTCAATTAACATACTCTACATTTTAATTGAAGTCAAACTAATTAAATTAAGAAAACAGATAACAAATAATCTAGGCACAACAGCCCTTAATAACTCAAGCTCTTTCGGATAAGCAAACGGAGGTTTAAATATCTACTGCCCCTCCTCTTTCTACAATTAAGACTGGTCTGGATCATTATAGTCAGGTGCAAGCAGTTGATGTCTGAAGAGCAGCGGAACTAATTTGAATAAAAGATATAAAAAAAACTAGTTTAGAAAAACAAAACGAATCCTAGGATGTAAAACTGCCCATGAAATCTTCCCTCAAAATTGATTTTTTATTTATTGTTATTAAAAAGAAGATATTTAAATTATGATTTGGAGAAAAGATTGTTCTATTAATCCTCTACACCTTCAATCTTTTTGTTTACTTTTCTCTGGTGAAGTAAGTCGAACCTTCCCTAAGTTCTAAGCATTTAGTTGCTTATTCACACTTGGTCAGAAGACTCGTTTGAGGTCTTTTTTGTTAGAGCTCGTGTTTCTCAAAGTCTTAAGACATTGTAAATCAAAAACTTAATAGACAGTAATTGTAATCTATTAAATGCATTTTAATTAATCACTTTTTAAATATATATAAAAAACACAATATTCATCAAAGTTTAAAAGTATGCAACCGATGTAGAATAAAGTTTGTTCTTGGTCCTCAAAGCAAAAATTTTGTCTCCACTCAAAGTTCTGGTCGTCCATCATCAGCTGGTATCTCTCTAGCATGTTCTTTGCTTATCTTCCAGGTAAGAGGAAGTGAAACAAAGATCCTGCTTACATTGTCCCATTGTTTGAATGCATGGAAAAGCGGAATCTGGAGATTATAACCTACCATTCCCTGAATAGAGAAGGGATACACAGTGAAATAATGGGCCACTCCAACTCACGCCACTCTTAAAAGAGCCAATGTGGAGCCTTCCTAAGATTTGCATAAGCCCAATTTAGGCTCTTCCTATAATGCTTTGGAGCCAACACTCACCCCATAGGCTGTTGAACAACATAATAACAACCTCCAAGTTGTGGCAAAGCGACAAATCACCCTTACCATAACCATTGGTGTTCACCTTCAGTTAATCACTTTGAAGTATGTTGGATGCAGGCTAAGGGAACTTCATTATTTAACTAAGGTCCTTCCACTTCAAACCTTGTCAAAATTTTCAATAATTTTTTGACGGAGAAGGAAAAATGCATCTAATTTCGGGAAGGTGGATACATACTTTATGTGGTTCCAGCTGCTTCTAGCTTTTTGAAGATGACATAGATTCAGTGATAATTTCCACTTCACTGAAAAGACTGTTAATTATCAATTACATCAGTTTTTGTTCATACTATTTCAACATGTTCAATATTGTGGCAGTGTTGTCCTATTCGACTGGGTTAACTTGTTGCCTGGTAATTAGGCTGTGATGATTCTACACTGAATTACTCCCTGAAGGAGACCTTCCCCAAGCTTTTTAGAATTTTGTGTAATTATTTTTCAAACTAATTAATTCAAAGTTGATTTTACTGTTAACACCACATATGTATGTATGTTTGTTTGTAGTGTGGTTGAGTGGGGTGTTTGGCCATGTTTAAAAGTGTAATTTAAATACTGTCAGCTAAACATTACAACTGACAACCCAGCAAGCGCACACTGTTTTGTTTTTGGTTCTCTTAGGTTTGTTTTTGGAGAACCCAAAGATCTTATTGCCACAATGTTTCCTACTAGTTGTGGGGTATTTTTTGCAACCTTAAAATTAAAACTTACATTCCAAAACATTCCCTACTGGTTGTTTTTGAAAACATAAAATAATATTTTCATAACGTTCCTTTTTTCTTTTTTTTTCTTTTGCAGTTTTAAATATGATTCAAATATTTAGTCCTTTTCTACCAAGTTTAACTGCTGATGGTTTATCTCAAACTCCACTCAGTTTTTAATTCTGTGTTTTTGTGTAAGTTAGTTGTGGGGCCTGATAATATTTTCATGATAAATCTTCAGCAAGAATTTATACATAACTGCAAATCTGACCACTCACTTTGTAGGCCTAACATGTTATACATTTACTACACTTTCCCTCCTATGATTTTTGCTCATAAGTCCAGGTTGTTTTGTACTTAATTTCTTGGCCTGCCAGTGTGCTAGAACTCAACTCTCCCACTTGCAAAACATATTGTACATATTTTTATTACACATTTTAATCAATAACCTGAATCTTGATTCAACACAGAGAGTAAGAAATAACTGGGAGGAGGGAGAGAACCGGCTCTCAGATCGGGTTCTTGTCATTCACTTAAAAGAGCCGTCACATACAGCCAGTTTGTTTATTACCGACCTGTCACTACTCAGCCTGTAGGAGCCCGTACAAGGGGGGCCGTGATATGTAAATAGAAAATGAAGGACTATAATATTGTTGCTAATACTGGTACAAATATTAATGCGGTTAAAATTGTCACATCACGATACTCCGCGTGTTGATGTAATGACGTCATGCATTTTGTGTAAGTCACACAGCTCGCGTACGCACCGCCCAAAAGTCAAAGGAGGATGCTTCAGAACAGCTCTGAAGAGCTAGCAGGGCTTTAAGAAGTTCAGAGGAAGTGTCCCAAAAATGAATCAACTTGCAGACCACTCGTTGACAATTATACAAACTAAATGAAAAGAAACAAGTGTGTATGACTACAGATAATGAGGTGAATGGTATTAAACCAGTTCAACTGAACGAGAGGATCATACCCGCCTGCTTTGGGTACTTTCACAGTGACACCGGGGGGGTTTATATTGATTTACTTGTTCCTGATCAAATGTTAGTGTAACGTTATTTATGATTTGCTAAATCTATACCTTAGTTAAAGCACTAACCATGTGGGCATGCGCTGTGACGCTAAAGCCTAATTTATACTTCTGCGTCAACTCTACGAATTGGCCATTGTCAATAAAGCACTTATAGTTGTGCGCTCCGTCTGGCCCATCTATGATCAATATCAGTGTGGCAAGAATGTCAACTGTTTGGAAACTAAAACACAACACAGATGTTAACAAAAGACATGTTTTAGTTACCATCATAAAACTCCTTACATACACCCACTGCTGCTGCAAAAGCACTATCTCAAATATCACAACCTGGCAGGATGACCATGCTAACTTCTAGCTAGCTAAAACTCAGCAGAGATAACAAAGGAAGGTATTTACTTTATTGTCAAAGTTGTACTCCATTATCCAGTGGTTAACATGAAGCCAAAGTAATGACATTGCTTGTGAAGGGTTGTATTTTCTTGAAATTGATAAAATATTTGTATTGAACATTTTGCCTTCCAAAATATCATCTCATATCATTGTCATCATAATTTCCAAAACTATTGTGATATTATTTAAGGGCCATATCGCCCACCCCTAATATGCATTTAACTTTGTGTGATTGCATCTAAATCTATTAGAAATAATGATCATGCATTAATCAGTTGAGATGATAGTGAATTCTCTATTAGACTGATATTTTATATTAATATTTTACTTATGAATTATCCTTTTGTAAAAAGAATCATGAACTCTAATGTGTTTATGAGCTCATGTGTGCTCCTGCATGATGAAATGGGAGATGTTTGTGTGTACAACCATTTTCATCCTTCAAGCACTCAAGAGGAGAGAGGATTTTGCAAAGAAGACTGATGAAATAATGAAGAGTTAAGGTTGTATGATCAAAAGCAACTGCTGACACGGTAAGACTCTTCTGTATTCCTTTTGAAAGGATTGAAAATAGGGAGGATTTAAGGCATTTTTCCAAATTGAATAAGAAGCAGACAACGTGTTTGCTATTTTGAAGATAACATTATATGACAGACCAAGAAATACATCTTGTGACTTATTGTCTGAAACCTGCAAACATAGGAGGAAAAACATACACATGTGATAACTCAGAGAGCAATGTCACCTCCCCACCACTGAATATCATTGGATTTTACAGTTTTTCCTCGATTGTTTACACACAAAAACTGGTACTTTAGACACAATGACCACAACATGTAACCTTGAACCAATTTTGCTAAGCTACCAGTACAAGTCCTGCGTTACACTCAAATTGAAAACATTTAAAAACCTTATTTGTTTTTCAAAACACTGCACAGTTCTCTGCATTTGGCACAATTTTCATGATGAAAATATCCTGTTTTCACAAGGAACACACTACCATTCAAATTCTAAAGTTAAGTTGTCGTACAATGCACACTGACTCATCACAATGGTAAACACCTGTCACACAGGTTTACAATTAGCAATCAGAGCTTTAGCATCAAAAGGGCAACATATCAGCTCTGTTTTGGAGCAATGGATGCCAACATTGGAAACAAAGGGAGAACCAGAACCAGAACCAGAGCCAGTGAGAGTGAGAGGAGGAGGAGGAGCAGAAGAAGGAGAAGGAGGACGACGAGGATGGCCAAGGACTGTAATCTCTGACGAGATCTGAGCCACTTTGGTTGACCATGTGATCGACCATTGTGTAACAACGACGGAGGCTGTTCATGAGTACAGCCAAAATTAGTCAGGTACACTCTAGTATCCATTTTCCGGACCTTCCGAAATGAAAATAGATATGAAATCTACTTTCAATAGAAAATTGTAGTACTGCAATCTGTTAACTGTTCTATAAAAATAAAGTGTTTCAAGTATTTGGGTAATGTTTTCCTACAGAGTATTAAATGTATTTTACTATTTGCTGGCAGTACTGAAAGATTACCAACATAAAAATAATAGAAAACAAAATATTGAAACATATCAAGACTGGACCGTGTCTTGCGGAGAAATGATCTGAGGATGAAGCAGGTATACATGGGGCCATTTAAAAGCAATTCAGAGAGAGTCAAAGAATTGCGATATAACTATGTGCAAGTAAGTCCTATGTTGTCACACAATTGATGCATACTTGTGGCACTGTATAAGCTATTGTATACAAATTTCAGTATTATAATCACAATGATTGTGTTTTACAATTGTAACCACTCTTATGTCTATTTCTGATATTGTCATGTTTGTTTCAGAGAGTTCTTGTGGCTTCCGTGGAGCACCAGTTCATCTTCATTGATGAGGTTGGATTCAACCTCACAAAAAGACAAAGGAAGGGAAGAAATATAATCAGGTATTATGCTATTGTTGAAGTCCCTGGCCAGCACGGAGGGAATGCACCACGGTGTCACGCATCATCATGCTACCCTTGGCCTCTACAACACTTCCCATATTTTCAGATTCCTGGACACGCTACACAACACACTCATTCCACCAGACCAGATAGATGGCCCAGAGAAGCTCAGGTACATTGTAATTTGGGACAACGTAAGTTTACATCGGGCTGCTCTAGTTCGTAACTGGTTTATTGCCATCCCACGTTTTTTTGTTGTTTATCTCCCTCCATATTCTCCATTCCTAAATCCTATTGAGGAATTTTTTTTCTGCCTGGACATGGAAAGTGTATGACTGAAATCCACAAACGCATATAACCCTTCTCCAATACTGCAAAAATGAATTCTAAGCAAAGCTGAAAATGCTTAAATTTTACAGTGAAGCTATGGAATATGCATGTAGAGATTTAGCATTTGATGCTTTTCATGGCTGGATTTGCCATGCTAGGTGATATTTCCCCCGCTGCTTGGCCAGGAAAAAAAATAGCTTGTGTTGTTGGCAGACTGAAACAAAAGATAGCATGCAGTAGTTTTTTTTCACAGTAACTGTATACAGTAAATCATTCTCTCTTTTTTTTTTTAAGTAAACCATAGTACAGAATGTGAAACTTTGTGGTGGTTGGGATGTACACTGTGTACATTGTTTTTGTGGGAAAAATAAATTTTATTCTTTACCATGTATTTGTGTGTTCTGAATATAAAAACAATATTCTAAAATATTTTACATTACAACACACATGTATATATTGTCTGTAGTATGTGTAACACTGAACAACAATGTATGGAGAAGTGTGTTTTACATTGAGCATGTCAGTGTTCAACTGGTTCTTATAAAAGTCTATTGATATGAAGTTTTTGTGTGTCATTTGAAAACAAAATACCATTTTGAGGAGAAAAAACATTGTTTTGAATGTGAAGTTTAGTTTTGCAGGATAATTGAGAGGCTTTGCCCATTGTGTGTGTGTTTTTGGATTTGTGTGTAGAGTTCTGAGAATAAGAGGCATGCTTTCAGAAAATGCGTGTAAACAATTGAGAAAAACTATAATAAGAGACAATGATTGCACTTGCCTGGAACTCCCCAGAAACATTCATTCATCTTCATGTCGGCTTTCTTCCATTTCGGGGTCGCCACAGCGGAATGAACCACCAACTCTCTGGCATATGTTTTACGCGGCGGATGCTCTTCCAGCCGCAACCCATCGCTGTGAAACATTCACACACACATTCACACTTTTAACACTATGGACAATTGTTCTTACTCAATTCACTTATACCGCATGTCTTTGGACTTGTGGGGAAACTGGAGCAGCTGGAGAAACATCCGGAAAACACAATCACGGGGAGAACATGCAAACTCCACACAGAAATGCCACCTGCCCCAGCCGAGTCTAAAACCAGTGACCTTCTTGCTGTGAGACAACCGTGCTACCCATTGCGCCACAGTGACGCTTTCCCCAGAAACAGTGTATCTTCAATTAATTTGTTGTTCTCTTCTCAGGTATTGGAGAAGTTGGTGATGGGAAGAGAACATCCAAGGAGGCAAAAAACCTATTACAGAGGAGACTCCAATATGAAGCTAGCAGTGACTTGGGATAAGGACATAAGCGTTATTCTTCTGGCTCCTGGGTGTTTGTCTCGCGTGGCTCCAACAACATCATTCATCTCTATAAAATCTTAAACTAAAATCTGTTCCGGTCTGAAGCTTGATCATTGAACTAGATGAAGAGGACATAGGTCCTACAAAAACTATAGTGCTGCTTTTTTTTCTCTCTCTCTCTCTCTCTCAGGACCTCCTCTGAAGTGACACCCTAGGTGCCACCCTCACTGCTCGTGGTTGCAACTGCTACTGTAATTAGGATACTCTGCTGGTGTTTAATCATTTCAAGGCTGGTTATATAAAAGCTCTTACTTCCATATTTTCAAGGCACAAGCTAGTCTAGCAGTTTGTGTCTGACAACAGGGTGTTCGGTATCGTAGGAAAGATACTCCAAACAAGGATTGGATTTAATAGAATAACTCAAGTAGAAGGAACAACCAAGGAATGCCACTGGCGTCAAACAAAGACTACGCTTAGCTAGCAGACTTTACAGTTTGATGAGGAGGTGGTCAAGCCGTGTGTCAAGGGGCTGGAGCAGGGCTGGTGCAGGGCAGCCTGGCAAAGGAGGAAGGAATCCCGTGGAAGGTGTTTAGTATTCAAGGGTAATGTGATGGTGTGGCTGTGCGCTGTGTGGTTGAGCCGGGTGAGGATGTGACACAGGGGGGGGGGGGGGGGGGGGGGTGTTCATGTGTTGAACGATTTTGTGTTTGATCAGTGTGATCATAGTCAATAGTTTATTTGTGAGTACCTTGTGTGTTTTGCCAAAATGATATTCGTATTTAGTTTTTCAGTTTCGTTTTTTTCTTCTAAAAATACAGTTATTCTTTGTCATACAATTGAGAAGTTTTGGAGACAGCATTCTTATATTTTGGGTTTTAGCTAGTGTATGGAGGCTAGGCATTAATCTAGCCACAGGGGTTTCTAGCCAGTGACTTCTGTGCCGGTCCCAAGCCCGGATAAATAGAGAGGGTTGCGTCAGGAAGGGCATCCGGCGTAAAACATGCCAAAACCAAATATGCAAGTCATCAATTCGATTTCCATACCGGATCGGTCGTGGCCCGGGTTAACAACGACCGCCACCGGTGCTGTTGACCTACAGGGTGCCGGTGGAAATTAGTCTACTGTTGGTCAAAGAAGGAGAGGAGGGAGAAGGATTCGTAGGCAGAGAGAGAAGTGGAAATGCAAGAGTATAGGTCTGAGAATAGGGACTCTCAACGTTGGTACAATGACCAGGAAAGGTAGAGAGCTGGCGGACATGATGGAGAGAAGGAAGGTAGATATTCTGTGTGTGCAGGAGACCAGGTGGAAGGGTAGCAAAGCACGTAGTATTGGAGGGGGATACAAACTGTTTTACTATGGTGAGGATAGGAAGAGAAATGGGGTAGGAGTGATCCTGAAGGAGGAGTTTGTGAGGAATGTCTTAGAGGTGAAAAGAGTGTCTGACAGGGTGATCAGTTTGAAGTTAGAGATTGAAGGGGTGATGTTGAATGTAGTGAGTGGTTATGCTCCACAAGTAGGCTGTAAGCTGGAAGAAAAGGAGAGATTCTGGAGTGAGTTAGATGAGGTGATGGAGAGTATTCCCAGAGGGGAGAGAGTAGTGGTGGGAGCAGACTTCAACGGTCATGTGGGCGAGGGCAACAGAGGTGATGAGGAAGTGATAGGCAGGTTTGGTGTTAAGGAAAGGAATCCAGAAGGACAGATGGTGGTGGACTTTGCCAAGAGGATGGAAATGGCTGTAGTTAACACTTATTTCCAGAAGAGGGAGGAACATAGAGTTACCTACAAGAGTGGTGGTAGGAGTACGCAGGTGGACTTACATCCTAAGTAGACGAGCCAATCTGAGAGAGATCACTGACTGCTGTCGTAGAATATTAAACTCTCTCTCGTAGAAAATCACTCCGGAGCCAGGGTATAGAACAACAGCAACAGCGGCAACTTTATTTTATAACAGAACCTGAAACGGTGCTCTAAAGAAAGACTACGGAAAGCTACAGGTAAAGTCCAGAAGGAAGAAAGGCGGGGGAAAAGAGGACGCGAAGTCTCCGCGCGCGCGCATTTAAGCTCTCCCTAGGGGACAGCCCCATCGCTGCACGGAGACTCCACCCACTCACCCAGTCGCCTCCCTCCCAGGCTAAGACTGTTTACATACATTCAATATCATTTTAAAATGCCAAAATAGATAATTATCAACACCCATTATAATGAATGTAAATTTCTATTACATTTCCCTCCTGTTTGTCACATGACAATTACCTTTAAAGAAATTTAATCATTATAAAAAATAAAAAACATAACCCTGATATTACTTTGAGGTAGATATACGATCAAGTTAGATTGTAAAGAGAATATTATAAGTAATGTATTGGTTGATCCAATATTGTCATTCGTATGATTTTAACAAAATCTTCATTAATTACCTTACTTAAATTTTCCCTCTATACAATATGAACCCCATCTCTAACAGGAATAAGGCACATTCAGTAACACAATACATCTAATAAAATCACCTCCTATACACATGAAAACACACTATAAACAAAAAAAAAACTTAACAATTTTATGAAAGTTATTCAGCCTAAACACTTCTACAAGCTTAAAATACTAAACATTACTATCCATAAACAAAAATATCCCCTCTTTCCCAGATTAGCACCAGAAGGACAGTGTTTCAACCGTTTAAGAATTACAATTCCCTTGTTCAGTCTACTCTAACTGAGGCAATAGGTCAGATACGGTTGAAATTCTATCCCTCAGGCTCTACCCTGGGTTAATATGAAGGCCAAACATCTTTCTGCTCTTTGTCTTGCAGAAAGTAAAAGACCAGTTCATATTCACTAACTTGCCCTACTCTGTTTGCCGTGTGCTGCATTGGTGTCACAATCTCAGAACATTCAAAAATAACAGTAGCATGCAAAAGTTAGTCCTTATTTTATCTCCACGAAATCCTCAGGCGTTGATTCTTGAAAACCCTTTTCCCCCCCGAGTGACTTTAAGGGGAGAGGTTACTAGCACATCACCCTTTAATTCCATTAAAGATTGATGGTAATTTCTTCAACATCAACAAATGGCGCCTGCCATTCCTCATCCGTTGTTTTCACCATCTTATATCCCTCCATTGCAATGACTGAAGCGATTGCTTTTTCCAAAAAAGATGAGATGCATTGCAAGAAACAAGGCAGGCAGATGACGATCAGCAAGATTATGATCAGAACTGGAATCATGGTGTGTAGAAGCCAGTATCCCCACCCTCCCCACAGGTTCGCAATCCATGAAAACCACGAGTTGTCTGCTTCAGATGGTACAACTAAAGAATTTCTCATATGTTGTATTACATTTGAAATATTCTTTGATTCGTCTGGGATATTAAAACAGCAAGAAGTACCCAATAATTTACATACTCCCCCCTTTTCGGCTGTTAAAATATCCAATGCTAATCTATTTTGAATAACTGCATCACGAATGTTTTGCATCTCAGAATTTATTAGTCCCAATGCTACTTCTGTGTCATTAGCTAATGATAACATGCTATATGCCAACCCATTAATTTTATTTAATATTGTAGTTGTACCCCCACCCAAAAACAATGACCAACCCACATTCGCCCCTGGTGAAGTCCACGGATCTGACAAAACATACCCATTATATTTAGCCACTCCATTTATAGCTCGCTTAACTCGAACTACATCGGTTGGACCCTCCTGTAGTAACACTGATGTCCCTGTAGATAATAAAGCAGCATAACAACATCCACACCATTTTTGGGGAAGCTGATGATACGCTCGTGTGCCACACACCCACACTGCAGCCGGAGCCGTCTCTAATGACGAGAATGGACAAAAAAAATTAACAAATTTTCCATTCATCTTCAAAATTGTACACTTTCTCGTATTGTTCCTTACAGTAATTTTAATATCGCATTGTGAAAATCCCACATCATAATTACCATCCTCCGAACATATACAAACTTCAGCTTTTGTTGTCATAACCTCAAAACTTAGTTTCGAATACATGGGTTTATCAGTAGAACAATTTGTTTGAACTCTATCTGGTGTTAGATCATTTTTTATTACATCTGCTATCAAAGTAATTATAGCCATAGCTTTAGGAATTTTACATTGAATTTGGGTAACAAGATCAATAGTTATTTGCTCAGTGTGCCATTCCTGATTCATTTGTAAACATATCCAACAACTCTGTTTAATGTTCAAACTTTCATGTTGTAATAAGGCTAAGGCACATGCATGATTCCCCTCACACTTAATTTTTGCTATTTTAACTTGTTTAACCTCCTCCGGTAAGTTTGTAGCCTCCATAATTACCACTTTATCCAATATATCAATGTCACTAATGATTTGTTCAGGGTTTGGCACTAGATCTATTAATTTTTCGGACACTGGGGGAGGGGCTGGCTTCACCAAGATGTTCACCATCATTTCGTATGAATCAGATGTGATCTGCTCCGTTGCACACCAGAACTTCCCTGCATCCTCGTCAGTTATCCGTGCAAGAAGGAATGTGACAAAGCTGCCATTTTTTCTCCAAGAACACCCCCCTCGCCTATGGCCAGGCAGCGAGGAAGATGTGCTGCACCAAACAGAGCTCAAAGGTTTTGATTCACAGGGGTATTTGCAGAGGTAATGGACCCAGGACCGCACATTTCCGTCATTACCATAACTGGTAATACACTCTATTTCCCCTTCAGAACCCTCTTGGAGATGATGATCCAGTAGGAACACCCCCCACTATGAACCACAGGAAAACGATGCTCCGGCAGATGTTTTCCATCCCTTCAGCTGATGATTATGCCTGCTGTGCGTTTCCTGGAACCCCTTCAACAGGCTGTGGAATTCTTCTGCAATGGCTTGCGTGGATCCAAGTCGCTCTCTCTGCCACCTTAACTGCTGTCTGCGTAGTGAGAAGAACTTGGAATGGACCCTGCCAGCGCTTCGTCAGCGCCTTTTTCCTCTGCAAATTCTTCACCACCACTCAGTCTCCAGGTCTCAGATCATGAAGATACACTTGGGCCGGTTCCGGTAACGCATCCTTCACCCGCCTGTGAAGATCATGCAGAGCAGAAGAAAGGTTTGAACAATATGCCAACATATCATCATCACATTCACTTGTTAAGTGTCTAGGAAGACCTGGAGGCCCAATACCAGTATTAGCTGGTCTCCCCATCAATATTTCAAATGGACTCAGCTGTGCTCTTCCCCTTACCCTCGTCCTCATATACATAAGAACTAGGGGAAGAGCCGTGACCCAATTTAGTCCAGTTTCTTCACAACACTTTGCCAGTTTGGTTTTCAGGGTACCATTTTCCCTTTCAACTGCTCCTGCGCTAGCAGGATGATAAGCACAATGATGTTTCAAATCGATACCAAGATACTCACCCAGCATATGGAGAACGCTGTTTACAAAAGGTGTACCGTTATCACTGGAGATCCGGGTTGGAATTCCCCACCTGGGAATCACCTCAGTAAGCAAAGCTTTCGCCACCACACTGGAATTCTGTTTAGCCGCTGGAAAAGCTTCAATCCATTTTGAAAACATATCCACTATTATTAAACAAAATTTTTTTCCCCCACATGGAGGAAGCTCAATGAAGTCCATCTGCAAATGCTCAAAAGGTCCACTTGGAGGCGGATGAGCAGCACTCGCCATCTTGATTCCTCTTCCAACATTATTTGTTACACAAATAATACATCGTTCACAAAAGGTCTGCGAATAGCTAGCAAAACCTTTAGTGAACCAGTGTTGGTTTATGCTGTGTATCATTCCCATCTTTGACACATGATCTTTACCATGAACTAATTTAGCATAAAACGGAAGCAACCTTTTTGGTAAACATGGTTTATCATTGGGACCCACCCAAACATCATTTACCACTGTACAACCTGCTTTCCTCCACACCCTCTTCTCCTCCTGTGGAACCTCACTCTGCAACTCCGATATGTCCACTGTGGGAGTACAGACCTTCGTCAGGACTGATACCTCAGCTACTACTCGTGTCGCCGCCCTCTTAGCTGCAGCGTCGGCCCTAGCATTCCCCTGTGAAACAAGATCTTTTCCACCAGTGTGAGCATCACATTTACAAACTGCTATCTCCTTAGGTAGCAAAATAGCATCCAATAACTCAGAAACTAACTTATGGTGCGCAATAGGCTTCCCAGATGACGTAAGAAAACCTCTATGTTTCCACAAGGCCCCAAAGTCATGACAAATCCCAAAAACATATCTAGAGTCAGTCTGGATCGTTACTCTTTTATCTTTAGCCAATTTACAAGCTTCCGTTACAGCTATCAACTCAGCAGCTTGTGCAGATAAATGAGAAGGTAAAGATTTAGCCACCAGTGTTTCATGTTGTGTTACAATAGCATATCCCACACCATTCAAACCTGTCTCCTCATTCCTGTAGGCCGAGCCATCCACATAGATCACCAAATCAGGATTCTGCAACGGTACTTCTTTCAGATCAGGTCTAGGGGAACACACTTCATTAATTACTTCAACACAACTGTGTGGCTCACCATCAAATTCTGTTGGCAGAAGAGTTGCAGGGTTAAGCACAGTACATCTTTTCACAGTGACGTTCGGCATGTCCAATAAAACAGTATTGTATCTCAACCATCTTGCAGCTGTCATATGAGCAGTTTTTTGTTCTAATAATAATTGTGAAACAGCATGAGGCACCAACAGAGTCAACTCACCATACCCCACAATATCTCGTGAAGCATTCACTGCTTTCTCCGCCGCTGCCACTGAACGTAAACATAAAGGAAGTCCAGCAGCCACTGGATCTAATTTTGCTGAAAAATAAGCCACTGGCCGTAGCTTACCTCCATGATCTTGTAACAACACAGAAGTCATGCATCCCTGCTTCTCATCCACTGTTTGGACAAACGGTCTAGTAGCATCAGGAATCCCAAGTGTCGGCGTGGTTTGCAAAGCTTTCTTCAACCTTTCAAAAGCCTGTTCCGCTTCCAATGTCCAAGAGAGGGCGCCATTGGCCCCAAGACCTTTCCCATGGCAAATTTCGCTCAGAGGAGCTTCCAAACAAGAATAGTTTACGATGAACTGTCTACAATATGAACACATACCAAGAAATGATAATAACTGTTTCTTAGTCCTGGGCTTCGGAATGTCCTGTATGGCCTTGATTCTACTCACCTCCAGTCGTTTACCCTGTTTTGAAATCAAATGTCCCAAAAATTTCACTTCCCGTTGAACAAATTGCAGTTTAGACATACTTGCCTTGTGACCATCTTGAGCTCGATGTTTCAACAGTTTAATGGTGTCATTTTCACATTGCTCTTTGCTTGGACTGGCAAGCAAACAATCATCCATGTATTGCAATAGGACAGATCCCGAACCTAACTCTAAACTCTCTAAGCTATTTCTAAGAGCCTCATTATAGATGGTTGGAGATTCACAGTATCCTTGACACAGCCGTGTGAAGGTATAAGGCTTGCCGTTGAAAAGGAAAGCAAACCAAAACTGACTGTCAGGATGGACAGGCACACTGAAAAACGCATTAGCCAAATCCACCACTGAAAACCATTCACAATCCTGTGGAACCTGTGTGAGCAATGTATAGGGGTTAGGTACATTTGGCACTCTTGAAACAACTGCATCATTCACCGCCTTTAAATCCTGCACAAATCTCCATCGCTCAGGTTCACCTGGCATCTGGCATTTTTTAACCGGAAAAATTGGTGTCCTGACCGAAGAATCATAACAAGGCACAATTACCCCTGCTTTTAACAGTGCATTGAAAACTGGAGTAATCCCCTTCACCGCCTCAGCCTTTAAAGGATATTGGGTTTTACGAGGTCTGAAATCACCTTTAGCCGTGATTTGAACAGGCGGACAACTCTTAATTAGGCCTACATCATTTTTGTCTTTAGCCCACAAGCTCTGTGGAACCTCCTTCAACCTATCATCAGTTAAGACAAAATTTGTGCCCCCAAATTGTTCAGTCAAAGTCTCCTCCCCTGGCATCAGTTCAATAATTCTCCCTGAATCAACAATGAAAGTCAATGGCACACAATATGCTTCTCTGTTACTGTTATATAATACAGATCGATCAGGGATAGCTTCCCAATTTTGATCTGACATTAAAGATATCATCCAAGAACCCAATGAATGCCATGAATCTGTCAAAGGTTTTCTCAATGAGACATATGGAACTGTGCCCTCTAACAGGAAAAGATGTGGTTTACCCCCCTAAAACCTCTGTGTTTGAAGGTTTAACTTCTACACAACATCTAGTTTTATCCCAAAACATTCGTCTGAACATCAGTTGTTCTATTTTTTCCCCCTCTCTCATCCATTCCACCCCAAAATTGTCATCATACCCTTCATGGGTATGTGCTATACAAAATAAATCCTCAGGGTGTACATTAGTCAGGTCAGTTTGGTTAGTCAACTCCATTGCCATGCTCATAAGTGTTCGGCTTACTACCAATCCATCTGGATTATCAAACCGCCATCCATACACTAATTGTATTGAGTCAGAGTGTTTTAGACACTGTATTTCAGGCAATTGCACTGAAAGGCCACTAGGGGAACTCACAACAATTATTCCAAGATGGCACATCAAATCTCTACCCATTAGATTTAGAGGACAACAATTTGAAATCAAAAATGAAAATTTGAATAGTTTGACATTATCAATTTCACATTTTAATGGACTTGAAAATTGCTCCCTTATTTTTACTCCCGCTGCCCCAATGGATGTCAGAAACCTCCCACTCAATTTTGGCAATGGCTGCATTTCAGAAGCCCTAATCACTGATCTAGATGCACCAGAATCAACCAAAAATTCAATGGGCTTATTATTAACCATAAGAGTTAGGATAGGCAACCGCGTATAGGCCTCAGCAGAGTATTTCGCATAAGTTTCATTTACTTTTCCGCAATTCACTTTTCTCTCAACAAATTCAATCATTTTGTTCAAGTCAAAAATTCCCTCATTAATTGTTAGTGTTTTAGTATTTAAATAAGACTCACCCCTGGTCACTCCCTGGTCGACATGTCCGGTGTCGCTCCCCTCCTGCTCTCACAAACCACCATGCCCCCGGGCCCCGACAAACGGCTTCGGATTCGAACAATCCTTGAGCTGATGTCCCAAGTCACCGCATCCAAAGCACTTGGTTTGCGGACAGTACCTTGTTAGGTGATCAGGTTGTTTGCAAGAGACGACATCCTCCACCTGAGTACTTCTTCTTCCCCCGTCTTGCATCCCCTGTCGGGCGTCTTGGCACCTCGTGTGCTACCATTTGAAGAACTACTTTCTGGGCTGCATATGTTTCATTCTCCCTTCTCTTGGCTTTATGTATCTCCTCTGCATCTAGAAGCTTCTCCACATGTAGAGCATGCTTCTCCACAAGATGTAGCTTCCCTGAGTCCCACTCGATGCAGATGCTTTTCAGCCTCTTTGATATAGGTTCCTGCAGACCATTGATGAAGCTGTTCCTCAGATGTGCTTCATATGGCGTTATCCCAGCAGCACTCAAGTCGTCAGGCTTCTCTAATCCACTGTATAAATCATGGACTACAATTAATCTATTTAAATACTGTGTGACAGTCTCACCTTTTCCCTGTGTACACATTGAAATTTTTGTCATGTCCATCCTGGTCGGAAATGCTGGCTTGCAGGCATCCCTCACTTGAGTAATGAGCTGGACATACTCCTGGTTGGCTCTGTGTGACCACTCCGTGTGCCGCATCTGCAGCACCCCCTCTGGCCACTGAACTTTCAGCTTCGAAATGTCAAGTCCCAGCTTCACTCCCAGGAGGCGCCGTATCTCACTTGAAGTTGGCCTGAACTCCCTACAGAACTGTTCAAATATTTGACCAAATCTCCCCCCTCCCGCTTCTACAGGATTGGGGAGCTGATGCACCACCTCCTGAATGTCAGCGTATGTCCATGGCCTACAAACCAAGACAGGAAAACCCTCCGGACCAGCCACCTCCACCATCGGTAGTTGAAAATCGGAGATGGAGTTATCAACACTTGCTGAATTATGAGGGGGAAGGGTAGAGTCAGGCATTTGAACATAGAAACTGTCAGACCTGTCTAACATGCAAAGCCCGCCCCTTGAGATGTTTGGAGTGTTCGCAGGGAATGGAGTGCTTGACTGGAGTAGACTATGTGGAGAAGACAATCCTTTTGAAACACTGGAAGGTGGACATGTAGGTGTAGCAGGAACAGCAAACGTCAGCTTTCGCCTCGTCCGTTGACTTACAGGAGAATGGGGTTTTATTTCCAGTCTTTGAAGATCTTCGGCTACCCCCGAACAGGGGCCTGCTACTTGTCCCTGGCTATATGGCGGGGGATGGGCTTTTTGTTCTTTAGGAGACCCCTCCTCCACCGTTGCAGGATGCCCAAGCACATGGTTTGGAGAACAAAGAAGAGAGCTCCGGCCAGCACATGTCTCCAGGTCGTCTGAAAACAGTTTCACAGATTGAGGGGTTAATTCTGTTTTATTCCTTTTCAGCTTCCTTTCCCTAAATATTGCTTCAGAATGCCACATCTCAAAAGCCTCCCAATCAATTTTAACTCTATTACGTTCATGTTGCAAAAGGGTGAATTTTAAATGTTCCAATTGCCTAATACTGAAACTGCCCCTATCAGGAAAACCACATTTGTCCACCCAAAACGCAAACTGAGTTAAAGAATCGTCCCCATAGTTGCACTGCATATATTTTACGTTTGGATTACAAAGATACCTTGCAAGCACCCTCTTAGCCTTAGTTGCTTTGCTGTGTTCTACACCCATAACGCTTGGAGAGAAAGAGAACGAGAGAAAAGAAATACAAACAAAAATAAACAAACAAAACGCCAAAACTTCGATAAGGAAAAAGAAGAGAAAAAAATATTTATATATGAATCGCTTCGCAAAACACACTGCACGACTGTGAACATCAACTGCAATACCACACAAACACTTTCAGACACGCAAGGTCACGCAGGAATTTCGTCAAACTCCCCGTGGTACCTACATTTCGCAGCCAGAATCGAACCGGTTAATATCGCCGATTCTATCCGTACCGCTACACTGTCGATACAAAGACACCCGGTCAGCTATCACAGTACTGCGTTATTCAGGGCTTAAGATGATTCTCGCAGCGCTAACCGGATGCAGAAAATAATTTGTGTACTCCCCCCACGTTTCTCCTAGAACCTGCGCGGTTTGTACAGGGGAGTTAATCACAAACTATCCCTCAGTCGTGTTTCCCCAGTCATGAAAATAATTATAAGCCTCCCACTTGTTCCCCAAGACAACAAGCCGTACAAGAAGAACTTATCCCCTTTATTTTCAACAAAACACGACCTTCCCCCTACTGGTTCGCCACAAAGGCCACAACGCAACGTGCACGCGCGTACACGCACCAGTAAGCGTAAACACGTGGTAAAAGTATCTATCTAATATCACAGCATAAAAATGTTCACTCGCCTGAAAGCTCGTGCCGGAAATCCCGCGTTGAATCGCTGAAATCACTCGACGAAAAGAGCGTCCCTCGACGAGAGAACAAAAACAATGGCTCCTTTGTGCCAACACGTGGATTCAACTGGCGCGGCCAGTTACCTTTCTCGTCGCCAAAAATGTCGTAGAATATTAAACTCTCTCTCGTAGAAAATCACTCCGGAGCCAGGGTATAGAACAACAGCAACAGCGGCAACTTTATTTTATAACAGAACCTGAAACGGTGCTCTAAAGAAAGACTACGGAAAGCTACAGGTAAAGTCCAGAAGGAAGAAAGGCGGGGGAAAAGAGGACGCGAAGTCTCCGCGCGCGCGCATTTAAGCTCTCCCTAGGGGACAGCCCCATCGCTGCACGGAGACTCCACCCACTCACCCAGTCGCCTCCCTCCCAGGCTAAGACTGTTTACATACATTCAATATCATTTTAAAATGCCAAAATAGATAATTATCAACACCCATTATAATGAATGTAAATTTCTATTACACTGCAAAGTAGTGGTAGGAGAGAGTGTAGCCAGACAGCACCGGATGGTGATGTGTAGGATGTTTCTGGTGGTCAGGAAGAAGAGGGGAGGAAAGATGGAAAAGAAGACCAAGTGGTGGAAGTTGAAAAAGGAAGACGGTTGTGAGGAATTCAGACAGAAGCTGAGACAGGCTTTTGGTGGTCAGGAAGAGCTTCCAGAGGACTGGGAAACTACAGCAGAAGTGATCAGGGAGACAGGTAGGAAGGTGCTAGGTGTGTCAGCAGGAAGAAGGAAAGAAGATAAGGAAACATGGTGGTGGAATGAGGAAGTGCAGGACATCATCCAGAGGAAGAGGCTAGCTAAAAAGAAGTGGGACATCGAAAGGACTGAAGAAAGTAGACAGGACTACAAGGAATCACAGCGCAGGGTGAAGAGGGAGGTGGCAAAGGCCAAACAGAAGGCATATGATGAGTTGTATGCCAGGTTAGACACAAGGGAAGGTGAGACGGAATTGTACAGATTAGCGAGACAGAGAGACAGAGATGGGAAGGATGTGCAACAGATAAGGGTGATTAAAGATAGAGATGGAAGGGTTCTAACAAGTGAGGAGAGTGTGCAGAGAAGATGGAAGGAGTATTTTGAGGAGTTGATGAATGAGGAGAATGAGAGGGAAAGAAGGGGGGAAGAGGTGAACATTGTAGAGCAGGAAGTTGAAAAGATTAGAAAGGATGAGGTGAGGAAGGCTCTGAGGAGAATGAAGAGTGGAAAGGCTGTTGGTCCAGATGACATCCCTGTGGAGATGTGGAAGTGTCTAGGAGAGACAGCAGTGGAGTTCCTATCTAGGTTATTCAACAGGATTCTAGAGAGTGAGAAGATGCCTGAGGAATGGAGGAGAAGTGTCCTAGTGCCAATCTTTAAGAACAAGGGTGATGTGCAGAGTTGTAACAACTACAGAGGTATAAAGTTGATGAGCCACACAATGAAACTCTGGGAAAGAGTAGTGGAAGCTAGGCTAAGAAGGGAAGTGGATATTTGCGAGCAGCAGTATGGCTTCATGCCCAGGAAGAGCACTACTAATGCAATTTTTGCTCTGAGAATGCTAATGGAGAAGTACACAGATGGTCAGAAGGAGCTGCGCTGCGTCTTTGTGGACTTAGAGAAAGCGTATGACAGGGTACCGAGAGAGGAGCTATGGTCCTGTATGAGGATGTCAGGAGTGGCAGAGAAGTACGTCAGAGTAGTTCGGGATATGTATGAGAGGAGTATGACAACAGTGAGATGTGCTGCAGGTCAGACGGAGGAGTTCAAGGTGGAGGTGGGGCTACATCAAGGATCGGCTTTGAGTCCCTTCTTGTTTGCTATGGTGATGGACAGGTTGACAGATGAGGTCAGACAGGAATCTCCATGGACAATGATGTTTGCAGATGACATTGTAATCTGTAGTGAGAGTAGAGAGCAGGTGGAGGGACACCTGGAAAGTTGGAGGTCTGCTCTAGAAAGAAGAGGAATGAAAGTCAGTCGTAGTAAGACAGAATACATGTGTTTGAACGAGAGGGAGGGAAGTAGAACAGTGAGGTTACAGGGGGCTGAGGTCAAGAAGGTGGAGGAGTTTAGGTATTTGGGGTCAACAGTCCAGTGCGGCGGGGAGTGTGGAAAAGAGGTGAAGAGGCGAGTGCAGGCAGGTTGGAGTGGGTGGAGAAAAGTGTCAGGGGTGTTGTGTGACAGAAGAGTGTCAGCAAGAATCAAAGGAAAGGTGTACAGAACAGTAGTGAGACCAGCTATGATGTATGGGTTAGAGACTGTAGCAAGAGACACGAGGCAGAGATGGAAGTAGCAGAGATGAGGATGTTGAGGTTCAGTTTAGGAGTGACAAGGATGGACAAGATTAGGAACGAGCACATCAGAGGAACAGCTCAGGTTGGTTGTTTTGGAGACAAAGTCAGAGAAGCCAGATTGAGATGGTTTGGACATGTGCAGAGAAGGGATAGTAGTTATATTGGTAGAAGGATGTTGGAGATGGAGCTGCCAGGCAAGAGGGCGAGAGGAAGGCCAAAGACAAGTTATATGTGTGTGCTGAAGGAGGACATGAAGGTAATTGGTGCAAGAGTAGAGGATACTGAGGCCAGAGTTAGGTGGAAACAGATGATTTGCTGTGGCGACCCCTAAACTGGGAACAGCCGAAAGAAGAAGAAGATGGAGGCTAGGCATTGATTGTACACACTGAAATATACCAACCTTGGTTGGTCCATATTTGACCCAGCGCTGGGTTGCTTTAACCAAGCACTTTGTGTTAAATTTTTGAACCAACATGCTGATTTATTAGATTTTTTTTACATTTCTGATTCAGAACTGTCATATCAGTTAGAAAATTGTTTCAATAATAAAAATAATGATCATATTCAAAATCATACCAACAATAATTAGACAAGAATGATCAAAAGGTGAAGGTTTATTATTAACAAAAAAAGTATATACATAAATAAATAATTCCATTACAATAAAAAAACAATATAACATGTATACATTTTGATACCATACACTACAATTACGTTTTCACAACAATTATTTACTTTATTTCATCAAAAGAAACTATATTGCATACCAGATCCAATTTTATGAGATAAATTCAGCTTGACAATACCTACGCAGTTGGCGAAACGAGGGGGACTCCATCCCTGGAAGTTCTTTCACCACAGTCTGCAGAAAATCCCAGACTGGGATGTGTTACAGCAGCCCAAGCACTCACTAACAGCCCTACATGCAGATGGAGCCTGACTAAAATTCTAACATTAGTTAATATAACGTAGTATTTGAAGTTTTTCATAATTCTTTAACTCCAGCCTGATGAGAAAAGATCTCTTTATTTGTTAAAAAATATACTTAATTTTCAATGATAGTAACTTAAAAAGTGTGAACACAAAATATGGAAGAAAAATTATTATAAACCAACAAACAATAAATACAACACTAAAAACACTGTCTTAACATTGGATTGAGAATAAACTGAGAATGCAGCAGCAACTTAATATTTAATTTAAAAATATTCTACCCATAATGTATTTGCGTCTGTTAGGCAGTAGTAGACGCTGACCCAAACGCAGCGAGTTCTTTATTTGAGTCTTGAATTACAATAGTCATGGTCTCTTTCAGAGATGTGCATAGACCTTTTGAGGGGCATTTGCTGAAACTGAAAAATGGGCAACCCCCTGAAACAACCCATCAGCAAAGATTGAACACACGATAAAATTACTTTATTTAATTCCTTATTAATAACTTTTATATAGATAATATTTACATAAAGGCATATAGTGCCGCACCCGTTATCAGGGATGTAACCTTGAGGTCCCACCAGTGAACTGTGTGAGGAGTGAGCTTTTATACGCTGAGGTGACGAGGTAAGGCTGGTGATCGTTGATGAGGGCGCAGGTGTTTAGTATTCAGGTGAATGTGACCGTGTGGCTGTGCGCTGTGTAGTGAGCCGGGTGTGGATGTGACAGTCTCTTTAAACTAATTGCACTAAAACTAATAACAATCTTCTATGAACCATGTGTTTTTGACCTCAGCATTGTAAACACCTTATCTTTTATAATTCAAATATACACTAATCCGCCATCCACACTACCTCGATTGTGCAATATTTTTATAAATGTGCAATATATCTGTTACATATCGACCAGGACAAGTGGAGGTCCAATGATAAAACAAAGTTTATTGAAAACACCAATGATTGATGATATGACAGAAAGTAAGGAAACACACACTGAGAACAGTCACTGATAAAATAAGTACTTTCCTCTTCGTTCTTGCTGGTAGCTGATTGAAGGGACCATCCCAGAGTCCTGGACGGGTTGTGTGCTGTGGCCACAAACGAGACCGGACAAGGAGTGTAGGTGAGTGACTGTTTATATATGGTACGGGCGATGAGGCACAGGTGATGGTGATCAGTATTCGGGTGATTGTGAACGTGGTGTGGGTTGATCGTGGGAGGAGCCAGGTGATTCTCTGACAATAACCATGTTTCTGCATAATATTAATAATTTGTGCAATTTTCACATCTATATTAATTATTGTGCAAGATTTTTATATTAGTGCCATAGTTATATTTTTGCAATATATCTATAGTTGTGCAATTTTTCTTCACTAATTTAGCTTGAACCTGTGATTGGGTCAAATCTCAATACTGCTAAATTATTTAATTACTCTACCGCTTACTTGTTTTTTCCCACATAGTTGCACTGATACTGGTGACAACTTTTCTAAATGTCTGTTCTTGTGTTTAATAACAATAAATGAATTCTGATATGCAAGAGGTATATATATTTATATATATATATATATATATATATATATATATATATATATATATATATATATATATATATATATATATATATTACATTATATGTATATATATATATATATATATATATATATATATATATATATATATATATATATATATACATATATGGCTGAGCTGCTATATTGTATCACATTTAACAAAATACACGATGAGACACAAACCAATCCAGAATCAGCAAATTTAAGACAAACTTAATGTTGACGATAATATAGGTCAAACTCTCAATCTGTGATTGGCTCACAGACCAACCATGCTATTATTATTTTTGTATTACTGTTTTAGAAGACTTAGTGGAAGGGTACAACACCAGCTTCCATACCAGTATCAAGATGAGACTGGCCAATGTATGCAAGGAAAATCAAGATGCCGTTTTTCAAAATTTGTACAACAGCAGAACCAAGACATTAAATGCGAAAATTTAAATAAAAAATTGGTGGCATTGTCAAAATCTCTAAAGTATTAGTAATGTTTTACAGAGGAATACTGGTTAGCGACTTATTTTTCTTAATACAGTAACTGGGGTTTTCTTTGGCAGTTTGGCAATGTTCCAGATGAGGAAAGATTTCACCCCACCATCATGAACTTTTTTTTTTTCAAATAAATACAGAATCTATTTCATATTCAACAAAATGTGTTCAAGAATTAGACTTGGATTCTTGAGTACACCACTGTTTTTATTCTCTGTCACTTAGGGCTTTGACTAGAGTATGTATTAAAGTTATATTGTGATGACTGTGATTAAATGGCTTTAACATTTGTAAAAAAGTGTAGAACATATGTATGTGAGAAATCCCTTTCATGTTTTCACCATGCACAAGCATGTTGTGTAACTTTAGAGGATAAATAAAGATTTTGGAAACATGTACATGTTTATTTTTGCATGTATTTTCGTAATAATAATAATGAACAAGCACATTTAAAACAAATAAAAACTTTAGCCATTGATGATAACCAAGAGTTAATACATCCTCTTCAAAATCCAACACTTGATATGTAATGAGTTACAAAGTGTGTATTTTCACTTTGTATGATGAGCAGGAAATGAAGTTTGACCCGGAAGTATGAGAGCAGCAGAATGTCAAAGAAGTGTATTTTCAGATGTCTGGAACCAAAGAAGAGTGCAGGCAGGTTGGAGTGGGTGGAGAAAAGTGTCAGGGGTGTTGTGTGACAGAAGAGTGTCAGCAAGAGTCAAAGGAACAGCAGTGAGACCAGCTATGATGTATGGGTTAGAGACTGTAGCAGTGAGGAAGAGACACGAGGCAGAGATGGAAGTAGCAGAGATGATGATGTTGAGGTTCAGTTTAGGAGTGACAAGGATGGACAAGATTAGGAACGAGCACATCAGAGGAACAGCTCAGGTTGGTTGTTTTAGAGACAAAGTCAGAGAAGCCAGATTGAGATGGTTTGGACATGTGCAGAGAAGGGATAGTAGTTATATTGGTAGAAGGATGTTGGAGATGGAGCTGCCAGGCAAGAGGGCGAGAGGAAGGCCAAAGACAAGTTATATGGGTGTGCTGAAGGAGGACATGAAGGTAATTGGTGCAAGAGTAGAGGATACTGAGGCCAGAGTTAGGTGGAAACAGATGATTTGCTGTGGCGACCCCTAAACTGGGAACAGTCGAAAGAAGAAGAAGAAGAAGAAGATCTATGAATTATTCCAGTGCCTCAAGTAATTGGTTAGTGTATATTAGAGTCCCCTCTTGGACAAGAAGGAAATGCTGAGTGTTTCAGTTTTCAATAGATATAGAATGTATTTATTTAAATGTTTTGAAGAACTGAGATGAGTATTTTATATATCCATGTGTAAAGCAAGAACAGTTGTGTTTATGTTTTTGTCATAAAAGGTGTCAAGATATGCTTTCCAAGGTGAGTATATGCTTTTATTATGTGACATTTAAATGTAGGACACCTAGATTAAGATAAAAACTATTGTGTCAGTTTCTTTGGTGTTTAGAAACACAGCTAACTTGATAATTGTGAAAGTCCCCTTTTGGTTAGTTAGCTGTTTCTTAGAAGCGTAATCTATACCCAAATGCCTATTTTGGTCCTATTATGTAGCGACCAACCCAGAAGAGACTGTCACATTGGTGCTATGAGATTTGATGACGCTGTGTTCTGGGCCTGATCTACAAGCCAGTGTATTGGGTCTACTACGCCGCTGGATAAAGACAGAAACTATACACAATCTGCTCTACAACCCATCGTCGGTCTACAACCTTTCAGCTAAGGGTCGAGAATGAGTGACTTTCATCCACCTTTCTTGACTACTCCCAGACCCGTGGGTAGAGGCAGAGGGATCTTAGGGTACGCAATCTTTTTCTCTATGACCAGCCCAGGTAACAGTGTTATTAACACTGGGACTGATTCTCCAGCAAGGGTGTGTTCTGCACAAGACTTTGACATTAACAACACTCAGCAAGGTCTGGGGTCTACTATCAGGGAGCCATGGTCTTCAAACTCTTATAATTGGGCAAATGGTTTCTATTATCAGCCAAATTGATCAACAGGTAGCAGATAGCATCTTGGCTCTCATCAATCCTCATAGCTCAGATTCTGCTTCACATGGTGAACAAGCTTCTGGTGATATGCTACAGAATTCCTCTGCTGTGTTGATTACATCTCAAAGCAAAGTAGTTAAACATAGAAAAGTTCAAGAACCACCTTCTTTTAGGGTGGATGGTTCTGACACCATGGATATTGAGGAATGGGAAGATTTGATGAGAATATTTATCAAAGAAAGTGGTTTTGTGATAGTGAACGTGTAGATGAGATTCAAGTACACCTTCGGAGCAGAGCAAAAGATGAAGTAAAGTTCTAGATTAGGAACTGTGAAAGCACTGCTAACATTGGCCCAATTTCTGTGTACAGTTCAAATCACTACTTACCTGTTCCTCTTGCTGAGTTTTACACTACATTACCCGAGGAGAATTAAACCTCAACCCTAACCCTAAACTTATGACTATTGGCTGAGACTTAACAGAGGAGCGGACGTTGCATCTGAATGTTTGAGAGAGCAGGGTGAACCCCTTGATAAGCCCAAGTGTAGAGGTAGTCCGTATGTTAAAAAGAGACTGTGCAAATGGGGAGCTAGCATTGATCAAACCCAATAGATAAATGGTCAGTTCATGAAGTTCAATATGCCTTCAGTGAATTCAGGTCAGGTCTGCCACCCAAATCCAACTACACCATGTCACGTAACCAGTGTGAGAACATGTTAATTAACAAAATGGATGTGAGTGAAGCTCTGGTGACAACCTTAAGTTATCCCCAAAAAAATGCCAGTTCTTGAGGAAATCCATCCAGTTGGAGTCAAGATGGATTCTGGAAAAATCAAGGCCATTACAGATGTTAATGTGGCTGATTTAATGAGCAATGATGAAGTCACTCCTTGTCAGAAGAAAATAAGGTCCTTCTTAGGCATGGTATTATATTACCATTATTTCATAGAGCAGTGCTCAGCTAAAGCTAAGCCTTTGTTTGACCTAATCTCCAAAACCAGTAGCAAGAGTACAAAGAG
This sequence comes from Danionella dracula, assembly GCA_900490495.1. Taxonomy (NCBI): domain Eukaryota; kingdom Metazoa; phylum Chordata; class Actinopteri; order Cypriniformes; family Danionidae; genus Danionella; species Danionella dracula. The sequence goes on from UELW01000456.1 coordinate 1,370,839, forward strand.
TCAGAAGAGGAAGCTCTGTGGGAGGATGATGTATGCAAAACTCTCTCCTGAGAATTGGACTGAAAAACCCAAGGGGTATTTGATTCTTTGAAAAAGGACTTGCTCATGAGTGTCACGCTAGCCCACCCTGACTTTGATCATGAATTCATCCTGGCCATAGATGCTTCATTTGACAGCTTGGGTGCTGTGTTTTTCCAAATACCTGAGGGGAGCATAAGACCCAGACCTGTGGCATTTGGGACTAAGAATCTGTCGAGCTCACAGATTAACTACCATGCCTAAAGGTTAGAATTTCTTGCATTGAAATGGGCAGTATGTGATAAGCTCCATCACTGGTTGAAGGGCCACCATTTTACAGCTTGGACGGACAGCAAACCCCTCACCTACACACTCACGTAACTAAAACTTATTGCCTGCGAGCAGCACTGGGATGCTAAATTGGCCTCTTTCAGTTTCGATCTAAAACATGTACCTGGCTCCAAAAAACTGTGTTGCTTATGTCTAGTGGAATTAGATCTATTGCATTTATGGATTCCCTAAGCGTGTACACAAAGTCCCAGCTTTGCACAAAAACACGGTACATTTGAGCAGTCTCGTCATGCAAAGCTCCACAACATAGACACAGTGAGGGGCAGAGACAAAACTGTTCATCGAAATCTCTTACTCCCAGTTAATTTCCTCCACAAAGAAGATGACACTAATTCAGAGTCTTTTCCAGAATTAACCCCAGAAATGGCAGGTGAGTTTGACAGCAATTTAAGAACAGCACACTGTGTTGAACAGTCTGACCAGTAATTGTTCAGAAAATTATTTAGAATCTTCGCCAGTACCCTCAACTCAGGATGATCAGAATCCTATTTTATTGACAAATGCAGCTGTTGGGGATAGTTCAATGTCTCCAAAGCAAGGAAGTGATGTTGAGAGCATTGCACATCATTAAACGTCTTTAGTCGTTTTCCAGGAAGTTATGAAAGTTATGACAATAAGAGTTTATTAAGAGTTATGGCTCTATTCCTTGAGTAGGGTATAGGATTAGGGGTGTACAAGGCATCTCTTAAATCTATGTTTAGTTTGGATTTTGGCACCATTTCACACTATCATATTTCTTATGAAAGAATTGGGTAATTTAAGTTTACACTGACAAGTGTCAAGGTATTTCACACATTTTCTGTTATGTTTTTGGGGCGCATTCCCACTGTTAACATAATTTCAGGGGGGAGAATGTAACAGAGTGATAAATGTGATACAATTATTATATTAATGGGGAAACCGCCACCTGGTTGAATAATGCGGAGCAGCAATATAGTCTGGGTGTTGGGAACTTTCCACAACATTGTGATGGAAGCTATGTTGTTGATAAGTTGCACATTTTTCTCTCCATGATAATTAAGGTATATTAACTATAAAACAAACATATAATCTATAAGCAACTAATATTGTGTCATAAGTATATAGAAATAATTTTGAACCACATTTGGCGTCAAGTGAACATTTTAATGTGATTTTAAACATGTCTCACACAAGTGCATAGCTTACGTAGGCCTTTTGTTTTATATAGATTCAGAGTGATTTTATTGAGAACATGCTATCCCTCATCCAAATGCCATCTTCTATTATGCATGTATGTTTATATATATTTATATCTGTGTTTCTGAACTTTTGAACGTTTAATTTGAGTTAAGCATTCACATGTCATTACGTGATGGACATTATAGACATTAGAGGTCTGTGAAATTGACAGATCTCAACCCAAATTCAAATTCAATCTTCTTTCGCCTTTTCCATTCCTCCAGGACTGCCTTGGCTAGGCTTCTTTTGGAGCCAAACCAACTTCTCCCAGAGAACAAGATAGCAAGAAGTTCTGAACTCCTCAAGGACACTACTGCCTTCTGTGCTTTCACCCCAGTCTGAGAGGGGGGTTTCGTAGATAGCGATCTGAAACACGGGTCCGGATGTCTTCTGCTTGTGACTGAATCTGTCTCCACTGCCCCTGTTCCCATGATGATGCGAATGCTATGTCTATGTAAATGTGTTTAATGTGCTTGTTGCAATGGCTTTTTTTCTCCCCTAATCTCACACTGCTCTGACTGAAGTACAGTGTGAGAATGGCATGTTTTTTTCAGCCACCTTTCCTGTTGCGTATTTCCTTATTTCATTTGCTACCTCACTGACCTGTCTGCCCCCCTGTAATGTGATGTCTATATCTTGGTCGGAGGGGTCCAATTTCGCTGCATGTAACAGTGTAGTGACCAATAAAAGCCCCATCAGGTGGAGATGGTTTCTATATTGTCTCTGAGCTGCTTTCTTTATTTTCTAATGTCAACATTTAATTCCACTATACAGTCACATTCATTGAGGGAAAGAGAAAATAAACACAACATTTTAATGGAAGCTATGTCGTGGATTTAGAATGAGCTTATTGAGAACAAGCTCTCCTTCACCCAAATGACGTCTCCTATTAAGCAGCGACCAACGCAGACGAGAGTGTCACACCTGCTAACAACAAAGGATGAGGCAAAGACATAAATCATAACCGTTTTTTTTTTGACATGGCTTCTGGCTTGACCTTAATATTATAATAGTATGTGTCATTACCAATCACCGTGGGCACTACTAAAACAAATTTCCCACACTATATTATCATTTTTACCTGAATTTTTCAGCGAGACTTCCTCTTCAGTTAACTAGTCGTTACCTTCGAAATAACTTACTTGCTGGTCAGTTAAAGGGTATGCAATTACACTTAAATTGGGGAAGTCTAATTAGCAAAACAAGTAAGTACATAATTTATTCATTTATTCATCTTCATGTCGGCTTTATTCCCTTTCGGGGTCGCCACAGCGGAATGAACCGCCAACTCACTGGCATATGTTTTACGCAGCGGATGCCCTTCCCTGCCGCAACCCATCGCTGGGAAACATTCACACACATTCACACTTTAACACTATGGACAATCGTTCTTATTCAATTCACTTATTCCGCATGTCTTTGGACTTGTGGGGAAACCGGAGCACCCGGAGAAAACCCACACGATCACGGGGAGAACATGCAAACTCCACACGGAAATGCCACCTGCCCCAGCCGAGCCTAGAACCAGCGACCTTCTTGCTGTGAGACAACCGTGCTACCCACTGCGCCACCGTGATGCCTTAGTACATAATTGCAATATGCAATTATTGATCATCAGAAGTGGTAATACCCAAACGGCCCAGGGGAAAAGGTAGGCATATGGAGTAAACGTGTGTATTGCCCAGACTACGTCCCTGATCTGAACCAATAATACGCTGACATAGAAGGTTTATACCCAACGCAAAATTTGTGTACCCATGGGATAAAAATATAGCTGTTGTGATTGATTAAATAACGTTAAAGGTCCCATTATATGCCTTTGTTATAGCACTTATATTTGAGCCCTCCATACTAGCGCTGCACTGTCAATAATGTTGAAAATGCAATTTTTTTTGTAAAAAATGTCTTTGTCTAATATTTTTGGCCCTGTTTTTCTGTACTGTTTACACCGGCCCCTCCCATATGCTGTGCGTGATGTAATGGCACATTACATGTATGAACCAGAGTCTGTAGAAACACTTACTACATGGACACATCCATGAACACTAGAGAGTTGTACTCTAGAGAAAAGTACTTGGTGACAGAGCCAGTCTCGTCGTAAATCCTTGATCAAACTGTTCTTTGTTGATGAACCATGTGAAATATGAGAGCAAAGGTGATCTTTCCAAGTTTGATCAGATTGGCAGACACAAAATTCGAGCAATTTCTGACAAATAAACTCATTCTTTGGTGATCCAAATAAAAGGTTAGGCTACCGACATCAGAAAACACACTTCTCTGGTATTGTTTATCCAGCGCGGGTCTGCTGCTGTCACACTTCCGGGGCAAACCATGTTTCATGTTCGCCATAGAGAGGGGCTGTTCTAGCTATTCATGATTGACAAGTGGGTGTGGTTTGGGTGGGGATACAGATAAAAGGTGGGGATAAGGACAACGAAAATGTTTTCAGCTCAGAAAAAAGGAGTAAAGGATTACTCAAACAAGCATGAACTAATCTAAAAACTTCTTGAGGCATGTTTTTGATGAGGGAACAACACTTCAAGATGCCAGAAATTCCATAAAAGTCCAGTTATCATGACATGGCACTTTTAAACCTTGACTTAAGCTGGCGCAGCAAACTCGTACCGCAGTAACATTAATAGGCCCTACATAATAAGTGCGCAATGCGCATATAATTTAAAACGTCTATGCGTCCTCAAGTACAATAACAGTTATTGTTTCCGATTTCAGTCATACAGAGGTCCTACTACATGACTGACTTTATAAAGCATCTTTAGGTCATAATTGCGTGTAATGATTTTGACCACATGGACGTTAACTTACACATTTACAGCATATATAAAGCCTCAATGTCACATATTACAGGGGGGAGGCTTGTATTTATTGCAGATTTAACTTAAAATTAAACTTACAGGTACCTTCATGTGTTTCTTCAAATTAGATGTAGACTTCTTCTTTGCAAAGTTTGCATGCCATGATGACTCAGTTGCTCTTCTTTTCCTTTAGTGGATGTTGAACTTCTGTTGTTGTTTTTTTTTTTTTTTTTTGCTTACGCATGGTAAATCTTTCTTAACTGCCCCGTCCTTCTCCATGACTAAGCAAACCTTGCCCTGACGCTAGACTAGAGACAGGCGTGTTGACGACGTCAGGTGTACCGTATTTTATGCGCACTTTTGATTGGACGGGGTAGGTGCCAATCATGTAGATAAATATAAACAAATACAAAAGTAACGATGGCAGGTTGAAGAAAAATAGCGCAGAAAAAGTATCGTTACTACATAAAAATGTACTCAAGTAAAAGTAGATAACTTTAAAACAACTAACTAAATTACAATTTCTGAAAAAAATTACTGAATTACAGTAACGTGAGTATTTGACATTCGTTACTTTACACCCCTGAAAACATTAAATGTAAAGAAAATAAATTATGAAAGAGATTGGGGAAATAATAACAGACCTTTAGTAATAATCAAAATCCTTAGTTTATAAACTGTTTTTCTCTGTGAGTTCATGCAATAACATTTACATATTTTCGTATTTTGGTCTATACTTTTATTATAATTCATATTTTAGTAAAAATATATCATTTTCTCCAGACTAATTGTTTGTAATAATGTTTCATCCTCTTTGCAATTGTGTAGAAAATTTTAAACTGCAGTGAAGCTGTAAATATGTTTAATTCTGTAGAAATAAGTCTTCTAAAAAATGTTGGTAAGATTTCGCCTATTTCGGTTGTCAAAATCTGTATAGTTTGCGCGACAGATCTCCGGCTCGTTGATGGGCGCTGTTTAAAAAAAGTTCTGCGTGGAGCCCGACTCCGCGGTGTCACCGGCGCGGCTGCAGCCGGAGGGTATGATACTGAAGACAAAGCCTGTGTTGAGTTGAGTACGAGGTCCTCCTCACAACCGACTGGAGGGCGGAACTTTCCAAACTAAGATGAACCAAATCTCAACTCGCCACTCTTCTGAATACAAAATAACGTTACCGCATTAGTGAAGGTTTTAGTTCCAGAAGATTTGACGGAACACACCATGTATCCGGTTTCACAAACTTCAAATGATGTTTCTACAAAACATGGCTTTTGACTGATGACCACCGCAGACCTCTGACATAAAAATGCAGTAGCGTTTCTTTGTGTAATGGGTCCAAAGCACCAACCGACTGGACTTGGTCAACATTTACAACCGAAAGAATGCTTGTGTAAATGGACTTTAGATGATCCGGGAGTACCTAGTTTTCCTTTAAGTGGAGTTTTGCACCATGGTTCAGCTGGACTGCGGGCGTCATCTTGTAGGACAGCCTAGTTTTTCACACTTGCTAATAACAGCTGTGCTTTTGTTTGTGCTCGAGCCTGCAACCGCGAGCGGGAAAAATCAAGGCACAGGTGAGCGGGGTCTTTTCAGCCGGTTTGGGAGTTCTTTTGCGCATGTACGCCCACTTTGCCAGTTTGTCTGCGTCGACTCGAGTGACGTTCTTTTTTCTGTAGTCTGGAGACATTCCACGACTGCGGTCACTTCACATCAATCAACTTCGTTTTCATTATCCTTAAATAATTCTAAAACCATAGCCTTAAATTCCGTTTTCTGTGGTAAAACTATTATTTTTAAAGAAATAAACGAATCCACAGTAACAGATCCCCAACCGCAGATTTCAAAACGTTTGGCCAGTAGATGGCGCGTTTCTTATTTTGTGTTTAGTTACATTATTTCCAACAATAAACTTGCAGTTAGCCAGGTTTCACAAGAAACTGACTTATTACTAACATCATTTGAATAGTTTTAGATATTCTTGATTACGCACATTTAACATTGGAGCAAAATGATATGTGTGGTTTTTACAAGGCATTTGATTCCTTGGAACATACTTTTTTCCCTTTGTCTTAAAAAGGCTGTCTTTGGTTAATTGGACGTGCTAACGTTTCCCCATCTCACTATATTTATTTCTAGTGGCTTCTCAGCTATTAGTAGACCACATTCAACACAATTATTCTAAAGGCAGCACCATTGCTAGTTTGCAGATGACACTTCTCTTTTCTTGAAAAATATGAATCAAGTTGCAGTGTATTTAAAAGTCAGTGGGTTCAAAAGCATCTGGCTTACATCTTAATGTGGATTTGTTACTCATTACCGATGTCTGTGTTGCCTCTATCCGCAATATCTGGCAAAATAAAAAGTGGATTATTTAGGAATTGGGATAACCAACAATGAGTTGACAAAATATTAACAAGTTACTGTTTAAAAACTGTTTTCCAGCATAACCTATGCTTCTTTGGGCTTCCATTTGAATAATACAACTTTAAAACTTTGAATTTGACATGTCATTTTTTTAACAAAAGTGGCCTTTTGTCATACTATGCGTTTTTAGGCCAGGCAAGGCAAGCCAATTTTATTTGTAGAACACATTTTATTACACATCGGCAATTCAAAGTGATTTACAGAAGAATAAAATAATTTTTATTTTTAAAGGGATCGATAATAACTTTTGTACAATATGTTCAAATGTTTATTTACATTTTTAATGTCTAGGTTTATGGTGGCTTATGGTGGCTTGGTAGAAAAAAATCAGTCTATACATATGTTTTAATATGAAATAATGCAAATGTTATGGACGTGACGAAAAAGGATGAGAGTAAATAAACTTTTCCGAAAATTATTTAAATGCAACTTAACAATTAACATCGACCGTAAAGATATAGGCTGACTATTTACGGGGCATAAGTGGCTTAAAAATAATAATATTTTTGCCAATTATGAGAAAAAAACATTGTTGTAATATATGTAACACTTCTCTGTTAAGGATGTGGTGGATTTGAAAAAGATGCTTACACGATTCAATGATTTTAAGTTGCTTAAAAAAACAACAACAACTAAAACCTATTTGTGGGTTTTTGTTGTGTATTTAAGCCAGCAAACTTAACTTTACATCAACGTTTTTGTGTTTGAATTCTTTTAGTTTTTTGTCTTTTTATAACATAGGAGCATACTTCAATATCAGATTATATACAGTACTAATGTTAGACCAAATAAATCAGAACAAAATAATAGAAAACAGAAAAATCTGTATTAAAATAAAGTGATATTGATGAAATACTATAACTATTGACTAAATGAGGGAGGAACACAACACAACACAGGCAAATAAATATTTGTCACTACGTGAAGGGTAACATGAGCTTTAGCCATTGATCCTGAGGAAGAAACTAGGAAGTTTACAGTCTGCTCAGCAAACACTTTCAAATCTAATGTTTTAGTAACAGAAGGATTTTGATTCTTAAACTGAACAGTTACAGGTCTATAACAGCCCTGGAGTCTAGACTAATCCCTCTCCTTCTGAAGAAACTTTTACTAAATTGCCAGTAGTAATTTAAACAGACTGGTGCTAGGAACACACCTAAAGGTGATGCAAAGACATTGATACAAAATATTTTTGGTAAATTATTAGATTTTTAATTAAAATATTGGAAACAGTGCTGCATCGATTGATTGAGTGCCTGCCTCAACTGTAATGTCTCTGATCAACTTTAACTTAAAATCGTTGTCATGGATGTGACAGATCCACAAACCTCTCCATATATGTGCTCTAACAAATAATACAGTTCCCATCCCGGACATGTTCAAAACACAGCTCTGTACACCAGGGACCCGTACCATGAACGTGGCTGAACAAACTCAAAATTACTGGGTAGATTTTAACTTGAGAAAACCTAACTGTCTCAATCAGGCTTAATTGGTACCAAGAAGCAGCTCATCAATTTTTGGTCAAGTTAGGCTTTTAGTCCTTTCAGGCTTTAAAACCAATCACGGTGAACAGGATAGAGACACAATTTCTTACTCTTTGGGGGTGCAAGAGATTAAAGTAAAAAAATATGAGTATTTTATATGTTACATATATTTTTGTGTCATAGTAATGCATGTGGCTGCTGCCAAAGCCAGAGAAGATTGCTGGCAGGAAAATGCAGATTTTGTGAATACATTGTCAAAGAAGCACATTCTGTTTAATGTAAAATTGAATATCCTGCGTGATATGCATATGATAACAGTAGCATACTTTTGCAGTGTTAATTTCAATGTTTTCATTTTTTGACATGTTAACATGTTATGGTTGTATTACAAAATAAATTAAATGCTTATTTCTTTACATACTAAATGTATGCTTAAATTTAAAAGGTCTATATAATTATTTTTCTTTTTTGTAAGATGTTACCCAACCCTTATGCAAAATGATAAAAGTTCAGGTCATAGCACTACCTGCAGTACAGTAAGGGCATGACTTCTACGTGCAAATACGCTAGCAAATGTAAACTGTTCCTTCCACGGAGAACATGTAACTCTCATGTAAATACGTGTCAGGAAATGCTTAGGGATTTTGTCTGTCCCAAAATTGTTGTATCGAATTAAGTGCTCATTTAACAATTTGCACACAACTATGCATAGGATTGGGAAGAAAATTAGGAGTTCATGTTACAGAAGCTACTATTACATCACTAAAAAGTTCCTTTAATAACCAGTGATTAGACGTATGTGAGATTGCAATCTCTAATCCTGAACATAGCCTGCTCTGGAGCAGGTTAGCGTAGGTAACCACGATGACAAAGATTAAATCCTGAATCCTTTCATAGTACCATATAAAAACCAGGATTTGTGCAAAGTAATCCTACATTTAGCTGGCTAACCAGTTAATCCGGCTTCATGGTACAGGGCCCAGTTTGAGAGTTTCTGTTGTGACAGAAAAAATTGTAGCAGCAAGGGAATATTTCATATTTGAATTCGCCGGTAAAAACACAATCACAAGCTGATCCTCACATCATGTTGGCACCCGGATGAGTTTATGTTGGTTATGCAGCTGTTTCTAGTGGAATCTGGGTCTTTCGCCATAGCATTAGTGATTGTGTTAAGTCCAAACAGAGCTCCGAGGACCAGTCAGCATTTATTACTGTCCTGGGCTCGCTGTTGATTCTCAGACAAAAAAAAGCTCCTTGTGATGACAAATAATACTCGCACTCAAATTGCACCTTCTTTGGACTGCTTTGTGATCTTATTTATTTTTTTACCTTCTGATTCACGCTCTAACTTGCGAAGGCAGCATCTTACGTCAACATTGGGTGAAGTTAGAGAATAAGCAGAACAAAAAAAATCCAGTCCCCTTAGCTTTTATTTTCCAGATATGCTAATAATGTTAGTAGTGGTAAAAATTGCATCATTTGCAAAAATTCAGCTCCATAACAAACGTAAATTAAAAAAAGAAATACTTCACCCACCATTTTCAGTCCTTAATTCTCTCCCTCTCTTCTTTTAGAAATTTCTAACTATGAGATTGTTCATCCAGTTCGAGTGGATTATTTGGGACATTTCTTGTCCAATAATACATCCCACCGTGTGAGTCGAATAAAGAGGAGAGAACCAGGAAAAAGCAGAGAGAGACAATCTCAGGTGTACTATCGTATCCAGTATGGTGATCAGGAGCTTTACTTCAACCTCACTCTCAATCCTCATCTCCTGGCTCCTGGATTCCTCACAGAGTGGAGGTACGGTGGCCTGGAAGGGTCCTCATTACACAGCCATGGACACTCACTGTGCTTCTTCCTGGGGGACGTCTGGAGCAGTACACTAATAGGAGGTCAGGCAGCTGTGAGCACTTGTGATGGCCTGGTGAGTTAAACTAGTTTAATTTCTTCAAATCAACCATTTGGGTTGTTTCATATCAAACAGATGACTCAACAATTGATGTGATTATTACAGTGTTTATAACACTGCATTCAAGCACACTCCTGTATTTTTATTTTTTATTCTGACCGGGGTAGATCTACATTTGAGGTGTTTACAGCGGTATAGAAATAAATACATTTTGTGGTTGTTGTTGACATGAATGTATGTTTTTCAATGTTGAATTGTGTAATTGTGTCCATCTTATTGTCTGTGCACGTGATTTTGCATCTTATTGGTTACTCGTAAATAATGCAAAAAAAAAATACACTTCATTGAGATGGTTATAAATGTATACTGAATACATTTTTTTCTAATATTTATTTACGTCCTGTTAACTCTTAGTATATGTCAAAATGCATGTCAAACTTTTAAGCGTGACTTAAAATTAAATTGCATAAAATGCAGCACGGCAGAGCTTTTCCATAGTTATGATAAATTAATTTTTTTTTTGTAAATCTGCTGATCTGACTTAGAGCTGAGTATTCTTTCTGCTGAAATAACACATTTCCTTTTACAGATGTTGAATGTCAGGGTTTTTCTACAATGATTAGAGCTGGGGAAAGATGTATGCACCACTGCCTTAGCCACTGCCAAACTCTCCACCTCCGCTGCCAGAGCAGAATCAGGAGATTCTCTAAAGAGTTTGAAATCTATTAAATACTAGTGGATGACAGTTTTCTTCAAAATAAGACACATTTAAAGGAAAGGGCATTTAAACACATGTTAGAGTGTGTTTTGATACTCTTATGCCTTTATAAACTGCTAACCCCACAAGGCCTATTCACTACTAATGATTGGTTGATGCATTGTTTGTTCAAGCGATGGCCAGATGATGTGGATTACATGCAAAAAACAAGCATCTCTAAACTGGGATTAGCAAACTACTGTTTTATTTAAATCAGTAAAATGCTTTCTGATAAAGTTAATGTTTATAATAGTAGTTTTAAAGATTTTAAGCTGCGCCTGATTCTTATTCTGAATCTTCTGATTCTGATTTTAGTCATCCCTGGAACGGTCAGCTCATGGTTTTGTCAGCCTCAGTGTGGCCATAAAGGGAAACAAATATGATTTCCTGTTTCTTTACAGTACCTGTGCATGCAGATCCTTTTCACTAGTTCGCTTATATCAAAATTCCCAGATCAAGAAGAAGCATACTTGGCAAACTTGTATTATCTCCTGTGACTCTTTAAGCCCCAGCACACATGTTTTAAGGGAACAGTTAAACATTAAGAAGTCTTCTATTCTGTGTATGAAATTATTTGTTTAAGAAGTTTTCATATTCAAGTTGCCCATATTTCCTCCCACCATAGTCATATTCTAAGTAGAAGTCACTGGAGTGAGAATGAAAGTGAGAACACATGCAGGGGGTATTAAGTTTGTGCTATTTAACTCTCTGTCCTTTCTAGACAGGGCTTTTCAAGCTCTCCAGCGAAGAGTTTTTTATCAGTCCACTGGAGCAGACACAAGAAGAGACAACCCCACGGGCTCATGCTATCTATAAAAGAAATTCAGTCCAAACAGGAAGCCAGGTGCTGAGGCCTGTGGTTAGAGAGAACACATCAAACACCTCCTGTGGAGTTAGAGGTAAGACATCATTGGTTGCTGTGAGTATGAGAGTAATATGAGAAAATATAGCAAGTGAGCACAATAACAACCCAATGCAAAATTTGTTTATGTAAGTGTCAACAAAATCCAATATAAGCAATATAGGAACAAAATATACTCACCTGAGGAAACCAATCACAACACAGGGAATACCAAGAATTGTAGGAGCCACAGGGAGTTTTTAAGCCTTTATTCAGCACAGAAACAAACAATGAGGGAATGTAAGCGCAAACACAACAACATTGATCGCAAACAATAGAAATATAATGACAGATGAGGAGTGAACGCAAACTTAAGGGCCGGTCACGTTAGATTTTAAAATTGTATAAGTATAACTTTGTACCCAATTCACTTATACTTATACTGCATGTCTTTGTGGAGGAAACTAGAGCACCCGGAGGAAACCCAGGCAATCACAGGGAGAACATGCAAGCTCCACACAAAATGGCACCTGACCCAACCAAGCAACCGTCTTGCTGTGAGACGACTGTGTTACCCACTGTGCCACTGTGACCCATGTGGTCACATTAAAGTGCCTGGATTTTCTTTACAGTGTGATTGCTGCATTAAAAACAGTGATTTGAAAAATGGTTATTACTAACAGATGAGGACTGAAAAACAAGCTGGTCTAAAAACAACAGCACAATTACAAAACACATGGGATGAAAACCAAAACTTTAATACTAGAGTAAACTAAAAACCTGAAATGGACCAGGGGAAACCGAACCTAAACTAACAACACTGGCGAACACTCTACCATATATAACACAAGATGCTACCAAGAGTTAAAAAGTGATTAGTGTATAACACAAATTAACAAGTTATAAGCACGATGCTGGTATAAATAGCAGGTGGCAAACATAGTTGATTAGCATGATGCCAGCATTAATAAGAAAATGATAAGCATGGAGCTAGCATAAATTAGCAAGTGATTAACAGGGTGTATGTATTATTCATGTGACACATGCATTTTACTGCTAACATACTCACATGCCACACGTCTGATGTCGCACACACATATGATCCACACAGATGTCCATCAATGTTTGTTAATGAAGGCAAAAAAACATGATTAGCAAGAAAACATGCAAAGAGCATGATTGACAATTCACGGTGATCAATATAAAAAGAGAAAATCATGCTCCCACACGGAATAAATAATAAGCAAAGACGGGCAGCGAGATCTGGTTGGAATAATTAACGTCAATAGGAAACTCTGAATTTATGCAGTAAATAAAATTTGGAACGTTTATGCAAGTTATACTTTACATTGTGTGTACTTTTTGTTAAAATGTATTTGCTTCAAATATTGATATAATAATCAATATAAAAAGTGCATCTCAATGTTGTTCCGTGACAAAGATATTTGAATGTGAAGTTTCAGTGGCAAAAAGGTAAAAGGCTTTACATATTCATGATAATCCCCAAATATTGATTGGCTGCTAAATAAATTGAGCCATTCATATTCTTTGTAAGACTATTTAGTGATAACCAATGGCAATTTGTCTTTTAAAATTAATGCCTATGGAGTTCAATGCATTTAAATGGCCCAATATAAATGAACGGGACTCCTTCCCCATTTGTTTTCAATGGAAATGATAGACAATGGTTAACTCTTACAACGTCTAGAGCCCAGGGGGCAATTACTTTTGCACTTTATTTACAGTGTTATTGTACAGACTCATAAGCTGTACAAGGGGAAGATTTAGGGTTAAATAGAAACTAGACTATTTAACTATCAAAACCAGATTTCAATGGTTGAAATAGGTATTACAAAATAGTGTGGAAAAAAAGATATATCGCACATAGCAACTAGAGTCAAATATGAATATTTTTGTTTGATTGTTGTAGCTCTAATGGTTAAGGAACATTAGTGTTTTAAGTCCAGGTAAAAAATCTGTAGGTTTGCTTAATCACTCTTGATTAAGCTTTGTAGACAAACTTTCATGTTGAGATGAGATCAGCAAAATTTATTTTGATAGTAAGATTAGCTGGAATGAGCTTTACAAACCAAACACCTGGTCTCTGTGTAAGTAAGGGACTAAAATGTGGTTGCTAAGGTACTCTGTTGGGTTGCTATCAAGGTGATAGTAATTTCTTTTAAATAGTGCTCCACTTGTTAATATGAGCGGTATGCTTGATTTGAAAGATACTTGCCATTATTTATATGTTTGAAAATGACCATCTTGCAGTTTGTAATATAGCTTTAGAGGAACACCCATTTACAATTTTAAAAGTAAAAGTACTTTGTGTATCAATTTATTGTCTTTAATAATATAGTCAACCTAGAGTTGCTGAAAAGTTCTTTTGAAAGTGAATCTCTTAGCCGGTCTAGCGACGCTCATGATGCTTACCATCTGTTTATGGAGGGATTTTCCACTCCTCACTGATGATGTATTTCCAGTCTTCAGTTATCAAAAGCCCACTGGATTTTCTAACTCACTGAATCGAGTCAATAGAACCTGCATCTCTCTCATAAATACAATGTCCAGCTGCCATGTCCCAGTTCAGTTAAGTCAGTCAATCTAAAAGAGTTGAGACTGATGGTAGGTTTGTGCAATTTATATTTTATCCACTGAAAATCTAGCTAAACTCTTAAATTCCTACCTTTGGTCTGAATGCTATAGCTGAGCTTCCAAGCCGAGGGCTTAATTGGAAGTCAGATCACCCCTCTGTCCAGTAGCTGCCACTAATCAATCAAAATAAAACATGAAAATATGAAGACTACCTTAAACAGCTGAAACAGACAAACTAAACAAGTAGTATCAATGCCATGAGCGAAAGTGCTATATTATAATGGCTAAATCAGTGACCTCAGATGGCCTTAGACATCATAGTGGTATGTTTTGTAAAGATATCTTACTTCAATTAAGAGTTAACTTAAAAATGTCTTTGCACCCACATTAGACTGCAAGTTTACAATTATTATTGATCTTCAGAACTGCACTGGCCATGTAAAACACTTCAAGGTCACTGACTGAATCTTAACCTAATGGCTGATCAAAGTTGATTATTGATATCAAGCTGAACTGCAGGAACAACCAGCTGCAGAATTTTTGAGCTTGTGTTTTTGGAGAATTTCATTCATCTTTCATCCATTCACCTGTACACCTGTCTCTCATCTATCCAGTAATCCCTCTTTCTATCCTTTCCCCAGTGATCAAACCCTTCAGCATGACCAGATGTGTCTCCAGACCAAATCTCAGAATTTGGTGACTTTCAGGGTTTTTGCTGACCCTCTTGATGTCCTCCAGGTGAATCTGATCTGGTGGAGAGTCATCGAGAACGCTTGGAGAAATGGCAGTTTCGCCGGAGGATTAGGGAGCGCTCGATTAGCACTGAAAAGTGGGTAGAGACCCTGGTGGTGGCTGATCCAAAAATGGTGGAGCATCATGGAAGCAAAGTAGTCGTGAGCTATGTTCTATCCGTCATGAATATTGTGAGTAAAATTTCTGTCTGACCTAAAAGGATTCAGTTTCAGTAGTTTAGTGGTTATCAAGAAAGAAAAGATTAAAAATAAAGTACATTTTCTGAAGGCACTCTCTGTCATTTTAGATATAAAGATATAAAGTACTTCAAACTAATTTTTGTATAAAATCTCATTCTCAACCTCTCATTAATACTGTTTATAAAACAGCAGCTCTATTTTTACCATAGTCAGTGGCTGAAAGATAAATGCATACATTTTCATTTCCGTATTTTCAATGTAAATTTGATTTATTGTATACTGTATATTTATAGTTAAGAATGTCTTCAACTCTTAAGCCATATACCACATTAAATGCCTTTATTTTTATGTCCTTTTGGTGTAACAGGTAGCAGGGTTGTTTCGAGATGCCAGCATTGGGAATGCCATTAACATTGCTGTTGTGCGTCTTATTCTCTTGGAAAAGGATGAGGTGAGGTGAAAAATAATTTACCATTCATTTAATACTCTACTGTCTCTACTGTAACATATATTAACTACTATTGTTCAACAATTGTGTGTATGCAAAAGTTTTATGCAAAACCATTTGTTGCAAACATGGTTGTTTAGCTTTTCAGACTGTTAGGGTTCTATATTCGTTCATAATCTTATTGTAGTTGAGGTTCTTTATTCCCTAGTCCAGTCCTGGTTTTTGTTTAAACTTCTCTGTTATTTGTTTATATCCTCATGTGTTTCTACTCCAATCAATTTGTTATCTTGTTGCCCAATCACATTATATCATATTTTGTATTTAACTTAATTTGTGCTTTCACTCTTGGTCCATTGCTCTGTTGTGCCATTATTATGTGCCATCTCTCGGTGTTTCTCCTTCATCCCATCGATGTCTGCTATTTGTAATGGTTTTTAATAAATATTTAGAGATTCTCCTTGGTTCCAGTGAACTCCTGACAGAACAATCGAACCTATGCAAATGAGCCATGGATAGTATGAGGTTGGAGGCGCTTCTGAATCTCTGCCAAGACTAGATAACTATATACACTGGTTCCTGGAGGTCTTTGTATATCTCTTGTTTCCAGATGTATTTGTAAGCAAATTATTTTGGAAGGGGCTCAAAGAAGAATGAAAAATGCTATTGGTTGTATTTTCCCCACTATGTGGAATGGATACTGGCTAAAACGTTGGATTAATTAACGCCTTCCCAAGCCTCCAGCTCCTGATCGGTCTTGTGAGTCTCCAGCACCAAATCTGTTTTAGAAGCCTCCACCAGCCCAGCATTCTCCAGCAGTACAACTCCTTGAGAAAGAGAGGGTGGCAGACAAAAGAAGTCAGTCTGACCAGTCTGGTGCTAATCACTTTTTTATCACTATTCAATGTATGTATATTCACAAAATTAGGACATCAACGCGAAACCGAAAGCATGTTTGAAGAGAGGGAGAGCTTTTCAAGGAAGATGCCCTGGGCCATTAGGTGACCAACAGGAGAGTCAGGGCTGTAACGGATGCTGTAAGAGCAGAACATATGTTGGCGTGTTGAATGGAGTTACATGATGCCCAGTGTTGTCTTCCATCCATTTTTCAAATGTTGCATATGTACGCATATGTATTTCCATCCATACATCCATTTTTTTCCACTTATCCGGGGCCAAGTTGCGGGGGGCAGAAGTCCAAGCAGGGATGCCCAGACCTCCCTCACCCCTGACACTTCCTCCATCTCGTCCAGGAGGCATCCTACACAGATGCCCAAGCCACTTCAGCTGACTCTACTCAATGTGAAGGAGCAGTGGCTCAACCCTGAGCTCCTCCTGAATTACTGAGCTCCTCCTGAATTACTAAGCTCCTTACCCTGTCTTGAAGGGAGTGCCCAGCCACCCTGCGAATTAAACTCATTTAAGCCACTTCTGTTCGTGATCTTGTTCTGTCACTCATTACCCAAAAGTTAATGGCCATAGGTGAGAGTGGGATTATAGATTGACTGGTAAATATAGAGCTTCGCCTTGTGACTCAGCTCTTTCTTCACCATGACAGTTCGGTACATGTACTGCATGACTGCAGACACTACACCAATCCATCTGTCAATCTCTCGCTCCATCTTTCCTTCACTCATGAACAAGATCCCGAGATCCTTAAACTCCTCCACTTGAGGCAGGACATCTCCACCTACCCGGAGAGGGCAAGCCACCCTTTTTTTGATCAAGATCCATGGCCTCGCATTTGGAGGTGCTGATTTTCATCCCAGCTGCTGAACAGAATCGGTGACAAATTTGCCGGAGTCAAACATGCACTGGGAACAGGTCTGACTTATTGCCGCCATGAGAACCAAACTCCTGCTCCCGTCATACAGAGACCAAACAGCCCGTAGTAGAGTGCCCCGGACACTGTATTCATGGAGCACCCCCCACAGAATACCAAGAGGGACACGGTCGAATGTTTTCTCCAGACCCAAAAAGCTCATGTAGACTGGTTGGGCATACTCCTATTAACTCTCCAGACTCCTGCGGAGAGTATATAGTTGGTCCAGTGTAATTTTCTTCAGACCATACAACTACATAATATTCATTTTCTGGTTGCATATATATATATATATATATATATATATATATATATATATATATATATATATATATATATATATATATATATATATATATATATCAAGGTCAAAGGTTTGTTGAAAATGGTGGTTTTGAAAGGTTTGTTATTTGGTAACAGGTTGACACATATCCAAGGTCTTAAAACACTTTCATTGTCTTTTAATATGCATTTAAGCTTACAGAATTTTTCAGTGATTCCCATTTGAATTGTTTATTGAATCATTCATTTGTGCTTTACATTAAACAACCATAACTTCTTCCGTATCTATTGTTTTAACTTTTTATTGTGGGGTAGATACAGAGTTAAAACAACAGCTATTCGATGGGTCCTGTTGCATCATAGACACAAATGACTCAATAAACAAATCATTTTTGAGTCACTGAAAAAACACTGAACAATCCGGTAAGCTTAAATACATACTAAAGTACCGATATTGTGATTTTGAAAGGGTCTTTATTTTATTTTGGAGGTCACCTACAAGAAGTTGACACACATGCAAGGTCGAAAGAAGGTTTAGTTTTCTTATAATGTGCATTTAATTTTACTGGATTTGATCATGATTTCCAAATTATTTGTATAGTGACACATAATATGAAATAACATCAAAATGTAACAATATAACATGATACATTTTTCCATTTCTGCATGCAAATCTAGGTGAAAGGCTTGCATAACCATGCTCTCCCTCATGCAACTGTGTAATCCGAAAACTGTTACCTTGTAAAGATTCAATTTTCAAACATGCTTCATTTCTGAGTTGACTCTTCATTATGAAAGGCAATTGTTTGATACACAACTTACTTTCAGTTTAAAAGCCCAGCAGGGTATTCCTCAAACCTAAAGCTGTGTTTCACACCACACGAGAGGTAATGTTTTAAATCCATAATAGCGGCTTTTTAAAAGACTACAAAAGTGTTTTTTGATCTTGTATGAATGACAACCTGTTGTTGGATACTCCCAGAACCAAATAATGAACCTTTCAAAATCAATGCCTACTCTATTAACATGAAACCGATTCAACATTTTAATGTTCAATTAATGAATTTTCAATGACTGATTACCAGGGGGATTTGAAAATCACCCACCATGCGGACAACAGTCTCAATAGCTTCTGTAAGTGGCAGAAAAGCATCAATATGAAGGACGACGAACATCCGATTCACCATGACGTTGCTGTACTAATAACAAGGTTGCGTCTTACAAATATTCTTCAAATGTATTTTATTTATTAGCTGATTATTCTGTCTCTGTCTCAGAAAGGACATATGTGCCGCCATTAATAAGCCATGTGAGACTTTGGGACTTTCGCATGTGGCAGGAATGTGCCAGCCTCATCGCAGCTGCAGTATCAATGAAGACACTGGCCTGCCACTAGCCTTTACAATAGCACATGAACTCGGACACAAGTAGGTCCTCTAAGATACACATTTGATTTTCCCCGTCTACAAGCACATTTTTTTAAGTACAAGCACATTTTTTTTCACAAATTTTAATTTCAAGGCTTTGATTTAGCAAACTTTTCCAGACAAGTTGGAGCTAAATATATATTATTAATATTAATTAATATATTAATTAATATTAATTAATTAATATATATTAATATATATATTATATTAACGTTCCACAGGAGCTTAAAATGTTTTCAAACATGTCTGCCACTATTGCTGCCAAAGTTGAGAAGATATGAAAACTATTGTAAGAGCTAATTCAGGAGGATAATAAAATGTTTGTTTTTCTGCTACAGTTTTGGGATTCAACATGATGGCAACGGCAATGACTGTGAACCTATTGGGAAAAGACCTTTCGTCATGTCTCCACAACTCCTCTATGGCACCTCTCCTCCCAATTGGTCTCGTTGCAGCCGTGAATATATCACACGCTTTCTTGAGTATGTATTTTTGGCCTCTTTAATAGTTATTTTTATACATTTTCATATTAAATAATATAATTAAAAAATGCAGGATCTCAGCGTGCAAAATTGTCTAGAATCCAATACAAATGTATTTACCCATAGTCATCATTGGTTGTCTCTGTTAAACTCAAGGTTTTCCAGACAAGCCCAAATAAAACTAGAACACATTGTTTTTGTACCCTATTTGTGAGATCCAAGTTTTTTCTTCATTGGTTTAGTATAGTACATGATAATATCTAGCTTCTACACCAGGGGGCCCTTCTGTCACCCACGTTGTGTTATCCATTGCTCGGAAATGCACCTTGCTAACTCTGGTTAAAAATAACCAACCATCAACGTATGAGTTTGTTCTCTTGTCTTGTTGGAAAGAGGCTGTGAGATGCTGACGTGAAATGCAGAATTCTTTGAAAAAACTTTTTTTATTTATATATTTTAAATAATCATTTACATGTTATATGAATATGTTGGTGCTGTGTTGATTCAGCATGGTATATGAGTGGGGAGGTATTATTGTGTAGTTTTTATTGATGTTTAATTGAACTATTCAGTGTAGTATTTTTGGTGTCACACATAGTGTAGGCTTCTAAAGAGAACCAAGCCTGAACGTGATTGTCTCTCCTCTCCTCTTCCCTGCTGGCTTGCATTTGCAACCCAAAAGAATCCCTTCACCACAATGTTTGATAAATAAGAGTCACTTACATGATATCAGATGCCACACTCAGCAATGGACAGCACTCCCATTACGTGCCAACAGCCCAAAAGCCTGATAGCACCTGAGTCCACCATGACATACCTCTTGCAACTGGGGAAGGGGCTGAGGAAACAACCCGTGGTTGGACATCGCACAGATTACTCGCACTAGTTAAACTGGGCATTCAGAACACGCACAGACAACACTCTGATTGCCAGGTGTGATTCAAAAGTAGAAAGGTCAAATGTAACACGTGAAATATAAAATTATGAAAGAGTATGTTTCAGCCGACTATTGCCCCACTTTGATCAAGTAAAATAAGAAGGCAAAGAGAAGAGACTGTAAAGATCTGTAGAGTTATGTAGTGGAACCTTTGAATTTTAACCATGCTATTCAATATAATCTGATAAGCAGACTCAAATAAATGCTGTCCACTGAATATTTGGTCAAAAAGTATAGAAGCCTAATGAATTGTTGCCTATACAGTGACCCTAACATAATGATTTAAAATCTTAAATTTTTTTTTATTTGGTTTTCAGACTATATGCGTTCGTCATTAATCTGATTGGATTGTGGGCAGGGGAGGAAATCAATGACCCAGTTCGTTTCCTCAAGCCGTTTGAGCTCTCCTAAAATGAAAATAGTTTAGTGATACCTCAAGATAAGAAATTTATCAGTTTCAGGGTGGCCTTCATATGCTAAATGTATGTTGAAGCAAGTTTTACATGTAAAATGCCTATTCTGTTCCAAGCCACATACAAAAAACACTAAATATTGAAAGTAACATGGAAAACCAGAGAAAAATAAGATGGGATTCTTTAATACTAATCCTTAAAAATACAGAAAGTGTGCATGAAGACAGGGAGCGCTCTTCCCGGGAGACGTCATGTGGCCTCAGGAGACAATTAGGAGAGCAGGATACTACGCTCAAGCACAGAGCATCAGGGCTGTAACTGACCAATAGGAGAGAAAAACGTTTTGTGTAGCGCTGAATGCAGTCACATGACACTCAGTGTTGTCTACTTCCTGAATTTCATTATGTATTCTTGAATTTGTTTTTATATCATGAAGCAAAATATTCTTCGCACTGCCTTTCGTATCTTGAATTTTCGGTAACGCGAAGCATTCATATCTCGAGGTACCACTGTATTACAAAAATATATGCAAATGACATAAGTGGTCGGATTTATCTGATGGCACAAATTGTTGTAGACTCCAGTTTTGAAAACTCAAGGGACATTATTGAGTTCACACGATTCTTTCATGGCAGCAGCCACTTTATCTGTCTCTTATGCTTTCAACAGTGTGCATCTGTTCTGCCTTTCCTTCCTTGACCTCAGCATGTGCTCACTGTCAATTATAAGCAACAGTAACAGTGTCTGGATTTTTTTTATGAACAGAACAGCTGGAAGAGGGGTGTTGTTCCACTGACAATTCCCTTCGCCACAAGGGTTCCAGTGTTTTACACTTACATTCAGATAAGAGCATTTTGCTTTTAGACTTTTATAACACTGTATAGTCAACTGGTGTGTCTCATAAAATAGGATTAAAGCAAAAAATTTGAATTACTCAAATCAAGGAACTACTTCCATCCACCCCTATTGTAAATTAAAATATAATTCTAGAATTATACTACTCCCTCTATGCATTTGTGTTTTATTGTTTACTTTTTCTTTGGTTCAGCAACTGAACTGTTGGTTTAGGTCTGACAACTAAAATTTCTAATTACCCCCTTTAACATAAAAAAAAATATTATTGTTATAATAAAAATATTTACAATTGGATATGTACAATTACTAATTACTCAAATTAAATTAATCAAGTTACTTTTTGGTTACTTTATTTTTTTAAGTATTAATTTACATTACTAATTACATTACGCCACCCCTCAAAAGATCATTTAATAATAATAAAAAATTATAAAAAATATAGCTTTTTAGATTTCAATAATGAACTACATGGTAAGTGCAAACTCTTATGTCAAACAAACAAAAAAGTGAATGTATGCGTATGTAGAATGACAGACCCCACATGCTCTTGATAGGGCCTAGGGAAGTCTGAGAGTTTGTATAAAAACGCTGGAATCATCCATCAGGGGTTGTGAATAAGTTGTGTAATGGTTGTGAGTAAGTGAGTAATGGTTGGGGAGGTTGTAAGTAAGTTACTTGGCAGCAGTAACACTAGTCAATAAACCAAGATCCAAAGTTTGAACCACAGGAAATGGCATCATCTTGTGTTCTGCCAAGGTCCTGTGCCCATATGCCATAGGGAAAATGACCCTTTGGCCAGATATGGAGTGACCCATACCTGGAAATTGTGCTCTCCATTTAACCTATACCAGTGTACACACACAGTAGTAAACTAACACACTGTGAACACACAAGGAAGCAGTGAGCGCTCGGGGAGCAGTCAGGAAATGGTGGGTACCACAGCTGTGGTTGTTGAAGATGGGAGAGCAAATGTTTCATCACACACAACACCTTAAACTCTGTGGCTCTGGGGATCGAAACTGGACCTTCCAATCACAAGTCGATCTCCTTACCCACCTGACCACAACAGCCTATGAAAATCTTTTGGAGGGATCACTGAGTTTTTTTAAGGACTTTCTGTTAAAGGTGTCTTAGTACCCTTTTTATTGTAGATCAACTGGTAGCGGAACTAAGCCATAATAAGGCAGTTGTCCAGGTAGGCCCAGATCTGATCCTCTTCCCACCACAGCAGTATTAAAGACCTTCATAAAATTTTGAGGGAACCAAAACAACTCAGTGAGGTACCAAAATTCTCAACCTTCAATGTAAAACTATATGAACGGCCTGTGCCGAGGCAGAAGTCCCATGTGAAAATAAGCACCCAATTTGACTATGAAGAAATTCTGAGGATGGACTCAAAAGACCATTCAGGGTAAGCATCCTTCAGGGAAGTTTCAGTAGATACCAATTCTATGTGTGTAAGATCTATAACCATGGATTGCATCTGACTCCAATCCTGTGCTCGTCGTAATTGGAGGAAGAGGAGGGGCAGGAGCTTGACAAAAAGTAGCGTGCATGGAAGAGTGTACACACACACACACACACACACACACACACAAGACCAAAAAAATGCTCTGTTGTGTACCCCTGTGAACCCTATCCTAGACAGTGAAAGGGGAGAACGTAACAACAGTAAGTTGAATTGTGAAGCTGTGCCTCCACTATATAACTATTATATAATGCCTCCACTATATGTGCTTCCTTAAGTACTGAATTGAACATGTCTACCCTAGGGAGACAAGGTTCCAGGATCCCCTAACAGCTCCATCTCAAACTGAGGGCAGTATCTGAACTCATCTGAGGGGGTATCACGGGGGGTCTCGAGGTTTGCCATCTTGGCCTCACTGCATCTAAAAAATGTTTTAATCCAGCACAGTGCAGCATGTTTTTTTTAAACAGTTTCATTAAAAAAAAGTGTGAAAACATTTTTAATCTACTGAGCTGGCATTTTGTGAGAGAGACACATTTTCCAATGGGTTCTTCTTCATATAACAATAAAACTGAAGCTGGCTTCTACATGTGTGCTCTGACAAAAAATATCATCAAATGTTTAATTTACTCTAGTCTAGACAATGAATTAGTTGCAGTTCAGCCAGAAAGCCTTGTATGAGTATTTCCTGTGGTGTTCTGATATTTTCAACAGTCGAGGCTGGGGCTGGTGTCTTGATGATCCTCCAGGAAGGGATGAGCTGGAGACAAGTTCTGCTCCCCCTGGTGTTCTCTATAGTGCAGCTCATCAGTGCAAACTCCAGTATGGATCCAGTTCATTGCTATGTGATGATGTTGACGTAAGTTTTTTTTCCTGGCACATAAATACCACAGGTTCCACTGAAGAGCTGTGTGATGCCCAACTGCTAAAAAAAAAATTGGTCAGAAATGTGGAAAGTGGACGATATTTTACATTTATTATTTACATTTACAGATTGAAAAAAGTTTCAGTCTTGTAATTGTGATTAATCATGATTAATCATGATCAAGTTAAAAAATAGTGCAATTTAATTTTTTTTATCGAAAGACAGCACTACATAAAACATATAATTAGTCATTGCTAAATTAATCTACTCTTCAGAATATCTGTAGTACTCTGTGGTGCACTGTGAGGTCAACTTGCCACTCCAGACTGGATGGAGCTGTTGATGGAACCAAGTGTGGAGAGGGAAAGGCAAGCTAGGAATTTAATTCATTGTATGTTTAACATTGTTGCTCCTTTTAGACTCCATGAAAAACAGAAAACCTTGTTTTTTTTGTCAGTGGTGTTTTGATGGGGAGTGTGTAAAGATAGGCACCCAGCCTGAAAGCATTCATGGAGGGTGGGGTCCATGGAGTGAATGGTCCATCTGCTCCAGGACCTGTAGTACAGGCATTCAAAATGCCCAGAGGGACTGCATCAACCCTATGTGAGTATCCACATTTCTCCATTTTCCAGTAAGAAAAATAAGCATCTTAATGCATATAATAAGAGGTGACTTTAAAAATAAATTGTTATTTTTTGATCAGCCTTTAATGAAGACAATTAAACTTATTTACTCTAACATTCATGTCATCCCATGCTGACCCCTGTGCAAAGCCTCTGAAGATGCATCTTGTTTTAGTGGGCTGCAATGTTTAAGATGCCTGCAAAAAACTAGTTATACTACAGGGGATTTCTTCAAGTTCATCTTTATTTTCATGTACACTAGAGTACCTAAAAATATAACAGCATATCCATGCTGAAATTCAAATAGTTTACCCGTTGGGCATAAGACAATATATGATGCTAATAATGAGATAATCAAAGGAGAATACCTTTGCATGATGACCGATGTGAACATTGATGGAATTTTCAGAACTTTTTTTTAGAATGGTCCAATAGTTCAGCTTAAAAATGCCTGTTGGGATAACAGAGTCCAAATGATGCAATAAAATCTGAAGAGTTGATGGTATCAAATCAAGAAGCTAAATAAAGATTTATTTCACTTATTCAGCTTCAATAATGCTTGTACAATATTTTTTTTACCATAATTAGATTTAATAATTTCTTACAAAAAGCTTTGATGTATCGTGGATTTCTAGGCCCAAGTTTGGAGGAAAATACTGTCTTGGAGAGCGTCGTAGATACCGAATTTGTAAACAGGAACCATGCCCAGTGGACCAGCCCGGCTTCAGACACATCCAATGCAGCCGCTTCAACACAGTTCCTTACAAGGGAAAGGTTTATAAATGGACACATGTGAATAACAGAAGTATGTATTACGAGGACTTTGTGAAAAAGGTTATTTGGTTGTTGTTGATTTTGCCAATTATCTATCTTTAAATAGATTTCATGCAAAGATTATCTTTGTCATTGTAGTTAATCCATGTGAGCTGCACTGTCGACCCATGAATGAGCATTTCTCTGAGAGAATGCTGGATACGGTCATTGATGGAACACATTGTTATGAGGGCACTACGAGCCGTGACATCTGTATTAATGGCATTTGCAAGGTTGGTAATGGTTTTGACCTCTTACTCAGACTCTGACATTTCTGCTTGTCCTTGTCACTGTAAGCCACTGTAACTGGCATCTAGGCTTCAAACTTAGAAGAGTCAAATGTGTATCTGCAACATTGCAGAATAATGCTGTGTTTACCTTAAAAATGTGCCCAGCAGGTGAAAACTAGGTACTACATATTCAGTTAAAAAACTAGGACATAAGATTTCTATTTTCCTGCACATTTTTTTTATAAAGCTTTATTTCATTCGCTGAGGTACCATAAGTTACCCAAACAATTTTTTCTCCAAATTTTGGAACATTCATTTAAATGTTGGTCAAAATATGTATATTCTGAAAATAAGTATTACAATTTATATTAATACACATTTAAATTTTTTGACTACTAAATAAGTTACAGGCGCAAGAAAAATAAAAAGTGACAAAAGCTAATTCCCAAGACTCTGGCTTA
Source organism: Danionella dracula (assembly GCA_900490495.1). Classification (NCBI taxonomy): domain Eukaryota; kingdom Metazoa; phylum Chordata; class Actinopteri; order Cypriniformes; family Danionidae; genus Danionella; species Danionella dracula. The sequence continues at coordinate 1,397,289 of UELW01000456.1, forward strand.
GCTGATTCCTTGATACCGATAAAGGCATTGCAGTAAGCAAGTGTAGTGCAAATGAAAGCATGAACTACCCTTTCCAATTTACTCCCACTAAGAGTAAAGAATATAATATTTGAAAGTTTTAATGAGTGTCTAGGGTCACTCTAAGTTTTTGACTGTAATACTAAAATGAGGGGTCAGAGAGCCTAGAAAATAATTAATCATCTTGGGGTAAAAGAATCAGTATCAGAATCAGAAAGATCTTTATTGCCAAGTGTGTATGTGAACACAAAAATAATTTGTTGTGGTACAGGGGTACTCTACTCTAGTGTTGGTACAAAAAACTACACAATAACGTTGCACAGTAACACAAAATATATAAGTAAATAACTAAAGTTAAAAGTAAACAGAATATAGTAATATTCTAGGAATGAAGATTGTAAAACAAACAAATTTAACTATAACTATAGAAGTCCACGGAGCTTAAGAGATGTGCTTGGAGGTAATGTGCAGACCAAAGCATAAAGTAAAAATAAAGTTCAGCAACAGAATAACATGTTGATGAGCGCCAATGTGATGTAGGTGCCAAACAAAACAATAGGTGCCAAACAAAATACCCATTGTCTGATTTTCATTTAACCAATGAAAATCATTGGTTTATTGCCAAATCAAATTTAGGGGCAACTGGGAGATAGAACTCCAATGCTTCACTTTGATGAAACCTATTTTGCTTTGAAAGGATTGCCTCCAATGGCAATATATACAAAGACAATAAAATGCAACCCAAAATGGATCACTGTGACAAACCTAAGGTCAAAGGGACTGAAAATGAGGAAAGGCCTTAACCTCAAAGTCCAACCCTATGTGCTGACCGAGGCAGACGAAAAGAGGGGTCAAATGCTGAAGTGATCTGTGGCATGAAGCCAGATTGATATTTCTCAAGGATTGTTACTTTCTAAAAAAACATAGTTTTTGGGTTAAAGCTAAAAATTTTTTAAATGTAATAAATGGCAAATGTGAAACAAGTTGAATATTGGACAGAACTACTTCTTCTTTTTGAGAAGACAACCACAGCATGCTTAAAACATTTCTAACAGAACCACTAATTAGATTAAAATTATAAAGAATGTGGAGACATGGAGCAAGATGGTCAAAAACCACTTTTAGTAGTCTAAAAAGAATAATGCCTAGGCACAGTTAAATGGAGACAAACATTGTTGACAGAGTTGAAAGAGCATCATCCCGATGTGAGCTTCGACCAACTAGCATGTTCAAGACATTGTCTTTAAAAGATACTTATCCCTAATCATTCTTAAAAGCTTGCTCTTTATTCATGACCCACAAAGCAAGATTTAGTTTGACCTTACTCTACATTACTTCTTTGAATACTCCGCTTGCTCAAGCCAGCAAGGTTCCAAGTAATCGAACTTGCTGTTTCTTCAGCTTTTTATTCATGGTATGCACCGTTTCTGTGCAAATAAAATACAAATGAACAAATTGACCAACTGAAGTGCAAGGTGTTATTAGAGAAGGAATTTCTGAAACGCCATAAGCTTTAAATATGACCTAAATAATTTCATCATTCCCTCATACTTCCACAAAAAAACAAAATCATATTTATGAAACAATCAATTATATCTGTCAATCAAGTTTCCTGTATTTATCTGTTTGCAGTATGTTGGCTGTGATTATGAGATTGACTCAGATGCCATTGAGGATCATTGTGGAGTTTGCCATGGAAATGGATCAACGTGTGAGACAGTGAAAAAGACCTTCGAGGACAGCGAAGGACTCGGTTTGTAATAGAATTCATTTCACAAAATCAAAAGTGCTTTTCGGAATTGTTGTTCTTTTGAAATAACATATTAATTGTCACCTTTTTCAGGCTATGTAGACATTGGACTAATCCCGGAAGGAGCACGGGACATCCGCATTGTGGAAATCGCAGAGTCTGGAAATTATTTGGCATTGCGCAGTAATGACCCTGATAAGTATTTCCTGAATGGTGGCTGGACAATTCAATGGAATGGGGAGTATAAGGCTGCAGGAACAGTTTTCACTTATGAAAGGACAGGGCAGCTGGAAAACCTTTCTTCCCCCGGACCAACCATGGAGCCAGTGTGGATTCAGGTGAACACTTTCCTGGTGGAATTGAATGCTCTGCTTACAATAATGACAGGTTTTGGAAGTCATGACCATTCTTTTCTTGCTGTTTAAGTTACATTACTGTATATCAAATTCAGACATTTAAGGACATCTGGACTTACTGTATCTGCTGCAAGGTTGACACACTTAAAGCTGACTGAGGCTGAATTACTCCTCAATAGCTGACTCGCCTTCATTGCAGCTCTCCACACCAACGCAATCATTCTGACCAACTTTGTTAAGCTGCTCAACCTTTTTGCTTCAACAAGTTTCTTCACAGCAGAACCAGCTGGTGGTCTTCTGACTGGTGTTCTGTGTTGAAAATTTGAACTGATGGATTTGGTTTAGTGAAGTTAGACGATACATGAACTTTTGCAATGCTTTTTTTAGAATTAGCTGCCGCTTCTTTTGCAGACTAGATACATATGAAAGTCTTGTAGATACTTTACGCCAGCTTTCCAGGTAACATTTTTCAGTGTACTCTTCCACAAACAGTTGGGAAAACCCTCTGGAACTTTCTTGCCATATCAGAAAAGAAATTAGACACATTTTCTCTTGCTCTTTTGTAATAGTTTGCCTGCTACTGCTTGATTTCAGTGTTCTCTCCACTTTGCTCCTCTTAGAGGCTGGATTCCTTTCTATAAAGACAGAATGCTTGTCTGCAGAATTCGCTTTTCTGCAGTGTCCATTTCTTCACTGATAGGTCTCTTTTAAATTCACCTTCGTCTTCATGACACACCAGGCTCTTCTTGAGTCCAATTCCTCCACAGCAATCATCTCTCTTTTTGAGAATTGAGTCGAAGCACTCCTCTTCTCTATGTAATCAGGCTTCTCACTCACGCCTAACTGCTCTAGCTTTTCAACAACTTTTTCTTGGTTCTTCAGGAAGCTATCAAAGTGATTATAAGATGTGACACGCTTTACTGGATTTACCTAAAACACAAGCCAATTTTTCTTTGTTATCTGGCAATTTACTCTCTAAAGAGTGAAAGAGGAGAGGATTCCTTAGGGCTCCTTGATTTTCTATCTTAGAGAGGCTTTTTCTATAGATTTGATTAAATCAATAGCTTTTTTGGCTAGTTGAACTTGAAGCTATAGTAATCTCCACATCCTCAATTACTCCCAAGACAATGATCAGTCTGTTCTCTTATTTGCTACCTAGCACATAGAATATGTCATCATAAGGATCATACTTGGACAGATACAAATCTCAAAAAAACTAAATTCTATGCTGTCTATGAGCTCTTCTTTACTTCATTAGAGCCTGTTTATTCTGCTCTGCTTTTACATACACTCCCAGTCTTTTCTCCATCTATGAAAATTCCTTTTGAGTCCATGACGTTTAAGATTAGAATCTTTTGGTTACAGTTTATGCTCCCATACCCTGACACTGGGCAGCTGTTTTGCGCCAGCTCCATTAAAAGTAGTCTAAAACAACATTTTGTGTTCTAAAACATTTGGTACTGTTCCATCAGCTTTTATTTGTTAAAAGATGATCTGCTTTTGATTTCACAAGGTATGACCCCTTGTGTGTGTGTGTTTGTTATTTGTCTTTGCTTATGCCAATATTTCTCTTTAACCATCAACCCATTATTCTCCAGCTGCTTTTTCAAGAAACAAATCCCGGAGTGAGGTACGAGTACACAATAAGCAGAGATGTGCTCATGGACTCTAGCTTTGGAACTGCTGGTTCATATTTCCAGTGGATTTTTGGCACTTGGACTGAATGCAGTTCCACATGTGGAACTGGTAAGCAATTGTTTCCTTCGCTTCCCTCTTGCCACTGACAGCAAATGTTTGATTTGGAACAAAGCACTTAAGTAATTTCACATTTTTATAAACTTTGTGCTAGAAATAGCTGAACACTTTCATTTGTTCATTCTAGCTTTGTAGGTTTTACAATTATCAATAAAAGTTGTAAAAATCATTGCTTCTCACAAAATAGAATAGAAAGTAATAGAAAATTTTCAGAATAAAAATGAATGCCATACAGTTAGTTAAAGCAATGTGAATCAATTAGCAAAATTGTCAAGATCAACAAACCCAAAGTTTGAGATTGAGGATGTAATACCTGATTGCTAAGTGCTTAGTCACTTGTGAAATATGGCTAACTTATCAATGTTCAGGTTTCTCATCTTACCTAAATTCCAAAATCATTTCTGCCACAAATCTACACAGTTTTGCTTCAACCCCATTGCTAGATGTCAACTATTAGATGTGTCTACAAATGTAGACTTTTATTACCAACTGCTTCATACATTCTCTTTCAGGTGTGCAGAGACAAGTTGTGCACTGTGTGGAAAGATCATCTGGAATTGTGGAGGATCGTTATTGTGATCTGTCAATGCGGCCAGATGACAAGCAAAGAAAATGCAAAAAGGGCTCATGTCCAGCCATGTGAGTTATTCTGCATCCTGTTGCTATTGTTGCTTTATGTGCGATCCACTAAGTGGCTTTTAAAGAAGTATCTATGCAAAATAGATATTGCATTTCCCTCAAACTGTTTGAGCTAGTGCCCTGTGCTCAGTAAATATGTGCTACCAATATACTTCTTGATTAAAGAGGAGTGAAGTGTTTTGTGTTTTTACTTGTATAGTAACCTTGTAAAGTAAACTTGTGCGCACCAAAGCCAATATTTTGGGGAGGGGCTTTTCCATAACTTCAGCTATATAAAATGTTATCTGTAAAAAAGATAGCCTGCCCTCTAGGAAGAAGGTTGATGATCAGTCAAAAGAAAATGTAATATAAGCGTGAGTATTGTTTGTTATACAAAGGAGTGTTTTCCCTAATCTAGAAGCTTACCGGACTCTTGTATGAGTTCTAAACTGTGTTTTAACTCACAGTTGATAATGTTATTGATCGTGAATGACAGATATTACACAAATTTCTGCAATAAAATCAACAAGTTAAACTCACCCTGCAGCTAATCTTTAGATTAGTCCTGAGCTTGAACACAGTCACTAATGTTAGGGATTTATAACTGATATGGTGATATTTTTTTTAATTATATGTGTAAGAGCTGAATTAAACCACATGATCTGTTCCTTTACATACTATCAGATGGTGGGCAGGGGAGTGGCAGAAGTGCACATCCAGCTGTGGAAACATGGGGCTTCGAAAGAGAACAGTGCTGTGTATTCAGAGCTTAGCACTAGATGAGCAGCAAGCACTTCAGCCAGATGAATGTCATCACTTACCTAAACCTGAGTCCATTATCCCTTGTAACATTAATGTGTCCTGTCCTTCAGACTGGATCACTGGAAGCTGGTCAGAGGTGAGCAAATGCTAGACAATGCTTCAATCGTAGAGTTAACAAAGACCTGGGAATAAACAATAGTATTTAATTAACAATTAGTTTAGAAGAGGCAAATTATTGTAAATGTTAATTGATTAAAATGTCTAATTAAATGGTATTTTTGCCGAAAATAGTTTTGCTGAACACAACAGTCCAGATCAGCAGATACTCAGGTTAACCGAAAAGATCATCGCAGACTCTACACATGCCTTTAGCTTTGAGTGGCTTCTGTTTGCAAGACATTTATGCACCATCTGCAGAACCTAGAGGAGAGCACCCTTTATTCTGAAAGCCATCATACTAAGGAACTCAAAATCCTTCCTAAAATAATACATGTCACATTTTGTTATACTTGTTTAAGTGCACTTCTACTTATTTTTTACGGGGTTTTAAAACAGTGTAATTTCAAATCAACTAGATTTAACATCTTTTTGATCTGAATAATGTATCTATTTATTTGTTAAATATATAAAAGTATAAAAAAGAATAATTATGAAAAAAATGCACTCCGTAGTAAATAATTCTACAAAACCTATGTTTATAACAAAATTTATTTAAATTATCTTTATACTGTGCAAAAAAACTGTACAAATTTGTGGATCATGTTTTTTTTATGTTTAAGACTTGTAAATGAGATAATTTATTTCAAGTGTTGCAACATTTATTAAATAAACACTTTTCAATTTGTAATATGTAAAGAATTTGACATTATGTAACACTTTGTAGTTGTTGTTTATATTATCATCGAATTCAGTTGTTTAGGGTAATAAAGAGTTTTAGTTCTCGGTTTCAGAATAGTAATACCATTTTGCTTTACAGTAGAAAACATTACAAAGCTTGTCTTTAATCCTTTATAAAACAACATGTTTTATAAAACATTCTCAACTGCAGTCACTCTATATGTTAATGGCTTACATTGACAGCTTGTATTTCCTCTTCAGTGCTCAGTGAGCTGCGCAACTGGTTTTCAAAACCGTGATGTGAGCTGCCACTTTAATACTGGAGTAGACTGTGACCCAAAAACCAAGCCTAACTCAAGCATGCCTTGCTACCTTCAGGACTGCCCAACAAACCCAGACACTTTTGCTATTGACTGGTCAGGAAGCGGATCCTCCAGCAAAGAAGTCTTCAATGAGATAAACATCATACCCAATGAGAGTTATTTTGGTTCTTCCAAAAGCCAACCTAAGGAAGAAATGGACAGCAATGACATAATAGGAGATGATATCTCTCAAGTTGATGATTTTTACTATGACTACAATTTTATTAAATTCCATGAGGACCTATCCAATGACCTTAAAAAGGAAGGACATTTGTTTGATAACTCAGGAATTGAACATGGGGGTGTTCTTGACACTGGAAAAGTTGTCCCAATAACTACCTCATCACCGGTCGCTGGAGACCAACAAAGTATGATGTCTGTCATAAAAACAAAGCAAGCAGAAGGTCACAAATTTCCAACAAACAATGTTCTGCATCAACATAATGATGGACTTTTTGATGACTATTTTCTACCTGTCTTCACAACATCCAAACCTTCATCTGCATTTACAAAGCAATTTCAGAAATGGAATGCATTAGATACTAACTTCAGACAGGAAATCACCATTACCCAGGTTCCCCCATCAATGACCGATGCTTCTGTCCAGGTCAAAAATTCACTTTCTTCTGAAAGTGTTCCAATTTCTCCATTTCCCCATAAACTAACTGGGAATTTAAATCACCATTATTATTATAATGGGAATCCAGAACACCATACTAAAATCTCTGAAGATGAAGTGAATTCCGAATCATCCACTCCCCATTGGGTTACAGCCTCTCCAGCTTATAGCCAATTGAATCCTCAAGTTTCTGCTGGACCAACAAGTAGTGCTGCCGAACCTTGGTCTTCACCAAATGAGTTTGCAGTTACATTTTCACAAGAGCTTGCTTTTTCACCAACTTCTTCTACCCAAGCCAAAGAGCACAGTACCACGATCTCAGCAGTTAGAACAACTACCCTGACTTCTAAAGAACTGAAAAGAGATACAGTCACAACGCGTCACATGCCATTTGACATTTTGGGGACTACAACTTATGCCGATATATACAAGTGGTATTCTACTGTTTTTTCTGATACTAAATGGAATAGGCTTAGAATGGAGCCTTGGGGAACTTCAACCCCACTACCTCCTTGGACTGAGACCGATGACAATGAGGACATTGTGTCTGAAACACTAAAACCTTCTACACCAAAGCCTACTCTCACAACTCCTACTGAAGAGTCATCTAAGGGTACTAGTGTTGAGCATTTTGTTCATTCCACACGCTTTCTGATGCCCACCAGGATGGTTGCCTCTCCCTTATTCCCTTCAGTCTCCCCTGCACACTGGAAAAAAGGCAACTGGAGTGATGTGAGTACTTACTTATGCATTCCTCACATTTTGAAGATATAAGTAAGCATGAACTTAGAAAGAGTGGCCAGGAAATATAATGAAGTTCAATGAAGTGATGATTTTAGTTTGAGAATTTCACGTTTGAAACTAAGCTAACATGTATCGTCTACGCATATCAGAAGTCAGAAAGATCTTTATTGCCAAGTGTGCATGTGCACACATACGAGGAATGTGTTGTGGTACAGGGCTACTCTCCAGTGTAATAATAAAATTTCTTCTGTTTGGGGAATTTAATATATCTTGAGGGGATTGGGTACATTATTATTAAGAGAATATAAGTATGAAAAATTAAAACAATATTTTTAAAGGTTTTATTTGAATCCATGTCTTTTAATAAAACATTTACTTCCTTTTACAGCATCAATGTTCATTTACATGCACTATTTCAATTCAGCTAAATAAAGAAAATCTATAAGGATTTACTGAAAATATAATATGAATAATAAATCTAATTCAATCCACTTTATACATCACATTTTATAAACAGAAAAGTATCAAAAGTGCTGCACAATACAGTATTTAAAAGAAATCCGAACTCATTCATTTGATTACGGACTCGCATTCAAACATTGCTTAGTTACGAAGGACCGTGATAGACCTGGCCCAATTGCGAAACCAGGAATGGTTCGAAGGTGGATTTGCACGTTACTGCCCTCTACTGGGTAATTGCTGTAAGAACGAGAAAGATAGGAGAATAAAAGAATAGACACACGATACCTTTCAAACCTTGATAATTTGGTTTAAACCAATTTAATATCTAAATCTGACTACATTAAAATGAATAATTCATGGTCACATTACTTTCTCTCCTTTTGTCGTTATGTTAACCTTTATAGTTATTTCTATTAATTTAGAAATACACAATCTTTCAGTCAATCTTTCAGAAATACACAATCTTTCAGTCAATCGATTTTTATATAGCGCTTCTTTAGCAGTTGGTTTCAAAGCATCTTCACAAAGTCCTAGTGAGATCAGGTAGAGTAAATAGGAGTTCCTATTTATAATAATTGCTATATAAAATAATAGTTCTTAAAATTTGCCTTCATCATTATTTGTTAATTTCTTAAGGTTATGAACACCGTCAAAAGCTTAAGTAAATTGAGACAGAAAGTGACAATCAAGGAATTATAATACGTATCGCTTCACAGATATCTTACTCTAGAATTAAGATTATGTCTGCACAAACCGTTAATAACTTTGAATAATAAATACGTAAGGCTTAGACTACAATTGTCACAGATTTCGTGGGGATCAAGTGCAATCAAATTACTGTCAGAATGTCTCGCAAAATACTGGCAGAAATTTTACTCGCAAAATCAGGTACTGATTTGTCTAACTAAAAACTAGTGGTACATATGTTTTCCTTTCTTCCACATTAACAATGCACACAAAGTTTCATTCTTATAAAAAGACAGCCTTCCAAAGCATAAAATAGGTTGTTTATTTAAAAAAAATTGCAAATGACTATTACTGAATAGAAAGATATCAAGTTATCGTCTATTCTATTATTACTCATAAAGTTATGTAGCAATCTGTCTTCTGCTCTAGTTATACAACCAGAGTCCAGCATCACATTTAAAATATCTCACTTAATTTTGTACATTGAGAAAAAATGGCAGAATGAATGGAGCAAAATATATGAAATGCATCCTAAAATTACAAAGAAATTAACTTTATTCCACAATTGATAAAACAAATGATCTTAATGCAGAATTGGACACAGCAGGCTAACACACTGATATTTTATAACTGCATTTAATAAATACATCAGCTGAATGGCACTCACAAGAGCATCTTTATCTTTGAAAAAAAAATTACCTGGCCGTCCTTTTTTAAGCTAATATATAATGTTTATTCGGCTAATGTTTTTATTCTGGTACAACTCTAAAACATATTTTTAATTAAGTTAACCCAAGTACATTTCAAAAAATTGTTAGGAACGGCTGGTTTTAATTATCTTATGTAATTTCATACATTGAAACCTTGAAAATAGCCATAGAAGCTGTTTAAAAAGCTATAAATGGATGAGAAAGAAATAAAAGCTTGACTCTTCTACAGTTGCATTGTGTACAACCAGCTAATAAAATACTGATCTTTTCTAGACTGACATTACTCCAATAGGGTGTAATAAACAAAGACATCCTTGGGAAAAATATTGATACATATGCACAAAGATTACACTGTATGGCAGAAAGAGTTTTTCTTCCATAAACGGAATCAACATGAGTTGATGTTTTTCCAGAGCAGCTGTGGAGCTGTGGAACATTTTGTGAAGTTTAGACTTATCCTTTAGTGAATAGCCATGGATGTGTTCAATGAAAAAGAGTGTGGTAGACTTCAAAACCCTGCTGACGTTGATCAAGAAATTGCTTGCATAAAGTAACTGTTTGAACTGTTGGAACTTAGGCTGCATTTTCTCTGGGTGTGTGCATCAACAGAATGCGCATCAACAGAGAAACTTGTGTACGTAATTAAAAAAAAAAAAAATCGTTTATTTTCTTATTTAAAAATGCAGTGTTCAACAAGTTGTGGGCTTGGTGCCATTTGGAGGTCAGTGTTCTGCAGCACTGGTGAAGAATCAGACTGTGACAAGGCTACAAAGCCAGTACCAGCACGCCGCTGCTACCTTCGACCCTGCTCTTCATGGAACATTGGAGAATGGAGTAAAGTATGTCTACATACATGAAGAACCGTATGCTCTTGCAATGATAATAAATATGTTTCTGATGTCTTCTTTGCCAGTGTTCAAAGAACTGTGGTGTCGGAGTGAAAGTTCGAGAGGTTGAGTGTCGAGACTCTAGAGACAACAGGATACTGAGACCATTTCACTGTCAAGCCATGTCCCGGAGACCTCCCTCCCAAAAGCCCTGTAGCATCCACAACTGTTTAGATTGGTTCACCTCTTCTTGGGGCCAGGTAAAGATGGTTTTATTCAGGACTGACTTATATTTGCAACATATATTCCTGAGACCCTGCATTGATGTGGGGCTTTGTTTATCTGCTAACAAAGGCAGAAAAACTAGACTATTGATTAATTAATAATTCTTTTTTGGTTAAGTCATGAGATTGTTGTTCCAACCAGCCAAGAACATTTCAGTTTAATAAAGGCCTACAGAAATTGTGTTTAATTATGCACAGTTTATATCCATATTATTTTTAACAGATGTTAAACTTTCTTATAAACATTTTTGTAATCACTTTTCTGCAAAACCTGCTATAAATACATGTATGTTTCTAGCATGGCTTAGTAAAAGTACCCAGTGAACATAGGTGTAATTTACACAACAAACTGTTTTATTATCATATTGTTGACTGCATTTAATAATTAGGTTTTGTAAAAAATAAAAATAAAGATGAAGCTTTTAGTCAAATCAAGTCAGATTTTATTGAAAACCTGAACTTCAGTTAAGTCATGGCTGTGTGTGTATGTCCTCTGTCCCTTCTCCCCCTGGCCTTTAAGATCAGACCCTGTTGTTAGGCAACCTATGCAAATATTTTCTGTTCAACGCTTCCAAGTGTGTTTATGTTAGTTTAAATTCTTTCCTTATGGGGGACAAAAATCTACAAATCTCTCCACAAGAGGGGTCTTAAATTTCAGGGGGGTGGGGAGGATCTCACCCAAATACATTAAAACTGTTTCAAACTCCATGAAGACTATGCATTTAAACACATTTGATTTGTGCTATTTTTGGTCAATTGAAATAATCATATTGTAATGATTATTTTCAACTACAGTAACAGCATCTTTACCCATAGTGTTCAGAGATGTGTGGAGGGGGTGAGCAACAGAGACTGGTCACCTGCCCTGAAACTGGAAGATGTGATGAGAATACGCTGCCCAGCTCCATCCAGGCTTGCAATGTGCATCCGTGTCACCAATGGATTACTGGCTCCTGGGGTCAGGTGAGGAACAGAGCTCAAGTTTGAATTGTAGCAGTTTAAATGGCATAACAATTAGGAAAGACCATCTCAGGTTCATGTGTGCTATCTCTTGTTGTATTTAAAATACTAGGATGATTGAAACATGTTTATCTCAAGTCAATTTCGGCAATAACAAGGATGTTGTAGAAGTTGCTTTACCATTTGCGTATTTGCTCCTCCATATTCACCAGGAACACCTGCAAAATACCCTTTTTTTTAAGACAGGAGGTGGTTAAAAGTTAGAACATCACTGATGTTTGCTGTTCGAAAAAGGAACTAATGAGAAATAATGAGGAAAAAATGAATGAGAGGAGCAGCAACATATCTCAACTTAACATGTACGAACCAGAGTTTGTACCATAGCTGAGGAAGTTTAATATAGTTGTGTACACAGTATTAGGGCACACGTTTATGTCCTACCCAAAAAAGTTGTGTTTTGACAATAGGTGCTCTTTAAATTTACATATGACTGCTTTAAAGCTGTTTAAAAATTATTGTAAAAGTGGTACAGAAAACAATGAAGTTTGACTTTTTTAGTGTCAGGCTTTAGTTTAGTGTTAAAGCTGGATCCAAAGAAGAGGCAGCAGAAGAAGAAGTCAAATTAATTGGTTCTTTTAATGAGAAGCAAAGAACAGTAGGAAAACACTGTTCTCAAAAACAAATCACAATTTTGAAATAAGTATGACTTAAAGTAGTAATCAAAAACAAAAAAAAATGTCAGTAGGCAATCAAATACACTAAACTTGAGAAAAACTGACTTAAAGCTAAGCAGATAAATTCCTGGAACAATAACTGAGGATAGAATGAACGGACAGGCAAACTTGAATTCTCACAAAAATGTGACAAAAAATCTATCATTCTGAAAAGGACATCAATCTGAAAGAAAGAGAAGAACTAATGCATACAGAGACCTTTAGCTTGTGAAACTGAGCAGAATTGGAAACAATAGATTTCCAATCTATTGATACAATAGATTTGTATCAAATCTGGAGAGTACCCCTGTTCCACAACAAACTCCTTGTGTGTGTGCATATGCATACACATGCAATAAAGATCATTCTGACTCTTCTGATTCTGAAAATCAGCCAACCATCCTTGAATGAATTAAGTGATACACAACTAATTGAGTGACAAACCAAACCAAAACCAGTCTTAATCTAAACTAGAACTGTGAACTAGAATGAAGCTAAACATTGACGTGAGGGTGTTCCGTTGATGGGGATGGAACCTAGAGCTCTTCAATGGACGAGGTGACAGAATGAGCTCTCTGAGGTGATGAACTCCACCCCATTTGATTGCGCAACACTCTGGCCTTTCACCAACCGGCTTCAACCCTGACGTGTACAAATTAGGGTTCCAGCTCGAATCAGCAGACAATGCCTGAGAACGACAGAGAACACAGAATCAAACATTATCCAAAATATTGGATGAAACCTAAACACATAAATATAACTTAACTTAAATAAACTTTACTAGATGATTAACTATGTTATCTAATTTGTGGTGACAGTGCTCGGTGACTTGTGGAGGAGGCATTCAGAGAAGACTGGTCAAATGTGTGAATGCAAAGGCTGAGCTGGGAGATGACAATGAGCATGTTGATTGTGATCATGAACCTCGACCAAAGAACACAAAGAAGTGTAATGTTCATGACTGCGACAGTGCCTCCTCTGGTAAGTGAGCTTTCAGCTATAATGCGCTGTCTCTGCAAATATATTGGAATCTAACAATCTAAATAGAAAATAGGTAATGTTCCCTGTTTACCTAATTGGAGCTGGCTTTGTTGTTCTGCCAACCAAACCTTACTTGTATACGTGGGAACATTGGTCACAGTTTCATGAGAAAGAAAACAATAAAAGCATTCTGTTCTATATAGATAATGCAGAAAGAGTTTCTTATTTCTGATGATGTTTTTTTTTTAACATTACTTTTTAATAAAGACCTCTTTATTCACATTAATTTAGCTGCTTTCACACACTCACATGTCGGCCTTTCAATTTCTCGTGTATGAAAACTATGATAATAGATATTATAATTTAGCAGCAGATGAGCATCGCTCAACACACTTATGTGCTTGCTTCTGCAGTTAATAGAGGGGTGATTGATTTAACCTCTGAAGGGTTAAAGAACATCTGCAGGGAGATCTGGTGGATGTAGTTAATGGCAACAGAATATATTAAGTTAATAAACTCTGGAAGTGCACGTTTTCTACAAACACATTTTTTTTAGACATAAAACATTTAATTAGTTTTTTTTTTTCATTTAAATCTGTCTTGAGGTTAAAATATTCCACTGTTATTCCTACCACTGTACTAGTGATCTCTAGAAAAAAACGAAATAGAATAGCCAAAACAGGAGTTAAATAGTTTAATATAAATATTTTTTTTGTTTTTAGACTCATGGAAAAATAATTCCTACATTTAACTTGGATATTAACTAATATCAAAAGATTCTACTATTTAATTTTTTTTTACCTCATATATCTAGTCTTTCTCTTTTTTTTGCTATCTGGCAAATAGAAAGATTTAAAAAAAGAGTTTAAAAAAAGATTAGTATATCCTGTTGACAGAAATGTAAAAAAAAAATACTAAGAAAGTTTATAATAGACACCACCCCCTCCTTCCCCTCCCTCTCTCTGTCTCCCTCTCTCTCTCTCGCTCTCTCTCTCTTTCGTACTCATTGTGTTTGGCATTGTTACACTGTTAAATACACATTAAAGTTACTAAATAAATTATGTATTAAAAACTGTAGGCTTTTGGCTACATTAATACTAAATATACATATTAGCTACTAAATTACTTATGAAAGAACATAGTTATTTAGAACATAGCTCCACCTCTAGTCTCTGAAGAGAAACTCTGTCTACACTGAATACAGAGACTAGATCTTCCCAAACCTGAGTATTCTTTTTTGGGTAATTAAATCCTGGTTTGCTGAAACCTTACTGTTGTGGAGGTTATACCTCGCAATCTACCTGCACAGCAGTTTGTTTTTAATTACAAGTCATTGGAAGAGAACTAGAGCTCTTTGTGTCCGTTAGCAGTTTGCTTCCTGACAGAGTGCCAAAGATCTGGTTCTTTTGGCCCAGATCACCTCTGTTGCGCAAGCAAGGAAGGGGAAGTTTCATAGCTGATTTTGGATTTTGGGCCCCTTCTGATAAAGAATGATAGACTTCCTTTCTATGTTTTTAAGGAATATTGTCCTGAAGATCTTTTAATAGTACAGAGTTCCATTACTGTTCCTCCTATTACAACGTCTTTGGCAAAGCACACAAAATCTTAAAACAATAGACAATATTTTGGTTGTAGAGAAGCCTTACATAACTGTTAGGAAAGATGTTTTATAAGTCAAGTTGATTTGTTTATATTTATTATTTTGCAGTTTATTTAAATATTTTTTTTAGCATTAAAAATGGAAAAAATGTGCCAGCTAAAGTAATTTATGGAAACAACATTGACGTACACCTGGGTGGTATTTCAGAAACCAGGTTATGTGGCATAACCGGATAAGTTTGAGGGTAAGTTTGTGGATAACACCAGATTTCGGTTGCAAAAACAAAGGTATCTTTCAGGTTTGTTAAGCAACCTTACATTTTCCAGGGTACAACACAAATCGGGTGCTTAAAGAAGAATTCCACTAATTTGCAAGTTTGTCCTTTAATACAAAGTATGCGAAAGAAAACATTTTAGCAACATTCATATGGTCACTTTTATGCTCACTTTACATTTCAAGGTTCTAAAATGTTATTTGCTGCACTGATGGTACCCACATTCCTATTAAAGCTTCTGTCAGTGAGGGGGATTATTTGAACAGGAAATATATCTTTTGCATCAATGTAAAGGTTAAACAATTATTGTTCTAATAATGCAGTTGGTAATTCAATGATATGATTCAATAAATGAAAGTGTCTTTGAAATCATTTAATCATTTTACTCTTTCCACTAACTTGGATAATTTGTGATGAAAGCTCATAAAAAATGTAGAGACAAAATGGCTAGGTCTTTAAGCAAAAAGAGATGACAATGGTGGAGATGAATATGACAGTGGGAATATTAAAGGCAAGTTTTTAGTGTAGTAGTTTGTAATTCGTAGTTCGTAAGTAGCTAATCTTAAAAGATAAAAGAGATCGCAGAATGTTAAGAAATGTTTGTCGATTATTCAAAATTAACTTTTGTGTGTGTTTATAAATGTGAAAAGTGCTACTTAATTTCTGTAATTCTGGGAAGGAAAGCAAAGATGGATTGAATCATTTATGTGTGTAGATACACAACAAAATATTGTTCAAAACTTAATGCAATTCTCCTGTATGATTATGTTAAGTTAGTTATGGTCACCCTTGTGTAGTTAATGTTTTCACAAGAATTGCACCTTGTAAATTAAAATATATATTATTTTTCATTCTACCATATAATTTTTTGACTTATTAATGTTATAAAAGTACATATTTAGTCTTGTGGTAATTTCTCAGATACTAATAACCTTTACATAAAAAATGGCATCATGACTTTGTAAGCTAAAATCAATAGCTCTAACCCTGCCCTGTGAAATAAATGCATAAATTACAAGTTTTAGAGCTATAGTGAACTAATACATTTCGGTCAGAAAATTAATCTGATCGCTACACCAGCAATACTCTGAACAATTTGTGAATTATAGCGTATAAGTAGCAGCCACAAAAAGAAAAAACACAATGAGGGATGCAAAAAAAATTCAGATTTCCTTTTTTAGCAATCTTTATACATGCGGCGTGCACCCACATAAACTGTCTGTGTAACAAGTGGAGGTGGACCAAACTAACTCTTATAATGGGTTTTGGAACACACATACCCGAAGTAAACAGGTTTAGGGTTGGTCTACCGAGAATTCAGTTTTAAGCAGATGTTAAGTTAATTCTGCTTTCTGGAATACACCATAGATTGTTCATTGAAGGTTCAGTGACTTCCATATTTGATTTATTTATATATATATATATATATATATATATATATATATATATATATATATATATATATATATATATATATATATATATATATATATATATATATAGTTAGCGATATCAGATTAAATGTTGTCAACAGCTTTCAGGGAGTTATTATTCTGTAATGTTGTGCATGTTTATAAAATATTGTTTTTGTGACCACCTGCCATTCGGCTTGACTGAAAACACAGCATGCATTTCCGGTATCATCTGGCCTCCTCAGCTTTGTTTAGAGCAACTATACAGGATGTTGAGGAAATGTGTGTCTGAGGAGTGGACCAAGCCTCCCAGCCTAAAGCCATTGGGTTCTTGAGATGTGTTTGCTGTCTGGAATAAATACAGGAAAAGGGAGTGCGACCAAATGTGCTTTGTCTAACTATCTTTTGTGCACTGCTTGAGTTGTAAAATGAAGTTCATGTCCATTCATGCTTATTAATAAAGTATAACTCCTTGAACGTGAAAGCCTTAACTGAAAAAGGCCATGTAAAATAAATGTATAATGATGTAGGAACACTTAAGCTCTGAAGTTTGAACAGATTAAGTTTTGACAAGAGATAGGAAGCATCAGAATATGAAAATGCATTTCTATAGAAAATTATAGATGTATGTGGATCTATAGAAATTGTAATGTCAGGCAGTAATCAAGTGAATATAAAAAATGTACATAAAACATTACAACATTTTTATGAGTTCACTATTAAAATGGAATTAATAGGACCTTGTGCACTTGTCAAAGTTGACATAATAGGCTGTTTTTGATTGGCCAGGAATAAATCACATGGACAAAAACCTTTCTAACTGCATAAAAGTAAAGCAATCTTCAGACAACCTCTTTAAAATGCCTTTACTGTGTTGTGTGAAAAATTTAATCTTTATAGTTTCCCCCAGTGAGCCGAACTTGTTTGTAAACTCTGCTCCCTCGTGACATACCCTGACTCAGGGATGTGGGCACAAGCACCCACACCCACACCTATGGAACCTCCATGTCTGGCACCTCAGTTGTCCATTTAAGGTCCCCCCTTAGGAGCCAATCGACAAGCTCAAGTTCTGGTCGATTGAGCCTCAATCACGAGGGTCTAAAGCCACTCTCCGCCAATGAGACCTGCTTACATTTTGAGCTTGGTGACACTCATGTTATCCTTAAGCCCAGGTAGTAAATAGAGTAGTCCTACGTACTGTCCTTGTGTGTGTGTGTTTATGAGGGACTACCAGTTTGCATCTCTTATGACCCCAGGCATGGGAAGGTCAAGCAGCTCCCAGAAAGGCTATCTCTCATAAACTGTTGTTCTAGCTAGTTCTATCTATGCTATCTTACCTCTAACGTCCTTGCCCCGATTTACACAAGGTATATTATTTGTTGATCCCTCTGAAACAGTCCGTGTATTACCTTGCTGGAAGTTCTAAACCTGCATCTCCCTTCAAGCTCAGGGATTGATGCATTCCTTCTCTCCTGATATGATCTGCAGGTCTTGTAGGTAGTAGTGTTTTATAGAGTGTTCCCAAAGTGGATAATCGACATACGTCAAGTGACCAACTGAAGGTGAACGTCTATGGTTAATTGTGTAAACGCCGTCCCTTGAATAAGGAATGGAGACGTATGTCCCACAGCCACAACCGTAAGGTCATGGTTAAGTCTCTAGTTGCCTAGGGGTGAGTATGGCTCCAAATATCACAGAATTTTTGTTGCATTCCCTTTTGCTTTGTAGTCGGCATACATGATGACGTGACCAGCTTAGTTACTTCAATAAAAACAGTATCACCCCTAGAGCAGAGCTCCCATAGTCAATCATCAACATACATAAAGCCGTTTTTTATATGTGGAAGATTGATCAAAATGTACATAAAAAACTATTTGATGAGCCATGGTCAAGCCTTTTTTTTTACACAATGTGCCATCAACCTTAATTAGGCAAGTTGGCATGATGGTTGGGTTCACAGGTGTTGAATATGCTGGTTCTGCTCTGGAAGCTTCTGAAGGAAAGTCAGTCTCTGGGTTTTTCAGGAAAATGGTCAGTTATTAAAAGTGGTTTTGGGCAGAGTTTCCTTGACGTTTTGAGCTCAAGGTAGTTGATTTGGTTCTTTGTTCTGAGTGCAAGGTTTCACGGTATCATATGGGAATAAGGCATCGTATGGTAATATGGCAAACTGGGTCTTGGTGGCTACAGCCTGTTTTGGGGCAAGTGGTCACGCAGAGTTCTTTGACTAAATAAGGGAAGGGAAATGGAGAATGTCACCATCAATGCTGAAATTATATTGTAAACTTTTAGAGACCAAACAATACTACACACAGGCAAACCAAACTAAACCGAGTGTAGATTCTTACCATGTAGCATAGAAAAAGTCATAACAATTAACACGGCCATAAACACCACCATAAACACATTGTAAATAACATTGTTTCACACGATTTGTTGACATTACATATTCCTTATTCTGTATTAGTTATTATTAGAGTATTAGTTAGTTATACTGATTGCATATGTCAAATATAGAGGCTTAGCGTTTTGTTACATTCCAGCCCTCAATTTCTGCATACCTGCAGCAGCTCTCATTTATTTTCTGTCTCTGTGTTTTTACAGGTCAGACATGTTTACGGGACCAGCTGACATTACGATTCTGTCAGAGCCTGCAGTGGCTCGGTCGATGTGATACACCATCGATCCAAGCAAAATGCTGCAAGACCTGCAGGCTTCCATCAAGGGGTGGAGATCGCACCGCAACCCGCTGAGAAAACTAGTTTGAGGGTGAAATGTTGGAAGAAAGAAACACAACAATTTGACCTAAATGGAATATTTCATCAAACCCGAAAAAATACAACTGGATTCCAAAAAAGTTGGGACACTGTACAAATCATGAATTAAAATTGAATGTAATGATGTGGAGATGCCAACTTCTAATATTTTATTCAGAATAGAACATAAATCACTGAACAAAAGTTGAAAATGTACCATTTAATGGGAAAAATATGTTTATTCAGAATTTCATGGTGTCAACAAATGCCAAAAAAGTTAGGACGAGGCCGTTTTCACCACTGTGTGGCATCTCTCCTTCTTCTTACAACACTCAACAGGCGTCTGGGGACAGAAGAGACCAGTTTCTCAAGTTTAGAAATAGGAATGCTCTCCCATTCTTGTCTAATACAGGCCTCTAACTGTTCAATCATCTTGGGCCTTCTTTGTTGCACCTTCCTCTTTATGATGCACCAACTGTTCTCTATAGGTGAAAGATCTGGAGTGCAGACTGGCCATTTCAGTACCCGGATTCTTCTCCTACGCAGCCATGATGTTGTGAATGATGCAGAATGTGATCTTGCATTATCTTGTTGAAAAATGCAGGGTCTTCCCTGAAAAAGATGACGTCTGGATGGGAGCATATGTTGTTCTAGAACTTGAATATTTTTTTCTGCATTGATGGTGCCTTTCCAGACATGCAAGCTGCCCATGCCACACGCATGCATGCAACCCCATACCATCAAAGGTGCAGGCTTCTGAACTGAGCGTTGATAACAACTTGGGTTGTCCTTGTCCTCTTTGGTCCGTATGACATGGTGTCCCACATTTCCAAAAAGAACTTGTCTGACCACAGAACAGTCCTCCATTTTAAATGATCCCTGGTCCAGTGAAAACGCCCTTGACCCTTACGCACAGAGATTGTTCCAGATTCTATGAATCTTCAGATGATGTTATGCACAGTTGATGATGATAGATGCAAAGTCTTTGAAATTTTTCGCTGGGTAACACCTTGCTGATATCGGTCCACTTTCTTTCTGCGCAATATTGTGGGAATTGGTGATCCTCTACCCATCTTGGCTTCTAAAAGACACTGCCACTCTGAGAAGCTCTTTTTATACTCAATCATGTTGCCGATGGACTGATGGAAATTTATTTTTTACAGCCTCTTACTGCTCTCTGTCCCAACTTTTTTGGGATTTGTTGACATCATGAAATTCTGAATGAACATATATTTTTCCCATTAAATGGTACATTTTCTCAGTTTCAACTTTTCTTCCGTGATTTATGTTCTATCCCGAATAAAATATTAGATGTCACCTCCACATCATTGCATGTAGTTTTTAATTTGTACAGTGTCCCAACTTTTTTGTAATCTGGTTTGTACTTTGGTAATTTTTTGTGAGACTGGACCTGAGATATTGGGTTGAACACAGTGTATACTCTTTCTCAGTTTGTTTTCTGTTGACACACGTTCATGATGTAAGAAAATGTCGTTTGTTCAGTAACAGCTGATATAACAGTTTTTATCTTTCCTTTTATTCTTCAGACAAGGATTCCAGTACTTTTAACGCTGAGTTATCTATTTGTTTTATTACCTGTGCATCCCTCAACCCAGGTAAAATGTGGACTTTGTCATTGAGAGTGCAAGTGTACCTAGACTCCAGCTGATTCCAGAACTACGAATAGAGATAGTTGAAAGAGAATTTTCAGCAAAATCCTTTAAAAATAGCAAAATATATTTAGTTTTAAAAACATCCTTCAAGATAAATGATGGTTGTCAAGTTAAACGTTTCCAATAGATTTTAAGAGATCTGAGGAGATTTATTTCTTGCTAATCATTGGTAATTTTCCAGACACTTCTGAAGAGTTCTCATATTTTGTTTAGTTTTACTGCTTCCCCACAGACTGTTGTGTAACATCAAGATTCTGTTTGGTGTTCTATTGGGGGCTTTTACACCAGGTTCTGCACACAGTACGGCTAGTTTTGTCATAACTGTTGAGATAAGGTTCCTCGAAGCAAGCTAAAATTGAGCAAGCAATTTTTGACTTTTTTCGGATTGGAAAGTGTGTGTGATGTGACATTCGGTTGATAACTGATAGCTGAGCTCACCAATTGGCCAGAAAGAAATCAAGTGAATCTCAAGCACTCTATTATGCTTTTTAGTGGTTCTTTGTCTAGCTGTCATTATTCATATTTTGACAGAAGCCTTTCACTTGAGTACACAGCATACAGCACATCGATCCTTCCAGCCTCCATTGATCTGTGCTATCTGCAATAAGCTTTCAGTTACAGACTGCTCACCACCAAGCAGAAGTAGATTTAAGTACCAGAATGATGTGTCTAATAGTGTAAAAGTGGCATTAATTTCCAGTTCTGATTAGTCCCCTAGAGATTGTTTTACTAATCCTAGACATTTCAATGTAAAGAACTGGAGTGATATATTCTTGTGCCAGAATGATGAACTTGGTTTTCTTTAGAACATTGTATTTTTAGTACAAATGTAGTTTCCATTCACAGTATTGCCTAATTTATGTGTATCAGGGCTAACAACCACTTTTATCCATGAGCAATTACAATGAATAAAAATAACACGATCAAGCCCATATCCACATATTATGATTGCTAAATATCGGTCCAACTCATGATTGGTTGCCCTCTGAAGAGAAGCAGATCTGAGCCTGGTTAGTACCAGGCTGCTGTGGGAAATTGAGGCCAGCAAAGGAAGTTTACGTCTCTGTGGGTCCTAGCACCCCATTGAGTAGTTAAACTGTGTGCTGATTAAAAAATAAATGTCAAAGAATAGCAGTATAAATCTGGCATTCCTGGCCAAATTTGCCCACTTCTAATAAACCCCGTATTCATATTGAGTTCGTTCCTCTGATTGGCTCCCGTCTACCATTAGCTGGTGTGTGGTGAGTGTTTTGGCGCAGAAAGTCAATTCCTATGACACTATGAGTGTCTAGAAAGGCACTATATAAATGAAAAAAGTTATTATTATAACTCCCCATGATTGCACTACATAGTCATCAGATTGCATCAGCTCATTCAACTTCTAAAAAATAAACACATCTTGGCGGATGGACATTTGCACTATAATTGGGGGCAGAGTTCTGTAGGGCTGATGGGTAATTACAGAGCAAAGGAAAAATGCAACTGTAGCAGTATGTGAACTATTTTATGTTTAACAATTCTCTTCACCAGTTATTTAATATAATATAACTCTTAGGCAAAATCATGTTTACATTCCTAATCATGTTTGTCGAGTTACTCACATTAAGCTTAGTAGAAAATCATATTCAACATCAAAAGCTATAAAGTCGTAACTCCAAACACATGTGATAAGGGTATTCTAACATACTTACATTCTGACTTTTTTTTTGTCTTCTACATGACGTTCCTGGTGCTGCCATATACTGTAAAGTGGTGCTAAAATTAGCGAGGACTTTTCCTTGGTTCTTGAAATGTCCAGACAAGTAATTTTTGTACAATATGTTTAATGTTTATTCTTTTACTCCACTATAAATGACCAAAAGGCCTCTCTGAAATGAGTTTGCAGTGTTTTTGATTAAATTGTTTAACACATTTTCTAAGAAAATTGTATGATTAATGTGATATACCATATGATGACCATCCACATTAAATCAATTAGTGTTTGTGTACTATATATTTGTAACTTAGATTTTTAATACATTTTCCTTTCACTATTGGAACATACAATATATGCTGATATCTTTTGGTAAATGACTTTGTTAAGCTTACATATTCTGACCATTGCTTCAAATTTACCATCTAACCTGTACAAGTTGAATAAAATACATGCTTCACTGATCACTTTAGCAAAGTATTTGAGATCTTTTTGTTGTTATTACAGTGGTTTAAGCATGAGCCGTTCTATTTATATTAGACTAGAAGAAATTTTTTGGGGGGTTAATTTGTAGGGTGCAAAGTTTTGACATGGTTTGCAAATGCAGTAGTTACTCTTTCCCTATAGACACTTAAAATCACATAAAAAAAAGAGATAAAATCACAAAAATGTTTGATAAACAAAAAAATTTTATGGTATTTAACCAGGAAAATCTTTGTATATAGAGAGACAGCCAACCCTTTGTCAAACCTCAGGAAGTGTCACCGCTATGAGACACTTGACCAGTTCCTTTATGTTATTGAACCTGGAGAAGGTTTAGTAACCACAGCAGGAGCCCGGTTTGTACGGCAGAAATAATTCCCAAATTATCCCCAGTTTATCTTAGACTCTGCTGAAACTTTCTGGTTCTTCTCATTGACTGTTGATAAGAGGATTTATTTTCTGCTCTTTGTTGATACAGGCTTCATCAAACTAGATTAATAAATTCATCAAAATATATGTAAATAACGCTGGTTATATGTATAGTTTTGTGCATATATGTATTTTATAAATTAAGTAATGAATTTCATAGTTCTCAAAAAAATATGCAAATGGAGAGTGGAAGAACGTATAAGATCTTTCACAGGATTCTTCAAAAAAAAAAAAACTTTATTTTGAGTGACAGTGCAAATTTAATCGTGCACATGACCATCAAACAACTGATTCATAAATAACACCCATGTAATTATAATAGAGTGAGCAGGGCCTTATTACCAATTCAAGAGATACGTTTGAACTTTAGTTAAATTAAAAACAAAAATACAATATACAAATTGTATTTTTTATTCCAAGATATATATAAACAGATTGAAATGTTGAATTGGTTGGATTCAGCCCCAAACTAATTACACTCTGAAGCACCTATAGGTTATTGTGATAGGAGGACAGTGTCTTGACCGGAAGAGAAGGGAGTGAAAGAGGAGGAAGGGCTCATGGGTTTGCTCAGAATTTTTAGACACAGATCAAACAATGTACAACTGCGCTTTGAATGAACTTACTAACTGACTGCTATGCTGCCAAGCAAGCCTAGAATAGATTTTTAACAATGTATGTTTATGAGCCAGTACATTGAGGAAACAAGCACAGACAATGTAACAGGAAACGTACTCTACAAGGACATGTTTGCCACCTAAATAACAAACCGTAAACGTGATTCACACAATTGGTGAATAATAGCTCAAAGTAGTTTTCAGATCTTACAATCCCAAAAGATAAGAGAAGGTTAAAGAGCATTTCAGCTTTAACAGTAACATAATGTGCATTTAAAAATGTTAAACACTCACTTCAAAATTAATTTAAATATTTTACCTTCAAAGTAAAAAAATGGAATAACAATACAGGACAAATGCCTGTTTAATTTCATAATTTACATGGTTTTACTTGAATTGCATTCTCTAATAGGTTGCTAAGTATGTTGCTTGAACTAGTGTCATTATATCCGGAGCATCTACCGGCTGTTGTAATCTTCTTTTCCAGTTAGTCTGTAGAGAAAATAAAGCTTACATTTCTTCATTAAAAACATGGTTAAACATCAATTTTAAAGATTTTTTTTATTGACAAACAAATGTAACAATATTGAATATATAAAAACATAGGTTAAGTTATTTTTTATTTATTTTGATTTAAGGAAATACCTGTTAAAATAGAGAAAAGAATGAAACAGTGCAGAGCATAATCTGCCAGGCATTTGTCAGTTTTCTTAGTTTTTTTTTTATAGATTTTGCTTTAAAGTTTCAATGCAGTAAGACATGTTTGATAGCGTTTTAAAAAATCTGGAAGAGTACCTTTTCATCTTATAGTGTACATCAGCAAAATAAACCAAGGACACTTTACCAAAGGAAGAAAATACCACAACACAAAATCACAAAGTATTTAAAAAACAAACAAAGTTGTACAGGCCAAAATTCAAGTCCTTGTCCTAAATTCTGAATATCCTAAAAGACAACAATTTCCCATAACCATTCATTTTTACCACTCAAGTAAATAAAGAATATTTTCCCTTTTTGTTTGTGTTTATTTTGCTGTTCATGTTTACTTCTGCTCAATAGCCTTCCAGACCTCTCCATCTGGAAACTGATGCTTGCACACAGAATCTTCCAGCATTTCACAAGAGTATCCTGGGTCCTTGAAATGTTTCAGAGAAACACATTAATCCAACTTTCCTAAATATAGGATTATTCAACAATGATAGATATATATGACAGATTATAATTTAGGATGATTATATTACCTTTGGTGGAATGTAGTGTGCATTTCTGATAACTACAGGGCTTTTAAAATGTTCATGTAGATGATCCACAAACTCACACATCCTTTACAGGACACAAAGAGAGCAAAGACATATTCACATACATTAAATTATTAAAAATTTAAAAATAATATAAACATTTTTGTAGTCATAATTCACAGGCAAAAAAGCACTCATTGCTATAGGTTTGTTCTTACTTGATAAATTATGACGCAATTAAAAATAATAATGTTCAGAAGTCAGAGATATATTAACAAATATTCTTGAATTAAAAATTATAATCAAAAATAGAATATAAAAAACACCTACATATTAATAAAAAAACACACCCCCATTTATTCTATCTTCTACAACACAAGTCTTTTATTGTCTTGAACTATATTACATAACCCAATATAATAAAAGTTAGCAAACAAGCGTGTAAAATATAAGCTTCTCTAGAAAAAATAAAAATAAAACAATCTACTGCATGACAACCTTGCTCTCTGAAGTATCCAAAAATATCTGAAGTATTTTCTCGTTTCCCCTTAAATACATGTAAGACTTTTACATTAAAAACATATTCACATCCTCGCATATTCTAGAGTCAAAACATGGATGCCTCTTTCAACTTGAGGGTCATGCCAGACTTTTCTTTACATTTTCTCTTCAAATACAGAGCACCATGGAATTACAGGTGAGAGATCAGTTTGAAGACGTTCTCACAGGTGCGTTTGTGTTCTGTTGTCCTCCCTTCAGTCTGTACTGGATACATGAGATCATTGTTTCATGGTCACTGACATTCCCACATATCCCCCTCCCATCAAGAGCGCTAGCAACAACTCTAAAAACTTCCTAATTATCTTAATCAAAGTGCTAAAGGCTGCTGCAGAGACAGAATCCATGAGATATACCGTTATCCTAACGCCTAATGGCATATATTTACTACCTTTAACGGTGCATATACAGACTCTTGGACTGCCTGTACTATAAAAAGCAAATTTTAATGTTTTGTACACTTCTCTCCCATATCAGGAATATTAAAAGACAAAACAGGGGTTTATACATACCTATTATTCAAGCTGGAAGATACAGCAATGTAGTCAAATATAATGAGGTGCTGAACAAGCTCACAAAGTCCCACACCGCCGGCATGAGGGCAGACCGGAACTGTACAGAAAAGACAACATGATACAGTCTAGCCGTTTCCAACAACTCCAGTTATTACATGATAGCTCTTTTTAGTAGGTTAGAGTATGAAATGTGTTTTTGTGGACAAGAATGTATACAGCTGTCCTCTGCATGGATGTTATTAACTTGAGTCGCTAAATGAGAACCAAAATTTGACTGATATTCTGAACTTTTAGGAATAAATATGTATTTTATGTTTAACTGCTTTTATCAGAGTGAAGACATCACCACTTAATTTCTGATATTCCCTATTAGTACAAGCTAGCACCCAAACGTTAGATTGCATTACCAGAAATGTGTAGAAGAGTGCTATAAAGTATTGACACAGAAAACCAAAGAGGAATACCAGCTTTTAACAATACTGGTCTCTAACACCCAGATATTAAAATACCTCCATATAGTTAGGGAACGGAGAGTATCTTAGAGTTTTACAAGTACTATTCTATCTTTTATTATTATATTATACAATACTATTATATTATTACTATATCTTTTTTTAACTACACTGGCATTACAGTAAAAAAAAAATGTTAATAGAATGGCGGATGAGAGATGCAAATCAAATCATAATTATGAATGCTAAAAAAAACCTCATAGCACATTTACAAATAAAAACAAAACCAGAAAAAAAAAATTCAGCCAAACCTGAAAAGGATTGCATAGTTTCAGATCCAACACTGATTGGATGAGACTTCTGTTAATCGTGACAAGCACTTGTTTACAAGAAGTCCTCGAACTACTACTTCATTTTGTCAGTAAAAAATAAGGTTATAATGAGTGAGATGTAATTTAGAAACACTATTTTGAAGTAGGACATTATTATGCAGAGATTGTGAACATGCTGTCACATCCATTTATATGGAATAAATATCAGTCTGTGTTAGGTTACAAAATCAGACGAAGGAAGCCGACTTGTTCAGAAGAAAGAATGTTGCATCATAGCAATCTGCATGGAGCGGAATAAAAGCACGAAATTATGCGAATTACCGCATGATATTATGTGGATAATGCTTAACAGAACTTAACACACAATCACAATACTTTTTAACTAGTTTTTTTTTTTTTTTTTAACTGCTAACTTTTTTTTCCTAATTTTGTTTAAATTGAACCACTTTGCCACCCTAATCACCAATTTCAAACATTAATTTATCAAACATCACTTTATAAAAAGTAGCTACTGGAATTTACCCCATTTTGTAAATGGACTCAATTTTAATAATTGGCTCAAAGGCATACAATGATTAACAAAAAAACAAACAAAGAAAAAACAGCCACGCCCATGCAATTACTAATGTTTGATTAAAGGAGGAACAATTGACAAACTCTGACCTGTATGTTCATTCATTCATTCATCTTCATCTTCTCAACTCTCTGGCATATGTTTTACGCAGCGGATGCCCTTCCCTGCCGCAACTCATCGCTGGGAAATATTCACACACTCATTCACACTTTAACACTATGGACACTCGTTCATACTCAATTCACTTATTCCGCATGTCTTTGGACTTGTGGGGAAACCGGAGCACCCGGAGAAAACCCACGCGATCACGGGGAGAACATGCAAACTCCACACAGAAATGCCAACTGCCCCAGCCGAGGCTCGAACCAGCGACCTTCTTGCTCTGAGACGACCGTGCTACCCACTGCGCCACCGTGACGCCTGACCTGTATGTTTAGATGCCTATTGTGTCTGAACATGATATCAATAATTTTTGTGGATATATGCAAACTAAAGAGCCAGAAGAAGGTAGCTGGTACGTTTGAGTAGGCATATTGAAGCAGTTTGCTTCAAAACTATACACTAACTATTAAGCATTGACAAATAGTTACTAAGTAATTTATAAAGCATTGTTTCTATGTTATTACATATTTATAAGCCATTTATAAAAAACATGCTTAATAATATGCTTGATGAACTAAATGCTTCATTCCTGGTTTATAAATATCAATATAAAATAATTAATAATACTAAATTCATTCATTATTGAAGATCGGTTAATG
The DNA here is from genome assembly GCA_900490495.1 of Danionella dracula. Classification (NCBI taxonomy): domain Eukaryota; kingdom Metazoa; phylum Chordata; class Actinopteri; order Cypriniformes; family Danionidae; genus Danionella; species Danionella dracula. The sequence goes on from UELW01000456.1 coordinate 1,426,098, forward strand.
TAAGTTTTAACTATTTAAAAAACAAGTGCATCATGTATGAAAATGTGTTAATAAAAGATTATTAAACTATTTAAAAGTACATTCATACATTTTATTGTTCAGACGTATAGTAACAGTTACTAAGTGGGGTATTAAATGCTTTATTAATGCATAATCTTACTGTAATTCAGGTAGTTATAAAACATTTATTAGCTGTCTGTTAATTGTTTTTGTGCGCTAAAGTGAGGACTATTTATGCTTTGTAAAGCATTAACAAATGAGACAAAATTTTTCAATGGTTCGCTTTCCTCTGCGCTGTCTGCTTTTTGTTGGTTTACAATAAAACCGAGCCTTTAAATCTAATTTGTTAATGCTTTATAAGTCTTAAATAGCCCTCACTTTAGCTGAGCTCACACAAAAAGTTAAAAGGTAGCTAGTAAATGCTTTATAACTTCCTGAACTTATTGTGAGTTACAGTAGGATTATGTGTTTATAAAGGATTCATTATAACACTTTAACATAGTTACTATACATCTTATTAATAAGATGTACGAATATGCTTTTAAATGGTTTAATAATCATTTATTAGCATGTTCTAAAAGATCTCATGAATCACTTACAACTAATATCTAACTGGTTTTTAAATAGTGAAAAGTGAAATTTGTAAATGATTAACTGAATCCTCAATAAAGCATGAAAATAATGTTATAAAGATGCTTATAAAGCAGTAATAAAGCTTTTAAACATATATTTACAAACTGCTTAAATGTGTAGTAAAAGAACAAATGGTTTATAAACTATTTGTTAACTATTTGTTAATGCTTAATAAATGATTAGTAGTGTGTAGTTATTAAAAAGCGCTACCAATATTTCAAGTGGATTTGTATATATGTAATGTATTAGTATCCACAGAGTTTGGGCTTCATGGAGCCGTTTGATAAAGAGAGTCTTTTTTCAGATGAACCGTTGTTTTCTAGGGCCCCTCAAAATCATTTTCTTGGAGCCATTTTATTTTCTCTTAGCTACTGCCCCATCTGTCTATTAAAGTCTATTAAAATATGTATAATTTTTCTGCAGATAATATTTAGGGCAGTTGTGGTCTGGTGGATAATGAAATCAACTTGTGATTGGAAGGTTGCCGGTACGATCCCCAGATCCACCGGGTTGAAGGTGGTGTGAGTGATGAAATACGACGAAACTCTGGCTCTTGACTAGTTTATTGAGGTTTCACCCATACCAGAAATCCCCCATACCAGAGATAAAAAAGTGAGCCATAGAGTGGCTAATGAACTACAATTTAAAAGAATCAAATCAGAAATTGGTGTCACTTACATGTTTACATAGGGTAAATATTTTTCAAATTCCTGCTCATCATTTCAGGTCCAAACTGTAAATCATCAATGCAAGATGATAAAATAAAGTCAATTTACCATTAAACTTTGCCGCCATGAGTAGAATGGCAAGGTTTTCATTGACGCTGCCAACCCTACAGCTGTCTATCTGAACAAATTGTAGAGCTGAAGCCTGGAGAAACTGCTTGAACATCACTCTGTTATGGCACTGCAAACAAGCACACTCAGATCAAGACGAGTAGCACAAGACGAACCTAAACAAGCACATGAACAGTGTTGTTTTACTTATGGCATTCACTGAAATACACTCAGAGTACAATGGAACCACAATTTTACAGTCGCCAACGTCAATGTTTTGGTCCTAATAATCATGAAAGAGATACAAGTTTGAGACACAGACAGACATAGACATGTAGTTTAAAGGGTTATGAATTGATTAGTTATATCAAAATGATTATTTGTAAACAATAAAATACAAAACATGAAGTTTTAGTGCATATACAGTGAGTAATTGACCAGTCTCCTAGCTTTTAAGCACATACGCTGTCCTCCACCTGATTAGACCCAAGCCATTTCCAAAAAAACATTGTACAACCTGTCAAATTATAAGCATTAGGGAACATTTACACATATAAAAATTGTATTTCCACAAATGTGTTAAATTAATAACATATTTTATAATTTAGTTTTATAGATTGTTTCTATAATTTATAGGCATTCCCTGAAGACAAAACAGTCACAAAAATTCACTACATCAGACATCAGTGGAAACTTTAGGTGCAGGTGTGGGCAATGAGTCAATAGAATATTTAAACTTCAGACGGTGATTCATTGATAATCTTTCTGTCTTTCAGAACCAATACGAGCCTGAGTCAAACATAAATGTTCCACTTAAAATTATTGTAACTTATAAACCTGAGTACACTTACCTGTTCTCCAGAGGCAACGCCAATTCCAAATTGAGCCAGTCCCTAAACAAAACAAACATTTCACAACCTGACAAAAACTTGAGAAAAGAATCCATAAAAAAGCTAGTTACCTTAGAGATGGATGCATGGCCTAGAATATCATCAGGACAAGTCGGCTCCTCAATCCAGAGAGGGTGAAACTCTGCCAATTTAGTGACCCAAGCGATGGCTTCATTCACATCCCAGCGTTGGTTAGCATCAACCATCTAGCATGCAGTAAAGAGAATGGTAAATGCAGTAATGTTTTTGTTTGGAGAATGAAAAAACTGTCTATGCTCTGCAAAGTAAACTAATTAATTTTTTTATAATGTGATTGATTTGAATAATAACTGAAATAATAATAATAAAGAATAAATATTATAATTATAATTATTGAATAATAAAAGACTAGTCTTTTGGCCAGTATTTACCTACACTTTTGTGCTTAAGGGTGACGATTTAAAAAATCTTCTCAGACCTAAAACAAGCTTGCAGCCAATCAGCAGGGTAAAATGAAATCTGGAGTAGATGTGGTATCTGTATGGAAATGGGATTGATCAAAACGTACGGTGGCCGAGAGGTGTAATATACATTTACATAACATGAAACATTTTAGTCAAATAAACATTTTAGAAAACACATTTACAAGTTACAACACACTTTTATGTTTCAAAAAACACATTTGAATGTGATAAAACAAATGTATAAACTCCCCCAAATTTTTCATTTTAAAAGGAACATTTACATGAGTATTTGTGTTTGGGAATTTGTATTTGTGTTCTGGAACACGTAAATGTGTTTTCTAAAATGTTAAATAGTTTCGGAATGTGATGGAAAAATGAAACAATTATAATTAATTTTTGTATATTATATTATCTGTATATTAATTTTCTATACATTTAGTTTATGCATAGACGAGAGAGAGAGGGGAGAAGAGAGGGTGAGTGTAGAGATATAGAGGGAGTAGAGAGAGAGATAGAGACGAGATAAGAGATAGAGAGATAGAGAGAGTAGAGCTTCTATGACTCGAGTCTCCGCTCTCGACGTATAGTATCTAATCTCTAGCGAGTGATGGCTTATCTATCGCTCTCACTCTCTCTTTTTCTAGTCTCTCTCTCTTTTCTTTCTTCTCTCTCTCTATCTCTCTACCGCCCGCTCTCTCTCTCCATCTCTTCTTTGCTCCTTTCTCCGATAGCGAATTGGAGGGAGAGAGAGAGAAATGTGGAAAGCCCCTCTTCTGTCTTCTGTTTCCTCCCTCTCAGACGTTCTTTGTCCACTCTGCACATGCTTTAAGGTTTATTTTAGTTTAAATAAATGCAGATGTGTTATGTTGATATCTATGATATCCTGAACTGGTACCAGTAAGGGACTTGTTCAGGGCACATAGAGCTATAATTGATAATAACCTGATGAAAGGTATGGGTCATAAAACCCTCTTTCCTCTGTTCTGTTCAAGAACAGGGCTTCCATACTGGATATGGGGTTTTTATAACTCTGTTGGACCTGGGCAGCCTGTACTTAGCTGTACTCTAAACTATGGGGGAGGAGACTCTCCACTTGCCCAGACCCTCCCCCTTCTTACTGATGGTCAAAGCCCATATTCCACAGCGACAAATAAAAAAGGCAACTGGGGAAATGGGCAAAGGGGTGAGGGGCTACTTTATTTAAACATTTGATTAAACATTTGATTTAAGTTATTACCAGGATGTTGTCTGGTCCAATCAGCTTCCGGATAAGGCTGCACCTACGAATGTCATCCTGCAAATCGGCCCCAACTTTCACTTTAAACTTAGTCCATCCCTGAGCGAGAGCATCAGTGCAAAGCTATGAAAGAGAGGATATGTGATGGAAACAATCTGGGTTTCTTACTTGGTTTTAAAAACACAGAAGAACCAATTAAAACCTGTGTGAGCTGTTGGTCTGTGTAGCCTAGCCAGGCACAGGAAGTGGTGTAGGCAGGATAGCCTTCCTTCAACATCTGCTCCTCTGCAGTAAAAGGTGGGTGGAATTTAGTTACATCTCTATTCACTGCATCATCTCTGGAAGGCAGGGAGGATTCTACAAAGTGATCTATATTCTGCTCAAAGCCTGGAATCTCATTTTCACATGACCTTTTATTTGTTTTTTATTATTTTGACTAAAATCTCCCATCAAAATTAAGTCAATGACATCACCCACAGATTTCTGGTGAACCTGGAGAGTCATTTTCTTCTTGCCAGTATGTCACTATAGGACAGCCTAAAATCCAATAAAAGCAGGAAATTGGCAGAGCTCATAATATGAAAGACTGTTGCCCTTAATTGGCCACATGATTACACAAACATAAACGAACCAGTCTGAACGTGGCATTAGTAAAGTTGTAAAGTTAAGTGTACATGATATGGCACCTTTCATGTTTGGTGTAGCGCAGGCTTTCAGGTGACGCCACATTGAGCTGAATTATATCAAATCAAACCATATGTTTTATAAAGTGCTTTTTAAGCAGTTAATTTTAAAGCAGCTTCATCAAGTCCCTAGTGTGGATTAGTTAGGATAAATAGGAATTGCTTTTTCGTTAATTCTATGAAGTAGCAATAGAACTACCATATAAAATTTATTTGTATGAGGAAAATGTTGACCAGTATTTTTTTACTTTCTACAAAAGCCTGGTTTAAAGTGAGTTTGAGGGAAACCAATAAAGCGAATAATTATACTAGTTTGCATTCCTAAACCCTCGTTCACTCAGGCCAAGTGAAATACAGATGTAGTTACACTCCTTGACGTTGCTTGCCATGGAGCTACTGAAAGTCTTCAACCACATGGTGGCACATCGTTTTAGTTTTTGCAATCTATGTAACAAAACTAACCGTCGGCTCCAAAATGCTTTACAAACGGAATTCTGACACCATCACTTTTCTCTGTAGTCTTGTATTTGTGTGCCTTGTCAAATAGCTACCAAACAAATCAGATGGTCGACATTCGTCATCTTCGAATTTTTTAATTAATTCTAGTTTGTCCTCTCCTCGACTCAATGTCTTCTCTTACTTGTGCTTCTTCTTCTCGCTCTTCTCATGTCTACAGCAATTAGGAAGCTTGTAGAGTGTGTGAAGAGTGCCCTCAAGTGGTGCATTTATGTAACACCACCACCCCAACATGAATAAAATATCTAGTTTCATGGTCAAGCGTGGAGCGTCATCACGCAAAAGACCAGGTTGATATGGCGAGTTTTTTTAGTCCTGCTTTTCGTCGAGAACTATGCAGCTGAATTCACGTCTATTATTTGAAAAGGAGAACGTAATCGTGCTTTGACCCTTAAACATGTTCTCTCTTTTAAACTTGTGGTCTAGACTGAATTGCAGTTTCAGTCACTGACAACCTTCTAAAAATAAGGTTCATATACTAACCGTCATCAGTTGATTGTTTTACAGATGCTTACTATCACACCATTTAAAGCCTAAAGCTGATCACATCAATCACATCCACATAAATAAAAAATAAAATCTTTTTTTATTAAAAAAAATAAAAGCTCTTACCTCTATTTTTCTGATCCTTCTTGGCTTTTACTAAAATGTCTGAAAAATTTTTGAATGATAAATTAAAAAGTAATAAATACAAATGTTTGTATTTGAAAACTAATGAAAGTACTGATCTAGTTACCTAGAGCCTCCATCTCTGTCAAAGCGTCACTAATGTATCTAAAATCAATGCAGCCGATCAGCTTGACCGGGTCCTGACCATAACACATTAGGGCATATCATCAAAACACATCATCAATGTTCTTCAATAACAGTGAAATCAAATTGGTTCCTTTAACATAGCATTTGGGGTGGAGCAGCAAAGGCATTGATTGTTTCTGTCACATATCCTATCATTATTCTTCCCATTTTTGATCTGTAACACCATCTTTAAAACCCTTTTTTGGAAAGAAACATTGCTCACTTGTTAATTAACCAGACCAAATATAGACTATAATCCAAAGCATCTAATCCAAACACTATTCATCTCATGTGTGCTGATAATGTGTTTGAACCTCATGTCATTAAAACTAAATGTTTTATCCACTGATTCCTTTGTCGTTTTCCTTTCCAGCCTGTCCAAACCATTTTAACATGTTGTGTGACTAAAACAAGTTGATTCGTCAAATGACTGATAAACAAATCTTAGCTTTACAATGCTTAGATGTAATTAGACCAAAGCAGGTATTTGTTAAATAAACCATGATTTGATGCCGAGTTTTGGCCCCCTGGTGACCTGGGGAACTCTGAAGTTATTGGTTGTGTTTGTTATAAGTTGTAAAATTTAATCTCATCAAGTTCAGAAGATCATGCCTAGACACATAACACCCAATCATTTATCGACCTGGCCATTTTTGATGTCAGAGACTTTGACTCTACGCCCTGACATTGTGTTGTAGTGCCCCCTTTTAGTCAAGAGATCTTCTAGCATGCCAAACAACCAACTAACCAACTATTTGAATCTGTGCATTCCTTGCTCATTTATTTTCTTCTGTTGACAATAAAGGAACACAACTACAAAGCTCATGTACAGTAAGAGCTGTATGTTACCTCAGTAAATGTTATTGAGCTGCAGACTAAAACCTAACCAGGAGAGTGAAAGGTCAGTGTTGTTGTTGTTGTTGAACCCGATTGTTTCTAGCGTCGACACGACTCCGCCTGAACCCCTCGTGTTCTGAAACTTGTGGACTACAGTTAGAACTAAACCTAAATGTTTCTTCAAGCAAATATGAGATATAAATTAAAGTAACATTTTTAAGATGAAAAAACTTCCTGTCAGAATTGTATGTATATATATATATATATATATATATATATATATATATATATATATATATATATATATATATATATATATATACATATATACATATTACTGTAGAATATTGCTGTAGAAAATAGCAAAATATGAACCAAACCCTTCATCCATTAACGTAAATCAATTTAGTCTCATTGCATTTAGAACGTCCTAATTGCAAAATCAGAGAACGTCCTAAATTAGCCTTCCAAATTATGTTTCTTCCAAAATACTTCCCAGCTTGATTCCAACCCTCAAACTCTGAGATAGAATTCAGTTATTAAAAAAAGACATTTAGTGTATTTTAGTAAAAAACTATTGCTTTCTTTACTGGAATGAATGTAAAATACTCACCATATCAACAAGCAGCTTCCACAAGGGCTGTAAAACATTTAATAATACATTTCATGACATTCTCTATTCATTCAGCACAACAAAGTCTTGCACAGCTTCAGGACAGCTTCTGACCTTGCCTTCTGCTCTTGCCCATAAATCCCAGACTGCATTCAGAATAGCAGCCGTGGCCAGTTGAATGACTCCTTTTTCAGGTCCGATCTGTCAGGAGTTAATGTGCTCATTCACTAGAGCTGCATCACAGCGCTGGAGGTCGACGGTGAGACTCACCCAACGCATCTGTCCATCGCTGCTCAGCAGTCGGTAGAAGCCTCGGAAGTCGCTGACAATTTCCTCCAGGGTCTTCCCCTCCACCAGAGGAGACAAGGCTTTCACCGCACAGACCACTGGAGACAGAACACTCAAACTTTGTTCAAAAACTCACTGATGCCACACATGAAAAATTCACATGCACCAAAATATTCAAATCAGACCTGACATGAATAATTTAGGTACATTCCAGACAGTTACACCTACACATTGCAAAATGACATACTTATATTATACAACAAATACTAAAGCTTGTAATTACAATTGAAACTACTTTATTAATAACTACGTTATTGCTGTTTTTTGAAAGAAGCATAGAACCAATTATTTTAGAGGCTATTTTGTACTGATCTGTTTCAGCTGACAAAAACAGCAGAACAACAAATCCAGAAATGGTCACATCAAGTATAAAATTTACTTAAAAAAATTAAATACTGTTTGTTTAGCCCTTCTAGAGATAACAATGCTGGTGGTATTAATACATTTGCACACATTTAATTTTTGTCAATATGCCACAAACACAACAGGTAACCAACAGAAGACAAATAAATATACACTGTATAATAAAAAAGCACGTTTTGAACATAAGCTGAGAGCATGATGGAATAGGTACTTAATCCATTTATACTTTTTGAATAACATGTTTTCTTTTTATTGAATCCATTATACATCTTATATAATTTGTAACGCAATTTAAGGATGGGTCTGCTTTTTTTGACGACATTTAGTTCCAATATATCTTGTTTCTAGATCGTATTAGGAAGAAAAAAAGATCTTGTTGTCTTAATGTTGAAAGTTATACGACTCTCCCAGTTCCACCACTAGATGTCAGGCTACAGTAATCACATGACATTTGTCATATGACAAGTTTGTAGCTTTGTTGTCCTACAATAGTGAAACTCAAAAACAACAACAAAGTGAATCCCACCGATTTCCGTGCCTCTTCCAACCGTAAAAGTCAAACCGTATCCTGTCAGAGCCGCGCTGTCTGTCTCCAGAACAACATACGCCACGGAGTAATCCGGATCCGTGTGCTGCGAATCAAACCGGTTCACTTCAGCGCAAAACATTCCGAATTCAGAGGAGTCAGAATAAACAGGTGCCTACCATCGCATCGGACCCATGTTGCTCCAGTGACGTCGGGAAACGAACATCACGAACTGACACTTTTATTATTTTACTTCCCTGCATTTTGCAAATCCTCACCTGCGCTGCTGAGTGGTGACTGGGGACAGCTCTCAGAGGAACAATACACCTACTTCCGGGTTATTACCTAACAAAGCATGCATATACAAAATATTTTACAAAAAATGTAAACTAACTTGCTCTGTGTGAATTGTGCGGTCCAAACTTTAGCCAATGCAATTTTATTTGTTTAGCAAATTTTCATGCACATTGTCAATTTACAACAGAAAAAAACAGATCAGAGATAAATTATATATATATATATATATATATATATATATATATATATATATATATATATATATATATATATATATATATATATATATATATATATATATATATATATATAGATATATGTGTGTGCGTGTGTGTGTGTGGTTTGATTAAAAAATACATAGAAAAATATGAAAACATTAGTTTATAGCACAGAGCAGATCTAAATGTGACTACAGCTCTAGCTCATCTATTCTCTTCTGGAAGCTGTTCTATAGTCACTGAAAGCAGACTCTCCCTGTTTAGAGCAAACACGTGTTAATTACAAATTATTCAAATCTAATGATCTAAGAGCTCTGGATGGCTTGTATACACTCACCGTGTTTGTTTTATACTTTGCTGTGTTTATTATATACTTTGCTTATAGACGAGCAGAAGCACTTTTCTATATTTGACTGGCAGCCAGTGTAGAGGCCTGAGGATTGGTGTTATGACTTTCTAGCTATGGTCAGGATCTGTGGAGCCTTGCAGGAATGAAGTTAATTGCAGACATCACAAGCAAAATATTTGTGGAAGCAAATAAAATAAATAGAATTAATACATATGTTAAAATGAACAAAAAATTATTAAATTAATTAAATGATTGGTGAGATTTCTATAGTTCATCTAATGCATTTCTATAGCACTTTTTTGCATTCGCTTTGGAGCAACTTTACAAATGAGTGGTTTTAAAGGATGTCAACAAATCATTAGTTAATGATTAGAATAGTAAAACTAGTTTTCAAAGTTAGCGATACTAACTAAGCCAAAAATACATCCAAGTGAAATATCTTAGCAAATAGTTTTCATTGTTTAATTGTATTATGCAGACAGATTTAAATTGGGAAGATTATTACACCCACTACTTGTTAAAGCTGCTCTCTCTATTATCTAACAATACCGTCAAAGTCTATCTCAGCTTGCTCATAATAGAAATTGTATCAACTGATCAATAAACCATAGCAGGGAGGAAATAAAGCAAGAAGATAAAGCCAGAGGGGGAAAAAAGAAAGTTTTTTTTATAGAAAGTGTTTCCTGAAGAGAAGAGTTTTCAGTTGCTTTGTGAAAGCTGTTAGTGTTGCTGCTTTCCTGACTAGATCAGGAGTTTGTTCCACCAGCCAGGGACAGTGAGAGAGAAGGTTCTGCTGAGAGATCTTCTGCCTTTGTGGAACAGAACCACGAGTCGAGCACAGGCTTCTGGAGGGCAAGTAGGAGTGTATGAGCTTGTGGAGTTAAACAGGGGCTGATCCGGAGATAGTTTTGTACGCCAGCGGCAGTGATTTGAATTTAACACGAGCTGCAATGGGGAGCCAGTGAAGAGTGATGAAGAGAGGAGTAACATGAACTCGCTTCGGTTTCTTGAGATAAGACGAGCTGCAGAGTTCTGGATCATCTGCAGAGGTTTGAGCGCGTTTTCTGATTCTTGCTAGGAGAGTGTTGCAGTAGTCCAGACGTGAGAGGACCAGAGCCTGAACCAGGAGTTGAGTTGCATGCTCAGTTAAGAAGGGCCTGATCTTTCGAATGTTGTGTAGTGCAAATCTACACGCTCGAGTTGTCTTTGTGATGTGGTCTTTGAAGGACAGCTGTTCATCCAAAATCACACCAAGATTCCTGACTGTAGGAGAAGGGGTGACTGTAGAGAATTGCAGCTGGATGGTGAGGTTGTGACTCACAGAGGGATGGGCCAGGATTACCAGAAGTTCTGTCTTGGCCATGTTGAGCTGTAGGTGATGGTTCTTCATCCAAGTAGGGATGTCGTTCAGGCAGTCAGTTATGCGGGTAGTTACTGAAAGGTCATCAGGGGGGAACGACAGATAGAGTTGAGTCTCATCAGTGTAGCAGTGGTAGGAGAATCCGTGTCTGAATGTGATGGGGCCCAGGGAGGTGGTATAGATGGAGAAGAGAAGGGGCCCAAGGACTGAACCCTGGGGAACCCCGGTGACATAATACATTCAGAAATCATGGTGAGTACTTTCATATACTTCCATGTACTGTGGTGCCCACTCCCAACCAATCACAAGCTGAATAAAACATTCTTTACTTTAGAGGTCAAAAAAATGTTTTTTTTTTTTACAATTATCAAAAAATGTAATAATCTAATGACACAATAACAGCTTGGTTAGTTACCGCCTGATTTTGTAAATACTGCTTGATTGAAAGCATTCATAGTAATACAGTTTTTCTTGTTAATCACTGTTTTCTATGGGCAGTTATGTCCATATAGATTTAAGTAAAATTCTGTAGGCTGTAGCATTTTCATATCCTCAAGAAGTGGTAATTAACATTGATGAAGTGGGTATTTACAAGAAATGTTAAATCAACATCGAACAAAGATTTAATATTCTGCTAATTGTTTGTAAAAGCAGCAACCAGGCATTTGATGTCCTTGGCAGACATCTTTAAAAAGTAAAACTGTAATAATGTAACTGTTTTTTTTACTATAAAATGTCATTTTTGTGCTGAAGAAAATACATTAAAATGACATTTTGTGCTGAATAAAATACATTATGTGCTGGTCAAATATTATAAAGCCAAGTTAGCTTAAATGTTATATTTGTAGTAACAAAAATGTGATTTAGGGTTTGATTCACTGTTAAACTAAGAGCTTAGAAGTAATGCACGACAAGACTGCTTTGAGGCCTACATAACCTCTGTTCTCAGTCTCCTTTCAATCAGCTGAGGAACATAAACAGGCTCCGTCCATCTCTCTCTGTAGAATCTGGTTAACTCACTAGTGATAAAGCACACTAAGAATATTTTTACTCACTCTACATTGGACTCCAGTATAAATCAACTCACAGGCTTTAAATTATGTCAACAAATTGAAAATGCTGCAGCAAGAATGGCTGAACGATCGCAAAGACACCTTGCATTACCCGCTCCTCATCTGTTCTGTGGCTTGAGCCCCCTCATCCTCCCTGAATGGCAATGGGTGGGTGGGTGATGAGCTATTTGGCTCCCCCCCTCTGGAGCAAGCTCCACAAATGGGTTTGCATGCAACAGTACATCACTCACAAATGTTTAAAAAAGTTTGAAGAACTATCTCCTGAGACAGCCCTACTCTCTCAGAATTTTTTTTTGTGTGCTTATTTTGTTGGTGTTGCTTAATCAGTATTGTTTGTTTTGCTTTTTGTACATGTCATTGAGTCACCTGAAAGGTACTTAAAAAAATTTATTATTATTACCAATTAACAGGTTGTAATTTTGACGATGTACAGTAACAATATCATTTATTGTATGTATGCGTGTCTAACTGTTGCACAAAGATCAGATCAGGTGTTCAAGAATAAGTCACAAACATATTCCTTGATAAACTAATCGCTCAATGTTTAGGTCATTTTATTAAATAAAAACGAATGAAACTGAAGAGTAACAGTACCCGAGTAAACCAAAGAAAATAAATCTGCATACTCTATAAATATATACATGTTTTGATCATACCAGAGAACACTGCAAATCACTATTGATCAGGTTATTATAGATAACATCACGTCACTAGTCAAAAGTTAAATATAAAAACTAAATGCCAGTTTAGAAAGTCATATTGTAGTCATATTAATTAAAGGTTTACAATACATTTTCACTAAAGCTTTTCAAATACATATTTAGCAGCAGAGATAAAAACTGTAACGCTAATGTATAAATCCAGTCTTGACTGAAATTTGAACTTTTGGCTACAATATTAAAATCTCAATCTAACATATTAAACATGCCAATCAAACAATTAAAATCCAAACTAAGACAATGTGGGTTACAGGAGGAAGTGAATCTACCTGTGTTACCTGTGAATCAACCACCATCATGTGCAATGCCTCACCAACCTACAACCTTTTACCTTCATCTACAACCAGAAAGCATACCAATAACTTAAATACAGCACAAAACCCTTCTGTTAGAGGCTTTTGATGAATATTTATGTGTGGAGTTCTTAGCAGTATGTGTGTGAGTGTTAATGGAAGGCTCCCTGAACAGCCGAGGAAGCAGCGGTGGCAGCAGCAGACTGGAAGGTTCTGTTAGTGACGACCCCTTGAGAGAACTCCTCCTGTGCCTTCTGGAAACTTGCCCCTGTATTTCTGTACATTGCGTGAACCTGAGAACACAGCAGACAGTTCTAAGAGCCCACAAGCTGCGTGCTGGAACTCAAATAATACATTATACACATAGACTGCATTAAACCTCACTTGTGTGTTTCTGAAAAGGTCCATGAAGATTCAAGTGCGTGAAGTCAGTTATTTCCTTGTTTGAATTCTGGTGACACTTTCAAAAAAAGGTTCTCAATATACCTTTAAAACCCTTATTTAAGAGAGTTAAAGCAGACCTAATCAGTAATTAACACTGCAGTCATTTTCAATCATTTTTTTTACCTTGTCTAGACAGTAAACAATAGTTAAAGCACCAGCTAATGGTCTGCTTTGAACAACTTTTCACAAAACTTTTATTTGTATCAGAAATTAAGATCTGACATTTATCGTGATTATTATTGATAAAAAATATTATGATTTTTTTTGCCATATGGTCCAGCAAAAACTCCAAAGACATATTCCTTCTGCCTTTTTGTTAATCTAAAAATTAAAATACATTTTTAAAGAAATTCTCTGGAAATATTTTTGTACATTCTTTACCTGTAAATCATGAGTCCATACATGTATAAAATAGAACTTTGATGAGGATAGTAAGATGATGCTGAATTTATAAATGAAAAAGGGACACACTGTGACTATTGATTATTTTATCGTATAAAATAAGCTATAAACACCATGTTTAGCACACGTGAATTGATTGGTGCAAAGTGTAACTATTATTTATACATTTTCAATGTCAAAGATGTCAAATAGCCAAAGGAGTCAAGTCGCATCAAGTCCCAATTTTTTGTGGGATCAATGTCAAGTTGCAAGTGTTTTGCAGTCACCAAGTCTAAGTCAAACAACTCAATTTCACACCTCTGGAGCAAACAATAGAAACATTTACGTTACTCAAGCTTGCATGATCATCAATTGTATAATACTAAAAAATTCAAATAATTGTTGAATCAACCTGGGTCTCCAGTGGCAACATGGAAGCACCGGAGCAAATTTTACAGTTGTGAAGGGCATCAGACCAAACGTACCTATTGCAATCTATTTATGAGTTAAATCAAACAATTGTTAAAATGAACATTTACAGATTTTGACAGTTTAAAATCTACTGCCCTTGAGAAATTCCTTCCAAAGTAACATTACGATGATTTTTTGCTGGTTTAATGTTAGCTTCAGTCAGAACCTGTAGGTGCTACTGGAAGCAGAGCTTTCGCTGGTCCTAAAACGTATCAGAAGACTGAGCTTTTGGAGCTTCTTGTGGGGAATGCTTGTGAAATGATCTTTTGATTGACATCCTGACAACAACTGGAGTTTATGACATCTGTTTATGAAAGAATGTTGTATTTTGTCATTTAAACATGCTGTATGTTTAAACATGCAGCCTCAGCCATGTATCTCCTTCTACCATGACCGTTAACAAGAGTATTCAATAAACGTCCGCAACCCATGATATCTACTATCAACCCTAAAATGTTATTTATCATTCATACATAAACAAATAACTGTAACCGGCTCACCATTTTCAGGAGGATTACAGACAGCACAGCATTGACTGTGAAGAATCCAGCCACCATCATCATGAAGACAGACACAGCGACATTCGTCTTTAGCACAGAGATGGCTGTGATCCAACCACTGAAACACGAATTACTGCATTACAATTCTGCTCTTTACAAATTTCTATTAAAAATCATGATATCAAGCGCTGTCTTAAATCTAGATTGGCCTCAAATCAGCTACGCAAACAATATTAAGGTTTGTATTTCCCATCCACATTCTTTGATGAAGCATTGAGCACTTCAAATTCAGATTTTTCAGAACTATAATTTTAATGAAGAGGAACTGTACAAATCAGCTGTATCCTAGAAAATGTAGTGCTGCAATAAATCATAAATACCTACTTTTTATGATCCCTCATTGACTTGTTAAAAAAAGTATATATATTTTTTACACTATTACTACAGATGTGGCACTTTTTAAAGTATTAGTTAAATCTGAATTTCAATTACCCAACAAATTTACAGTACCTTTCAGCAAGATAATGAAATAATTAAGTATTCATTTACTAAAAATAACTATAACGCTATAATCTGTTTCTGAAGTGTTTCAAAATGCATCCTATGATCTGAAATTGTCAATGTTTTTAAAAAAAGATGCACTTTCAGTAGTACTGTGTGTTTGTAAATGAGGTAGGATACTTTCCTTACCCTCTGGAAGCAACATTTTCAAACGTTTCAGAGAAAGTAAAAAAAAACTTATGAGTATACAGTATGAGTCTCAACAGGGTTTTGGGAGATTTGAAATGCGTGACATCAAAATCTCTTATCATGGATTGGATAAACAATATCAAACATTACCAGGCCTAATTTTAGCCTTTAAGAAATCTGTGTAAAACCAGTGCAGTAAAATGCAAGTGAGAGAGTATAAATATTGCAACTGACCAAAAAATGGATTAAAACAATGTGTGTAAAAATGCAGTGTGAAACTATGAGTTACTTTTGCGATGGCTCTACTACTAGCAGAACTAGCAGATATTTGCATAGTGGGATTTGGTTAGAAGGTTTATACAATATTTGCATATTTGTGTCTTGCTTAAAACAGAATAAAACTAAATTCTAAATAAAATAAACATATCAATAAAACACACAGAGGACTACACAACTGAAAAAAGTGTTAAATGGGTTTTAAGATGAGACATAAAATATGTTTCTGAGGGAGCCATTTTAACAAGGAGAGGCAGTGCATTAATCTTTCTAGGTCCAACAACAGAAAATGTCCTGTCCCCTTAGTTTTAAGTCTCGACCTTTGGAACCACTAGCTGGAGCTGACCCACGACATCAGGGTATATGCCGAGTTTATAAATCTCAATCAGTTCTGTAAGGCATTCTGGCGCCAGTACATTTAAAACTTTAAAAACAAATAGTCAACTTTTAAATCACCTCTAAACCTACCAGCAACCAATGTAAAGATGCAAAAACTTCTGGACTAACTGCAGATACTAACTGCAAATGGTGAATTGTTTTTGCTTCAGTGCATTTACATGCAAATAACTAAACCAGGTTTGCAAGTAAGGTACACAAATCTCAAAAAGGCATTTCTATGAGCACATAAACATTTCAGTACTGACTGCTTTATGATTGGCATACAATGCAGGATTTTGCAATTAACTGTTATTGAAATATGTAGCTTATCCAACAATCAGCTGAAGAAGTATTACTTGCTCTACCTCTTTAACGTTGGAATATTTTTATCATTGTATGATGTGATAAACACCCACAGCAGCTGCACCTAAAACTAATATTAAGCTTAGATAAGTCTTTTTCAAGATTTTATTGTGCAGTATTGAGTTGAGCAGTTAGCCACAACACACTTGTTAACTATTTTAACATATCGTAACATATATTAAAGGATCTTTGATCCATTAAAGTACACTCATGCCATATCCACATGTTCCCGGTTGTTAAAAAAAAAAAAAACTCATAAAAGTAAAAAAAAAAACCCATCACGAACCTGGAAGAAAAAAATGAAATGACCCTAAAACACTGTCAGGCAGACAGGTGCCGCACAGATTCAAGCATCACTCTTTCAAAATAAAAGGACCCAGGAATTAGGAATCTCACCTGTTTCCCCAGCTAGGTATCCCCACGCTCTGAATAATATACACGATCACTTGGAATGAGAAGATGAAGAAGAAAAAGAAGAAGCTGAATGAGCTGTCTGATCTGCAATGGAAGCAAAGATAAAGCTTTTATTTGGCAAATTCATGATTAAAAATGATTCTGTTCACACCTATGTAATTATTATGAAAAAAATATTTATAATGTAATTCAATTATCTTTACCTTCAGTAGGCCACTTCAATGTTTGTACAATGAGAACTATGGTAACAAGAAGTCGTCAACCGATAAACTACATATATTTTTTAACAGCGAGATTCCAATATCGCTGTGAGAATTTACAATACTACTTTTTTTATAAAGAGCGACAACACAACAGAGCTGCAAGAGAGCTAAAGTCAACAGCAACTCAGGGTGGTTCTCCTGCTGTCCAGAGAGTTGGAGACACTGCATAGTCCAAGCCTTCAGTGCTCCCTTCTGTTGGGTTCATTTAGTTGTTACACGCCCATTTAGTTTATACATTACAGCTCTCCTATTGGTCTGTTCGAACCCAAATGCTAATATCTTGCTCTCTTATTGGTTGCCTGATGCCCCATGACGTCTACTCGGAAAAGCTCTCTTTCTCCTCACGTACACTTTTGGTTTCATGTTGGTGTTCCGAATTTGTGAATATTTTCGTGTTGCTTTTTCAACAAAGCATATTTTTTATGGCCATGGCTCTCCGCTATCATTCGTTCTCCTCTTCGACCTCCTCCCCTGACACTTCGCATCATCACCGCACTTGAAAGGTAAGGGTTTTGATTTTTTTATTCATTTTATGCTGTTTTCATTGTTTTATTATTATTTGTTAGATTTCTAATGTGTACTTTTAAGGATTGAAGAATCCTAGTCTATTTTTCTCTGGTTTTCCATGTGTTTTTCAACTTTTTGTTGTTTCTGTGTGGCTTGGAACGGATTAGGCACTTTAAATGTAAAACTTGCTTCATCATACAAAAAATTCAGGATACAAAGCTCACTCCGGAATGGATTAATTTCACATCTTGAGGTATCACAGATCCTTGAGATACAGACAAAGATGCTGACTACACAGTAGCCGCAACCCATCGCTGGGAAACATTCACACACACATTCACTCTTTAACACTATGGACAATCGTTCTTACTCAATTCACTTATACCGCATGTCTTTGGACTTGTGGGGAAACCGGAGCACCCGGAGAAAACCCACGTGATCACGAGGAGAACATGCAAACTCCACACAGAAATGCCACCTGCCCCAGCCGAGCCTAGAACCAGCAACCTTCTTGCTGTGAGACGACTGCACCACCGTGACGCTTAGTGTCAAACATGTATTGCTTTATTCGCATGTGAAATCAAACACACAAAATGACTAATCGATGAAGCCTTTCATTGCCTGCTTTAATATTCAGTCATGCATCTTTTCTCACTGAAAGTTTTCACTCAAGATTTCATCAAAAAGAGGAGAAAAATAAACTTACTTAAATGCTCTGTACACGGGTCTATACCAGCAGAGGAAAGCCACAGGAGTGAACAAAATGAACCAGAGGATCGAGAGCCCAAAGTCCACACCGTTCTGAGTAGAAACGGTGAAATACACCAGACACGCCAGTAGATTCAGGAGCAGCGTCACACTGTGGTCTGATGAGAAGCAAAAGGTGCCTTCAGCTTCATTCATCTCTTTACTACAATAAACAGTGAATGCATTTTGGATGCATGTCCGGTGATCTTTTGAGATTAAGAAAAACTCATGTGATGAGGCCTTGCAGAAGATATTTGTATAATAATATATATTATACAAATAATATTTTGTGTTACGTGCATGGTGGTGGATGCATCAAGCATCATGAGTAAAGGTGGTCCTGAAAGACGTTTTGAAGAAGCATGTACATGGAGTGGCAACATAATCCAAAAAAAATTATCAAAATAATTTATACTTTTTGTTTGGATTACAATAATCAATTATGATACATATAACACTGTAATAAATACAGAGCACACCTGAGTATAAGCCACACCAACTAAATTTAGATTGATAAACATGTTTTGATCATATATAGCACCTGGATGTCTGTAAACCAAAGCCACCTAAAATATATGACATATTCAAATAGAAATACATAGAAATATTTAATTAAATGAGTGTTTAATTAATTAATTTGCCTATTATTTTACCTCTCAAATAATGTAAAAAGGTCCTTGTGCACCTTCTGGGTTACAAACATGGCTATGTGAAGATTACTCTAGCAGATAGACCTGAATCCACCTTCTTGATCAGGTATCAGGTTAGCATGACATGTACTGTTGTGTCTGAACAAGATTCCAATTGGTTGGCATAGACCAGTGTTTCTCAATTATTTTCTCAATATATTTATCTCCTTCTTTCCGCCTGTCTTCTACACTTCGTGTCTACACTTCATACTCTGCCAATGAGAGCGCCACTGCCCCTAATGTAGTGGTATCGTACTTCTAGATTCTAGAACAGTAAAAAAAAAATCTAATAAAATAAATAAAAAAGCATGACAGGGCGCGCCCCACTACTTGAGAACCAGGGCATAGACAACGGTTGTGTCTCTGTAACACCAGTCAGTCTGTTGCTCTCGCTATTGCTCTTCTTGCAAAAGTGCGATTTCCCCCAGGTGATTGTTTTCTCAGGAAAAAAACAAAGCTGCATCATCGTATGTCACAAGGTTCAAAGCAGCAGCATGTAATACTGAAAAACACAGTATTAATTAATATCGTCTCAAAATTTAATTTTTGTGACACCAATGCTTGCATTGTCAAAACGTTATTGGCACCTGAAACAACTACGAGCCTCACACTTTTAATGTAAAACATGTTACAATAAAGGAGTCAAAACTTTGTCATAGGATGGATTTGTCAGCTAAGGGAATCTCTCCCAGAAACTATAAGAAACTGGGTCATTTATCAACAGATTAACTTTACATACATACTATTAAACAGATGCGTAAAATCAGCATAACTTTAAAACCGTGAACTACGGTAGGACAGCACATCAGAAAAACCTCACGGAAGTTTTCAAGAGACTAAGGGTCTTCAGTTTAACACAAATAAAACATTTTGTTGTGTGATTAATTTTCCCAGACTATATTGGAATAATATTGACGAATTATCATATATCTATGGAACGATGATACCATTTTCAACTAACATAATGTTAATGGTAGACTTAAATTATTTAAAGTTGCTCTTTTAAAAAAGATAAATCAGTGTAAATGCATGTTCAATTTGAGGAAAATATACAAGTTTTCCAATTTCACTGATTTCAAAACGTAAGAGCACTCGGAAAACAATACCAAACAAAATCATTAGATGAAGTAATTGTGTTTTTGCTCTAAAACAGAAACAATAAAGTAACTGAATAAATTGGTGGTCTATTACTGTAAGTCACTTTGAACAAAATCGTCTGCCAAATGCTTAAATGTAAATGTATTGTTCACGAGTACCAATTCATCTCCTCTTTGATTTGTTTGCACTTTAAACCAGTCTCTGTTCATAAGGATTAAAACCTCCCCCACACACAGGTAAGAAATGCTCCCATCTTTTGTTCCTTCATCACCATGCACTGAACATCACAAACACCATGGTAAATTTACTTAAAGAAAAGTTGATGATAATAAGATTATATAAACATCTCTGTGCATTTCCCACAATTTTGTGGATTAAAATAATATTCCCACATTTTCCAAGCCTAGGTAAAAAAAATGTAATGGAAACCATGTTTTCCATGACCGTAAGTTGTTTCATTTGTACTATATGATATTGTATTTTACTTTGCGCAATCTATTGTATGCTCACTTACACATCCAGAGGTAGTACATCATCTTGCAAACCCTCCGATATGGCTCAGGAATCTCTTCATTAAAATCTTGATAAAAGCAGGGCTTGATAGGGAGGAATTTGGGAAGTGGAGGCCAGTTGTTCGGTCTACCTGCAAGTGCATAGTTTCCTTTGAGTCAGAGGAGCAAACATCCTGATAACCATGAGCAGGAGACAGAGTACAAGACCAGTGTGGTCACCTAGAGAAAAGTCTCGATCTCGAAGCTCCTGCTCTTTACGCTCAAGCTCTGCAGCCTTCCTTTCTAACTCCGCTTGCTGACGAAGTAGCTCGGCCTGTCCTGCAGATACATTTGCCTGATGAAGGAACCAGACAGGATTATGGCCTAACTCCAATATTAATAAGTGCATCATATTTGATAGTTCTTCCCATCAGAGAATATCTTATTTTATCATTAGTAGATTCATGTTGTTTGTCATGTATGAAGTGTCATGTGTCTGTTCTGCACCAACTTTTATGAAGCACAACTCTCTAGGTTTAAAAGGGTCATGCACTGCAATTAATTTGTATGTGTATAAAGGTCCAATCAAACAATTTAACATAAAAAACATCCATCCATCTTCTCCCGCTTATCCGGGGCCGGGTCGCGGGGGCAGCAGTCTAAGCAGGGATGCCCAGACTTCCCTCTCCACAGACACCTGGGGCCTCCTCCCAGTGGGACATGCCCGGAACACCTCACCTGGGAGGCGTCCAGGAGGCATCCGGAACAGATGCCCAAGCCACCTCAGCTGACTCCTCTCGATGTGGAGGAGCAGAGGCTCTTCTCCGAGCTCCCCCTGGGTGACGGAGCTTCTCACCCTATCTCTAAGGGAGCGCCCAGCCACCCGGCGGAGGAAGCTCATTTCGGCCGCTTGTATCCGGGATCTTGTCCTTTCAGTCATGACCCAGAGCTCATGACCATAGGTGAGAGTAGGGACGTAGATCGACCGGTAAATCGAGAGCTTCGCCTTTCGGCTCAGCTCCCTTTTCACCACAACAGACCGATACAGCGACCGCATCACTGCAGATGCTGCACCGATCCGCCTGTCGATCTCGCGCTCCATCCTCCCCTCACTCGTGAACAGGACCCCGAGATACTTGAACTCCTCCACCTGAGGCAGGAGCACTCCACTGACCTGGAGAGGGCAGGCCACCTTTTTCTGGTCGAGAACCATGGCCTCAGACTTGGAGGTGCTGATCCTCATCCCAGCCGCTTCACACTCGGCTGCAAACCGCCCCAACGCACGCTGCAGGTCCAGGCCCGAAGAAGCCAACAGGACAACATCATCCGCAAACAGCAGCGATGAAATCCTGAGGTCCCCGAACCGGACCCCCTCCGGCCCCCGGCTGCGCCTTGAGATTCTGTCCATAAAAACTATGAACAGAACTGGTGATAAAGGGCAGCCCTGCCGGAGGCCAACGCGCACTGGGAACAGGTCTGACTTTGTGCCGGCAATGCGGACCAAGCTCCTGCTCTGGTTGTACAGGGACCGGACAGCCCTTAGCAGAGTGCCCCGGACCCCATACTCCCAGAGCACCTCCCACAGGACACCACGAGGGACACGGTCGAACGCCTTCTCCAAATCCACAAAGCACATGTGGACTGGTTGGGCGAACTCCCATGACCCCTCGAGGACCCTGCAGAGGGTATAGAGCTGGTCCAGTGTTCCACGACCAGGTCGAAACCCTCATTGTTCCTCCTGCATCCGAGGTTCGACTAGCGGCCGAACTCTCCTCTCCAGTACCCTGGCATAGACTTTCCCCGGGAGGCTGAGGAGTGTGATCCCCGGTAGTTGGAACACATCCTCCGGAGAAGACCCTCAAAGTATTCCTTCCACCGCCCGACCACATCCCTGGTCGAGGTCAACAGCTCTCCACCTCCACTGTAAACAGTGTTGGTGGGGCACTGCTTTCCCCTCCTGAGGCGCCGGACAGTTTGCCAGAATTTCTTTGAGGACGACCGATAGTCTTCCTCCATGGCCTCCCCGAACTCCTCCCAGGTCCGAGTTTTTGCCTCTAACACAGCATTGGCTGCTGCGCACTTGGCCTGCCAGTAACGGTCGGCTGTGTCCGAAGTCCCACAAGCCAACCAGGCCTGATAGGACTCCTTTTTCAGCTTGACGGCATCCCTTACTTCCGGTGTCCACCACCGGGTTCTGGGATTGCCGCCACGACAGGCACCAGAGACCTTACGGCCACAGCTTCGCACTGCGGTATTGACAATAGAGGTGGAAAACATGGTCCACTCTGACTCCATGTCTCCAGCCTCCCCCGGTATCTGGTGGAAGCTCTCCCGGAGGTGGGAGTTAAAGCTCACTCTGACAGGGGGCTCGGCCAGACATTCCCAACAGACCCTCAGCGTACGTTTTGGTCTGCCAGGTCTTTCCGGCCTCCTCCCCAGCCAGCGGATCCAACTCACCACCAGGTAGTGATCGGTTGATAGCTCAGCCCCTCTCTTCACCCGAGTGTCCAAAACACATGGTCGAAGGTCAGATGATACGACAACGAAGTCAATCATCGACCTTCGGCCTAAGGTGTCCTGGTGCCACGTGCACCGGTGGACACCCTTGTGCTTGAACATGGTGTTCGTTATGGACAAACCGTGATGGGCACAGAAGTCCAATAACAGAACACCACTCGGGTTCAGGTCGGGGAGGCCATTCCTCCCAATCACGCCCCTCCAGGGGATGCGGTCATCCCCCACGTGCGCATTGAAGTCCCCCAGGAGAACGATGGGGTCCCCGGTTGGAGCACTTGCCAGCACCCCTCCCAGGGACTCCAAGAAGGCCGGGTACTCTGCACTTCTGTTCGGCCCGTAGACCGTAACAACAGTGAGAGACCTGCCCCCAACCCGAAGGCGGAGGGAAGCGACCCTCTCGCTCACTGGGGAGAACTCCAACACATGGCGGCTGAGCTGGGGGGCTACGAGCAGGCCCACACCAGCATGCCGCCTTTCACCGCGGGGGACGCCAGAGTAGTGAAGAGACCAGCCCCTCTCGAGGAGCTGGGTTCCAGAGCCCAGGCTGTGCGTGGAGGTGAGCCCGACAATCTCTAGCCGGTAACGCTCCACTTCCCGCACAAGCTCAGGCTCCTTTCCCCCTAGCGAGGTTACATTCCATGTCCCCAGAGCTAGCTTCTGTGTCCATGGATTGGGCCGCCGAGGTCCCCACCTTCGGCTGCCGCCCAGATCACAAAGCACCGGCCCCTTACGGTCCCTCCTGCGGGTGGTGGGCCTACTGGAGGGCGATCCTACGTGGCCTTTTCGGGCTGGGCCCGGCCGGGTCCCATGGGAAAAGACCCGGCCACCAGACGCTCGCCTGCGAGCCCCAACCCCAGGCCTGGCTCCAGGGTGGGGCCCCGGTGACGCCAATCCGGGCGACGTCGCGGAATCTGTTCTTGTCATCATTCAGGGCTTCTGAAGCGCTCTTAGTCTGATCCTTCGAGCACGCTAACCCCTCCACCACGTTAAGGTGGCGGTTCTAGGAGGGGCAATGTTTTTTTAAACTTCACCATTTTCAAATTAGATATTTGAGCTGTATACTTGAAAGCACTCATGTACTGCTCTGATTTACCAACAGTTTAAGATAGAGTGTGAAAGGACTGATAAAAAGCAATGAAGTATGTTTGTGCAAAAAGGTGCTTCCTAAAGGAACTTGGTGAGTATTGAACTAAATAATCTGACTCCTCTTTTCATTCATTTTGTCAAATAAGCTCTGTTTCAGAGAGAAAGTCATCTGAGTAATGGGAATAACAACAGCAATTAGTTTGATTTTTTTTTGTTGTTGGTATCATAATATAAAGTTTTGATGATCAGCATCCAGGATAAAGACTTTTCATCCAACAAAATGTACAGTTAATGTCCTGCTAAACATAATAATGTTTGATTTAATCTTTAATGAGGTATGTATATTTAAAGTAGCATTTGACAAATAAATGTAAGAGTATTTCAGCACATCCCAGACAGTTACTGACTTGTGGACTGGGCTCCACTGTTGTCTGGAGAACTGCTGGTTGAGAAGCCCCTGCAAAAGGGATCGTGGGTCCATCCTGAAATCATTAAAATCATCATTTCAAGTTCATTTCAGTTGTTTAAAAAAAAGTATCTCTTTAAATTTTAACTGATTGACCTTTCTTTAAACGGAAATAGAAAATCTGTGATTATCAAACCTGTGACCAACAAACTCATTGAATTGTGACCATAGTGTCAACCAATAACTTTAAATAGATCATTGTAGATTATAAAAAAATGACAACTTTAGTAACACAACAACAACAAAACAACAACATCGTTTTATGGAATTCTATGAAATTCAGATTTTTTTATTGTTTTGTTATATATCCAATAAATTTCAATAATTTACTGGTTTCACTATATGTTTTAGAAAGTTCTTGTGACAATTTTTGTTTGCAATTGTTTGTGTGTGTGTGGTAAATTAGAGCTTGCAGATACACACTTAACATTAGCTATTAACTGTATTTAAATTCCAGCTTTAGTTTGGATATCAAGCAGAGGTGTTTGAAACATGTTATTGCGATGTTTATGTTTAGAAAGCTTTTGTGTGTATACAGTGCTTAGTATTGATTAGTAACGGAAAAATAAGTGAAAATTGGCTTCATTTGAATCACATAAATTCCACATTAGCTGAGTACATACAATGCAAGACCTCGATTTTGTATTGAGCAGGCTCCACAAATAACTTAACACATTTCTTGATTAAACACGTATAAGAATGTATTGCTTGGTTTAGTTCTTTATAATTAATTTAAAATCTTATTTTCATTTCATTACTTATTATATCATATCATTGCCATTGTTGTAAAAGCCTGATGGGACACATAAAAAAAATATATATATTTTTGCCCATAAAAAACAGAAATACAATTTGTAATGTTAGCTACATTGTTAAAACGAATCAGCATATAAAAATGTGGATCCCTTTACATTTGAAATGCAATGTTCCCAAAGGAGTATGGATATAATTAAAAACACTTAAAAGGAATGGTAAATACATTCTACATATCCACATATTAAAAAAGCAACAGCAGTTCTAACTTTATGTAAAGTTAACTTGGAGTGTTATGAGCTCTCCTTAACACGATAAAACACGTATAGCTCCCTTCAGCACAGACCGCTTCAACAACTCAATCGAACTTGAAGTTTTGGGATCAAAATTACTTTTTGTTTCCAAATATTGAGGATGAAGCGAGTCCTGTAACATCGGTTTAAGGTCCTGTGTGGGAAGTCACTTTCGGCTACATAATCATATATATATATATATATATATATATATATATATATATATATATATATATATATATATATATATATACAATTTGCATCGTTGTCTTTAAATGAACTAAAATTACTTGTTTTTATCAACTTATAAATTACTTAAACACTCTTGCTTAACCATTAAAAATAACAAGTCACTATTTTGATACATATTTGGAATGCCTGAGGTATTTTCATCTAGACTCATCTAGATTGGAGCTGTAACATTTAATCGATAATAATTGATAACGAAATTCGTTGTCAACGAATACCGTTATCGTTTAGGTGGCCTGATCACGTGACGTCACAGAGGTGCATGACACCAAGACGCACAGATCAAGAACGCAAATGCAAGTAGCTCATTCACTTCAGTAGTTTACTTGCAACTCGCTAGCATTACTCTCCGCAACCTTGTCATTCGAAATGGTGCTGCTTTAAATTACCCTAAATTAAACTGTGCAAATAACAGTAGAATATCACATTTAGTAAATGTTGTGGTTTTCAGTGTCGGCAAATATCAGTTCATTGGTACACCAATGAAAATTATTATTTCCTTTCATTTTAATAAAGACTATTATCAGTTTTTTTTAATTATACTCCACAACAAAGTAAATTTTTCAACTACCAAATTTTATCTCAAAAATCATTGTTTAACTTATTAATTGTTATAAACTTTGTTGTTTAAGGTTTAAAATTTCAGAATAAAATATCATTCAACTCTATTTGTGGTTTTTGCATTTTTTTAAAGTTTACTTCTATACATAAAGAAAATCCTGATTTATGATATTGTATTGTTATAAAAATTACATTTAGTTTTCTCTGATTATTCCGCCAAAGAAACGATTATCAAAAAAAAAATCATTAGTTGCAACCAAAATTTCAAGAAAACAAAACAAAAAAATATATATAATTGTACTGTATACATAATTGTATGGGCTATATTTATTTTATTCAATGGAAACTGATGCTTACCAGACCACCCGCTGTAAATGGATTATATTGTCCAATGGCATCAGCAGAAGGGTTTGTTACCTGTATAACAGATGGATCCTGACCAAAAAAAGTTAAATAAAAATAATCACTATTTATATTGTTTTCAGCAAGAACGATGGTATAGGCATTGGAATAGTAAAATATAGGTTTTAAACTTAATAAAGTTAACCGACCAAGTAATATACTCAGAAATTAACTTAACATAAACTAAATTGATGACCAAAGTTATATACCAAACCCAGGTCATTAACTTAAATTATTTAAAACATCAGAGATGCACCTGTTGAACATCACAGTTAACGTGGCGTGTTTCGTGAAACGTTAGTTGTGCTTTTAAAAGTTACGGCCTATAAATACACATTAACAAGGCAACGTGTGCTAGATCTCATCAAAACAGCCTTTTGTAAATAAAATAGGCATTTTTTTTATAACAACACTGTTTCATTCAACGAAACATAACTTCCTGGATCGTAAAAGGAGCTTCATTGGCTAGTCGTCAGGACGGTGAAATATGATTGGCTTAGCCACTGTCGGTCTCATTTTTTGTGTCCAGTGACGAAAAACCAACGGAACAAGTTTAAAGAGCAAAACTTAACCTTTTACTTTAAACAGAACAAACACAAACGTGTACTTTACCTGAAAGGGATTGACGTCCACTGGTTCGGCAAAGGGATTGCTATCGAAACCAGACATGTTGTTTTAGGGTTAGCACAGGTGTTGCGTACCTGCCAGTTGTACCCGTCACCCGTTTCCCTGACTCCTTCACCGCGCATGCGCGATATGTCTGTTCTTAACGTCACTTCGGGGGTTGCTAGCTACTCCACTATTCTGAGATCTCACGTTCCAGCTCTCTTTACACTGCTTGCCATTAATACTACCTTAGTCTTCATGTGAAGATATTCGTTTACACAAAGCGAAAGGAAAAACATTTGTCATTTTTGTGATAGATAACTCCTTAAATTCTGCCAGAAAACCAAGTACTTACAAATGCGAATGCTATACAACATCAATAAATAATATAATATGACAAGTCGTACACAGTCCTTAAAACATTGTAGGTTTAGTTATGTTTGAGAAACCTTTGAGAATAAATGTTAATGCTAGTTTTTTTAGCAACAAATCCAGCATCAAAACACAAGTTTACTTATTTGTTGATGCCAGGACTTAAGTTTGAAATCACGACAGCAAACTTGACTTAATTAATAGTTATAATAGTTTCTTACCCCCATTTTGATAGCTCCTGCTAAAATTAGATTTAGAAAAGATAGACTTTTTTTTTGAAAAAAGAACACACAACACACCTAAAACTATAGTACAGATGTAAAAATTACTTCTATTAATACGGTTTGCAACAACATTTTTTAAATGTGTGTTACACTGCATCACTCATGCTAAGCAAAAACATGAAATTGTTAATAAATTGTGACAAGTTTTACAAGATTAACAGGTAATTCAAGTTCTCCCTGAAAGTGCACCAATTCAACCAAAGATCAACCTAAATGTAGGAGCTACACCTTAGCCTTCAAACATCACAAAAAATTCCACCCTTATTTTTTCAAAATGTGTAATTTATTTTACAACCATTAACGTTTGTTCAAGAAATATTTGTTCAACATTCAACTCCACACAACAGAAGACAAATCAGACCAAAACTTTGTTTTGCTTAATCTTCGAGACAGCGTGGCGAGTAGCGTTGATGCAAAAGAACCAAATAACACACAATAAAACTATTTGTACATGTCTACACATCTGTAGAACTTAATCAAGCCCATAATAGATGTGTTAGAGTGCATAATCTGTGTTAAACTTGAAGTTGCAAAGACGAAACTTGATCTGATAAGACAACCATAAACACTGTTTGGATTGTAAAATAAATTCCAATCGGTTACTGTTGGCAATGCATGCTTTTAAAGCCGAACTATGGGTCGAATTTGTGAATAAGCGTTTGCTGGGAAAATGATCTGAGACATTCTATAGTATAGTATTGAGAGGGTAAAGGGATTATTTGACAATATCTTATTTTCTGGAAGAAGGAGCTTCTGTCTGGGATAATTCATCTGCAAACATGATCCTCAGCTTCTGTTTATATTAGCACAATTTTTAACATGTTTCATAGGACAGCCTTCAGACAGTTGAGCACAAGACAGGTATAAACCGACGGATGGCTGTTTAAGTAAGACGTAATACACTGTGTGGCAATTTGGAAGACGCTAGAGTCTTCGTTCAGCGTTGGGATCCTCTGGTATTGGAACACCAGTTTGCTCGGTCCCTTAATGGCATCATTTCCCTCCGAGCACAATTTCGAAAAGCAGCACAAGCACATCCAGATGTTTCATCACAATCACACACACTCACCCTAAAACTCTCACCCACTCTCTTTCTCTCTCAATAACATTCACGACAAGATTTAATAAATGAATTCAACAACCCAGCAGTCACTGGTGCTCTGCTTTGTACACTTTATATCACATAATAAATTTATATAGATTTATATACTCCATGTAAATAAAAATTTATTAAATAGGTTTAAGGGGTGGGGCAAATCCATCAGAAAGAATGCTGCTCGCATGGTACTGAACTGTAAACATCGAAGCAGCCCATGGTTGCGCTTGGAGTTCTGGGTTAGAGTGCTTCAGCATTCCCTTTGCCCTCGACATGGCACTTAAGGACTAAAATGCAGCAGAAGTGAGCTAGTGGGGAGGGATGAGTGTTTCTCTGTGGATGGACGTGCACCCCTGTTGCCTTCATACCATGAACTCATTGTTGCCGTACACCACCACATGCTTCTGTGGCAAATCGGGGTCTTTTTTTGGGTTCGTCCCCATCGGAAGCTCACACTGTCTCTGTGGAGAGTTCTTAGCTCCCTGCAGGCGTTGCTTGCCTTTTTCTGGGTTGAAGGTGCCTCGGCTGGTGAACTGAGGTCTCTCCTCTCCATCCTGCTCGGGGTGATCTAAGCTGTCAGGAGGGCTAGAGAGGTACAAGCGCTTCGGAGGCGACTTGGACCGCAAGCTCACTTTATGGGTTCTTGAGGTTGGCTGCGTGTAGGAAGACGAGACGGAAGAGACTGTGGAGCTGGAGTCTATGGAGTCCAAGGACTCAGGCTGCTTGCAGAGGACTCGCCGACTCTTGCCCTCAGACTTCTTGGGCCTCGAAGCGGCCAGCGCTGGGCCTCTCTCTGTGGAGGAGCGGAGAGAAAAGCTGGTTTAGAAGTACAGAGGCTGGATAATGTCCAACCTGGTGAGTGGATGTTTAATTTTAGTGAGCATTTATTCATCAACAAGTGATTCCAAACCTTAAAAAGTTTATTTATCCTGTTTTAGTTTAGTTAGTTACTTTAGTTTTTAGTTTATCCTGTTTTAGTATCTTATCTGATCTGCAGTGACACTTTAAGTTAAGGCCACAATGGGTCATATATATGGGCCAGATATAGTGACACTCCTTGCTATTTGACGTAAGGGAACTATGGAATGTTTCCAACCACATAGTGGTGCTATAGTGCTCTAGGCCCTCTAATGCTCCTTTTTTTACTGCAGAGGAAGAAAGTGTTTGCAATCTATTTTTCTGTATTCATGCGTTTGGAAAACAAATCACGGGTAGGCGGTGAATTAAGGTGAATTAAGATTAAGTATCTTGTTGCAGTTGGAGACTGAGCATTCTGGAAATAGCATGCTACAATACATCATCACAAAATAAGATGAGACTGATCGGCGATTCTTAAAATGTCACTTCGTTACTGACCAGAGAAGTCGGAGGTGGCTCCTTCAGAGTCCAGATTGAGGTTTTCTGAGCTGTCTGCTGTGCCGATGGAGGCCTCAGACTCTAGTGTCTCATCATCAGACGCTCGTGGCTCCAGAGCCAGCATCTCAAAGGTCAGCTCTTCCCTGTGAGGAGACGGTTAAACAAATGTTCAGTTCTGTTGGGAACGAATAAATGAATTGAAGCGTAAACATCTTTTTTCAATAAAACATTTTGATGAAATAGGAAACACATAAGCATGTATTAAAAATTAATCCACCCATCTCCATTAGTTTAGAAATCCAACTTGTTTAAAAAACTTAGGTTATTTTTACATAAAATGGGTATTTGTTTTTTAAATGCATTAATTGCTGTTTTTGGTCCTGATTCACCATTTACCAGTATTTTAGATTATAAATCACAATCCTACCTTTCTGACTTTGCTGTTAGCAAATCTGAGATTGTGTCGCTATGGTCACACTTTCTAATATATCCCTCATCTACAGCTATTAGAGGGTCTTACACCTCAGACACTCTAAGAACTTTTAATAATAGTGCGGCCTGGAACTAAAGATTATTCCCATTGTCGATTAGCCAGTGAATATTTTTACATTGCTTGTACATTGAAAGCAATATTATTATATTGTATATTTCACAGTTCAAAATCCAACAGTTTCTATTAGTATGCATTGTTTTGTGTTTTTGCTTATATAAATACTTTAATGTTAATATTTAAAAATGTATTATTGTGCCATAAAAATATAGCCGTTAACCTATTTACAAAGTAAGGCACTGGTACTAAGTGAAGTGTCGGTCACTACGAAACTGCTCCTTTGAGCCGTATCTGTCTGTCTGTCTCTCACTCTCTCTCAAAATTAATCTAGATTAAAAAATAAATAAATCAATGTCCACCTCTAGTCGGCGAGGATTTTATTGTCGCCGATAATCGTCAACTTTGAATAATCTTTACAGTGAACCATACTCTCTTACTTCTCTTTTTGCAGACTCTCGATTTGCTCAGTCAGTACTTTCTCCTCCTGCTGCATGGCCACCTGCTGCTGCTGCTGCTCAGAGATATCTGGGTCCCTGCTGACATCCTCATCGGCGCTGTGCTGCATAGGTTCCGGGGCGGTGGGAGAGCATGGGCTCACTGGAGACGAAGGTGTGTGATGGTGCAGCTTGCGCACTGGACCCTTACTCTGTCCAAAACACAACACATCTATGAGTGATGGAATTACGGTTCAAGTTTAGTTGATTTTATTTAACAGATTTAACAGATTCTTAAAGGGACATCTCACCCATAACTAAATCACAGCCACCTACTACACATTTTAACAACAAAAGCAACTATTGTGTTTATCTGCAGTAAAGTTATTTGTAACTAGTAACGCAATTCTACAATAGTGTAACATGTCAATGATGGTGCATTTTTTTTTTCATATATAGAGGACAAGCAGTCTTATAGACAAGCATAGGCCTAAAATAAGAGAAATGCTAGAACAGTATGTAACAAAAGACAACCTGAAAACAAGTAATTACAATAGTAGTTGGGGATCAGCAGACATGAGAAATAAACAATGACATCTGATATAGAAGGAAAATCTTCATATAGGCATTGTTTTACATTTTGACCATTAGGTGTCACTGTTACTAACCAGTTTATTGATAACACATGGGGTTAGTGCCAATATGTCAAATAGAGCCTATAAGCCTTTACACCTTATTCAGCTACTGGGCGTACCTTTCCAAGAACAATAGTGCTAATATGACCTCAAGCACAAACGGGTAAAAAAACTGCAGTTTGTGTTTTGGATTTTTCAAGTAGTCTATCAAAACATTGTGATTAATTCTTGTATTGCCTACAGTTTCTTGACTCCCCACTTGGTGGCAGTAACAGCACAAGGCTTAAGCTGAAAACAGAAGAAGAAAAACCACAAAGAAAAGTGTATCTATGACTTTGTTTTTGAGTGAAAACCAAACAGGCAACCTCCCGCTCTCCAATTTTGGAGCTGAAAAAAAAAACATGTTTACACCCCTGTTTTGACCTTATGAACACTCAGAGAGGGGTGAATGAAAAAATGTCTTTAAGATATATTACATTTAAACCTTCAACCAAGCAGACATCTGTGTTTCAATGCTGTTTTTATCCTGCCTCTCTGGACCCATTTTTGGTTACCGGAAACTGATGCACTTCCAAAATGGATGGCTTCGCTAATTTTTAGCCATCGTTTCCGTTCAGACGAAATGTCGCGCATGCTATGTCAATGTTATATGGGAAATGATCGTGAGCTAAAATAGATCATCAACTAATAAGGCAAACTAAGAAGGCTAAAAATAAACATAGCTATAAAAATCCACATTTTTTAGCACAAATATCTACTTCACCATTCATTGACAGTTTCTCATGGCACACAATGAGAATGTTTCCTTGAGATCTAAATGCATTGTTTTATTCATTGCTGTGTTATTGAAGTGTTAGGTTGGCCAAAGCCATAAGCTATTCTGTTCACTGATTGGCTGTCCCCCTTTATCAGAATGCTGCAAAAATTATCTCCAAGCAAAAGGATTTACATTGAGAGAGTGAGACCAATCTCACAATCTGTAAATATGAACTATAAGATTTTTACTTGATAAGGGTTTTCTATTTGTACCTTTTAAACATAATTTGTACTTCATTTTGAACCATGTAAAATCAGATTCACAGAACAAACTTATTTTTCAATTCACGAACCCTGATTTACATTTTCACAAATATTTTTTAATAAATTCACATCACATCATTTTTACATGTATTTTGATGGGATAGTGTAGATGTTGGACAGGAAGTGGGAGAGAGATGTGCGGCCAGAGTATACACAAGCTTTAGTTTTGAACCAGAGTCATCTTTTAGGAAAATGAATTGAGATTTGCTATGGATCTTTAACTAAGACATGGGTGTAACTACACTTCAAATAGATGGACTACACACCAACAAGAAACTCAAACCTTTTGCACCCAGTAAAACAGCAAATTAAACTTTTAGGGTATGAAGTCCCTTTAAGACTGTTTGTACACTAGACTATACAAGTACAGCAAATAGTACAGATAAAGGGTTCAAAATGAATATTTTCATGAATCATTTACCACACACAATTTAACACTGAGCCACATTCAAAGCTTGAGAGTATTTCTTCTCAACAAAAGTTCATTTTGGACCCTAGAAGGACAGCAGCCTGTCTTCTGCCATACCTTTCTGAATGAGTCGGACTGCTCATTATCAGAGAAAGCAGCATATATTGCAGCAACATGAATAAAGAAAAACATTCAGGCACAAAGACTGAACACAACAAACAAAGCCTGATCCCAGGACAAGCAGTGTAACACTTAAAATAAAAAAAACACCCAGAGTGCTTAGCTACAGATGATTAAAGTACCATGTGACTGCTATCAAAGCTGTCGAAAATTCACGCCAGTGTGCCATGAGGACAGACGGACCACACAGTTTTAGGACATGGTGTGTGATGACACTTATGGTAGCAGAAAATGTAGAAATACCTACCGCAGCAGCACTGCGGGTTATGCTCATAAATCTAACAGCAATTATTACAGGTTTCTGGATACAGGGCAAAGGAAAAAGTGGTGTTAGAATCAATGCAAGAGGGAATGAAGCTGGTTCAAGACGCACATGATAATGATAGAACTTTCTTCATGGTGACAGAACAATGCCGCTATTAAAGGTGGTTTGGTTCATGCACTACATCCGATGTGAACAGTTTGGTGCATTTTCGATGTAGCAAAAAAATAAACAACAATACATATAGCATGTGGATGTGTTAAAAATAAACAATGCATGTTTTAGGTTTATAAGCACATATTACCCCTTTAACTCTTCAATGGTGTTCATCAAGAGAAACATGATACAAGTAATTATTAAATCAAACCGAGGCTCACTGGCCTTTGTCTTTTTAGTACATATTTAACTCATTTTAACAAGCACACATTGTATACCACCATACACATTTATATTACATAAAAGGTGTTCAGATCTGCTGGACCCGGGGTATGTAAAAGTGCACATGTATTTTTTTCTCTACATTTTACATTTTAACATACATTTTTTTGATTGTATAAAAAACTACAACAAACAAACGTAGAACTCAAGGGTTTAAAAAAAAAGTGTTAAAACCTTGTGCAAACTTACATATGGCACATTTGTATAGATTTACAGCCTGTTTTGCTTAAATAGTCAAAGCAAAACAGCTTATTAGGATGACATAAATATACCTTTTTGACTCACAGAATTCCAAGACACTGAGGACAGTTTTTTTTTTAAACTACAGCTTTAATGAACACACAGAAAGCCCTGACTGCATGTGTCGTTATCAGAGAGGGTCTAAAAACTAACTATTTTAGTCTATTTTCAGTCCAGATTTTCAAGAAATCACTAAAAAAGCCTCACGTTTTCCAGCGAGTCCTCACAGTGTCCTGGACCTGTGTCGCCGGAACAGTTAACGGTAGTCAGGAAATTTTATCTCACAGCATAGGGCACTAGATATATGAAAATTATATCACATATTTGCATGGTATTTTGCAGAAAATGTACAGATTTTCCACCAAGTGCAATGTTTTAAGGCTATCAACCCTGAAGAGTGAAAGTTGTGCAAACATATCTTTATTAAAGTACTCTTCAACAAGTGTTAATTTGTTTAGCACTTCAGTATTGATCTTAACTAGAATGAAGCGCAATGTTATCATTTGGCTGCACAGTAAAATCCTGAGAGCAAAAGTAACTCTATGCAGAGTGTATTTGGTCCTTCTCTGAATGAAGCACTCAAACCGAATTAAAATACCCCCCAAAAAGTAAATTTTTCACAGAAAACATTGGAACAATTATTTGTATGTTGCCATGTACTTTTTTCTCTCAATGTAACACAAAAGTTTACCTTAATAATTCTAAACTTCACTTTATATAGATAGGGAACATATAGACTCTTAATTTAACTCTCTAGATTTCACTGTATGTCAATCTGAGTGGGGAAAGAGAAAGGTTTCCAAAGCTTTTGAACAGCAATAAATGTAGAATTTGTAAATGAATACATTTCAAATAATTATAAAAAAGATTTCAAAGACTTACATTTATGACCTTTTTAACACTGAACAGATTGATATTCGAGACTAACAAAGCTTTCATAAGAATTCTGTTTTACCAGAATCCCAAGCTCTACTTGCATCCCAGCTGAACCATGGTCAGTTTTTGCTGCTTCATGGATTCTCACTTACTTTTACCTTTCTTGGTACTATTGTTTAATTTGGGATAAAAAAAAAACTGAATGACAAAAAAACTTAACAATATGAACACATAAAAAAATTCAAAAGGCTGAAACTAATGATATGCTCCTAAAAACACAAACTTCAGCCATATACATATCTGAATCCTAATTCTTACTTTCTTATACACTTTCTTTAAAATGTCATGATTCATAATTAGATTTTTTTTTCACAATAAATGCTTTTAATGCCTTTAAAGCAATGTGGAAGAAAATACTTCTTAAGGACACATCAAGGCACCCATGATAAAATATACTACATAAGTAAACTGTAAAAAAAAAAAGTGAACTGTTGGATTTGAAAGATTTCTTACGTTAAGGTTATATTAAGTAATTTTGATTTTACAGGAAGGCTATATAAAGCCAGTCACATGATTAAAACTACGATTCAGTAAAGTCATACAGGATTAACATCTTTATTCCGTTAAGGAGCAAAATGCCATAGCAAAATATTTAATCCTTGACTCACTATAAAAGAATAAAAGATAAAAATGTTCCATTGAGGATGCAGAATCCTAGTGTGCTAATTTGAATAAAGAAAGACGGGTGTGGACTCACCATTGACCTGCGGATGAACGTTAGCCGGCTCTTGGCTTTGCTCTCTGCAAATTCCAGAGTGTTGATGTCTTTGAGCCTGGCTTTGTACTTATTCATCTGCTCGCAAATGATCAGCTCAACACACCTTTCAACGAAAAGAAGGATTTGTAATGGTTGACAAGTGACAAGAGCACTCAAAGGAGGATCTCATTTCCTTAAAACAAGATGATTCAAAACCCCAGCAATAATGTTATTCCACCTGTCCAAGTATCACTTAGGCTTGTCTCTTTACTCATGTTAGCTGTAATATTAATTCCTAGAGATAAAACAGCATCAAAACATATATTCAACAAATCCTAATCATGACACATGAACTGTGTAATAAATACTGAATAGTTGGTTACTTGTACTTCTGTCAAAAATCTAACTTATTAGAAGTGAAAAATAAGCTAAATGAAGAAGATTCAGCATGATTAATAGATTAAAGGCAGATTTAATGAAGATATATGGCTATACTTTCTCTCTTAGAACCAAAAAAAAGCCACTGTAAAAAACAAATCTTCCTCTATCCTAAAAAAGACATATGAACACAAAGAACACCCTTAAATTGTTATTTAATTTTATTCACACTGCTTGTGATGACATAAATAAATTTTAAATAGGTTCTTTTGTATTTATCTTTTGTTTCTTGTTCGAGTTACAAGCTTTTTCTATTTTATTATATTTGAGCGTTGTGTATGTAAAACTCACTAGGAAAGATTACTATACGCATCTAACCTGAGGTAGGATAATGAAATTTGAAAATAGAAAAAAGAAAAATAGAACTTTGAAAATTAGCTGAACATTTAGCTAAGAATCTTAACATGAGAACCTTAACATGATGCTGCTAATGGAAATCAAAGACTTTCATATTTAGTGGAGCTATTTAAGACATTGTTGTAGTTAAATGGAGTTCAAGGGGCTCAATTGAGTTAAACTATTTAACTAAAACTAAACTAAACCATTGCTTTTGCTGCAAATTAGACTTCATAAGAATTCTTGAAGACAACAATACTTGTGAGATCAAACTTAATATAAAATAATTCGCAAGATCACCTAGACACTTTAACCATCAGCACCTGCTTCATGCTTCTCTGCACAATAGAATAAAGCTACCTTGAATTTGACATGTCTTCTGTGTTACCTCTCTACATGTATTTGACAATGTCTTCTGTCTCAATCCATTTCCTAATGTTTGTGATTAAATAAGACACTTTTAGATTTTCATCTCTGCATACTTTAACATCAAAGCAGAAAGTCATTTAAGAAGTTTTATTTGTCGTGAAAAAAACAATTCATTACTTAACCTAAAAAAACAGTAACCTAACAATCTAGAATAGATACTTCAACTTGAAATTTAAAAAATATGATTTATTGTCTAAATTCAGGATTTTAAACATTCAGTGAGGACTGAGAAAGCTCCAGGCTATAAACCCTACAGCACTATCTGAAGTCAGAAGCGCCTTACGCTGTGGTTTTGCCAATGTCCTGGACGCTTCGCAGAGGATCAATGGTGTCTGGGCAGCGCAGAATACAGGGTGCGAACACGATGGCCAGTGCATTAGCAGACATGCGGTTCGTCTCCTCCTGTAAAGCAATCCTGGAGACAGCAGAAATGAGCGTTGGTCCTTCCATAATGTAAAAAATGTAAATTTATGAAGTTGACGTATGACCACACCCATACGTTATTATATAACTACTACATATTTTGTATTGTGCACTATAAGTAATTTATTTTATAAAATATATATACTTTAAATAATATGAAAAATAATAATCGTTTATTTTGGACAATTCACACAAATACAAAGTGAGCAAAGAAAATAAAGATCTAATATATCTCAATATTTGGTGTTACTACCTTTTTGTCTTCAAATTAACATCAAACACTTGCACAAAGTCAGGGTTTTTGTAGAATTCTTGTAAGGAGTATAACACGTAGGACGAAAACCGTTCATGAACTGAAACTGAAACAGATGTGACGGTGGCTTAAAACTGGGAGAGGAACAGATCAAGAACTCGAGAACATCAAGAACAAATGATGTTAAAGGTGCTGTATCATGTAAACTTGACTTTTCACACAATGTTTGCTCATCAAAAGCATTCCTCAAGTCAAATTCAGATTATTTCATGCATGTTTGTGTATTACTATTTTCTTTTTGTGGGAGCTAAAAATGACTAGTCAATGTAGTTTCTTTTCTCAGTATGAAGCCTTCAACTATGTTTTTGGCAAAGCTCTTTATTTGTGCATTTAACAGGCGTTGGTCTCACCTGACCAAGTGGAAAATAATGCGCTCCAGAGTGTTGAGATGAGTTCTGCTGAGCTGGTCGATCACAGAGTAAACTCCTCGAATCACCTCTTTTTTGTCCTGGAGACCTGTAGAGACATTGATCTGTGTCATTGACCTGTACAAATCCTCTTTTTTTGTGGTTTTACTCTGCCAGTTAAAGATGTACAAAAACTGGTGAAACATTCAATAAAATAAAACATGAACTGTACATGTTGTGCATCACAATAACAAAGCTGTAAGCAGTGCCCTGCATTCAGTGAGTTCTGATCTGTTACAGAAGGTGCCAGGTGTCATTTTATATATGGACGAAGTGGGCAGTTACCAAGGGCTGCATCTTTGGGAGGGTGGCTTTGGATTGTGCCAATTTTCACCTGCCCATCTCAAAAGTCTATTAAAGGAGGTGTACACAGGCTGCACCCCAGTAGAATCTCACATCTAGATTCACAGGGGGTGTTTGCCCAGGGCACAAGATATGCTAGGACCGCCCCCTGTAAGGTAGGGTACTTGTCTAGAAGTCCAACATTTCTTATAAATGTTTTGAAAAAAGGTATAATAGAGCACATTTAAAAGGGAAATAAAGATTAAATGTGCAGAATAAATCTACAGTTGTTTTACAGAGAGCCCCCAAATTCAATTCTGCTTAGGGGCCTGATGAAGTATATAATCATAACAAATAAAATGATGGTGGCCGAGAGTACACATGCGTGAAACACTTTTACAAGTTAAAAACCAATTTATATTTTAGAAAACACATTTACAAGTTACAAAACACTTTTATATTTCAGAAAACAAATGTGCATGTTATAAAACAAATGTACAAATTCAAAAAAAAAATTTAATTTTAGAAAACACATTTGCATGTTCCAAAAAAACGTACAAATTCAGAAGCAAAAACATTTAAAAAAACGGAAAGGGTAGGTACCATTGACAATCGCCATCTTGAAAATCTTTAACCTGGATAATGTGAATACTCAGCAGTTTATGATGCAATTAAATATCACAAACAGGTTTTAATTTAAACTGAACCACCTTCTCATACGAGCGATTTGGAGATCTTTAATTCTGATATATATTTACCATAAAAAAAGGAATCAATCAAAAAAAACTTTCGTTTTTATAGAACATATTATACGAGGGTCTCCTACATGAGTCTTAAAAACTATTCAGCCCAGCATGCACTCCCAGAGAAAATATGTAAAAAAGGGCAAACTTATTTTCTCTAACAAAGGATAATGCAAGCAGCATGATGAATCACAGCAGGGAACGTCTTCTTACCCATGGCTCGCAGAAATTCCTCATACAGTTCAAAGGTCATCAGAGGATTAGGCAGATCTCGTAACCACTGTTTAAACACACTCGCAATCACATTAATGTTGTAGTCGTCCAGATTTACACCATTCACATCTGAGGACACAAAAACATAATACACAGTCCATTCTATTTAAAAAAATCTTTATTGTTTTATAAAATCTTAAATATAATCTTAACTTAGAAGTTGGAACAAGAGAGACTTTTACTATGAAACATCATATTTTGAAAGTAGTTGCCACTATTGAGCCATTCTCTTATTTGTCAAGTGCTCAACATTCACCAAGCGATTTGTAAACATTCATTTACCTGTATTTTTAGTAAACAAAGCGTTTATAACTGCTAACTTTCTCTATGCATGGGGGAAAAATACTATTATTGTTGCACTGGAAAGATATTTTATAATTAAAATTACTCGCTTGTGGTTACGTCCCACGATAAAGTGGATACAAGCGTAACACTCTTTCTCTCTTACTCACGACCGTACGGTTGTGGTTGGTGGACATAAGTCTCCGTTCCCTATTCCACTTATGTCGGTACCAACTATGGAAACACCCTGCAAATCGCCACAATCTAGATCCTTCTGCATCGGCCGATGGCCATGCATCAGTAGCACAGGTCACCCCTTCATACAGTTCAGACAGTGTTACCACCACCTACTACGGCTAATGAGACGGATTCCGCGCTCAGGTTATAGTACCTGGCAAAGGTGTTGGGTGTCAACCAACCAGCAGCCTTGCAGATTTCTGCCAGCTGAGAACCTCTTGCCAGCGCCCAGGAGCCCTCGACACCCCTGATAGAGTGGGCTCTCAACTGCAGGGGGCAAGGGACGTCGTACACTCTATGCTGTAGAGATGGTCTCTACTAGCCAGTGGGCCAATCTCTGTTTGGAGACAGCCTTCCCTATCGTCTGCTGTCCTCCAAAGCATACAAAGAGCTGATTAGAACTTCTAAGGTTCCGGGTCCTTTCTACATAGATCCTCAGTGCTCGAACTGGGTATTTGGGACCAGGGACATATCCAGGCCTGGGCTTAAGAGTAACATGAGTATCACCAGGTTCTAATTTTAAGCAGGTTTCGTCGACAGAGAGTGTCTGCAGATCCCCCACCCTGTAATGGTGGCTAACACGATCAGGAGCATTGCTTAGTTGACAGAACTTAAGCTCTACTGAGTCAAGCGGCTCGAAAAAATGACCTTGACGTCCACTCAGGACAATAGAAGGTCCTAGGAGAGAACAAAGGACGGCCTAGAAGGTCTAGCCCTTCAGACCCCTCTGAGAAATCTGGGGCAGTGTAGTATGTCAAGTTTAGTTTAGTTTATCTAGAGCTTCTCTATAAGCTTTTCATTATTTAGTTAGAAAACTGTGGAGGGTGTAATCTGTCCTGCAGTTTATGTTTTTTTTAACAAGTGACTTCAGTCTCTATCCCTAGTTTGTTGTTGTTTTGTGTTACACTCTGAAAAATGTAATTGTTTGTTTCTTGGAACAATCAGTTTAATTTCGGTTCCCGTTTATATTACACCCTGACTTTAGCTGACAAACATTTTGGGATGTAACAACAACAACAACAACAACAATAATAATAATAATAAAAGCTAACTAAATAACAAACTGTGCAAATGCTTTCATTGTTATATACTAATTCTTCACTTTATTTTTTCAATAATATAGATAACAAATAACAACACAAGTGCTCTCTTATGACTAACAGAACTAAAGTAGCAACAAGTAGTAAGAAATAAAAGATTGTTAACACTATATCTATTGTGTATATCCTGTATACATAGTTTGTCATTCTGCCTGCCTCTGTGTCAATGTTGAGAAGGAATCACGTTAGCGTGTAGTCATTTGAACAAAGGATGGAGCAATATTTTAAACAATTTTGAAGGCAATGAAATTATAAAATATTTAATGAAATATTTAGTCATCTAAAATGTTGTATCAATTATAAGAACATACAATTTTACACAATAAGTGTCAATGTTATTGGCATAAAAAATAACACACAAATTGCACTTTAAATATTGAACAAAAAAAAACTAACTAAAAAAATCTCAACATTCCCTCCAAATATTCAGTTAAAGATCACTTGAAAACACCTACGCATGTCGTGTCACTCAAACTATCTTCACGTATTTAGAGCAGGAAAAGTATTCCAGGGTTTACCAGGCACCATTAACACACCCTTCCCTTTCTTCAGTGCTAATCTCTGTGAAACGCTACCAGACTCTTCTCACCTCACATTTCTTCATGAGCAAAAAAACATTTTATCAACATGATTCAACCGTGATCTACAATGTAGAGCCATTACGTCGATTTTTGATGGAGGATTTGCGAGTGAATTAATTGAGTTGATGGTGGGGGGGTATAGTATAGGGGGGGGTAGTAGTATAGACTGTCAGCAGAGTGGACTGGCAAAAAGACTTGCTTTTAATTTGACTCGTTTCAGTGACTCTGAGTCGACTCTTTCTAATTAAAGACAATAAATTGTAAATTGATACACAAGCACTTTCACAAAACTCTAACTGGGTGTTCCTCAAACTCAAAGCTATGTCACATACGTCAAGAAATAGTTTTTCAATTAAAGCTGCAAGCAGCGATGGGAGGGGTCTCGCAGCTACAAAACTGCCACCCCAAGACCATTTGATGTACTTCTTAGCTTTTGATAACTTTTTTCTCTCATGCCTTACAAAAAACCACACCAATTTTCAGCTGGATTGGACATTTCACCTAGGAGGATTTTGTGAAAGTATGAAGTCTATATTTTTTTACATAAAACCTAAAATATCCGGTTTTCCGTCCAGTTTCGAAATCTTTTTTTACTTTTTTGTAGGTCTTAAGGTCCTACACACATGCGACAAGTTTTAAGCGTGTTTGCAATACACTGCCTGAAGTAGAAAAAAAAAACAAAAAAACAAAAAAACATGTTTTCAATGCTCTATTCTCTATGTGGCGCTATGACTGATGATGTTCTTTGTCATACAACTGTTTTCAGACTTGGACTATGATGAGAATGAGACAAGTTTGAGCCGGATCGGATATTCTTTGCCTGAGTTATAACAACTTCCTGTTTCAGATCGAAATTTGGACATTGGCCGCGACCACGACCACATACTTTATGATAGCTAAAAAGTATTTTTATTTTAAGGTTCCGTATGCCTGGAGATGTTTAGATAAAATCTGTGGGAGGAGTTAGTCAAAGTGTAGAATGAGCAAAAACGTCCATTTTTAGAGGTTTTTGCAAAATATCCGACTTCCTGATGATTTTGGAAATAGGCTTTATATTAGTAAAAGTTACACCTTGGTACTTTACACATGTGTGCCAAATTTCATCCACCTATGACAAACTGGTTGTGCCTTAGGTGGCAATATAGAGCTATTTTTTTTAAATCAGTTTTGGGACCAAAATTTTACAAAATCTTTCACCGGGTCTGAGGCGTGTGCAAAAATCTGGGACTTTTCGTTAATGTTCAGGTACCCAAAAGTGCCCGCAATGACATCCGGAATAATAATAAAAAATAAATAAATAAGAATTTTTCGAAAAACAATAGGGTTCTTGCACCGTTGATGCTCGACTCCTAAAAATCCAGAATAGCTGATTTTTAATGAATAATTGAAA
The DNA here is from genome assembly GCA_900490495.1 of Danionella dracula. Lineage (NCBI taxonomy): Eukaryota > Metazoa > Chordata > Actinopteri > Cypriniformes > Danionidae > Danionella > Danionella dracula. Next base: position 1,469,915 of record UELW01000456.1, read on the forward strand.
CATTCCTAAAATGTCAAGTTTTTTTTTTTTACCATTAAACAGACACTTTAGCAAAACTGGCATGGCTTATAGAATGGCAACACACTGGCCATCTTGTATGAAAAGGCAAGGTACATGCTAAAAAAGGAGAGGGTGGTGAAAGACTTTTATTCATTAACAGAAAGTCAGCTAGTGTAACAAAGCCAGAGATAATAAATTCACGGTTGTTTATTTAAATTGAATATAGTTCTTTTCTCATATCACATGACAGTTCATTTCCAATCAAATTAGCTGCTTATAGTTCAAGGCGATTTTTGAAAAGTAAACCAGAGCCTGGATAGAGACAGAGGCCTGTCTGTTTTCAAGGTTAATCAATTAGTCGGATCAGATATCGGTCAGAGACTGTAAACGCATCTTAAACTCAACACACCTAAAACTCATCGACAGTATATTTCCAACAAAATATCTCATACCTGTGTCCAAACTCTGCTTCAGCTCTTTAATCTTATTGGCGGATCCCGACTTCCTGTAGATCCCTTCCGTGTACAGGCCATGCATTTCAATGTAATTGACGAGTTTTTCCACAACTAAAGGCACCGTTCGCTCATCATTAGTTAACCGAGAAAGCTCCACACCAAACTGCCGTGAAGAGAGCTCGAGATCATACTAGAGAAAGAAGAAAAAAAACATCTTTATCACATCCCTGATCACATGAATGCACTTAGAAAGAAAAATGCTATAAATTCCTTACCTTCTTGCTGCATTTGGTGGTCATTTTCTGACAGCATTTTCTGTGACAGGCATAGCGGCACACTACACAAGACACAGACATCTCATTCATTCTCATTTTTCACATCAGTACAAACAGCGCAGATTGAACATAAAATGCGGCAGCACTTAAACTAAACTCAATTCAAGCCAGCATTCCTTTCTCGCTGCGAAATGGTGGAAAACATCCCGCTGCACAAAGCCGAACTGTTCTCCAAGGCGAGAGGCCATGGGCTAGTTGGTAAACAATTTGATTATGGCGAATTGGGTTCTGGGCCACTTTGATGAGGAGAGCGCGGAGGGGAAACTCACATTTGCAGACACAAGCTTTGTCCATCATCCAGATGAGCGAGGAGCAGTACTCGCAGTAGGTGGGAATGCTGTACTGGGTGGACTTGAAGATGTGACCATTGTGCTCTTCCACCTGAAATGAGCAATAGTGTCATTTGGTTTCAGAGACGATTCAAATACACACCACATTAGGGAATGCACTTACTATATCCGTATCTTTTTTTCTTCGCTTTTTACGATCTGGTTTGGGTGCCTGAGGGAGAAATAAACTATGCAGTGAATTCAAATGTACACGCAGAAATTGTGGGTTCCATGGGAATATTTGGGTCCTATCGTTTACTTTAGGAACATCTTTTCACCAATCAAAAAATAAAAGGAATAAAAGTTTTTATTCGTCTATGACAATTACGATGTCTGTACACTTACACAATAGTCACTCTGCCTTCCCACAGATTCCATAGTGCTCCTAGCCATTGACTTAACATGTGAATCACTCGCTAGGCACGCAAATCAGACATCATAACAAAATAACATTTATTGTACAAAAAATGTAAAATGTTTAATTCCAGACAATTTTCCAACTTGGTCATGAAAATCTTTTTTATTCCCATTATTGGTAAAAATCCTTCAGCAATCACTTTTCAGCAAACTCAGCAGAACTAGGAATCTAATCCCATTCGAACCAATATCAATTTGTAAAACAGAGGCACTTGGATCTTCATAATAAACATATTTTTTTTTGTCTTGGTCTAATCCTTTCATGAATAGAACCATAAGTCAGTGATAATTCCAACTTAAAAGGTTAAAATTGAAAAGTAGTCCTTGTCCAAAAAAGCATATATTGATAAAAAAGAAGCAGACCTCATATGAGAATATGCAAGAAAACCACCAAAATACCCATTAGGGCGTCGGAAAAGTAAATGGTCAAGAGGTGCAAATTAAATCCCAATTATGAAAGAAAAATATTTATTTTAAAGTAATTGCACCTTTCTCCATACAATCCATCCTGGTGCCTCAGGTCAGCTGACCAGCTCCTTCTTGAGGTAGTGGGGTAAAAAGAGGAAGCTCAGGGGAGATCGAACATTTTACTGCTGCACATCAGGCAGGCCCACTTGCTGATAATTTTTAAAACTCACTTAAAAACTAATTTTTATTCTCTGGTGTTTGGATCAATATGTTCAAATATTGAAATACGTTCTTGAATAAACAGTATAAATGTACACTCTACGGAATAAAAATCAGTCTGTGTTGGTTCAAAACACACTTGGAGAAAACTGGCTTGTTCAGAAGAAAGAACTATGCATCATTCCAAGCTGTAAGGAGTGAAATAAGAGCAGAACTATGCGAATCAGGGCAGTTGTTTGACTAACAAAGTGTCTAGTCCTTTAGCAAAAATACTAATATGATGGACACAATGATGTGCCTGAAACACATAATAACCCATAAGCAACAAGCCACATTAAAGTTAGTTTCAGGACTAGTATTCTTCAGACATTCACAGAATGTTCCTTTGCGGATGACCATGTCTGCCATTTCTCAAACTCTCAAGAGTTTTCCCACATGAACTGCGGAAGTTTGGAGTTAAGAAATATTGTATATCATAGGAGGGGCCATACATTCTACAGAGCCAAATACAACCCACAAAGGAATAAAACTACTTGCTCCAAAATTTCCCCACTAACAGACAGTACTCTCACTTCCTGTAGTTTGATTGACAGAAGTCTCTAACTATCTTCTCTAACCAATAACACATAGTCAAATACAACTGAAGCTCTACCTTGTTCACACTACTGTCCAGAGGTTTGTGCTCAGTCATGAACTCATCCAGGAACACTTTGAAGGTGTTGACCCAAACTCTGACCGGAGACTCGCTCCAGTCCCTTTGCTCCAGGCGCATGTTCTTCTCTAGAATTTGTTCAAAGAGAGCATGGAGGTCCTTGTAACGAATGCTCTTCCCATCGTCCATCTACACACAGAGCAAAAGGGAAACTTTTTTTTTTTTTCAAAAAACAAAGGGCATGGCATTCAACAAAGTAAACAATCATACATTATGAAGAATCTGTTAATTTCTTAGGGTCAAGTGTGTTGATTAGTCCGGGTTCTGTTTTCCCCATATCAATAAACAGATAAGTGTCTTGGTCACTTGTACAAGTCAGACATCTCAGGTAAGTTTAAATCAACAATTTCCTCATACTAATACATTTTACTTTCCAATCCCTAAAGTAGAATTATATGGTAGTTCTATTTCTATAGAATTATCTAATAGGAACTCCTATTTACCTCAACTCAATCCACACTAGGCCTATGTGAAGCTGTTTAAAGCAACTGCTAAAATAGTGCTGTATAAAAACATTTTGATTGATTAATAGAGCACATTCATTTAAGTTTGTATTTAAAAAAAATGTGTGTCTAATCTAGATGTCATTTATTTGTGTATTTATATGCCATTTTTTAAAAGTAAATAACGTGTTTATTTATCATTACTTTAAAAGTTTTTTTACATTTTATTTAAATGTCATTGTTTCTTTGAACTGACTAATGGAAGTGAAACTTTTGGGCTTTAATCGTGGAACTGTATTGACTTTTTTTTAATTGTTTCTGTGTTCATATTTACTGCAACAACTGTAAGTATCTATGTTAGCTGTGTGCCTTCATCTATGCAACACTATTCCCGGAACTATTCAATATAAAGCATGAGATATTACATAAGGCAACTGTAGAAATTCCCCCTACCGCTAAAGCTGTGGAATACGAGTTGAAGATGTTCAAGCGGAACTCCTTCAGTGCCTTTTTGAAGACCACATCCACCATAGTGTCTTTCTTTCCATGTTCAGTGTCCAGGTCGGAGATCTATGAGGTTAAAACATAGTTAGGAGCGCTCTCTCTCTCACACATCGGTGGTGTAGTGGGAAAAGCCTGGCACCTTCTTCATTAGGAAGTCATTCATGCTCTTGTAGTCACTGGCACATGTGAGGATCTGCAGGGCATCGTTCTGCCACTGAACAGGTTCGAGAGCCACACTGCTGATCTTCACACTGCGCCTGCGCTTCACTTTAGGGGATGGCTCTTTGTTCTCTTTAAACTCCCTCTGGAGGGTCAGGTCAGGGCTTTGAGGAGGAGACAGACGCTCGGCCCCTGAACCCACATAGCACAAGTATTTGCAACCATTGCAATGTTCAATCACAGTTTCATTGACTCTTCTATTAAAGTGCTCTTCTCACCCTCATCCATCGGCTGAGCCGGTTCAGCACCTTCTCCTTCGAACGCATCAATGCTAGCTTGAACACGCTCTCGAGAGCCCTTCTTCTCTCCGTGTTTAGTTTTCCCCCAAAACCGCATTTTTCCCCGAACCCTGGAGACAAGAAAAACATGTTAAAATTCATCTTATATCAGAACCTTTGTGAAATCTTTTAACTTACTTTTATACAAGCAGTTGTCTTGTCTGATATGTGCTTTGTCTCTCTCAACAATGTACTACAAAAATGCATATTTCTACATAGAATGATAATCAACCAAAAAAATGCCTTTGATAAATCAAGAGCAGATTTTGTTGACTCAAATTGTATGTTGTTTTAGTTGGCTAAAATTAAAAATACCTAAACACACTGTAAATTGATTTTTTTTTAATTGAGACCAAAACTCAATACAATTTTGCAGTCAAAATCAACAATGTTGATTAGTCCTATTGTTTTAAATGACTTTCAAACTAAAAATTGCTCTGACCATGTGTTTTTTCACATTTTCTGTGCTGTGTACGCCAGATGGGGAACTGCATCGATAATGAAAAAATACAAACTTTCACGATATGGATGCCTCTTTTACTATGACAAAACTTTCTGCCTACTAACTTTAAAATCCAATAGCCAGTTAGGTGGGTTAGGAAATTTGTGTGAGTTCAATGTCAAGAATTAAAACAATTATGTATACAAACAAACATTTCAATACATTTGTACTAAGCTATAATCATATAACATGAATTCAATTAACCACTTGATGTTGTGCAAGCTGACCTTTATGTTAAATATTGCTCTTGCCTTTCAACAATTAGAATATCAGGATAATAAAAGAGAACAGCAGGCAATATTTCCCAGTGTTACACTTCTTCTCTTGTACTCTCAGTGGAGGAAAAGCATGTTTATCCAGCCTCACTATTTATCATATACCCTGTAACTGATGTTCTAACCACTCTACAGTTTAAGTTTTTTAGGTTGCAGGCTGGTGAGGTGATTAGCACCAGACCTGCTCAGCCAGACTCTCGGGACATGACGCTGGGGGAGCTCATGTTCTCCTCATATGTATGAGGGTTTTTATTTATGGTGCAAAAAAAATGTTCCCTCCTTGAAAATACTGTAGATAAATTTGATAATCTGTTCAGAACAACCCGGTGTGTTTCTATTTGTTGTTTGTGGTCTAATTTAATCTGGCTCCCGAATCACGAAAAAATATTGGGACATTGCCAATATGACATACAGTACATCTATAATTCATCTTGATGACTACGTTTTTTTTTTTTGTAAAAGTACAGTTTTGTATGCTCATATTAATAAAATGACATCCTCTTTATTTTATTTTATTTACTTGCAAAGCAAAATAACTTGTCGCATCACATTGTTCACCAATAAATAATAGGTTTTGTTTTGAATCAAATCCACAGTAAAAAAAAATAAACATAAATGTTTGTCCATGTAAATAAATGGATAGTAAAAAAAAAGAAACCTGGGACAACTTGATAGATATTCTTTTTTCTATCTAATCAGGAAAAATGAATTGGAATTTTATCGGGATCAAAAAATGGAAATCAGGAAACATCGAGATCGGTAGATAATCAAATGCAAAAAACATAGAGATTGGATCAGGAGCATAAAAATCCTTATCAGGACAACCCTGAAACACATAGTAACAATAATAACAGTCATTTCCAACAGAGAGGGGAAACATCTTCCGCTTGAGTGTAAATAACTTTCATTGAAAATCAATTTTGCGACACTTCAGTTAAAAGATTGCATATCAAATGTGGTTTGAACCCCATGTTTTAAGTGAGTTTATTAAAGAAGCAATGCATATTTTACAACCTTTAAAAAAGACAGACCAAACAGCAATCTGTTTTTCCATCTTTTATAATAGTTTTCCCAATATATTTGCATTTATCTTGATTAAAAGTAAGCAGAGCGGAGGCCATGCCATGCTCACAAACACACTCATAGTCATGGGTGTATTTGGCTGGACTGATTTGGACTTTTCAATACAATTTTATGCAAGAAAGAGTCACTTTTTGCAAGTGACATCCAATTTGACATATGGCTTGATCACAAGATTCCTGTCTAAATCGAATTTCTTTTTGTTGCTAAAGAATCCAAGAGGGCAACACCGCCTTTAGTTTAATAATAGTTTAACTATAAGACAAAGGACATGATAAAGTGCTTAAAAGCTCCCAAACAAAGTTAAAAAGTTTTCCTCAAATATCACTTTGTCCTCTCCTGTGATAAAAGGTGCTAGGGGACTATAAATTTGACAAACAAAAGAGATATTCATGATGAATTATTCAAAATAATCCACCTTCCATCTCCATGAGAATTCTTCCTCATGTCATGTTTGCCCAGATCTCCTGCTGGCAAGGTCTTATACATGTTCTTCTGCTCCTCAGTAGTAGTTGTCAGCTGAAAGATATTAATAAGGAACAATCAACATGTGGGGTCAATAAAATTCCACTTTCCACTTGCGTTCACCTTAGCTTTTGTTCCCTTGTAGGCAGTGGCATTTCAAACATTTACAACAGTCACAAAGAGAACATGTGCTGCTCCTTAAGAAAGTCTGAAGAGACTAAGTGGTTAAATCAATTTCTTCTACAACACTAATGCATTAAAACTAACCAGACAATGAAAGTTGACTTTAAGGACAGCATATGACTAGAACAAAAACTCTTTTACTCTTTAAAAGAGCAAACACACTTGTATGTTGCTAGATGAGTCATTGAGAAAAAACGGGCACCTTTTGTGTTCTATAATTAATGTACAAACAGTTATATTGTTTATGGAAAAAAAGTGTGGTAAAGTAACGAATTACAAATATTAGAATAGCTTTAACAGAAATCACATTATCAGAGTGCAGTCGACTGAAACTCTTCTTTCTTAATTTGTTTATTTGTTTTCTTGTCTACAATGATTGGCTAATTTCATTATTACAGTCCAACTAAAAGACCTTAAAAAAAACATTAAAAGGTGAAGTTTGTAACAATTGAAACAAAAAAAAAATCTGAAAATTTTTATTATGTTTCAGAAGACATTAAGCTCTTATGTTCAGTGCTAATATAATATAATGCTATTTTAAAAAGATTTACTTAGGAATTTCCTTTAGAAATGTAGGGTATAACACGTCCTTTTTTAACAGTTTGTGTGTTGACAGAATCTTCCAATATTAAAGGCGTAAATCAGGTTGCCAGATTGTGCATCCCGTGAATGATCAAAATAATATTATTGGAGTACCAAACCTAAAAACGTTTATTGATGGCCTGAGCAATATCATGCTAACTGATGGCCATTTTTAATGCTTTTTTTTTTTTAGAAAAGTAAATCCCTCAGAGTTATCAACAAAATGTTATGAGGATTTATAAAATTCTACATAAATTCTCTTTAGTATTTTAAGAATTATACATAATAGTCTCTTCATTGATGGTTGACAGGTTCACAGACCTTTGAGCTTTCTCTAAAGCCACACACCTATGCTAACAGGGTTTTAATAAATAGAGATCTTTACAAAGAAATGGAATGATCCGCTGACTGGATGAATGTCATTATGTCACTGCGTGACAGTGATTCTCTTGAATTTGATAGAAATGCTATCATAACTCAAACTGGTTTAAAGGTATAGGATGCGATGCTTCAAGCTCACAGGTTGCGTTCGGTCCTGTCAGAAGACAAAATACTTATTTTAAAGCTAATCAGAACGTGATTCCAAAATAGGGAGTTGTAATTTCACATAAATTGCATAAAACATCTGCAACTACAGATGATCTGTTCATAATTCTATTCAAAGAGTCATACATGTTGTAAATACTCACTCCCTGAAAGAGGTGCCAGTTTCATACAATGACCCAACTCATCACTGAAATCTACTGGAAAGAGTGTTTAATAACAAATAAGAGCTACAGAAGAAAAAAGAACATGCTGCTGAGACAAGTTCATGATTCGAGCCTCATAGAAGAGAAGACAGAGCTACTGTGAGTGTTAAAGCATGCAGGTGTCTCATCCAAGGCAACAGTGTGAAAAGCAGAATATGGTCTCTGTTGAAGACCGTGGAACATCAAGTTACATTTTTTTTTCTAGTTAAGCAGTGTGGACTGACTGCTGAGAGCCGTGGGTTAAACGTCATGGTAATCATAGAACATCAGCATTCCAGGTCTGTGTGGCTGGTGAAGGCACTGTATCGACTGGCATTGTTATTTAAAAAAAACAACAGACTTTAAAAAAAAACAAAGCAACTCTAACTGTTTTTAAAAATGACCAGGACGTTGCCGCTTGGATGAAAATGAAACTATTTAAAAAGCTTCCGACTAGCTGCTATAACTTTGGGGTTGGACTTTACCTGGTCAGTGACGTCCATATAAGTCGATATAAATGATTGGCTTCAACAACACTTACCCTAACCTGAAAATATTTGAACCTTCCCCTGATCAGTCAGTCTGGTGTCTGACATCAAACACATGAATGGGAAGGAGTTAGGTATCCCATGCAGGTTTTTTGTGTTGTTTTTAAAATCCAGGAACATGTGAATGTGGCTTAAGGTGAGAGTATATAACTATTTGAATTTCTATATCCATAAACACCAGCCCTCACAGATGAAAACAGCGTTCATATTTGAGGTTCTGTGGCTGATCCTTCAGGTAGACAGAGGCATAAAAGCAGTCATAGAGGTCAGTAAGGCGATCTACATAGCTCTTCTGGGGGTTAGCTGGAGAAAGAGAAAGACAGAGAAAGATTTCTTGCTGTTGGCTCTGCGTCCGTCCAGATTTACCATTTCGGAGTCACTGTGACAAGCACTTTCCACGGAGTCCTGTTTGGGAAGGGGTGCGTTAAGAAACAGAAGGGATTCATCGACCTCCTCATCCTCTGACTCCCCCTCTTCCAGGGCGTTTGAGCGAGTCAGGAAGTCTGAACGAGTTCGTGCCATGCGAGCTTTTTTATGACCCGGTCGCCCAACCTAATCAACCAAATGATAGTACAAAAAAATCAAGGCGCTCTGCTCAACAACAAGCTCACTTGACTCCACTCATTATGAGGCAGAGTTTCAATTTGAAGTGGAAACTAGATCCTTCTGCTTGTGAAAAGCCATTAAATATAAGCAGTGGACTAAAGTACAGAATATCTTATTTGCTCACCTCTTTCTTAGAAGACTTGTAAGCCAAAAGGTTCACTTCGTTCTGAGCTCCTGTTGTCTTTCCCTGACTGGTGAAGTCCAGCCTAAAAAATGCAAAATTAGGTAAATACAATGTAAGATCTTTGATTACCTTTATGCTTTGCTTTGTTGGTTTAATCGTGGTCTCATTCACACATCTAGATCTAATCCTCAAACAAAATCTAACATCTAAAATCCTCTAACTCAACAATTGGAAAGTCTTTGAAAAGAAATGTGTCCATGAAAAGTGAGAACACATTCATGTTAGAATGGTTTAAATTCTTCATTTCATTTTTGGACAGTAAGGAAACATAAAATAGAAAGTGTTCAGCCATTTGAATACTTAGTACAGTTTCCCTGATCATAATTACTGACTGACAGGCAAATTAAGATATCCCCAGTTTATAGTTATATTTATTATTGGTCTCTGGATTGAAGAAATGTACCAAAAGGAATAGCTATTCTGTGGCTTAGCATTTTTCTACTTTTTATTTAATTTAAATTATTTAATTAATTTATTTATTTTTCTTATTTATTTATTTTTCCCAGAAACCGTTTAAATGTGACCTTTAGTGGTACATATTGTTCCTTTTACTCTAAAGAAAAGAAAGAAAGAAACTGATAACAATAAAAGACATCAAATCATTTAATAATCGGTCACCTAGAAACTGTGCATGTTACCTACTTTGAGTAGGAAACCTTTGTCTTCGGATTGAAAAACATGTTCCCGGGCCTCTCGGATATGCTGATATTCTGATTGGACGGTTTCTTAGTTAATTTCCTGCTGTTTTCCTCCCCTTTGGATTCAAGGGTCAGCTTTGGAGCCCACCCTTCTGCTATAATCCGAGAGCCTGTAGAAGAGGCTGCTTCCACTTCCTGAGCTGCAGTCTTGGAGCTGAGATCCAGCTCTGGCTGGGCGATGGGAGCAGGTCCTCTGTCGACCAATGCTTTATCTGGTCTACCACCTGAGCTCTCCTGTCTCCTTTGCTCAATCCTTCTCAAAGCCTCTACCTTCTGCTTTTCAAACTTCTCCTTCTCGGATTGAGCTAGATTTTTTCGTTGCTCTTCAAGGATGAGAGTCTGTTGCCGAATCTGCTCCATCATTTCTTTTTCGTTTTGCTGCTGCAGATGTTTTAGCCTTTCTTCTTTTTCTTCGTTCAATTTCTCAAGCTTTTCAAGAACGTACAGGTTGTTGCTGGGAGCCTGAGCAGGGCTGGGTGGCTCGCTGGTCTGTGCAGAGCTATCTTTGACTTCTGTCAGCTTTACATCAGCTTCCGTCAGTGGGGTTTCCTTTTGCATGCTAATAACTACAACCATGGGTCTACGCACAGACTCCTTCTTGGCATTGGTTGGATTGTTTGGGATTTCAGACACATCTGAGGTTTCTTTCACAACAAGCAAGCTGCTCTGGTAGGGTGGCGAATAGAATGTCGGGAGAGAGTTTTGAATTCTTGGAGATTTGAGGTAGTCTGACCGAAAATCAAGCGCTGATACCCCACAAGGTAAAGCAGGGAAGACATCATGCTGATCAGGCACAGACGAAGGAGAAACAAGGTCCTCTGTTTCAGCGCATAGTGCCTTATCTTTGACATCTTCCTCGATATTAAGGAACTCACAGCTACCTTTGGAGCTCTGGCTGTCGGGAGTACCTTGAGGAGTGGGAACCATCTCGCTAACCAGCTCCGTGGACCAGCGCCTTTCTTCGGTAGGCGAATTGCCTCCAGTGGACCGCACCTTCAGAAGCTCCAAGCTAAACTTGGCTTGCTCTAGTTCTCGCATACGTCGACTCTCACGTTTTGCCCGTGTCCTCTGGTTGGGATCTTCTAGAGTTCTTGGCCTTTCACAGATCGTGAAATCAGAGTAGGACTGTCCTGGAACCAAATCCTCCATCATCTCAGACTCCATCTCTTCTATATAAGCACCTCCAGATGCCTCCAGCACACCTTTGAGAGCCTGTTTACTGCTCTCCTGCTCCTCCAAGGAGTCCTCCAGCATACTTGCATCCAAACCCATGCCTCTGAGCTTCTCATCATCTGTTAGAACACCACTCATTCCATTCAGCATCAGTGGGTTTGAGAATCTCAGCTCTTGAAGCTCTCTAAATCTGAATATAGAAAAAAAATGAATCTGTTTTAGCACAATCAAGATCAATTTCATCGCTGCAAGAAAACATTTTTTCCACTTTCCATATCACACGAGTTGTGGAAATTGTGTTATAATTTGAGAAGTGCCTTGAAATAAGAGAGAATTCCCTCAGAAGAAATTAGTGTTGTCCTGCTCTCTGGCATAGTAGCTAGAGAGCAGGACTTTTAAGGCAGAGCTATCACTCATGTAACCATAGTTCAAATACTACTCATAATACTCTTGTGGTTCTTTTCCAGCCACACCCCTTCTCAGTTCTCTTCATGTCTGGCTCGACTATTTTACTCTATTTAATCAAAAGACATGGCAGACATTAAAATCATGAGAAGTGATGCATCTAAAGTAGCCCAAATGGTGATTCCTCTCACTTAAAAGTGACCACTTAAAAGTCCAACAAGTGTAAGCGTAGCAGACCTGTCCTGAAGGTTGTCCAGGGCATTATAGCTTTAAAAGAGACCTTCTGTACAGATGCTTCATTGAGTTCTGAATGAAATATTGTATATGTCCAGAAACATTGTTTACGATAAGTATTTAACTTCAATAGAACAGTTATGAAAGGTGCCATGCTAATCTAAAGGGCTCTAAATGTTTTGAAAAAATGCATGTTAAAGGTGACAAAATATCCCCATTTATTCATGGTATCAAAGCTCCTACAACCTGAAGGTAGGAACAAATAAATATTATGCTGCCAATCACTGTCAATCAATAGCAAAAGCATAGCATCACTAAGCTTATTTTAGCACCCTTGAAACCAAGCCAAACCAATCATCTTTAAAGTTTCAAGGTGAGCCGAAACGTTTATTTCACCAAATAAAAGCGCTTTGCCTGATCCTCGTATCTCAGAAAATATAATTGCAGTTATTATGGAGTTTTTTCTCCTAGTAAAAGATTACCAGTGCTTTATAAACACTGGGGAAGAGCAAAATAATTGAGAATCTGCTGTTGCTTTTATTTTTACCTCTGCCTCGCCATGTAGCCTCTGCAGATCGATTGCAGCCGGATGGCCATCTCCCGCTGATGGAGGAATAGGTCTCTGGCTTGGTGTCTCCTCCATGCACTCTGGATCTTCAAGGCTGCGCAGCTTCGTCTGTAAAACCTCCAGTGTTTCTGGATAACCCCGACAGCCTCTCTCCACACCAGGAGTCTCCGTCTCTCCGTGAAACCCCTCCAGGCTGACTGGATGCAGATCGCTGCCTCCTGCTGGAGCTGCATGTCACACTCCAGCCGGTGGTTCCTCTGGAAAGACTGACAGCTCCTCCACCAGTTCTACATTGAGAAATACAAGTGGCTCTAATAAATCTAGCAAAAATTACCTGCCTAAACATTTTGGATGAACTTTTTAAACATTACAGACAAAAGAAATTAATGTACAATGCTAAACACTTTAGAGGGGATAGTCTCAGTCTCAGAGGTCATGGCCATAGAATGTTGGCAATATGTCTGATTGGTTTGCTACATTTTAAAGTGAACACTTTTTGAATCCTGATGTCGTGATTTGATTGAATTTATCCAGATCTCCAGGAGAAGGGAGTATCGTGTTTATTTTTGTTCCACAGAGAAAGTTCAGTCCTATGAGTTAGACAAACTGTGTGTATTGAGAATAAGCGGTTATAAAAAAAACCCCAGAAAAGACACACAATAGTCTTCTAAAAAGTTCTCTAAATATTTTATATTTTCCCTCCAGACCAATTGTATTCATTGATAAGTCACACCCTGAATAAATGAGGCATTCATCAATAAAACTGAATCTTATACTTTTAAAAATATTATTATTACCATAAACTAATATAACAAAACAAAATGAAATTAAGGAATATAAATATAAATTGTGATGACCTGAATTTTTTTTACATAGATATTGTCAATCCTTCCAAAATAAATCATTCAAGAAGATAAATAAACCAATTCAACGATAAATTGAAATATCCTGAATAAAAAAACATTAGTCAGATATTAAAATGTCTGCATTAAACAACAAATATTTTACATTTTAAAAGCAGAAATCTGTTTAAAAATTAACACATAGTTACAATTCATAATCCCGATAAGAAAAACTCAACTGAATCAAGCGGAGAGAGCGTACCTGTATCAAGCAAGCAGCCTTTCGAACTCGCAGGAAGCTCTTTCTCTCTAGAAGAGCTCTGAAGCGCCGCTGAAGATGAATGATTCTTCTCAGCACCTCCTGATGGAGCAGATCCTGCAGCCGCTGACGCTCTGCTTCACGCAGGAACACCTGACACACAGACACTACATGTATGCAATACTGGACATTTCCAATCAAACCAAACACCATGTGTCATCCCAAAGGCATCAGAACACAGCAATATTCCAGGAATTTCATTAAGTCTAAGTTGTGGCTTCATCATACCATGGTACGGCCCACTTGGAAGCCTTCTGGGCTGAGATCCACCTGACGCAGGTACCGCCTGATAGCTTCCTGGCTGGCCTGCTTGCTTCCTTCTGGTAACAACACATGAAAGTGTCGAGCAAAGTCCTGTGGAGCATTAAACAGAGGCATTTTCATCAAAAGAGCCCATGCGCTTTGACATTTCTCATTGCAGCCAAGGCATAGGTTTGAGAACACTAGCATCAGTGTGAAAGCTAGTATACGAAGCCTCTTGTGGGTGGACAGTCTGGGAGACGGAAATGGTTGTGTATGCAATTACTCCTGAGTACTTTGATTGCAGACTATAGAGCAGCTTTGTGAAGGGCGAGCACTGAACCAACTTCATATCTGAAAGGAATTACCTCAAGGTAAAACGCTCAGGTTCATTAAATACCATGAACAAAAACAGAACTGTGAGAACACATCTAAAAATAGAGACTTGAACCCGCTTCTTGCATACTGGATCATATTCATTATCTTTAATGTGCATTCTTCTCATTCCTTTATTTTTCGATCAACAGTTGATCACATTTTACCCACTATATACCAACATTTTTATCCTCTGATCCAAGCAAAGTAAACATGTCTAGAATGGAGATACCAAAGATTTTTTTCAAACATAAACAAAGCGTTTCAAGAACATCTTTCATTAGAACCGGAGACGAGATTTGGATATTAAAGTTACATTGAAGTTAAATTACAGACTAGTACCTTCGAACGCTAGTAGAAGCCATATGAACTTTGGAAAAAGTTTCCAAATTGAATGATCTCCAGGTAAAAGGACAAGGAAGAACTATTACGACCATTGGTACAAGTGACTGTATGATGCAAGTTCTAGGAGAAGCAACAGGATTGTGCGAGCACTGAGGTAGACAACAGACAGAAACAACCTAAAGGCAAAGTAGTGTGAATTTTAATGGAAGCTATGTGAGCTTCGTTAGAAGTGATAAGACAACATGATCTCCAGGGAAATGGCCAAGAGAGAAATGGTATGGTTACTGGGAAAAGCAACAAGATGGAATCAGCACTGGAAAAGAATGAACTCTGGAAGAATAGACTGGATGGAACAAGGTCAGAGAGAAGTGACCGAACAACAAAAGCTCTGCAAGGAACAAGCTACAGCACCATATGAGAAGTGGTGGGATCTCCAGGACAAACATCCCTACAGAACAAGCTCAGGAGAAGGAACTAGATGGATTTGGCTCCAGGAAAAACAGTTCAATCTCCTGGAAAAACAAGGGCATGATACATGCCCCGTAAAAAGGGGAGCAAGCTCTTCAAGAAGTTGCGGGATGGTACGAATAATATAAACACACAGAACACATACAGTTGAGAATTTGGTGAGAAGTTTTGTGTACTTGCTTACTGGCTTGAAGTGGAGTCTTTGGGCATCAGCAACTGGGGAACGCTACCAGGGACATATATCATGGGGTGATTGGAGAAGCATGGAAATATAACCTTCTGTCCTGTCTTCTACTAGGTTCATTCTTCAACTCAATCCAGTTTCTGGATTCTCAGTTTCACTAAATTTTCATTTAATGTCTAAATATCCAGTAGCTTAAACCCATGTACAACATTTTAAATAAATACTTTTTTGGAGGACCAGGTAAATCATTTGAGATTTTTGCAAAGGTTATGGTGAATTTTCCTTTTGGGAAACCGGATTAATCATAAAATGACAGCCAAATCAGTGATCGGTCATTTGAAATCTTGTTTATGTAAACAGCAACAATGTGTATCTGAAACATTATGCTATTTGTTTGAGCTAAATCCATGCTTCAGCTGGAACAAAACAGCACAATCATCCCCAGACAACCGCACACAGGGCTGGAAATGGACAAAATATTCCAGCTATGGAAATCGAGGATGAGGATTAAAAATTGTTAATTGTCACAAAAAAGGAATCCATAAACTGGAAAAAACATAAAAAGAAAAAAATTGACAAACAGACAAACTTTAAACTCACTAGAGATTTTTTACTTAAAGCCTTAAATGAACACTTTTTGAAAGTATGATGTAAAGAAGCAGAAGTGCTGTCATTTCTGTTTTTGCATATTAATTAACTAATTTATTTAATTATATAGTGATTTGCATTTAGCAGTTATGTATTTGCCAATCGATGTATTTATACATGTCTGCATTTGTATTAAATTTTCTATTCATTTATTTTTTTGTTTATCCATTTGCGTTATTAAACCTTTGTATTTTATTTTTAGTTTTTTTTAGATTAAAAGTAAAAAAGTTCAATCAGGGTGTGTATGTTCGCTTCACCTGAAAGGTGTACTTGATACTGTATCCAGATTGTCGGATCCGTACGGTCTCCAGCATGCCAGTGTAGCGCAGCTGTCTCAGCACCAGGCCATCGTGGAAACGCAGTGGAAGCTGAAACATGGCACGGAAACACATTTAACAAAACAAATATAAAACTACCGAATTTGACAAAACTGAATAACATACCTTCTCCGCATTTGATCTTATACACTTCACAAAATAGGGTTGTGATTGGCCAAGAGTCTCCATCAGCTTGTTGAGAGAAGCCTAAATGGGGGAAAGAGCCAAATGAATTCCCTAATGAACACGTGTCATGACTTTCATTTAGCACAGAATTAACAGAATGTGGAGAAAGCTGTTGGACCAAGGTAAATGTAGGTTTGCTGATTTTTATCTCCAATCTAATCTTTGTTTTAAATGACAATTTTTTCTTTAGAAACATTAAACTTAAGTTGAAAACAAATAAATAAATGTTCTATGGAAATACGTTGGTGCCCCTGGTTGAAAGTGTTTGAACTTTATGTTTGTTTGTTTTTATTTAGTTTTAGATAGTTTTTTAGAGAACGTTTACAGTTACTAGTATAAGCCTCAGTTCCGTTGTGTGAATGTGTGCATGTAACCTTCCTTCAAGATTAATTAGAACATAAACCTTTAGTTTCAGTTAGTTATGTTTTATGTTAAGTCTAATAAATACTCTTGCTTGCATAACAATATCTGCATTTCTTCCTGTGTCATTCCGTTGAAGAATTTAAATTGAGATTTTTTTTTACTTTTACTTCAGATTCAATGCTCAGATATCGGAAACAAAGGATGACAGCTAATTTCAAGCAAAACAGGAACTTAACGTGCACATTTAATGGTTAGATGTTTGGTTCTCAAGAAATGGGTTTGTGTTTCTGCTGTCTGTCTGTGACTTGTTCATTCTCTGGAAAGGGAGAAAAATATTTTTTTGCAGTTCAGGAATTCACTTTTGTGCCTCAAAGTGAGACCCGCAGAGCGCCGGATGTGGGAAGTGAGCTCATCCACACATTTGTGCAGGCCTGCAGCCAGCTGTCCCAGAAATGTCTGTTGTCTTTTCAAGACGAGACGCCAGAGGGTTCTGGAAATCTGCATATCAGAGTGCTAAGTGTACATGTATTTGTGGTATTCCACATTAAATTATGATTTTTCCTTTATAAATAATTGGTTGTCTAGCTAAGAATTTCAGTTAAACATATCACATGGAACAAAAACACAGTGATGTTTAAGCAGTGGAAGAAAGTTTATACGATTTATGGAAAGTGAGCAAAAACTATTTAAACAAAATAAGGCATGTGCATAAATGAAAGACAAATTAACTCATTATTTTGTGCATTTTTCTTTTGCAGAAATACGAGCATTGAAAAACTTTCTTTAGCTTCCAAATAAAGTCTGGATTCTGGCAGAAGGTATTTAGGACCATACTTCTATACAAAACATCTCCAGTTCAGTCAGGATTGATGGTTTCTGAGCATTTACATTTTAAATTACACCACCAATTTTCAGTAATGTTTAGTTCTAGGGACTGAGATGGCTATTCCAGAAAATTGTACTTGTTCTGAATGGTTGATTCATAGATCCATAGAATTTGAGCAGTGTTTAAATTTATCGTTGTCTAGCTGATATAACTTCAGCTTTGTTTCTGATTACTGCACACTGTTCTCTAAAATCTGTTCTTATTGAGTGGATTCCATGCGACAATCGACTTTAGTCTAACATGCACCATTGAAAAATTGTATCTTTTGACACCAAGCTCTTTTCAAATTGGTCCAGTGCGCATGCTTCCACTCTCTTTCTTGGTTTGCAGCTCATGTTAACCAATGAATGGGGAAATCAAACATTGGTAATGTAGTAAATGCTAAACTTTAGACCTCTCTGTGTGTTTTGGTAAGCTGGTAGTTACACGTCACTATTGATCAGTGCTTCTGCAGCAATGAATGTATAAATGTATGTATGCAGTTGCATTTGCATCACATTTGATGATAACTAAAACCTGTACTTTGTTAGCATCTCTGTTGTAGTGGGGTAGCTAATAGTTAGCAATCTTGTCCCACCAATTAGCACATTCATAGTGTTAACACTTTCGGGAAAGACGAGGAGCTGAACCTGGAGTGATCTAGGAGTCACTTCTGGGTTTAAATTGCACCTTACCGGGGCTTCCCTGCAGCTACATTCAGCCAGAAAGGAAAAATTAATTCCCTTCTAACTGTTTTGTCAATTTTACTGTTTCAAACTTTAAGATGTTTAAAATGGTTCAACAAAAAAAGTAAATGTCCATCTGCCTGAAATGTTGCTAAAACTGCAAAATACCACCTTCATCAATACCAATCAATATCGCTCCAAATCAGATATGTTTATTTTTCACAACTGGAAATGAGATTTCACCTCTGGAAAACGTTTTAAAAAAATTGTAATTATTAACCGATTTATAATTGAATTTCAAGTTTAAAGTACAAATACGAGCAAAGAAACATATTTAAAACAATCAAAACCAATACAAATCAGTCATCACAAATGATTTATGGATTAGACGATCAAATCCAGAAGATCTCAAAGCAAAACTAATAAAAGCAGAAACCCAGTAACACTATGTGGCCTAGAGTTAAACATATTTCTTTTAACTCTTTCCAAAACAAAGGATTACTGGCATGACAGAGCAATTAAGAGTTGTTTTGCACAAAGAGAGACATGACGCCATTAAATTGTGCTTTTACTGGTGCTAATAAACCCAAGCTGTTCAGTGAAAGTACACCATAGTTAAACCATATGCTCATGATTCAGAGCACCTTTGAACAATAAGAGAGAAAGGAGGACGGGTCTGACCTGGAACTGAGCACTGATACTCGGAGGCTTCTTTTTCTTGTGGAGGTGCAGCAGGGACTTTGTGATGCGGTCTTGCAGCGTCAGGTTACTCAGGTACTTCAGAGACTTTACATCCAGCAGGTGCTGTCAGTCACAGGATATAAGCAAACACAATAAAATAAACTCAAGCCAATGTTTACAAACACATACATATAAATATTGTTATTACTGTGATGTATTTTTTTATTAAATATAGTAATCAAATAACAAATCACAGAAAGTTAATTGTTTCCAAAGTAGTCTCAAACAAAACAACTTGAATGTAAAAAAAATCCACTACCAATACCAAAACCTAATATATATATATATATATATATATATATATATATATATATATATATATATATATATATATATACATTTTAAGAAAAACGCATGAAAACAAACAAGACGTTTTAATCCTAATAAATAGTAAAAAAAAAAAAGTTTTAACTACCTAAATTTAATACAATTCAAAGTAACAAAACTAAGGAAAACAAATCAAATCAACAGTGTTAAATAAAAAGCACAGAGTGTACCAACAACAAAATGTAAACCTCAACTTAAACAAAACCATTAAAAAAAATTAACAGGTCCTTATAAAAACAACAAAAAAGGACAAGCTATAAACAGATAAAAACTAAAACTAAATCTCAAAAACAATTCTCAAACAGATGATGAATTTTGCTGAAAAGAAAATAACCCAAAGATCATTTTTGCACCTCTTACAAAAATAAAACTTCAAAATAACACACAACATAAAGTTTGATCGTAAACATCTGTTACTTGCCGCAGGTGTGCCTAAATTGGAATTAAAGGAGCTTCAGATGTTTGAAAAAAGTCTGCCAAGAAAGTAGTTTAATCAGTTTTTTTTACTATAAAATACTACACACTTCCCAATACAACCAGTGAAAAATAAGTTGAATTAATCTCAGCCGTGTGTTGCGAGAAAACCACCTTGGGAAGACTTGGCTTCATCTTGTAGTTTTTATTCCTCCTGTGTAAAAACAATAAATAAATCAAACGAAAATGACACAACAATTGTTCTGATCAGTGGAAATGGTCTAATATTTTACGCGAATGTGGATCACAGGATGACTCTTACATGAGGATGCCATGGGCTCGCTCCAGGAGTTTACTGCTGGTGGAATTGATGAAGATCCCTTCCTCTTCATTAAAGGATCCAGCCGAGGACAGCCGGTGCCCCTTCCCTGAACGACCATTCCAGCCATCTCTGTCAGGAATAATCAAACACTCATTACAGCAGATCCTCAGTAGCACCTCTGATATAATGGTGCCTGCTGCACCCATGTTATAGGAGTAATGATACTGGAAAGTTTAATTCCCATCAAATTTACAAGCTACGCTGTAAACAATGTACGTATGAACTTAGTTTTCCAATGATGACACAAGGGGTGTGTTACAGGAAAAAATAATTCGTTGATAACAGCAAGGGGGAGCACCTTTATTTTGAAACTGTTGATCCCTGAAGCATGTTTCATGAAGTGTGAAGAGCAATTACCCATCACCCCCGCGACCACCCTCAAAATGAGCACATTGCTGCTCTCTGACATCACATAGGAAGCAGCCGCTGTTTCCTGGAGTTTAATGCTCACTAGCTAACCCATGGAGCATGCAGGGTTGTGAAACAGATTAGGGGTTTAACACTGTGACAATAGAGCTGTTGTGTGATACTTATTCTGGATATCAGAGCTAGACAGAGCACCATACTGTTACTATCAAAGCACAATTCTCGGTGAGATCTTAACAATGTACAAACTTCATTTCCTGCTCAGAAACGAGTGAGGGGATTGCCTTCATTACAGCAATCTAGCAAAGTGTGGGATTCCAA
This sequence comes from Danionella dracula, assembly GCA_900490495.1. Taxonomy (NCBI): domain Eukaryota; kingdom Metazoa; phylum Chordata; class Actinopteri; order Cypriniformes; family Danionidae; genus Danionella; species Danionella dracula. The sequence continues at coordinate 1,490,854 of UELW01000456.1, forward strand.
ATATTCTCCACTTGGTCATTGCAGGATTTCAAGGAAATATAGGAATAAAACACAAACATCACCCAGAACAGTTTTTATATTCACTAGATTGCTTTTAGATTATCATTTCAAATTTAGTTTGTCTGACTAAAACATCATATTGATATATCTGCTTGTTTCCGAGTATTAAGTCCTTTTAGAACTCTTTTAAGACCGAACAAATTGAAAGGCAAGACCAAATTGTGTGAAATTGAATAGTATTTCATAACACAACTTAACTCAATAACACTTTTAACATAGTTGCTTTTCAAAACATCAAAAAAATACTTCCAAAACTGAGTATGCAAGTCCAACTGCTTGCATTTAGACATTTCGTTTAGAGTCTTGCCAAACATTTAAACAAACATGCTTGTTATCATCTGAAACCAGTGTCTTGCTGATATGGGGAGTCAGTCCAAGTCGGGAATAAATGATGCAAAATTATGAGTTATTTCAGAGTAACCAATAAAGGAAAATATTCTTTTTTTAAAGGAGTCTTATTTTCTCTTTACGACTTGTGCTTTGTAACTGTGTGTAAACACTCTGCTGCTCTGAAGTCTGGAGAAGGGCGGTCTGGAGGAGCAGACGGAGTCCTAGCTCAACGGATAGAGCAGACAATGATGCACTATGTTCTTATTTGCCTTTTATTGATGTGAAGGGAAAAAAGGATACATCAGAGATTTTTTTCTCTTTTTTTTTAGCCATTTAATGTTTTTCACTGTCCATGTGGGTATCCCAATAGCAAACATTTCAAATATTTTTTTTACAAAATACACCAAACTTCATGCACACTCAATGCTAAATCTCATCCATGAAGTACAATCTGTTTTTTGCATTCAGACATGATTAAATTGATAATTCCCCATGGCTATTGATGATGCAGCAATGGTCAACTGTTGGCTAACAGTTATTTTCGAAGATTGCTAAGCTAAGAATTTCCACAAACTCCTTTTTTCCTTTATTCCACCTAATATATTCCATTAGGAACAGTCAATTTCAGATCTGAATTTGAAATCTGAATATGATCTGATTTCAAAATGAAAAAGAAATGTTTTTATGAAACCTTGTTAGTTCCTTTTTTAGACATTCAAATGCAAAATGAAGAATTTTTATGGCTTTGGATTTGAATAAGTGAATTTTAAAGACATGCATCCTGATCTACAATCCATCCATCTATCTATCCATCTATGGATCATTTCTGAATAGCCAAAGGTATTCTGAATATGTATCCAAAATAACAACTTGCTATTTTAAATGGTTAAGCAAGTAAGTAATTTAAAAGTTTATTAAAAACAAGTACTTTTAGTTCATTTAAAGACAAAGATGTGAATTGTGTATATATGATAATAGTGCCGGAAGTGACTTCTCACAATGGGCCCTAAACAGATGTTACTAACAGCTGCGAATGGATGTGACTCTCCGCATTCTAAAAAGAAACAAAAAGTTATTTTAATTTACTTATTAAGATTTGTTAGCAGAGGACTGAGCTTGGGGTCGAGTCGTTGAGGCTGTCAGTGCTGAAGGGAGCTATTCGTTTACATAAAGTTAGAACAGATGTTGCTTTTTTAATATGTGGATATCGATGAATTTACTGTTCGTTTAAGTGTTTTTAATTATATCCATACTCCTATCTATTGGGAACATTGCATATCAAATCTAAAGAGATCCAGATTTTATAAGCTGATTTGTTTCAACAATGTAACGTTTGAAATTGTATTTTGAATTTTTAAAGCATGTTAAAGCTTTAAACAAAGCAATAACTTGTTATACGTGTTTAATCAAGAAATATATTAGTTATTCGTGGAGCCTGCTCGATATGAAATCGAGATCCTGCATTGTACGCACTCAGCTAATTATTTGATTAAATGAATGCTGCTTATTTCCCTACCTTTTCTGAGTTTTTATCACTTCAAACTGAAAACATACAAAAAATTGAAATTGCTAATCAATACTAAACACTGCATACACGCAAAAGCTTTCTAAACATAAAAAAACAGCTCTGCTTGATATCCAAACTAAAGCAGGAATTTAAATCCAGTTAATAGCTAATGTTAAGTGTGTATCTTTAAGCTTTAATTTACCACAAAAAAAATGATATTTTCAAACCAAAATTATCGCAAGCAAGGAAAACCTCCTTACCACACTGCAACAGGACAGTTTTAATGTTGAAAGAAGATAGATGCTTCGTAAAGTTATTTTTAGCCTCACATTCCACTAAGTTTAGCTTTTCTCAGAATGAATCAAACAATCGGTGACGAAGAACAAGAGAGAGAGATGCCAAAAAAAAAATCTCAAACGGATGATGAATTTTGCTGATAAGAAAACAAACCAAAGATAATTGGTTTGTTTCTCTTACCAAAAATACTTTTGATACACATTTTCTTGCCACTTGTCAAACTAAAGCAAAATTTTTTCATCAAAAAAATTATTTGGTTCACTTTTACTCCTTGCAATCCATTATCTATCATAACGTCTCACCTTTGATTGAGTGTGTTGCTTCCCTGCAGATCAGAGAGAGGCATGCGAGGGTTCCTTCGGTTCACACCTGAAACACAGCGCAGAGTCTCTAGAGCACAGAGCCACACAGCTCGGGAGAACCCATGAGAAGACTAATCGAGAACAAAAGAGGTTATAACAACAGGATATGTGATGGAGCTCAGGAGAGCAGGAGGATGTAAAGAATGCATGCTTCTGTTAATCAGTTTATCACACAACATAGAGAAGGTACTCACACAGACAAACGCCACCAAGAGACCCTCGTACGCTACCCCTAATCAAGCTAAGTGATCTACTGAAACTAAAGCATCGGTTTCAATGCAGCACTTAACAAGATGTGTGGCTTTTGATTACAACTTAATAACATTTAAAATATCCAACTTCATATTTGTCATCTCTAATTTCATCCTTTTTTCACACCTAATGAAATTTTTTTCAACTAAAGAGTTCCATTCAAAAATTGAGGTTATCATGGAAGTGAATGGAGCTCTTGCAGTAAACGAGGGAGAAAATAACATGCAATCTGTTGCTGCATAAAAAGTAAGAAATGGATGAAAGCCAATGTTTTTCCTAATCTTTCACTTGTTCAAAATCATAATTTGATACGTAACTAAAAATCATGTTTATAATTTCCCTTTATACTGAAAATGAGTCATTTTGTAGAGGTTTTTATTTGCTTTTTTCATTAACATAAATGATCAATTTAGCTATATTACAGTTGAACTCCGATATAAAAAAATGGAAGTTTTGGTCAGTGCTGAGGTTGTTGCCCAGGGAGTTTGGTAAAGTATTTTTATTAATTTACAAAGCATTTTTCCAAAATATGTGTGAAAATAAGATCACACACAAAATCAAGCGGGAGTGGACAAAAATATTCCCAACAACAGAAGGGTTATTATTTTTTAATTGCTGTAATGTAACAAAACATGACATTCAGCGTTACTGTTAATGCAGGGTTTTCACATCTATATTTTGAGCTCTGAGGTTTTTTGTGTATTTGTAATAATCAGATTTTTGGGGAGTTATCCGCTTATTTCACGCACATTAGCAAACTGAAATGAACATATATCTATGGGAGTACAACATGATAAATAAAAAAATCTTAAGCAGCTTGACTTTGGTTTATGGTGTACATTTACATTTACATTACATTCATGCATTTGGCAGATGCTTTTGTCCAAAGCAACTTACATTAGGGGAGAGACAATATGCAATTTGTTACACTAATTTATTTACAAATAAAATAATTGTTGTTCAAGAAAAAAAATTTCATCACATTGTGTTACTTGTTGACAGTTATGATAAAATATAACTACCAACTTTATTTTAAAAGAAAACATACCAATAACATCACGTCTGGTGTGTTTCAGTAAACTAATGGTAACCGTTTGAATGTATTTATTAACAAATCATCATAATAATAAGAGAGCGCTGAACGCCTCATGACTTCACATGAGTTTCCAATGTGTGAATTCTCATCTGAATCAATTTCCTTTTTTATGGATAAAAACAGATATTTTTAAATATAAACTTACACTGTTCTGTACTTGATGAGTGCTTTTTGTAGATGGTATAGTGTCTACCATCAAGTGTATTATTGAGCTGGATTATTCTCATAGCTCTGCACATTTTTTGTTTAACCATCATAAAACACACCTGTGGTACTAATTAGGGTTCTCTGATTGGCTGAAGCTAGAGTAGTAAAGCCCTTATTCGTTAAGTGAAATTTATATAAAGACTTAGACTTGATTTGGAGATTTCCAGGGAAAATCTGATTATTTTATGAGCATTGTAACTCCAACACCAGAGCAACGAGAAGTTGAGTTATGGTGAATGAAGCTTGAGATGAACTATCGCATATCTCAAACTTATTTTTTCCTAAATTATTTCCTCTTTCTTCTCCCTCAGTGGCTCAGTGGTTCGAACAATCCTGATGATTGCGGTTCATAAATCAAAATAAAAAAATTTTTCTGGCTTGTCCAGAGATAAAATTTACTTGTATGGCACTTCTCAGTTATCATTTTAACCACAGATTTTCTACTTTCCTCTCACAATATGAAGACATGTAAATGAGGAGATTTGGTTACTACTTTGTCCATAAAAATATGTTTTTTTTATCTTTGTTTTGTTTTGTTCTGGCATTGTGAGTAAATTCTTAGCTTAATCTGCAGGTTTACATGTCATTTTTGATTCACTTTTGTTTTAAGAATGGACCATTGTGATGTATGGATTAAAGCATAAATCTTACAGTTTAAAACTGATATATGAAAATACTTTGTTTTATCCTCACAGCATGTATTAAAAAGCTGAAAGTTTATGGGTTAACTACAAGCAAAGACCGACACACTTTCGATGTTGGAAAGATACAGGAAATGAAGTAAGGAGATGTTTGGGGGGGTACTAGGACTAGCGGTAAAAATACAAAGCTGCCCATGTGCAGTTGTACTTGTTCAGCTCACTTACCACAAAAATAAGTAGCAGGTCTTTTGTATCATTTGTTACTTTTATGATCTAATCTAACATTTGTAAGTTAGCATATTTTCAGACTCACTTTACATAAAACCCTAGATTTCTAGTTATGTCACAAAACTAATGCTCCTAATACAGGTAACCACATATCAATCGATCTACCTCCATCAAGACCGCTGTCCTCAGAGGGAAAGAAAAAGGAGTGTGTGCTGTGAGCCGGAGGGGTCGAACAGGGGCTCCAGTGAGGGGACAGCGGAGGGCTGCATGAGAAGCATGCATGCTGGACTGAGGCCATGCAGAGCACTGTTAGTGAGAGACACAGTGATGTCATGCAGGACAGAGAAAGGGAGAGCCAGAGACATGACAAGAAAGCTTTCCAATTGCGGATATGTGTAAGCAGGAAAAACAACCCCAAAATAGTATGTCTTTTATTATTTACACATACTCGTGCCATGTTCATGTGACTCTGATGGTTCAACTCTACACCAAAAAACTGTGCTGTGGTATTCCCAGAGGAACCTCACCCCTGACTAAATATCATATAAAAATAGACATAAAACAGAGAAGAACTTGTTTTGTTCAGGTAGCCATCTATTAAATATTATGCATTTAGTATTTTACATATTGTGTATTAAATGGGAATTGGACAATATCAGTATCAAATATTCCTTCACATTTAGCTATAATGATTTTATGCATTGCAAACGTAAAGTGTAATAGTACTTTATCCTGTGACGTACTGCTACAGGAGTTTAGCTGCACTTTTGCTTGCAATGGCATGAAAAAGAGCATTTATGACAATTAGTTCCTCGAATACATTAGAGATCCAGTGTGTAATTTAAAGAGACTTAGTGCGGTGGGTATTATGAAAGTGAAAAAAAAACAATCAAAAAAACTAAATAACAATTCATTACAGGAAATTCGAAAACATGTCAACAATTCAGAACACAACGACAAATGTGAAAACAAAACAATTTAGAAATTACATACGACATTTCAAACAAAACGAAAAGGGATCGTACCAGTTCATAAATGACAACTTGGTGTTTATTTTATATTCAATTATTACAAGCGTTTCATACAAATAGGGTTTTTTTCATTTTGAGGAAAGACATTGTTATGCAGTAATTGTGAAAATGAAAGCACTCCATAAAGTGTCTTTGCTAGTGCTTTTTCATGTAAAAATGTTAACAGCGCCAAGTTATCGGATCTCAAATGGTACCATCCTTTTTCGTTTTGGTTGAAACATCATTTTGCTTTCTGCAATTGTTCATTTGCTTTCAAATTTGTCGATGTGGTTTCTAAATTTTTGTTTTGCTTATCAATAACTTGTTTTTTTTTTACTTGTTATTTGGCTTTCATAATTGTGATTTGTTTTGCATATCTCGGCCACCATACTACTTAATACTTTAGGAACAATTTTATCAGGAACAAAACTTATTTTGGTTTAGTTTAAATTGATGCACTTCGCTGGTGAGGTTTTATAACATTATAATATAATCCCTAGCAAATTATGTTTTGTTTTACTTCATTTTGATGAGCCATGCACCTGCTTCTTGGTTCATCTGTCCCACCTGCTATTCTTTGTTGATGTTACCCCTCACCTATCACCCCGTTTTCTCCTCACTGATGCTGTTTGTGTATTTCGCAGTTATCTCCAGGTTTTTTTTTTAGATTTATGTTTATTTGTTTTGGTTGGCCTTTTGTTTCTCTGGATTTTATTTAATAAAGATGACTTTAAACTGTCATGCATTTGGGATCCACATTTCTCTCCAGGCCAGTCGTGTCTGACTAATTATTGTTCCATAATCAAGTAATGACTTCTCTTTTCAATCTTTGTCTCTGTAATTGGAATCCATTCAAACCCTATAAAACAGCCCAAAGTGGGTGATCTGCAGATTAATTACTTACGAGAAGGTTTACTGCTCTTTGTGTTAGAGTTTTGACTGATGAAATCAGGATATAATGATTGTCTACTTCAAGAAGAGACAACAATTCAATATCAGATTAAGTATGTGTTCTGAATGTTTTTGTGTTCTGTTATAGAGAAGTGATACCTACTACTATAATTTACTTATACTAAAATTTGACACAGTTTGGGAACCACTGTTATAGAGACACGATCATGACGATCACATTTCTCTTTGTTACAATTTAACCCTTTCTACTGATGAGGATTATCCATGAAATCCCAATTTTAAAAAAAAAAAAATGGTTACGATTTGGCCCTACCACATTGAATCACTTGAGTCACATGGACTGATCAGCATTAACATCCATTTGAATGAGTGGTAGTGTTGAACCAATGTAACAACATGAGAAGGAATTTGGAATTTGAAAAGTCTCAGCCCACAGTGCCAGAGATGAGGAGATTAGATGAATAAAAAGGTAGCCTTACTGTGTTTCTCCTCTTTGCACCTCTGCAGGATCTCTAAGCTTCTCTGATGCACAGGGTGATGCAGAAAACTAAAGTTATCCACCGTTTTCACAACGGGGGCGCCAGCGTCATGCCCTTAGGAAGCCAAAATTTTTTTTTAATAAAAAACAATTAGAGGGAGAGAGAGAGAGAACAGACAAGTTAGATAGGGAGAAATTAATTGTGTTGCTCTACAAGATATTTCAAGCAAAGCCAAATGTTGACATCAGCATGGAGACAGGTAAAAAACTATACCAAAGTGATTTGAGGTGGACACTTAAAATCAAGTACAGAAAAGGATTGACGAGGAGGGATATTACTGCAGCACTCATGGGTTACTAGAGACGTTTCAAACACTAGTTCAAGCATTAAAACCCTGATGATTGACTGTTGAACATTAGAAAGAAAAGCTTACAGACACAGAGAAGCTGATAGAAGAGCAGCAGCATTCAAGCAAGACGAGGAGAACTAAGAATGCTGTAATGGCATTGTTTATATATAACTTAAACTTATATAATATATAACTCAGGAATTAAAATCATCTCTGTGAAGTTGGCCCCAACACTAGCAATAAGATAAATTATTTAGTGTTGTGTAAATGTGTAAAAATGATCAAAGAGAAATCTGACTGAAACAGCTTTTTCTAATGTAGGAAAACATTCCAGACATTAACTAAATAAAATAATCCAAGACCCGCATTTGCAATTTTAGGGGCAGAGCAGACTAATGCTTGCTTGTAAAACTAATGCAAAAATGTAAATTGAATTAATGACTTGATTCTTATGGAATGACCCCCAACGATCAGAGCGAGTCGTTCAATAAAGCCCATACCTCACAATGCATTGCTTGCATAAAAATCTTCTTTTGTGTTTAAAAGTGAAACTCATATTGAAACTGTTGTTTAATGCCCCTGACAGTGTCACTGCTGTTGTCCCCTGAGCTCCATCCAAGGGCTGCATCAACATTAGACAGCAGAGGTGTGACGCAAGCTAAAATCTCTCTGCAAAAATGCCATCCGAGCAAACTTTCACAATTTAGCTCATCTAGCCTTATGACTGCCTTAACTAATGTCTTTTTTTTGGTGTTCCAGCAGAGCTTTGAAAGTAGTTAAGCTAAAATGACAGTAACAGTAGCATGTTTCTCATTGCTGTTGCCATGAACTTGTATTGAACTGTGACACCTTAACCAAAGTACCTACTGAACCCTGATGACTGTTACACTCCCAGTCATGAAGAACTTTAAGCCTAGTGTTTTAACTTCCAGTATGTACTGGTAGTCCACTATAACTTAATTACATTCTCCAATACATTTTGTTGAATGTCACTCTATATTCAAATATTTTTGTTGATAGATGTGCAGCACCATTCCATATACCATAATGCACCAACCATGTGAGCAGAATAATGGCCATGGAACTCACCGCTGCATCTCTCCACATGTCTCTTCCCAGCATCCCTGAAGGCCACCATAGCCCTGAAATAGGCCCTGAGCACAGCCCAGCGGAAGGTGGCCACCGGGTCGATCCCTATAAGGCCACAGATGAAGGCGTTCTTGCTGCTCTTAAGGAGAGCGACGATGTCGGGCCGCATGTGGTCCGTGTTCTTCTCTCTGAAGTCCTGGAATATACAGACAGTCAGAGAACTGGATGCTATTGTGTTTGGCCTACAATACAAGCTCAACCACTCAAACATTAGAGAGGCCATGTTATGCAACACCAACAGAGGCTTTATAAGAGGATCAGCTCCTCATGACTGTCAAACTCTGCTAGCATTCCTTCAGCTGCACACTTTCATTCTTCATTGGTTGTTAAAATACTAGTTTTGTTTTAGTTTTTTTTGTTTTAATCCAAACACTAAATTCAAACACTACCACAGTAATATTATACTATGTGAGTAGTGAACTAATATAACATGATAGTTTCCCTTTTGAAACAAATTATTAAAATAAACCGATTAACATTTTTACAGTAGTGCTATGAAAAAATGTATTAGCTGCTAAAGATTAGTTACATTAGATATTTGACATAAAAAACAACCATTTCTCTATCTGTCAAACTAGATTTTGGTTGGCAATGAATAAATGATCCAGAAAGGGATCACTGTTGTTTTGTGTGCAGCTGTATCCAGCACTGACCTTCACTCCATACTTGACTTTCCCTGCGTAGTGTTTGATGATGAAGGCTGGCTCCATGACTGCAGGAAACTCGATGTAGCGATTTCCTTCATGCTGCCGCTTGAACTTGTCCAGCAAAGTCTGATTGGTGGCTTGTGGAAAGCTGCAAAAGACAAAGTTTAGATTTTTTTTATTTATACAGTCTAACCCTTCACTTGACACTTTAAAAAACAATGACAGCGGATTTATATTATATTTCTATTTGTTCAACAGCTGATAAAAACTATTAGCTTTGGAATATCTGGAGCTTGATTGATTAAAAACAACAACAGGAGTTGAGCTATTTTTATATGGCAGGGGCCTTATGTAATGAACTTGGTGCAAATATATTACTAAATTATTGCATATACACAAAGTATACACCAAACTGTCTACACCAGTCAGTATGCAGATTCTCTTTGTAAATATTAGTTTTGAGCTCAGAAAAAAAACCTATCCAGTTCTCCTAACTCATTAACATGCATTTAAATATGTTAATAAGTGCACTTAAGAATAAAAAAAGATGGCAGAAATTAGCAAAGAAACCCAGAGGAGTTTAGAGAGAGTTAATATCAGACAGTTTTGTTAGCAGACTTTTATGAATAACAGAATTATAGAGATTACAGCAGGTGTTAAATCAAAAACATGACTATAAACTATTTTTTAAAAGAAGCTGTCTTTTTTTCCTCCAAATTATTGGAATAGCTCATCGGAAAAAAAGTCAGATTTTATAAACAATAATATTTTCAGTCATTAACAAGGAAAAGTAACTTTTGTAGGAAATTAGCTTTAAAAACAAAAACAAACATTAACTTCGGAAATGGAAAAACTTCTGAAATTGCTTTTTTTAATCACAAGTCATGGGTATAAAACAGCTCAAGAGTTTCTCTTCATGGCCCGTTCAAGACCAAATAACCCACACACACAAAACATTTACACCAGTTGTGTTTTGTGCTTATAAAAAGCATTAATCCACATCAGCTTCAATGTTACTCAATCTGAGCACAAATATAAAAACTGACTTCAGTTTTTCACACTGTAGATAAGCACACATACATTATCTTCATAATATATAAACATTTGTGTTTTTTATATATATATATTCTACATTCATTCTAGTGTCAAGGTCAAATGAAAAAAAAGACATTTTAAGACTTATCTAATAGTCTGGTCAATATCTGGCAATCATCTTTATGATTTTGAGCATTTACCAATGTTCACAAGCGTTTTACTCAATTCTGGAAACTCTAACCATCACTTTTATGATTTTAAGTATATATTAGCAATTTTTCAGACTATGTCAACACTAACCATCATTTAAAAATAGTATTTAGCATCTAGCAAAACCGAGGAAAAAAATCATATCAAATGAGTTTCTTAAATAGATGAATTGTGAAATTTTTTTAAGACCTAGAACTTTGAAATTAAGACTTCAAGGTGTTAAATGTGGGCTTTAAAATTTGAGACTTTTTAAGACAATGCGGAAACCCTGTAGATTTACATTTTAGATTTAGAAAACAAACTAAAGAACATATATATTATGGCACACAAATTAAACTAATTGCTGCTATCACACATGCAAAGACCCCTTTAAACACCCTTTTAAACTCAAAGCGAGGCCAGGAAGTGCAAGGTTTATTAAGATGAGCAAGGTGCAGAAGATAAGCTTCTAGGAGTTTCTAGAGCCTGTGCTGTTCTCCTTGGCTCTGAGAGGAATAAAACTGCTGCCAACAGAAAGTCAACACTGCCACAGGAAGAGGAAGAGAAAGAGAACACAAAGAATTCTAGCAGCTCGGGTTCCAGCTATTAATAGAAGACAGAAAACAAGGTTTTTACAGTGATGAGGCATTTGGTTGCTTCTTTGGTCAGATGATGTCAGATTTAAATGCTGTGTATGTTATAGGCACACCACACTGGAAAAACCAGTATCTAAGCAAAGCTGAAAATGCTTACATTTAGATAGAATATCTTGATTTTTTATATTTTAGGAAGGAATTTCTAGTTCAACTTTTAGATTATTCTGAGCTTATTTTGAGAACATATCACTTACATTTCCTATAGGAGAAAAAAATATGCTTAGTCCAGTTATTTATTTTCTTGAATTTGTAAAACAAGCTGTTGATTTTGCCACTGATATTAAATCAAGAACTTTTTACAAAATATTGTTAATGACGTCTCATTTTAAAAAATCAATGTTAAACACTGATAAAAGCACTCATCTTGGAACAAGAAAAAAAATCTTAAATTTAGTTCTTCTTAGATCAAGAAAACTATCTGACAGTGGAGTAAGAATTTAAAGTCTTGAAATAAGACTCAAATGCTTGTGAAAAGAAAAAAAAAGAAGAAAAATAATCTACACTGTAAATAAATCATAAATCCCTAAAACCTTAATGGAACTATTTACACACAACACAATAAAAACCAGCACAAAAGTATCGTTTAGATTTAAAATCATTAACATTAGACTGTCTTCCAGTTGTGTACTAACTTTGATGGGAGAGTTCTGTACTTAAAACAAAAATTCTTCTTAAATCAAGCAATATAAATTGCCAATGGGTTAAGCAAATCTGACTTGGCAAGAACTCTTAAAATTAAACTCTTAAAATGTCTAGCTGATTATTAATGCTGTTGGATCTTAAAAATAGACAAAAATTCTTAAAACAAGTCTTTCCAAGCTGTGAAACTGCACTGAAAATATATCTATATATTTTATATGAAAAAATGTATCTAGTCACTAGTGCCCTTAAAACGAAACAATAGTAGAGCTCAGTAATGTTTATCCACATATTTATGCCACAGCTCAACCAAAAACAAGCAATGTGTTATTTAGTTGTTTAACCCTTTAACTTTATTTTTTAAAACAGACTCGAAAAAACACAAAAAATGAATAAATTATGGGTCAAGAAACAAACATTTATGTGACAAAATAGTTACATTGAGGTTGTACATGTTTTTTGGTACACATAAAAACTATTATATTCTTAAAATATGGTTTTTAGCGTACTTTAGAACCAATTTTGTTAAATTTAACCAAAAAATTATATAAAAACAATGTGAAAGTGAAAGAGGGCCAGGCGTACTTGCACTCTTCGTCCAGTAGGTGGAGCAGCGCTGTTGGCTTCTTACTGATGAGGTTGATGCAGCTGGTGTTGTCAATGTAATCAATGTTATGCCAGGCAATGCCTTCCGCTCTGTACTCCTCCTGAAACACAGCACAACCATACGTATATTCATCACGGAGAGCCTCACATCCATTTTTTACTGAAATACCTTCTGTGGCTTTTATGCATGTTTCAGAAAGCATTTAGCCATAAGTCCAATCTCCTATTTCACAGTCTTCAGTTAACAAAAATCTATATAAGCATTTCATCACATCTTAAGGTAAAAATGCAACATAACATGAAACATCATTATAAAGTTACTACCGGTGCAATTTTTTTTATTTTGTTTTATTTCAAATTTTGTTTCATCTAAGTTTTGACAATAAAATGCATTTTACTTGAGATTTAATCCACGGAAGTATGCAGTGTTGGAGTTTTATTTAGTAGAATAATGCACTTAAAACAAGTTAAACACATTACATTTGCTTTAATAATGACAGGTCTCAAAAAAAGCAACTGGTGGATGGAGTCTTGTTATACAGAACCAAACAAATTCAAATTGTATTTGTCAAATAAAATGAGTGAGTGCTCAAAGAAATTACATTCCCGATTGTTCCTATGGGAGAGAGAGAGAGAGAGAGAGAGAGAGAGAGAGATAGATTATTTGTAGGGTAAAATGGATGTTCTATTTTCTTACAGATTGTTTTAATTTTATTATCATTCTGTTTTTCAAAGGGAAAACTTGTCGCAGAAGAAAACTAAAACAAAACATTAAACTTTCTTTTATTATAATACTGTCATCTACAAAAGTGTTCCAATAAAAGCTTACAAATAATCATGCTATGAGTTCATATTGTGCTGTTTTATTATGAGGGTGCCATCTTTACTCTGAAAAGAGGAGATGATGTCAAATGAGATCCATAACACGAATAACATTAAAACATATAAATATATATTTGTTTGAAATAAAAATAAAAAATGTTTTTTGACATAAGGAGTGACATAAGAACTAAGATAGTGATGGAAGCAATATCAATAATAGGGTTAGTAGAAGGGTCACGCAAAGAAAGGAGCAACAGCAAATGTTCTCAAGGGTCAAATTGAGCAGGTGTTCCGTTTGTGAATATCTCTTTATATCATCACACCTGAGCTAGGTGAACTGCAAACGTTTTAGAGAAAATGTTTGCAAACCTGTTAGTTACCACACGGTGCAAAATCCTTTTAATCCTTTCCACAAAAGGAAAACACAACTTTTTGATGATGACGTTTCATGATAACTAATTCCCCGCTGAGTCTAATCTTACTCAAAGTCTAATAATTTCATACCCTAAATAAAAAGGAGAATGTCAATCAGGCGTTTCTCAAATTCTTCCAGTTACATGCAAATATCACTATAACCTGTAGCAAATAAAAGTACTCCCAACAAGCCGGCCAAGCTTTTTCAAGTCCCTATGGAGGAGACTTCCTTTAGTCCAGCCAGAGGTTTTCGTGCTCTTTGCGGTTTAATAAAATGAAAGACATTCTTAACATTTTGCAGCTTATTTTTTCTTCTCTGCTGTTTCCGTAAAGCGCTGGGAAAATAAATGAAACAATAAAGGATCTAATCCCTAAAGGTTTCCATACAATAAGAGGATACTTTCTGCTTCTGCCTATTAAAAGGTAAAAGTATAAAATCAGCAGAACAAAGCTAATAATCTATGCTCTTCGTTCCACTTCCTGTGTCAGGAAGAGGAAGAAAAGAGGGATTAGAAGTGGAAGAAACCTTTTCACTGGAGAATCTACAACATAAAAAGTCAAATATAAAGCCATCATAAAAGAAACGCTCAGAAAGATTGATTCCTGGGTTTTTTTTTGCAGCTGCGCTTAAAAGGGAAATTGGAAAAAAAATTTAACCATAAAGATATCATTAAACTCTTTATAGGCCAACTAAATATATATGATAATTATATTGTGTTGCATCACCTACATTTTTAAAAAGAAAAATTTTGTTTGTACATATTCTAGTACAGATATTATTTCAACTAGACACATTTAATGTGTGAAAAGGTGGGTACAGTTGCTAACGGCTAAAAAAAAATTCTGTGTTTGAATTTCCATGCTTTTTGCTAAAATTTTCAGAATATTACAAATATAAATAGTGCATGAAATTCTGGATATTTTGTACATTTTCAAGTTAAACGCTTCCATTTACAACATTTTTATTGATAAACTAAGTATCGTTTTAACCAGCACATTAATAAAATAAATTTAAACTTCACCTCTACTGGTTTTTCTTTTCAGCATTGTGAAATCTAATGCTCTTCAAATGTTTCCATCACAATCATCAATTCCTATGACAGCTGTTAGTTTATTTTGCAAATAAGGCCATACATATTTTAAGGCCATACATTAAGACACATTTCGCTTTTTCCATTCACCACTCCTTTCAAATTAATCTTCACACAATGCATTTTAAAAAGCAATCAGCTCACAATCCTATCATGGACTTGATTAATAGGGATTCTGTGTGCTTGTAACATGAAGCACCAGAAAAAGCACACAAATATACTTCAAATCAAATATAACACCTTAAATCCAACCCATGATTGGATGAAAAACAGGCCCATTAACGGACTGATGAAAGCATTTGTGGTGTGCTGATTGGCTCCATGACTGCTGTAGAAATAAGAATCAGATGGCAAGTATCCCAGGCAGTTCTCATATACGCTCCAAGCAGCCAGTAATCTAGCCCCAACATTCCTCTACAGCTAGAACAACAGCTGTATTTTTATGATTCCTATGAGTCGTATTATTCGTCACTAGCTTTGACATTCCTAATCACTCCAGGGGGGTTGAAGTCAACTGTTTAAGTTTCGTTCTGGTCATTTCTAATCCACCTTTTAGTCTATTTTTGACTCTCTAGTGGTGGTGCTTTTCTGACCAAGAAACAGCTGATCATGCTGCCTGTCAGCTGCAATGTAAAATGAAACAACATTTCTCTCAGCTTAAAAATATGTCTCTATTTTATCTGAAATTATTTTCATTATGAATGTAATTAATGGCAAATTGCTCACTCATTGTTGTACATTAAGAATCAGAAACAGAATCAGCTTTATTGCCAAGTGTTGACTTCTCCAAAACAAAAGCAAAAATAGAAGAAAACAACACCCAGTTTTTATGTTTTGTTCAGTCAATAGTTCACCTGAATAGTTCATCTACCTGAAGAACTGATATTTAAAAACTGATTTAAATTTGGAATATAGATTAAACATTTTAATATATCAAACATCTTAAACAATTTGGTTTTCTTTTAAAATAAATGTTTAATAATTCACATAACAGCAATAATGTTGACAACTAGTATTTTTTCTTTAATAAAAATCAGTTGATATAGTCTGGTTAAAAAAAACCTCCAACTGAATTTCATTCGATACAGAGGCTCTGGACTTGAACCATTGGTTTTCATTTTCTTCCTAGAGGAGAGCATTCTGTCAAAGTTTAGCACAATTGGATCTGCCTTTACCCAATCGCTAACGTCTAGTCATGAGATAGTCAATGTGTCAGGAAATTAAATGATCATAAAGCTACAGTCGTACTGACATTACAAATCATGTAGCGTTGATCATTAATCCTCACTTTTAATGTTTTACCTAATCGATGACTAGGCCATCATTCCTCTCCATTTGGGGTTCAATCGCCAAGACTGTGGGCTCTCAAAGATCAAGATGAAGCCATCAGTCATAAAAGTCATGGTCCACATCGAGCTGACCAGCATGGAATCTTTATTTCTTAGCCTTCTTTAATTAGTCTTCCATTAGCACAAAAAGAAGGGAAACAACAACTACAATGGTGGGCTCTATCTTTTGGCCTAGCTTCATCTTTTGCAACAATCAGGGTAAGTCAATTAAACTTTTTCTAAACCTTATGGAAAGTATGTGCAGGACATCTTTACGACAAACAAAATGTAATACACATTATTCTTGCTCAAAATTTAATTTGGCAAAATTGCTACAACTGTCTGAACAGCAAGATTGATTACAAATCCAACCTAGAGTGCACGAAGGTGACATCTTCTTTCACAAACACTACCCTGTTAGCTAATTGACATGGTAGAATTCATACTGGAAACATGAAGCTCAATTCAGGCCATCTGTACAAAATTAAATGTATTGGGAGAGGCTGGTTTTAACCAGGTTACATTCAATTGTAAGTAAAATAAACTGTTTTAATAAAGCACATTTAGAACAGCAGAGATGACAGCAGAGGTCTGAACTCTGTTGGTTGAGATTTCTTCACCCTATGTTTTTAGAAAGTGAGCACTGATAAATCCATTTAGATAGCCTCAACATCTCACATCACAGCCTGCACATACCAGCGAGTCATCAAAGGATCTGAGCTTCTCATAGCAGAGCGTAAAATCAGCAGCTACTAGTAGGTTTATTTTCAGTAAAACATTGACCAGGAGAAAAAAAACGATCAGGAGGAAAATCCTCATGCGAGTGCACCAGTTTACAGAGCATTTAGCATTTCATCTGTCGAGAATGAACTCTCATTTACAAATCTGCATAAACACTTCACAATAAAAGTCAGTGATTTATGGGGGATTTGTACTTTGAACAAGCAAATCTGTCAGACTGAGAGTATCAAACTTGAATGCTGAGCAGCCTCGAAACTTTAACGTACAAACCCTCTGAGAGCAAACATACACTTTGAGCTGCATCACAAAGGAACAACTTTGACAGGCTGTCATTACCAGTGATTGGTTTCCCTGAGAGAACAAGCTCATTGAGAAAACAATCATTATTACAGAGACACATTTTTTTTTGTCTATTGGCGTGCAGCACCAAGTTCATAGTAGCTCATTTTCAAATGACTGACAGAGTGTGAAAAAGCTAAACATAATGACAGTGTAACTCATACAAGCACACAAAACAGTCATGCATATTTTCAGGCCACAGACGTCTCAGTTTTAACACTTCCTTATCTCAAATTACAAGCTAGTGTTTTGTTGTGTTAACAGTCAACTGTTTCTATTAATTAATTTATTTGTATTTTTTTATTTAGGCTGAGTATTCTGGAGAAAGCAGGCCATTCTATGTTTTTACTAGCGCCAGACTAGATTACTGTGACTCACTTTATGTGAGAACTGCTCAAGCTAGTGTTTGTGTACACTTCTGGGTCAGTCAGCACAAAAGTTCTTCATTGAGATGAGCTGCATTAGTGATTTATCTGATTGGTTAGTGGGTGGTGCTATGGCCAATGGGCATCACTACAACCATTTAGCCATTTTGAGCTCCCAGAGAGAGAAATAGGCTTATATAAACAAACATGAACCAATCAAACATGACTTGAGGCATGTTTTGATGAGAGAACAACACTAAACCATGTAAGAAATGTCTGAAAATCGAGTTTACATGATACGACACCTTTAAGATGAACCTTTTCAATTATGCATTTTGTTTGTTTTCTATGTCTTTAGTTTTCTTGATTTAAAAAACTTTATATATTTAATTGTTTATTTATGTTTTGTGTCGCCACCAACCCTTATGCTCTTCTATTGGTCAGTTCCAATCCTGATCCTATGGGTCAGACAATACTTATAAAGCCTTCCCTGAAGCGTTCCCCTTCTCTTTACGCACACTTTTGATTTTGTGTTGGTGTCCTAAATTTGTGAATATTTTCGTGTTGCTTTTTTTGGCAGTGTATTTTTATGGCCATGGCTCTCCTCCGCTACCATCCGCTCTCCTCCCACACCACTTCCCCCGACACTTCGCCTCAATGCTTCACTCAAAAAAAGTGAGGTTTATTGTTTTTCATTTATTTTATTATGTTATCTTTTGTTTTATTATATAGCAGATTTCTTATTTGTACTTTAAAGAATTGAAGAATACTACTTAATTTCATTTTTTGTGTGTTTCTGTGTGGCTTGGAATGGATTAGGCATTTTAAATGTAAAACTTGCTTCAACATTCAGAAATTCGAGAATACGAAGGACAACCCAGAACAGATTAAATTTCGTATCTCAAGGTATCAATGTATTTGCCTGTTTTAGAAGACAAACAAATACATTCTTTCATGAAATTTCATTATTTCAAACTGCTTTATCTTAAATCATTATAATGATGATTCAGAGATTATTTGCTCAATAGAAAGAAACACAAACACATTGGAACGCATGTGCCTTTCCATTAGTGCTTTGTTTTGCTACCCACACCTGTTTCAATCAACCTTGTACTTACACTTTAGGTCAAAACACATCTACCTGAATATTCGGTGAGAAGTTACACGTGTGAACATACCTCGATCAGAAATGCACGAAAAAATCATATCTAATTGCAAACCTTTACAACAAAGACACAAAAATAGAGCAAACTACACTTTTAAACATACTTATTGATGTATTCTGATTATTTTAAGTGTTAACTGTTTCCAACAAAGAAAACGATTCACTTTGTAAAGAGTCAGATTCATTCTTCTCCTGACCGACTCATCAATACCCGTGAACGCCAACCATTGACAATGAGCGTCACTGCATCTATTTTAACAACAGCTTGCAAAATGCACCGCACAGAGAAGCCATCCAAAGATTTGTACAATTCTCAGTTCGGATTGATGTGTAGCTTCCTACAGAACAAGCAATAAAATATTGACTATTGTGGCTATAATGGGCTAAAGGCCTGTTTGTTTTGGTGATTTGGAATCTTATCACTCGTTTCCAGAGGGTGAAACAGAATCACAAAAATACCTGTTCAAGCTTGAAAATATGCTGGTTGAAATAGTGCTGAAGTCTCTCATTGGCAAAGTTGATGCAGAACTGTTCAAAGCTGTTGCTCTCGTAGTCTTCGAAGCCAAAGATATCGAGAACCCCGATGGATAGGATCTAAAAAGATGACGTTTAGAGGTTAATTTAAGCAGGAGCTTGTAGCACAGTGACAGTATTTCCACCACAGACAACAGCAAGCATCACCACACAAACCCTCAACAGAACCTTCTGATTCAATGTCCCCAGCTGCTAGAATAATATTCCAAATGCTATGTTCATGCCAAAAGCGTATTAAACGCATTTTGATTTTACTTATGAGAGAGCTTTTAATATTGCTGTGCCAAACAACTTCACCATCTAGCAGATAAACTACAAATTATACCTACTGAAACAGTAGGTTTAATGGTATTTCAGGTGCTGGTCATATGATTAGAGTGTTACTTTTATTTATTTTAGTATTTCCGGTTTCCAGGTTTCATTAGTTGTCAGTTACAAAAGAATTAATAAAATATTGAGTTTTTGAGGATAGAGTTACTGAACAAATTATTTCAGTAATTTAATACTAATAACTTGAGCAGACTCTGTAAGTACTGTAATGCATCACCTGCACTTCCAAATACTGTCAGTCTTAGGTAAGATTTGTTGGATTAACTGATTTTTTCTCGAATGGGCCA
This sequence comes from Danionella dracula, assembly GCA_900490495.1. Classification (NCBI taxonomy): domain Eukaryota; kingdom Metazoa; phylum Chordata; class Actinopteri; order Cypriniformes; family Danionidae; genus Danionella; species Danionella dracula. Next base: position 1,510,921 of record UELW01000456.1, read on the forward strand.
ATGAAAGCTAGGTGATCAGCATCAAACTTCTCTGAGGTTACATGAACGAACTGCATTCTAACCAGGGTGTAATCCTTCAAGGGGAGTTCATGCTCTCCTCATGTGGGTTTCTTCTGCTCTGGGTGATCTGTTTTTATTTCCTTCCATACCACGAATTAGCTGAAAAAAGGTGAATTAGTTCATGTACATTGTCCACAATTTTGGTCTTTAAAATACACTAATGATTCATTAATTCTCCAAATGCATTAATCAGTTACTGGTTTCAACCTCACAATACAACTAAACCACTTCTATTTAATTGTTCACATTACACAAATGGTCTTGCTCAACAATAACGACCACCTTCTAATTATTTATGCACATATTTAACAATCTAATACATAAGAATTTATCTAAATGTAATAATGTGCAAAGCTTTTTTGAGGCTACTGCGAAAAATGCTACATCAATACATTTTAATTGATTAATTTAGCAGCCTAGCCTTGGGTAAACCCCACACTTGGTTTCTCCTCTACATGTTAAGCATGATCACAATGATACCTACAATTGGTTAAAAAAAAAAGCACACAATTCTGCCAAAGTATAATATTTTAACATGCGCACATTTTGTGTATTGTGCAACAAGGGCAAATCCTTGAAACAAATGATCTTTTTGTTCCCATGTTATGCGGAGTCGAATGTAAGATCATGCCTCTCCATTAAAATAACTCACTCAAGCTTGAAATCATATGCATCTGGTTTGAACATGGAGTAACCCCTATAGAAAGTGAATTACATTAAAACAATATATGTAAATAAAAACAACCTCATATCTTTTTTGTGGCAATGAGCTGAAACCTTGTCAGTGACCTTTATTTCTGCGCTTCTGTTTTTTAAATGCACAGGTAGAAACTTATTTTGGAGTATACCTTGTAAGATACAAAGTAATGGAGTTTATAGAAACAATAAGTTGACATTAATTGTAAACTTGTTTTAATTCAAGCCTAGTAGATGAAGTTTGTGCCAAACAAAGCAAATCTCAAATAATTCAACATTTAATTTTGAGTAATTCTTTGAAATAAAATACCAGTTGCCAGTTGTTTATCCAGAGTGTAGCTGTTAGACTGCTGGTAGTCAATCATTTGCTCAACCAATAAAGAAAGAAACATTTGCACAAGTGTGCATCCACAAAAACCAAACCATTTACTTCGAATACCAGAGCTGCCTTTTATAGCCAACTAAACAAATGAAAAACCGATAGGAATGCAAAAATTTCTGACAGCAAATGTTTGGAATGTTCTTTTAGTCCATTAATTTAGCCACACTGCCTTTACAATGCATTTCATAAAGCAGTCCAGTTTGGGTGGAAAAGTCTTTACTGATGCACTTTATTTCAACCCTCCCTCTCACACCACATTTTGAACAAATCTCCAAGCGATTTTATGTAACCACAGAGGCCCCAGTCCATGAGGCTTAATATATCCCATTACATAATGTCTTCATCCATAATTTAGAGATTAAAGCAGTGAGGAACAGGGTGCGTCTCTGTCAGAGCCCCATAGAACTGCTGTGTAATGTCTCAATGGTTATCCAAAAAGCTCTTTACACACTAAGCAAGACATTTTCATCCGAAAGGTTCTTTGTGTCTGTTACAAATACTCACATCATGACTCATCAGCCATCAAAAAGCTAACATTTACTGTGCTTTCGATACAGACTTTTACATGTTGTTATGAAACATATTCATATTTTAATGTACGCTGAACCTTCAGTTAATCCAGAAAACATTCCGTCACATGATCGCTCTTCCGTCTGTGGTCTTAACAGTCTCTGTTCATGACTAGTTTGTCCAAAAAATTGTGATATTAATAATCTGCCTCAAGAATCAATATAAACACATCCAATTGAGGAGCTGACGTTTTGAAATGCATTGTTGTTCTCTTTCTCTCTGAATCACCCCATGGGAAACAACTGATCTCCTCTCAGTCTCAGAATGAGGCTCTCAATCGTTTCTGCAGACGACCACTATGGAGATCATCTTCTCAAAGAGTCTGTTTTCCCTTTTCTTATTTTAAGCAAAAAAAAATATGGAGCGTAAAATAACATTTCTGTGTTAAAGGCTAGGGATGTTTCAATTATTTCTTTGCAGATTCTGACAATGATGTTACCTTGGCTGACTCTTCCAAATCCCTCTGGTTGAGCAAGGCGTGATTGATCCTGAAAACAATCCAGTCAAACAGCGCACTGTACAGAGACTTTGCCATCGAGTCCCGCACTGTTCCAGCCTGCAAGTGGGAAAAAAAGATGGTCACAAAAACTGAGAACTTTCATGACTACTTTCATCTGTACATAAACACAGGATCTTTTTGATTACTGGGCAATCTGTCATTTTCACTTCTGAGCGGTTACACACCAACTGCATGAGAAATAAACACATCGACTGCAGTGTTTTACAATGAGCAGATGTTAGTGTAATTGACACAAACAATAATTGACTTGTGTGTATATATATATGTATAGCATTGACATTTGTATTTGATTTAAAAAAAAAATCTGTCTTTTTGAAGTATTTTTTTTTTAATTGCTCATAAAACATGATGTACAGAGAAAGCTGGCATTGTACGTATACACAAAATACTTATGCAAAAAACATATTCTCTTTGTAATCAGAAATTAATGTGAAACTGAGCACAGACGAAACTCCTCCTGGGTTTTCCCTCGTTTACATATATTTTTAATTTTGTATTATTAATGAGTGCACTGAAGGATAAATACTACCAGTAACTCAGTAAAAGATCCCAAACAGGTTAGTTTTTAGATGGTGTTTGCAAGTGGCAGAAACAAGTAAAAAACAAGCTTTTATAATAGTTGGATTTTACTTTAAAAAGAATTGAAAAACAATCGTATTATTACTTTTATTAAGTCTGTTATGCGTTCGATGGCAGAAAGCTTCAGTAGATCATACCATTAGCAGGTGGCCAGGACAGGGTGATAGAAACTTCTTACTTCACAATGAAGTAAGAAAGGAGTAATTAGTAATCAGTATTTTAATTAAATTTCCAAAGAAACTTGGCTAACACTGTGGGTGTTTGATGATCCAAATGTTGCAGTGTTCTTTGTAATATGTATCAATCCATGTATAAATAGGAAAAATACTAGCAAAAGTCTTAATGTTAAATTCATATCCATATGAAGAAAAAACACAAAGTCAAGCTAAGTGTTGAGTGTGAACATATGACTTTAATAAAAGAGTTGAGCAGTTCAATATTTGGAGATGACAGAAGTTCAATCTCATATTCCTGGAAAAAAAGTCCAGAAAACCTCATGACTGGTTTTAATTATTACGATGGAGCATGAAGAAACCCACAAGAAACACTTTACTCCACTGCAGGCTTACAGAGAAGAAACTGAAAAGCAAAACTAAAGTTTCCTTTTCAGAAAAGAAAGCACTAAAATTATATTCTGCTAATTTCAAACTAGACCACAATGCCTCCCATTTTTTATTATGAATCAGAAATGCATCATATATGCAGTCGTGTTACATTAGTCGTGAATCATCTCTAAAACTATGATGAACACCAATAGCGTCTGCATGACCTAAACGACTACACACATTTTTAAACCATGTTCAATATTATAGGGACAACTTTGCATTATAGTTTTCAGTTCAGTTCATTGTATTAAAAGGACGATATAAAGTACAAAATGTACTTACCTCTGCCAGTTTGTATGGGACGATCAGCTTCTCTCCCACTGTAACAGTCTTCCGTGTGGTCAGGGCCTCAAACAGCATCTCCTCCTTTACCTTCAGTGAGAAGATGCCTTTTTGTCAGTTTAGACATATTTTTTATTCATAAAAGTGCATTATTTGATACTACATTCATTCCCAATCATAATATTTTAGATAATGATGATAGCTAATTCAAGTGTAGTTCAATTGGTATTTATAGGAATATCTTTTGCTTTTTCACAACAATAAAGCCTCTCCAAAAAAACTGTAACCAGTTCGCAGAACAAGTGATCTGGCAACCAGACTTCTGCTTAAGCTATTGTGAAAACACAAAAAGGGACAAATTAAAACTGTGTTATTGAAAATTTATTTGTAAATGCAAATATTCCTATAGGTTCAGCAATATCAGCAACAGCAAATAGTTCATTAATATCTCTTGACACATCAGAGCCATTTTATGATTTCAGCTGAGGAATGTAGCTAGTCTGCATCCTATGCAGCAGCTTTCTATCGCTGAAAGACTGGTCCATAAGTTTGTCTTCCACGTCTGGAACAATGCAATGCTCTCCTGGCTGGAGTTAAAGGTCTACTCTGGACAAGTTGCAGTGTGTTCAGAATTCAGCAGTTTTTCAGAATTCAGCGGTTTGTGTGACCAGAAGTTGTGAGAGGAAACACACCTGTTTTTAAAATCACTCCACTTTCTCCCAGTCCATTTTGTGCTGATTATAACATTTTAACCCTCACGTACAAAGCATTCCATGACCTTGCTCCCGCACAATTCTCATCACTTTTAACTGAATTAACCCTGAACCACTCAATATGCTCCACCCAGCCAGAGCTTCATCAGAACCATGCACTAAAACTGTAGGAAACAGGGTTTTTTCTGTCTATGCACCAACACTATGGATCTCTCTTCTGGGTGACCTGTGAGTTTTAAGATTAAATTTAAAAATAACTTTCTAAATCTCTCTCTTTTTTATTTATAAATGGCCTCTGACTGTTGATTTATTGCTTTTACAGTTTTGACTGTATTGCTTTATTACTATTGTTTTCTTCTGTTAAGCACTTTGTAAAGCATTGCTTTAAAGGCACTCTATAAAATAAAAGTCATTATAAATATTATTAATGCTTGTGCTTCATTTCTTACATTTCGCAGTTGAAAACAAGATTGGAATGGAGGTCAGTAGATGTACGGTGAACAAACTGTAGCATCAACTCGCGCTGTTTGTGCATCTTTGTGAGTCGTATTCACTCATACATCTCTGACTTTGGTTACTGAATTGCACAAAAAATGCCGTGTTTATAAAAATGTAAACAATAACAAAAAACAAAACCCAAAAATATTGATTCAATGCATCAGCACAGCTGTTACAAGTGTCAGAGTCCATTCACCGATCAGGAGAGAGCAACACGTTATTGTCCAAAATGAGCAAAACTGTTAACTCTGAAAAACATGCAGCTTCTCTACTTCTAACACGAACACTGATTGAAACCTGTTGAGCCTGATATTCATTCACTCTAATAGTGAACAGATGTCCGGATGGTTCATCAAAGCTCTGTTAGTGAACTCATCTGCATATATCAAAATAAAGGTTTTTCGGGATCAAGGAGGCCTGCACTTCCTTTCCCCTGCTGCCTGAGTGCCCAACTAAACTGGAGTGCTCTCGCTCTTGTTATTTCAGACAGATGATGGCGTGCGACTAAAGACAAAGGCCAGGCTGCTTTGATCAAGCTATTAGGGCTCATGGTTTTCTATAGAGAGGCTTCCAGATTCATTATGCATGGGTTGAATTCAAAGGCTCTGGGTAATCACATCCTGCTTCCTGTGGGCCAGGATTCGAAGATCTATGGCCTTCACTCAGGAACTTGAACTCCTTGAGTTCACTGGTGTGTATAGAATTAGTATAGAAGTGCATAGAATTGCATAGAACTTAAACTTGCTGTTCGTCAAATTTGCGTGCACAATAAAAAAAACAGTTTTTTTACGAATTCCTATGCACACCTGCATGCCATCTTCCTTTAATAAATCAGATGTGTGCGCTCTCAAGTAGGTCTGAATTTCTGCCTCTTGCATACCTCGCCTACACCATATATAGTTAATGCAAATTATTCCTGAATATTCATCTGTATTTTTATTTGGGCTAGAGACCCGAAAACTATTTTGTTTGGTGGCCACAACAATGTGATACCAATTTTTTTTATTACCTTTTATTATTTAAGCAACCCGTGCTTCCTTGTGGGTAACAAGGGTTACCAGAGTTGAATGTATGTGGCGAACATTGACTGCATGAAACAGACTCTTTACTTTAATGATTGAGTAAATAGAAATGAGAAAATGTTGTATGAATATTTTTTAATTACTGGAAGAGCAAGTGCAATGAAATAGTACAATGTCAACATTTGAAGAAAAAAAATTAATAACCAAGCTTGTAACAATATATAATACAAATAATAACTATAAACTTGTTAAAAACACATATGAAGTGCATAATTCTTAAACAAATAAACTGTATTAAAGTAGAGCTCTCACAGTATAAGCAACAGGTGGAGGTCCAAGTACCTTTGATCTGACATTTCCCACCAAATAAAGTTTTTCTTTTTGTTCCCAAGGTTTTTCCCAAGGCTTATGTTTATTTGTTATTTGTGAAAACGACAGGATTTTGTGTTTTATGCTTCTTTGTAATGCTTCTTTTTATGCTTTTCTATGTAAATTTAAAGATTGCTTTGTTATAACATTGTAATTCTCAGACACATTTTTAAATCAATATATTTTTCTAATTAAGCTGGAATGCTTGATAGCATAAAAGCAGCAAATCACTACGATAATGTCAAGGAAAAAAAGGACACATTTTTGCATGTATGTAACATTTATAAATGAGGGCCAAAACTTGATTCATCTCTAGCTAAACGTTTTCACTGCTTGTCTGCATCTGTCATTAGTGGCTGTTGTCACTTCTAGGTTTATTTTATGATGACGCTCTGTTGATCAGGGGATTTGTTTGTTTGGTGATTTTAACAGTCAACATTGGATTCAAAAGATTGCAAACAAAAACTTTAAAGGGCACATGTTACTAAAGGGCTAAAGTTAAAAGTAATAAAACGTATAACATGGGAAGCAACTTACCGTGTCCTAAATTGTCAGGTTGCAAAAAGGCTCTGGGTTTTTCATTCCTTTGAAATTTTATTAAATGCATAAAAACAAGTTAAGTTCAAACCATTCTAACATGACTGTGTCATTGTCTTTCAAGCATACTTATGTCCAAAACTGATTTAGCATCTTAAGAGTGCTTTAAGTCAAACAAGCGAATGATGTATATGTTTGTGAGCTGTTATGAAGCAATGTTGGCAATGCTCCATCAACAAACGTGCATCATCATCATCCCATAATGCCACAAGCAGATGTCTACTGCAGCTGGTTTTGCTTAAATCCCCTTTTTCAATTCTACAATTGCTTTCAGTCAGATTTGTACAGGCCACGTTCTCACAAACAATGATATCCTCCAGAGTACACTTGGAATATTATAGTTTTTGCTGTGCATGTGCATTCAATTACTAAATTCTCAACTGCTGAAATGAACCATGCGAAAAGGGAAATCTCTGATGCAATTCCACCAAAATAAACCAGACAAGAGTGAAAGCAGCCTGATATTTAGCTAAATATTTACTTCACTCATACAAGTGCAAACAAATTTACTGTTAAAGTGCAACTGTTGTTATTCTACCTCCTAACCTTGAAAGAAACTATTTACTGCATTTATTGACTCATCACATCATTGGTTATATTCAGACAGCAGGTATTAATGACCTATTCAGATGGTCAGATTCTGTTCATTAACATCACAAATAATGTGCTACAATTATCCATCACCTACATGACCAAAAATCACCATTCATGCGACCTGCATAAGCAGAAGAGGAAACTACCTCACCCATAATGCATTGTTAATGAAAATAAACATCGATGCAAATGCTTCTTTTTCAGTTTTCCTTCTCTGGCATTCTACTGTCTTTGTTAGCGTAAATGTCTGATCAGAAATATCTTTACCGGTGCTAAACAGTGTTATGAAATAGACTGAGGTAGAAAAGAGAAACTATTTGACATGAAAAATCATTTGATTTAATTACGTCTCTGAGCATCTTCCTGTAACAATGTAAAGTAAAATACAGTCTTCGCCAGCTGCTTGTATTGATTAGAAAGTGAGGTTAATTTGGGTTCAATTATGCAAAATCCTGAAAAATGCAACATGAGCATTCAGACTGAGATCGTGTTTCAAGAAATCTGAGCTGTACCAGATTCCGAAGCTCATATGAAAGCAACCTGGGTCATAATTTAAAAAAAAGTCAGGACATACACTTAGTCTTTGGTCTAAAATTATTTGACTTACTTTACATTCAATCACGTTAAAACATTTTTCTGTCCCCTTTTCACAATAGACAAAACAAAAAAAATGCCCTTTCTAGTATTCTGGCATTGCAAATAGGGATTTTATTTCACTTTATGAAATGAATTTGTGCTTATACAATCACCTGAACATATGTAATAATTTGCAGAATATATTGTATTGTATGGTAATTCTGATAATGTGTTAGTAATCTGTTATTGTGTTTTTTATGGCTTCTATGGCAGACACTCTCAGGGAAACAAATAACATTATATACATTATAAATATAACTTATATACTATATGTACCCACACATTCACAAGGTTAACTGTTATTTAAAAAAGCACCATGATAACCGAATGCACCATGAGTATTGTGATGTAATGCTCCTGTACCTCAAGCAGCTCCGACACCACAGGCAGAACTTCAGGATTGCAGATGTCGATGGAGTCATCTCTGTAAATCTTCTTCTTATAGCGGATGTTCCCTAAATGAAGAATGGCTGACAGCAGAGAGAAAATCCTGTAAAGGAGAAGAAATAACATTAGTTAACTCAGTGGTTCTTAAATAGTGGACCTGGGGGGCTCCGTCAAGGGGGGGCGTGTTTGACCTCAGGAAATTTTTTGACCTTTTGACCTCGTTTGACCTTTTTTATTTTTTTTTTACTGTTCTGGAATAAAGTGCAATACCACTCCACTACATTAGGGAGCGGTGGCGTTCTCATTGGCAGAGTATGAAGTGTAGACACGAAGTGAAGAAGACAGGCAGAAAGAGAAAGAGATAAAGAGACAAACGAAAGTCTCCCGAAAGCTTGACTGCGATAGGAGACAAGGAGAGACAGGTGTGTTTACTGAGTCTAAAAATGTTGGCAGCAGACAGCATGAAGCCAAATAAATAGAAAAAGGTGTCAATTAAACACATTACACTCCAATAACGCTGATAAGCTGCTTGAGTTTTTTTCAGTGAAAACGTGCCGAATATTGCCAGCAATCGGTCAGTCAAACAATGTTTATAGTTTTATTAGGGAGTTAATGTTTTTTTACATTTCAGATGCACCTTAAATCTTTTCTGCTACAGTTAATAAAGCTATTCTTTGTTGTAAGTTGGTCCATATTTCTTTATTTTTTCTCTTTTATGTTAATAAGGATACAGTGTTATGCAGAGGTGTACTTATAACAAATTTAAAGACAAAAAATACTATTTGTAGTTGTGCGAGGGGGGGTGCAAGATGTTTTTTTCTTCTTGGGGAGGGGCACGACAGAAAATAATTGAGAAACACTGAGTTTACTTAACTTAAATAACCCGATGATATAAAAAATCTAATTCTCCAAACTAACAATGCACCATGATTGCTACTTATCTTTAATTCAAGACTGTGGGAGGTGGTGAAAAAATAAATATATAGAGTGAAGTGAATGTGACCAGTTAGCTGATATGGAATTACCATACCGGGTGAAATGGTGCCTTGCTCAAGGGCACCACAGCAGTGATTGTTGAAGGTGGGACAGCAAGTGTTTCATTACTCAGACCACCTTCAACACGGTGGATCTAGGGATCGAACCGGCGACCTTTTGATAACTAGTCGATCTCCTTATCCACCAGACCACAACTGAGAATATAATCTACTATAAACACTATAAAAAGTTGATTTATTTCAGTAATTCTATTCAATACGTTTATATTATTTTCATTTCATCGCAGAGATTGATTTATATGAAGAAACTTTGGTCACATTAGTAGTCTTTCGCATGGTGGTGTAGCTTATGGAACGTGATTGAGAGAGCTTTGAAAGGCCTTTGCAGGTGTTTTGACTTAATTAGCTGATTAGTGCGAGCCAACAGGTGTCTTTAACATTGAACCTTTTCACAATATTCTCATTTTCTGAGACACTACTATTTTCATTAGCTGCCGGATATAATAATCAAAATTTAAATAAATAAGCACTTAAATACATCAGTCTTTGCATAATAAATTGGATATAATATGCAAGTTTCTCTTGTGAAAAGAATTACTGTAATAAATAAACTCTTTTGTGATATTCTAATGATTTAAACAGCAGGGAAACCATCCAGTTAGAGTTCATGTTCTATAAAGCTTGTTTGAAGATGATGGTTCAAACTCACTGTTTGCGTGTGGTGGGAAGGAAGCCCACCATCTCCATGGCCAGCTGCAGGCGCTCAAAGTCATGCTTGAGATCCTCTCCTTCCACGCTGAAGCAATCCTGCTGGCGCCCATAACAAGAGAGAAGTTACTAGCATTACTTCTATGCATTCATTTCCAGTATTCGGAATTGTGTTGAGGAAGTTTGTGTTCTTATGTTTTCAGACGTTAACGTCAAGGTTCAAAATGGGATTTTGATGTTTGGTGTTTCCACTAAGATTGGTTTGATACAATTATAACTCATTTTATTCTCTTGTTATTTTGACACACAGTTATTTTTATCGTGATGGTCATACTCATGTTGTAATTATACATATTTATTGTAATGCTCTTTGTTTTTGTTTGATGGCATGACTTGTATTCAACACAAAACAAAGAAAATGTCTATTTTTAAGCATGGCCGATCATGCTTAAGATAAGATAAGATAAGATAAGATATTTCTTTATTAATCCCGAAGGAAATTATTTTTCCAGTGACTTCTTATTTAAAAAAATATAAATATACAAATACAAAGAAGACATTTTGAAAAATGAAATACAAATAAAATACAATGTACTATAAAACTAGGATGTACTATAAAAGACAGACATACAATAAAATAAAAATAGATAGAAAACCACACTACATTACAATCAAAACCACTTTTATGACTTCCGTCATTAAATGTGATGGGATTCTAGGAGAAAAAAAAATATTTTCAAGAATCTCTGCAAAAAACATGCTTAATATTTAAAATAAAATGTCTTGGATTCATATAAAAATAATTACTAATACACCTACAAAGTATACGACAAGGTTATCAATTCAGAAAAAGGCATATATATATATATATATATATATATATATATATATATATATATATATATATATATATATATATATATATATATATATATATATATAAAGACAAAACATATTTTGAACCAAACAGAAAAAAGATAATATTATTCATTAAAAATACACTCTGTTGACTATTCACCATCAGCTTATCAAGACTATTAGCTTGCAAAGGCAAAGGTTAATAGCACATGGACTGTTGATAAAAGCAGAGGGGGCAACACCAGTTGGGCTCAACAAGGAAACAGTAACTTGAAGTTAATAGTGTATTTAACGATAATAATAATAATAATGAACATGCCTTTTTGTCATGTTGTTATTGTTTAACTTGAATCTTTACTAGCGAGGCCTGAAAGTAACTTTAATTCAGTGAGATTTGAATTGGCAAGAGCCTCCAAAGAGCAAATAAAGTATGTTTGCTGTGTTGCTTATCAGGCTCATTCACACTGAACTGTTTGCTCGGCTGAAGAGAAGGGAAGGCTATGACCAGAGGTCGAGCATTTGGAAGCAGTAGAGTCGAGAAGCACCTGATGACCCGCTCACAGACTGAAGAGAGTGCTGAGACAATGACAGGTGTACGGACTCACAAACACATGTACCTAAAGACGCACCTTCTCAGGGATAAAACCCCTCCCACAGATTTGAGAAGAGAAATATGGGAGGAATTTAAGGGCTACACACACAAGGACACACTGAAAGTCACACAAAAAACCTTTAAAAACAATCTACAAACATATTTAAACTAGCATCCTGTAGACTAATAAACACTATTGGAGAGTTTTATATCGACCCATTTTTTATTAGAAAAATCTAAGCTCACACATTGTTTCGCAAACTAATAATATCAGTTGTGATCAGTTGTGAATGAGCTTTTTATAGACACGTCACTCTGCTACGTCAGTATCATTTCATTACTACAAAACACTCGAGCAGTCTGTAAAAGCCTACATTTAGACCAAAATAGCTTAATGTTCTTATTTTGTGAAGAACTGTCTAGTTTAGACTTCAGATTATTCAGCTTATTTTGAGAAAATGTGGCTTTAATTGTCTTACTAAGAAAAAGAATGCTTTCTTTGATCATTCATTTTCTTGAATTAAGACATTTTGTTAATAAGCTGTTGATTTTGTCCCTGATCACCATACAATTCATTTCAACTTAACATATTCCTATTTTAAGAAAATAATGTTAAATACTGATTTAAAAACCCCTACCTATATTGGAAAAAGTAAGGATGTATTTTTTCATTAAATAATTTTTTGATTTGACAATAAATGTTATGTAAAGTAAAGTGTTTTAACTTTAAAGTGTGAGAGAAGGGGTTTTAAAAAGTTTACTGTTTCAAGGTCACTGGGTTTATAAAATAAAGACTACATCATTTTTCAGAAGTTATTTCTGGATTTAAGGTCCTTGGTGTTTCTATGAGTAAGGACACGCATTATTGTTTTTAATCAAATTATTTAATTCAATGCAGTTAAAAGACATAAATAATTGTCTAGTTTTTTTCCCTTAGTTCTAATAATATAAAAAAGAAAATCTCTTTTATTTTAAGCACAATTGTACTTTACGTTACTTATTGACAGAAAACAATCTGAATTTTAAGCCAGAGTTTCTGTTTTGAGACACCATACTTTATTGTAGAATTAACCAAAAAAAAAACATTCTTACTGCTTTCATTGGCAATTATTTCTAATTTTAAGACCATTCATTTTGTTATGTACTTGATTAATAATAAATATACACCAAAGTAAAAATAGATAGTTTTCCTATTTCCTTGAAACTGCAACATTTACTCCTAATTTAAAGGGAAAATACCCTAGTTTTAAGATGATCCGCTACTTTTAAAACCATTTATTACTAGTTAAAAGTTAATTTTTTTTAGATTTAATATAGTTTATTATTATAGTTTTTAAATATTTTTCTTTTTAAAGATCCTGCTTACCCCAATAGCTGATTTTTTTCAGTTCAGAAAGAGCTATATTTAAGTTGTTTTAATTTTCCAAGAGCGTGATGACTGACTATTTTTTCAGCACGAAAAAACATCTCAAAAACGTTTACACACTTGCAATTAAACGCCGCTCAAAGGCTTTAAAAAGACTCATTTTAAGAGGGCACTTTTTTTTTTATTAAAGTCAGACAAAAGGAATAAAAAAGCGACAAAATAATAAATCCAACAAAAGGTCGGACAGACATAAAATTAAAGCAAGACAAAAAAAGACCCTCTGTTGGAAACCCCAGATGGACGCACATCATCAGACAGAATCCGTTTGTTCACACACTCTAAATCCCAATAGCTCACTTGCACTCAGAGACACAATCAGCCACCCAGAAAAGCGGAATGGTGTGCTTTGTGAAGTTGAAAGTATGAACCGTGATTCGGAGGCTCTGCAAGGCAACACACACTTGTTCAATACTAACCGGTTCGTTCTCATAGTAATTTTCCCAGTGCGGCCTGTGTGGTTTCTTTGTCATCTGGAAGTAAGGTAGATGAGATTAGAGCGACACACATGCTGTTTTAACAGGAGAGAATCAAAGCATTATAGGATATAGCTACATGCTCTGGGTTAGAGACACAATATCTCTACTGTGAATGGAATACTGGCATACGGCTATTTACTTCTAACTTGACATTTCTTGATAACGTTAAGACCTCGTCATCTCTTGCGGAACATTTGCAGGGCACTAAATATGTGAATGAGTTTATATTAAACTATGATTGACAGATCTCTTATCTAAGCACGGGGCTTAGCGATCAGTTACAGTGATAGAATGTTTTCTTTGGGTTAGGGTAAATGTCATTCATTAAAACTGTTAAAGCCATTCTGATTTAAAGGAATGGCACTCCTTTGTGTAAAAACTACTATTAATTGAGGAAGCAGTGTGCTAGTATTCCTTCAAGACAGTAGTAAAACACAAACTGTGACTTTAGCTGGTAAACAACGAGAGGAAAAAGCAGAAATCAGATTAGCAGACACCAATTTTGACATTATTTTCTTGTAAAAATAACAAAAAATGTGTTTAATAAGTAATCCATTTGTTAACGTTTAATATTAATATTTAGTGAATTGAGAATCAAAAATGGAAACATGGATTATTGAAGAAAAGAGTGCAATATTATAATGAAAGAGCAATTAAGCAAAGCAAAACACACAGTTAAATCTCATCTAAAAATATGGCATGGATTTTGTGAGTGCATTCTCCACATTTTTAAGCGTTGAGACACTGGAGATGGACTTTAAGAAAGAGCTATGCTAGCAATTGACAAAAATGACAAAAATTCACACCTCTAAAGTTTCTTCCTTATTAAGTTTCCCAATTCACTGGAGCCTTCCAGTTTCCCCAGATGGACATACACCCAAGATTAAAGATTAAAAGAAAGCTACTGCCTGGAGACAGAGATTCCTCTGTGTGTGAAAACTCAAGGCCTGTGCTTGTGAGAGGCATTCATATTTTAAGCTAAACTTGAGAAGAGCTGTGGGTCACATCAACCCAACTTGTACATAAAAAATAGTATTTTTTCAGTACTATAATAAATAGTAATATTAGTTTTCGAACATTAATGCTTTAAATGCTTCCTTTAAGCCATCTTTGTAGCTGAAAAGTATTTCAGTATTAAAGTTACAAACAAGGATTGAAGGTATCATGACAAATGGAAAGCACGTTTATGACATGTCGTATGTGTTGAGTGTGATCTCCAGAGAAGTTTTGAATTTTCATTTAAAACACCTAACCATGTCAAATATTTAGTTTACTAGCGATCCTAGCGATAATTCTGGGTTTTTGGGTTTTTAACAGGAAAAAAGTTACCACAGGCGTCACGGTGGCGCAGTGGGTAGCACGGTCGTCTCACAGCAAGAAGGTCGCTGGTTCGAGCCTCGGCTGGGTCGGTTGGCATTTCTGTGTGGAGTTTGCATGTTCTCCCCGTGATCGTGTGGGTTTTCTCCGGGTGCTCCGGTTTCCCCACAAGTCCAAAGACATGCGGTATAAGTGAATTGAGTAAGAACAATTGCCCATAGTGTTAAAGTGTGAATGTGTGTGTGAATGTTTCCCAGCGATGGGTTGCGGCTGGAAGGGCATGAATGAATGAAAGTTACCACAAAGATAACTGGCTTGTGATCGACATTGCTTTTTGATCCTTTGATGTTGACTCTTCCTATCAGTCTGAAGCAGAACTCATCAAGCGTTGGATTGTTCACCCACGAACAGGAAACATGAGATGGGTTAAACCATCATGCGTCAGGTTAGTTTTACCCTTCAATCGGCTTGTAGTTGCAACTTTAATTCTTCTCTGTTGCATTTGGTGTAAACGGGTTGCTATTGTCAATCAAAGTGATTTCTGCTGGTCGGTAGAGCCCACCAGTCTCAAAAATATTTCAGACTTTGTCTTGTAGTTAAATTAAGGCACACACTCCCCCAACCCCCCAATTATTTTGAACGCCAGTTAATCGAAGCCAGATAAAAGAACATAACAACTA
Organism: Danionella dracula; assembly: GCA_900490495.1. Classification (NCBI taxonomy): domain Eukaryota; kingdom Metazoa; phylum Chordata; class Actinopteri; order Cypriniformes; family Danionidae; genus Danionella; species Danionella dracula. The sequence continues at coordinate 1,526,483 of UELW01000456.1, forward strand.
CACTTTAACCAGGAAATGAATTAAACTTTTTAAATTTGAATTGAAAATGTTTTTTAATTGTACTCTAAAATTGTTGACAGCCAATCATTAACTTAGAACCACATAGTGACATTGACGTCTCGAGTCATCTCACATGCCCAAACACTTGAGAAAGAAGAAACTGCATTTAACTCTACTTGAATCAGGAACAACAGGGGGGTAAAACTGTATTTTCTGCCAACTGAAAATATCTCATGGTCATAAAACTGCCTATGAGGAGCAGAACTTCCACCGTTTCTGCAGCCTTTTGAATAGTTCTCCTCTGCAGACTTCAGCTTGACCGAAAGCCTGTCAACAGTGTGATCAGATAAACTTGGTGATCACAACCATAAAGTTGTCTTTTCGACTGTAGTTTCTGTAAGAAACATGTACACATTTGGAGTTGTATTAGCTAAATATTGTAATATATTTTTACTAGATATTCAAAATCGGGCATGGCCCCCTTCATATTGGAGCACCTGCCCCCCTTGGAAGTAAGTTTATGTCATATATTCATACCAGCAGAATGTGAAAAAATGAAATTAATTAATCCTAAAATGCATTTTTAAAAGTTTAATAGACACTTGTCCTGATTTTCTGTTTGTGTGCACAACCAATGCTGCATTCAATCAACAGCTGCTCCTCACTACTTCAGCACCAAGCAGAAGTTTAAAGTGAGAAGAGAGACTGAATAATGACTCCATTGTTCTTCCCCTTTATCTAACTAATGGCGTTTTATTTTAAATCTACTGTCTTCAACTTTCCACAGAATTTAAAGGCTGTTTGCTTCAACTGAAAGTATTTTTATGATGGTATTGAATTTTTGTCATTGTATAAAGGCAGCATGTGGAGAATATATATATATTTGCAACAATTGGAATATAAAAAGCCATAGACTACATACACAGAATATTAGCATATATATTAGCATTAGCAGAGTATTAGCATTAGTGCCTATATATGCACTAAAACTCCTTTGTTTAACAAGAAAAGAAAATACCTGTATAAATACCAGGTAATTTATGTAAAGAAGTAAAAAGAATAATGTTTTAACAGTTTCTCCAAATCAGACTGGACTTTTAGCAAATCGCTCTCTGACAAAGTTTGGATACTGAAGGGATGCAAACTGTTTATCCTGAATGGATGCATGAAGATCTGTTTGTGTGCATCTACTCTAAGAGGATGAGAGATATGAAAAGCATGAAGCACTGCATACATTAGCTTGGAATACAGAAGAGAGGCAGGTGTACAGCATGGAAATGAAGTGTATGTTAGGAGAACAGGGCTTCTTTCTGTGTGATGGGGTTGGCTTCTCAATCGACTCTATGAGCCGGTGTACCAGACCAGCTCAAAGGAATGAACTGTGGAATCGGTTTCCTCAATTCCTCCCTCCTTCCTGTTTGCAAAGTGAGAGTGAACCAGTCAATGGCTCTGTTACAGCCTCAGAGAGCAGCTGCCTGTCACGCACACCACACGGGACAAAAACAGTCTCCGCACAAGACAAAAAAACAATGCCTAAAATCCAATCTTCTCAACAAGGTTTAAATTGTTATTTTATCAGTAGAAGAAAAGAATAGACGACCTGACAAGTCTGGATTTCATTACATTGGCATTGACAGTAAAAATTCAATATATACATGTTAAGAGATATTGGCCTTCACGTTTGGCATGTATATTTTTGTTCCAGTCAACAAGTCGGTGGTAAGATTGCACCTTTATGATTAATGAACATAATATAGCTCCAGTTACTTTGTTTACTTTTTCCCCAAATGCCTGAAATAGCTTTGAAACCACAAAAATCCAGCAGTAGCAAAAAGTGATTCAATGGAAAAACAAGACAATGCTTCCCTAATCTGGTTAGTCAAGGTTTTATAATGTTTTTACAAATGGAATGGTTAAAACTCATTCATTATTTTGAGATGTTAAAACCAGAAAGTCATCTTTAAAGACTTTAAGTTCAAAAGCTAAATAATAATGAACTAATTTTTTCTTAGTAGACAAAATACATTGAAATTGACAAAAATTAAGATAATAAGAACACAATGTGTGGAAGTAAGAAATTATGGAAGACTTCTAACAAATGTTTATATATAGCATAGTGCTTTTACGTTTGCCATGGGATTCTGAAAGTAAATAAAGAAAATTGCAACATTTCAACAAACCTAACGATTTAATTAGGGCATCACAACATAATTTTTCATCTCTAAAGTTGGTCAGTTTTAACAATGGAGTGAAGGAGAACTTGCTCTCTTTTAGAGTTAACACATTTTTCAGAGATTTACATGTTTTTATAATTTATGTTTACTGAAATGGACAAACATAAGAACTAAGAGTTGATTAAGAACATGAAAAAATTTTATTTTGTATTTTTAGGTACTTAAAATACAACTAATTCTAAAGTCCTTCCACATAGCGCAGCAAAATACAGTGGTGTAATCTACATGCCAAAACACAATCTTGTAGTGAGCCCTATAACAGGTCTGATTGATGGTCTAAAGATTGGTACGTAATTTTAATTATTTCACTGACACATATTGGATAGAAGCATGGTACAACGAAATAATATTGACCACTTGAATGCCTTTTATTTTATGTTTTTCTCAAGCTTTTCATGTTTTGCACATACTGATTCTCAGCTCAAACTCCTTTAATAACAAATTGAACTGAACAGTTTCTAAGTCTGAGCAAACGCGTGTTAACTGCTATGTCCTGGCTGTATCTTCATTGGCTGAGATTCTGGCAACTTGTTGAGAAGACCTCAAAGACTGAAAATACTGAAGTCCAATGTTCTTAGACCAGGGGTGTCACAACCCTGTACAAATTAGTATATAACACACCTGCTCACACTAATGAAGGTCCTCTTTGGTTATCTGAAGCCAAGTAAGCGTGCGCACTAGACCAAGGTTGCAACTAAAATGTGAAAGACTTGTGGCTTTGGACAGCCCTTCCTTAGACCCTCTGTACACCTCAACAATAAATCTTCTTTTTGTTCACTGAAAACATCCGAGCATTGTCTTCCACCTTTCGCAATTGCATGATTTTACGTATAGGAACGCATCCATGCGTTAATAGGAATACAATCAAAGCAGCTTTCTTTCAAATTTTACCTCATTACAAGAGTCATAAGAAACGCATGTCTGAAAAGAAAAGACATAGGCCCGCCTCAGGGAGTTCCCTCCATATGTCTGAGGTCATCATGCAACAGTACCAACACAGTAAGTGAAGCAAGTGCTCATAAAATCAGAGGCCCCTCTCGATGAAACCTGACCACAAGCGCTCCTGGGACATGTGCTACTGCCAGGTGTCAATGCTGAAGTGCTTGTGCTGGGATCATCTGAGAAGAATGTTGTGCGCTCGTACCTGATTGAGGTAATGGTACTCTTCAGGTTTTTTGAGATGGAATGCTGTTCTCTCCTCTTCACTGGTTCCTGCCAGTAGATAGTAGAACACGTGGTAATTCCTGAAAGAACAACACGTGCCGTCAGATGAAAGATTTCATGTTTTGCCTGGACACTGGCTAATTAACTGGCGAGTAAAATTTTTGACACATCCATGCATTTAAAATAAAGAGTGCAAGTCTTACCAGCTCTTAAACTGCAGTGAATCAATGAGTCACTTTTTAACAAAAGCAGCTGTCTCATTTATATATTCTACACAGTGCTGATATCACTGTGATTGGTTCTTTCTTCTGATTGGCCCTTATAGTACAAACCCTCATATGTGAGGAAAATAAATATGCCAACAAACAAGTGTGGAACTGTTCCTTACACAACATACATAGCTCCCTTGTGTGTTTGTAGTTAAATTCTTACTCTAACGACCAACTCTGTCCCTGAATGGTGGAACAAACTCCCTGATCCAGTCAGGAAAGCAGCAACACCAACAGCTTTTAAAAACCAACTGAAAACTCTTCTCTTCAGGGAACACCTACTATTAAAAAAAATTCTTTTTTTCCTCCTCGGTCTTTATTTTCTTCCTGTTATGGTTTATTGATCAGCTGAAACAATTTCTATTATGAGCAAGCTGAGATAGACTTTGACTGTGTAACAAATTGCATCTTGTCTCTCCCCTAATGTAAGTTGCTTTGGACAAAAGCGTCTGCCAAATGCATTCATGTAAATATTTAAATGTAAAGTCTAACCATTTTTAGCAATATTAATATAAATGTTAATAATATGTTAGCAGTAAATTCAGAAGAGAAGCTCTTCTGCCTCCTTTTTTTGACAAATCCCAAAGCAATGGTTTTACACAAGCAGGAAATGTATGTAGCCAATGCAAGAGTAAGAGAGGCAAATATCTCTTTCTTGACTTGACTTTGACCACTGTGTGGACTTTGAGCCGTTAGCTGGTTCTGCTGCTAGCACTTTATTATAGCATGGCATGTATCACAAACTCATTAGAACAGAAGATTCAATATAATTTTTTTCAATTTCATAGATCTTATGTTAGGCACCTTTTCATACAATGTTTATTACATCGATGAATCACATTCATTCTTCACAACTTATATTAGTATATTGTGCTATTTTTAGCACCCAACTATAGAAGGGATGCAATTCAGAAAACACTTTGGCATCTCATTCAAATGGACCTGAGCTTTGGCATGCTGGCCCAAAAAGTTAAAGTTAGAGCAATATTTTCTAGCATGGGTTACTTCAAACCTAGTAATCATTTTGCAACTGTACCTTTCATTATGTTCCTGATATACGAGTCGGGACTTCTCCAGCAGGTATTTCTCCACATAAGCTCTGGTTAAAAACAAGCAGCAAATGAGACTGGGCTCTCAAACATCACTTCAACAATGCAGAGAAGAACGTGCATGCATCACTTACCCTCGTACAGTTCCACTTTCCTGATAGTTCACCTGGATGAACTTCCCAAAACGGCTTGAGTTGTTATTATGTGCCGTCTTAGCATTCCCAAAAGCCTGCAAAAACATGGACAAACCATTAAATGACTTGCTTTAATCATTATATAAATCTATAAGAACTCATGTTTTATGCCTAGTGTGAAATGGTCATTACTAAAATAAAGACAAAGTCTTTAAAGGTGGCAAAAGAGATGACTTAGAAGAGGTTTCATTTTTAGCATTGTGTAAGAAAAAATTAGCCAAAAATGGATTAATAAAAACACTACTTGATGGCAATGTGTGTGGACCAGTAAGAAACCTTTGGAATTAACCTCATCTACTGTTCAGTCATTAATTCAAGGATGAATAGAATTCAATAGAATTGAGTTCTAATGATGATATAGTAAATTATTTTAGTAATGTTTTCCAACGCTGACACACTTGAATTGTTTATATACCACAACTTACATGGAAACATAAATAAAATGAACAGATCACATGTGGAACACAAATACTGAGATATCATGTAGCAGAATGAGAATATGCGATCTCACTATACAGAATATCAGAGCTAACATCAAAAGTTTCAAGAGGAAAAAGCTACATTAATATCTTAAATTAATACTCATTCCTAGGCTGCAAATTCCACACTTATGAGTAACAATGCCTTGACAGACGACCACATACAATTCTTGTTGAAAATTTAAAAAAAAAAAAACGTATTTAATTTTGGTATGCTGTTTTTATTGCATTATAAAATCTATGATTTTGTAGAAAAAGAACGAACACAGCACAGAACCAGACAACTACTACCTTCTGAATTTTAATGTCATCATGTAAGTTGTGGGCAATTAAAAAATTATATTTTTTCATTTATACTTTTTAGGCCAAGTTAGATTGAGAAAATAATAAGCAAGGTTTCAAATTCAAATCATCCACGGATATACAGCACCAGTTTTTGTTCCACAGCATTAAGAATTCATTAGACTTTCCAATAATTAATTTTTTATCTAAATATTTTAGATAAAATCTAAAAACAAACCTCAACATACCACTTAAAGGTGTGGTAAACAAAATCTTTAAGCCATTGTTGAGATCAAAATCACCAAAACAAACAAGCCTCAAGAGCAATTTTTTCTAAACAATTTGATCCTGATCGTGATAGCACTTTTTTTGCTAAAGTTGTGTTTAGCTTCTGCCTAAACAGCATTTTTTAAATATTTCACATATTTTTCTTTTTAAATTCAAAGAAAAAAAACATTTAAACATAAGCTAATGTCTTCTTTAACACATACTGTGTAACACTGTGTATGATGAACACTGGTATTATCTAAACTGCATTGAAAACATTATTTTTAAAGGAGACAAAAAAAGAAACATTAGGAGACGCTTCAAGACAGGAGATGTTTGCATGCCTAGAAAAGCTTGGTGTTCAGTATGTTGTCAACAACAAGATGAGCAGAAAGTTTGAGTTGTACATAAAGTCTTTGGCTATTTGAAGTCCCACCACAAGTAAACACATTCCTGTGTGGGACAAGCTTCAAAAGTCCTTCTGGAGGCAAAATGCTCACAATATCATCTTAGCCACGAACACTTACACGAGGCAATTCAATACCATCACAAATTTCCTTTAGAAAAGATATTTACACAGTCCTGTCTGAAGCATCACTACAGAAGAGGATTAGGGCTACTGTAAAAATAAAATTGAAGTTCAGACTTTTTTTCAGAATTTTGACTTTTTCTCAGAATTCTGACTTTAGTCAAATTTGCATTTAAGTGGGAAAATAATAAAAACCTTTATGGAACAGAACCGATCACATCGGTTCACACCGATCACAAGGTCATTTTGGTTTGGTTAGGAGCAAATAATGGGCTAAAGCCTGCAGGACTGCTTCCTTCTACATTGTAAAAACCCAACTAAAGAAATGTTGACTGAGTGAAAGTTTGTTGGCTCAGTTTTTTTCCCCAAAGGAAAAATTCAGTCAATAAATAATAACTAGTGGGCTCAATTTATTTTGAAATGTTGTTGATGCTATGACAGCTGTGACAGAGCGATGTGTTGAGTCAATACAAATGTGACTCAATTTTGGGAACTTTCAGTCAAGAAAACATGTGGAAGCCTGTCTGCAAGAGAACCAGTGGATTGATAGCTCAATTTTAATTTAGAATTCATTGGGTTCAAATAAAGTGTGAGAGTCTGCTGTTCTTGCAGCACATGGGGGGCATAATCTCGCTTCAATTTAGCCACAATACTTCTAGTAAAATTCTGATAGAATTAAAAATTAACTAAAACATTTTCAATGGGCCCGATGAGCACTAATGGAGAGAGACGAGTCACTGCAGCCCCTATCTGGCAGCCAAGAGAAACTGTATTTGTTTGTGCTCACTCATCATGACACTGGTCAGCTATGATCATCTGGTCAACTATGTGATGTAATGTCTAGAAAAGGTTATGTCAAACACAGAGCTAAGTTTACAAATGGCCAAGTGTATTGCATCTGACAAACACCAAATGGAGATATTGAATGAATGCCACTGCAGAGATCCATCATGTGTACTGCACTTTAAATTAAAAACGTTTGGACACATCAGGAAAGCAGGTCAGACGAGGACAAGAATCAGCCGTTAAAGTGTCATGTACAGTCTTCCTGTGCAGGCAGAAAACACTGCCATCCTTCATGGTTATCAGTGGCATAAAGCCAGGAAATCACTTTAACAAGAGAAAATTGAGTGAGTGGATTTGGAAGGTTTGTCGAGAGCACAACAGCCCCACAGCCAGTTACTACAACAATTGAACTTTCACTCAAAATACTTGTACAGGAGGGTTGACTCTCTCCGCTCTTTCCATGCAAAAAGTGTGCATGCACTGCTGAGATTGCCACAGTTCGTGTGCATCTGACATTAAATGTTTGCAGCCAATTCTCAAGAATTGCTCATTTTGCTCTTTCTTTTTTTCTCAGACCAAAAAAAACAGCCCATTTAATTAAAAATGTTTCAGAAGCAAAAAATGTGCTAATATTTATTGTAATGGGCGACAAATCAGGAAACAAAAAAACTGCTGCGTAAACATTAGTAATTTGTACTTTTAAAGTTTATAAACCCCAACTAATAAAAGAGCACAAATACATTTACCCTTTTTTGACTTAAAACTATTGAACTAATGCTGAAGGAACACAATACATCACTGTTACTTAAAATTCACTCAGCCGGATTAGGAATTTAGAAACACGTCATCAAAAGCATGACTAGAAAATGTGTAGCAATTCCCAGCACAAGACGCTGGGGAAATTTCAGCAAATGCGACTGAGATAGAACCATCCTGTCACTCACAAAACCACAACAGCAACACACTCTGATCACACGCCGCGTTGACTAATGGAGGGCTTCAGGTAAATATTAGTACTTGGACAGCGAGTAGTCACAAGGGAAATCTTCTCAAAACAGTGTCAATGTGGTAAGACCATAATCCCTTCCACGTGCAAGCATTTGCATTGGTTTGGGGTAAGAGACTTGCATAACTCTCTCTACATTGTGGGTTAATCATTAGGAGACGCATTTCCTGGCAAGAAAAACCACTGCATAAGTTTGCATACTGCGGTATGACCCAATAAAAGGGTTTTTGCTAGGAAACTAACCTAGAAGAATTGCTCAGCTTCAAAAGTTCGCAACTGAAATTCTCAGTTTCACAGATTTTGTGTGTGTGCGCGTGTGTGTGTGTGTGTGCGTGCGTGTGTGTGTGTGTGTGTGTGGCTTGAAATGAGCCGATACTGTGTGCTAAAGCAAGAGCTTATTTATAGGTTAAAAAAAATCTAATCGGGGAAGTCAATTGTTATTTGAGAGTAAAATGAGTTTCACTTTAAAGTGTTTCTGTTCTTAGACAACGCTAGTGATGATTTGTCGTATAATGTTGAGCAAATAAAATTTCTGCCTACAAACACTATTTCGCTGACTGAGTACAAGGACAAACATGAAGCAGCACCAAAGCAGCACCAGGACGAAGAGAAAATCCCTATTACTCGTTTATTTTGACAAAAAGGGCTTCAAAAAACTAATCCAAAACTTTAGACAAGAAGTATTCAACTCCCTACAACACTACTTTATTCTGAATGCAGGATTTACACTGAATAAGTTACATGTCAGATAAATCACAATTTTGTTTGGGAGCTATTTTAAACGCAGGTGTGCATTTCTTTAAATGTTTCTTTAAACATCTACATCACTTAAAATGTGATTACTATTTATTTTTGGAATCTTTATTCCGAGGTTATAAATTTGTAAATATAAATAAATCGTATATATGCTTTATATATTATTATGTAAATAATAATGTAATTATTTATTCAGAAGCTAGACATATCTAACAAACATGCATTGATGCATTAACATCAATTGAGATGGTCTCTTAGATTAGTTTCGCAGTTAACATCGGCCTATGGCCTCACGCAATAGATAGCATCTCACCAGTCAGCAGAAAGCTCAGGCTCATTGTGTTTGATAACTAAATGTTGTCTTTCTATTGAGCCAAACTATCAACCGCCTCACTGAAAGGTAATGGGTTTCATATGTGAAGCAACCTTTTGATTGTGCTATAATCAGGTGATTCAAGGAAAAGTTGTGCCTTTAACCTTAAATCATACAAAAAAACTACATGCTTCAAGAAGGTTTGATGTTCAAAGAGAAGCTCCCTTGTATGGTTGTCTTCCTAATTCTTTGGCACAAGGCCACCACCTCATGTTAAAACAAACTATACTAAAATTACTACTCGTTTCTTAGGGCACTCATTTCTCCCATTTCCTCTTTCAGTTTCAGACTCACGTCCGGCGACTCAGCACTTGACTAATCAGAAAAACACCCTTTTCCTTGGATTCCTTGTGTGTGAGTAATGAAACACTTGCTCTCTCATCTTCAACATCCACAACTGTAAAGCCCTCGAGCAAAGCAACAGTTTCCTGACTGCTCCCCGGGCACCGCAGCCATGGCTGCCCACTGCTCCGAGTGTGTGTTCACGGTGTGTTTGTTCACTGCTGTGTGTGTGTGTACACTGGAATAGGTTACATGCAGAGCACAAATTCCGGGTATGGGTCACTCCATATCTGGCCAGCTGGTCACTTTCACATATACTCTGGGTTACAAATTTTGTTTTAGCAAATTGATTTCAATTTGTGAGTTCTCTTTATGCTTCAACTCATGCTTATTTTTGCAAATTGGTTTCAGATTGTTTGCAAGTCTAGATTAAAGTCTTTGATACTGGAAACTAAAGCAGGCCACTTCTTATAGCTAGTGCTGTTATGTAGAGTCATATATTAGAGAGCAATAATTCATAAACATAATTTCTTGATTACGCTTCTTGAACACCTACATAGAACCTACGATCTTAAACATCATTTCCAGCATCCTGCTTTTAAAGACAGCAGAAGATCTTTGCAGCACATGCTAATGTAATCTTCTAGATGTTCAAATTCAAGTTCAATCACCAGAAGAAGAAAAACCCCTTAATTACTGCCATTATTGTGCATGCATTATTAGCTGTTGTCTGATTCTTTTTTCATTTCTTTTTAATTAAAAATGTATTTAAACAAATTTCATTGAACATAAAGTGACATTAAAAATAAAGATACAATACGCAAATGCCGACCTTTAGCAACAGTGGTGGTTACTAGACAGAGGTATCAGGGTACATTACATATAAGATCGCATTGTACTGTTTTACAAAAGACACATTTTGCCTAAACAATTTTTACCTAATAATTCACATCAATCAAGAACTCTATAAAATATGGTATCTTAGCAGAAAACTTTGTTTATGTATATAATATTTTCCAACCAGAAGAACTCAATTAACAACATACTCTAAAGATTTGTTAGCATTTTCAAATGAGTGACAACTATCTTTAAGGGAAAAAGCACATGTTGTTTATGCCTTGTTGTATACATGATGCATGATCATGATAGACCTTTCCATGTTTTGTGTGCAGCCCTGTTCAGCCATGAGCCTGCACACTCTCCAATTGGGGGGCGCTGATAGTCTTTCTATAACAAGGATTGCAACGGCTACACAAATTGCAAGGTTATGCTTAAATTGTGAGACTAGTCCCATCCAGGACAAAAGCTGGTCCAAGAGAGAGAAAGAAAAGGATGCTTCTCTGGCCTCATGACAGTGCTAGAGGGGAAGCAGCACAGTTTTCTATAGTGGTCCGTGTCTAAGAAGCGATGCCCTGCAGCAGTTAGTGAGATGTGAGTGAGTGTCTCTATTGATGTGAGACAAGAGCATTCTTGTGAGCTTGAGTCATATTTCTGAGGCCACTTCCATTCAGTCTGAGCCAAGCTGCTGTGAAGTAGAGTAGATTTCATCTTGTTAGTTATCTGCTTTTAGCTTTGCTCAATAAGGGATTGAAGTTAAGATTGTTTAGCTTTTTTATGAGGACCTAAAATACAATTTCAAGTTAACCAGTGGCTTTGCAATTGAATGATATTTTACACTTTTCTTAAAGTTCAATAAATACATTTCTGAACACAAACATATTAGTATGGCAAACATATTGAACAGCACAAGACTGAGTAGTTTATTCCTTAGGAACTTTCTTCTCTTTGGAGCTGTACAAGTGAAAAAGGCCAAGAACAATGTGGGCGCTCCATCACCACAATCCTGCTCCAGTGCAGGAAGTGAAACATGTTTTGGGAAGGACACGTCAAGGCATTCCAGTTGACACAGTAGTTACCTCTCAATGGAAGCGCTATCACAGGGTCGTCTGTTTAAAGTCTATTTAAAGAAAATACTCTAAAAGGAGCACTTTCTCCTTTTCTATCGGAGTGAAGAACGATTCGCGACAGGATGAGAGGAAGGATGTAGCTTTCAGCCCAGACCTGAAGGAAAGCAGGCAGGTTTGAGGCCTGACTAACAGGGAAATGAAAGAAAAGAGTTTAAACTTCCCTGCATCTGCTGAATGATGGGCCAAACGCTGCAGTTCTCTCCTTTGATTCATACTGTTCTGTTCTTCATAGTTTCCCCTTACAAGTGAATATTAAGCAAGTTGAATCAATATTATTCAGAATATTTTGAAGTGCTGAATCAAAAATAAAACCTTTTTATGAACACGACAACCCAATATCCATAGCATAACAAAGACACAAAATCCGCAAAAAAGTGACTTGACTTGTTTAGTCAGATTCAAATGAACTAGAGTTCACTTTCCCTTTTAGCTCAGTTCACTCAGGCAGGTGAGAAAGCAGCCAACGAACCGAAGGTGGTCTCGGGTTGACAGCGAACGAACTCCAGAGCTGTTCGTTTGTGGTGAGAACATAATTGAACTGTCTAATAAACACGCCGAACTAAAAACAAATGAAGGAAAAAAAATGCTTTTTGAACGAATACAGCCACTTTACTTGCTTGCATGTATAACGCAGTCTAACATTAAGTAGTGAGGCGGTGCGTACTTTTATAGAAATCTGGTCTGACGATCACATTTCTTCTCGGTTTCCCAAGCCCCACTAGAGCACTACAACTTTCTCAGTGTTCAGCAAGCAGCTCAGAGAAAGAGGTTTAATAGATCTGATGATCAGTGCCGTGTTAAGGCAAAAAAAAAAAAAAAACCTGTCAACAGAACATTCATGTGTGGGATGCACTAATTAAAAATACCACATGCTGTAACATGTCTGCTAAACACTTTAGTTAAACAAAAAGAGGGGAGAACATTATCTTATAGGTTGTTGGTTATATTGTCGTTGGTTTATATAGCTTTTTCTATGGCTCCTTTTGAACTGTTGTGTGATGCTCTTTGCATTTTCAAGTACACAAAACATTGCTTTGCATACGATTCCGAGTGTTTTTTGCAACGTGTTGCCACATGGCTCTGTATTCAATCTGTTCAGCTAGTCCAGAGGGGAGCGTCCAGTGTGACGTGAATGAAGACTAAAACGGCAGAGAATTGCAACAATGTACCAGTTATTTCTGTTGGTCCTCAACAAATGAAATGAACTAGAGATGTGAAAACACCCTAAGTTGCCCGCTCGCAATTATTTTTCACACATCACAATCTCTGGTCTGTCCAAAAAATGGTGGGAAACAGTTTGGAATTGAGAGACGTTAACAATTTTTGCAGCAACTTTTGCAGATTTATGGAGCAGCAGAGCAATGGAACTAGTTTAGTTGATAGTTAGATAGTTTAGTGTTCCTAGCTTCTTTAACTCTCTTTTCTCTGACATAGTACCTTGGTATGTTTATTTTTTTATCATATTTAATTGTGAGTGTTTTTCTTTACATCATTACATATTTTTCATTACATTTCTTTAAGTTGTATGTGTATTCTCTTTAAAGCAAAAGAGTATTATTTTTAATAAAATTCATAAGAGTCTTATTTGATAACCTGATATACAGGGTTAAAAAATAATTAACTTTAATATATTAAAATAATAATAATAAAAATATTTTAAAAATCCAGAATCGTGAAAGAATCATGATCTTTATTCTAAGCAAACAATCGTGCAGCTCTAGCTTTTAAATAACCCTGAACTGGCCCCTGGGGTGAGCAAGGCTTGATGTGCGCATCCTCAAAGTTTGAACCTAGCACCACTACAGAGACAGTCAGCACAGGTTGCAAAGTTTCTAATTGGTAAAGTCAAAATCCACAGACAGTCTCCGATTCAATAAGTGTTTAGCAGACTTTATCCTGACGTAGTGCATCTTGGATAAATTCTTTTGATGAAGTCAGGCTAAATCAGCCTCTACATCAGAGCAAAATTGAGCTTTAGACTTGGTTCACATACTTGTAAGAAGTTTTGTCTCTACACATCAGAAGCAGACGTGTAGTATACATTTTCTAAAATGACCCTTAACCAGCACATGGCAAAAACACTCAAGGAATGAAACAAATATGCAGTGGTTAAGAATTTATTTAGGGGTCACAAGCCTCTGTGGTGTAATGGTTGTTTTCCCTGACTAGGAGATGGGGTTTGACAAGCATTTTGGTGTAAGAACTGGAGAAGAGAACTCTCAGACACAGAATGCTTTGTTGGGTGATGCCTGAGGTAGGACTATGTGATTAATAAAGAAAAATTCCAAATTGGATTTATTAATAAAGACAATATTATTAAAAAAAAAATGAATGCTATATCAATGTCATAAAAGCATTTTGCATGCTTTCAGGGTGTGCGCCTGTGAGCTACCACAGTCCACCAATTTTCTTTAGATTTTACTTTGCTTTGCCCCATTGAGTTTGCATTAATCTGTGATACACTCTTTTACTTCAGTAATTTATGTGTGGTATATACAACTAACATGCTTCATGTTTGCTTCTTAAGAAAGACCCTGCTGTAAACTATATTTAAAGATTGTAACGACTAATAAAGGCTGCACAAATAATTTCTTCCTGCACTTAAAACAGCACCAGATAGCTAGAAGAGAAGGGTTCTGTGCTGCGGGTGCAACAAGAGAGCAGCCGTCTCAAACCATTATTTTGTGAACACATTTATTTTGTTACATTTTTAGTGCAAAACACAATTTCTAATGCCTGTTCAAATTTTTTTTTTCTTTTTTTTTTTACAAATAGAAGTATTCTTCTTTTTCTAGAGGGGTTTTTATTGCATTTTAAATGCTTTGAAATGTATAATGTTAAAAACAAAAACACCTGTGTTCGGTAGGAAATGGTACATCGCCCAGCCCTAACTACAGGCCGTTTAAGATTATTTCAGTTACAAAAAAAAATTTAAAAGCTAATTAACTGTAGGTTTATTGTTTATCTTTAAGTCAGAGAAAAAGCAAAAAAAAAGAGAGAGAGAGAGAGAGAGATGCAGAGGGGAGAGGGTGCAGTGCTTCTCAGAGAAAGAACGCTTTGGAGCAGCATGTGCAATATGAAGGACGTTCTGTATTCACAATATAGCAATATGAAATACTTATATTGAACTTTTATTGGTCTTTATTGGTGAATGGTAGGGGAACATCTGGAACTACTGCATTGCTTTTCTAGCAGGACTTGCATCAAATGCATTCGGAACTGTGCAGGTGATCCAGAACTCTGATCTTCAAGGAACCTAAGTGAGTGCATAACTGTCCTCTTCATCGCTCTTCACTGGCTCCCCGCAGCTCTTTTTAAATTCAAATTACTTATGCTGACTTACAAAACCATCTCCAAATCAGTTCCTGTACAGCTTTATAAGCTTGAATAGCCCAACAAAACCCATAGTTTGAGTCACTTCGTATAAAAGTCTCTAGTTTGAATTAATAGCTGATTCTCAGGAATTAAAAAATGTCTTCTGACAATTTGAAACGTGAACTGCAGTTAAAATTTAAGATTTTGTTTATTGGTCAAAATATATTTTTGAGTTAAAATCATTGAATTGTTCTTAAGCCAGTTTCTGAAAAGAAAAATTATCTCTTCTAGTAATCAAGCAAGCTTTTCTTCATACCTTCATAGTTTCCACAAGAACAAGACACGTTTATTACATGATTCAGTCTGAAGAAAGCGAAAAAAGTTCCATGCCACTGAATCTTACTTCCTGGAATGGATTAGGCAACTGTGATGATCTGTGTTCACTGGTTCAAAATGAATCAGCTCAAGTGTATTCATGTATTCTGGGATCTTCAATCTGAGATAAACAATCTATATCTTAGCAAGGACAAAACTTAATTTTAACTCTTTTGACTAGGGAAAAATGACATTATGTTTGTGACCTCTCCTTAGCAACCAGACCATTTAATCTAGCAACAGTAGCTCTAAATAGGAGTTTCAGCAACAGAAAATCAAAGAAAATGGATTTGCTACAAGCAGTTGCAAATTACCCCAATTGGGGTCAGCCAGGATGAAAAAGTCAATGAGGAGGCCCAATTTCAAATTTTCAAATTCACCTTCATTTTATGGGCAGGAGAAGTTTATTTTGGATATAAGCTAGAGGTTTTATATTGAGTGAGAAATAAATAATTTTGAGAGTGTGCAAAAACTATGGATTTCGAAATATGTGTTGTTTTACTTCTGGATCTTGGAAGGTAGCCACACTGCTACTGACCTTCGGTCGTTCAGAGTTATCCAGACAATTATAACACTGCATAACACGTTTTTTTTTCCCTTTTTTACAAGAGAGCAAAAATGCAAACATTGAAAAAGACCTCAAACAATTCACCCTCTCCTACAATTGTGGCACATACCACGAAACTCAAAAGCTTGGTTGATGATTTACAGAACAAATTCTTAAAGCAGGTGCAAGAGGATGTAAGAAATGCTTATTACACGTTTAAAGCGTTTGTTTTGAAGTTTTGGGGTAGAACGGCCATCAAGGTCTGTGTGTTTACAGGTTACAGTTCTTCCTGACATGTGAGGAACCTAAAATTAGCAAAGCTGATGAGTGAGATGAGATGTGGGTGGCCACAGACGGAAGTTGTGACCACCACTGTACAAGCTCCAGGACAATTATCCACTTGCTTCATCTGCAGATGTTGGGTGGAAATTAATTAAGGGATCGAAATAGAATTACTCATTTAACAAGGCAGTGAAATGTTTATTGTAATTTTCTATAATTAAAGATCTCTTTCTGCTTTGGAAACAAGGTGATCAGGTTCAGGTCTAAATGTGCTTTTGGTTACAAGAAAGTATCGCCTCCAAGTATCATTGCTTTTTTTCAACAAACCGTTCCAAATTCCAGCTGCGTCCAAGCATCTCAAGTGAGTCATGTGAGGAAAACAACCTGCACAGTTCAATCCTCTCTGGTTCAAAACTGAACTTTTGGCATGAGTTATGAGAGTTATAGAAGACTGGTTTTCTAAGTGGCTAAGAAGCAGGATTGCTGGGGCCAACATACAAAACTTTCAAAAACCATTCCCATCCAACTCAAAGCTTTAATTGCTTTTATTTCCCAATGAATAAGCTGAGAATGACAAAACATTAATTATAAACAATGAAGAGGTCAGCTTAAAGCTAAGCCGCCTTTTTTGGACACAAAATTGCCAGTGCATTCCACAGTAAACAATGGCGTAGTGTTTCCTCTAGGCAATGTAACAAGAGCGAGCTTCAGAGGCCACAGGAAAACTCACTGAACGAGCCGGCTCTCTGGGCTTTCTTGGAAAGGTTTCCTCGATGATGAGAAAATCAAATTACTTCAGTCAAATATGGTTAAAAACTGGATGTGTGTCCGTTAGAGGCTCCAAATGCAATATTAACTGACATCAGATCAAATCTTCAAGCAACAAACCCAAATTAGCAACAGACAGAGCTTCAGAGAGTCAGGAAATTACTCCGATTCCTGCTGCCACTTTTGACTAATAGACTGAGCTCTACTAAGATTTCCCGTCTTGAATTATTAAGTTGCTAAGGCTTTGTTAAAATAATAATACATTTTTGATAAAATGTTTGTAAATGCGGGTATTGGTCATATTTGTTCAAAAACCACGGACGAGGTTTAGACGAGGAAATGTGCTTGTTCCGAGAGCAGACAGGAAAGCTAGCTACAGAGAGTTGCTGCTGCTCCATCAGAAATCCCGATCTAAGTGACTAAAAATCACCAGGAACAGCAGAAAATGTCGCAAGATTTGTCACTATTCGCTGGATTATAAAATAAAATCTTTAAGTGGTCTGAAGATCCACTAAATCCAGCAAGATAGTCGCTAAGGTGGTACCACTTGACGGGCAGTGAAGATGGTTGTCCGGGGTGGGGCGCACCCTCATTGCATGCTCACACTCTCACTCTTTCTCTTTCTCTCAGTGCTCTCTCTTTCTTTCTTTCTCTCAGTGCTCTCTCTCTCTCTCTCTCACTCACAGCACACTCAATTTCTTTCTCTCTCTCTCTCTCTCTCACTCACTCAGTGCGCTCTCTCTCACTCTTTTCACTCTTTCTCGCTCAGTGCTCTCGTGCTCTCTCTCTCTCTCTTTCTTGCTCAGTGCTCTCATGCTCTCTCTCGCTCAGTGCTCTCGTGCTCTCTCTCTTTCTCGATCAGTGCTCTCGTGCTCTCTCTCTTTCTCGCTCAGTGCTCTCGTGCTCTCTCTCTCTCTCTCTCTTTCTCGCTCAGTGCTCTCGTGCTCTCTCTCTCTCTTTCTCACTCAGTGGTCTCTCTCTCTCTCTTTCTCGCTCAGTGCTCTCGTGCTCTCTCTCACTCTTTTCACTCTTTCTCGCTCAGTGCTCTCGTGCTCTCTCTCTCTCTCTTTCTCACTCAGTGGTCTCTCTCTCTCTCTCTTTCTCACTCAGTGGTCTCTCTCTCTCTCTCTCTTTCTCGCTCAGTGCTCTCTCTCACTCTTTTCACTCTTTCTCGCTCAGTGCTCTCTCTCTCTCTCTCTCTCTTTCTCACTCAGTGCTCTCGTGCTCTCTCTCTCTCTCTCTCACGCTCAGTGCTCTCTCTCTTTCTCGCTCAGTGCTCTCGTGCTCTCTCTCTCTCTCTTTCTCGCTCAGTGCTCTCGTGCTCTCTCTCTCTCTCTTTCTCACTCAGTGGTCTCTCTCTCTCTCTTTCTCACTCAGTGGTCTCTCTCTCTCTTTCTCGCTCAGTGCTCTCGTGCTCTCTCTCTCTCTCTCTCTCTCTTTCTCGCTCAGTGCTCTCGCGCTCTCTCTCTCTCTCTTTCTCGCTCAGTGCTCTCGTGCTCTCTCTCTCTCTTTCTCACTCAGTGGTCTTTCTCACTCAGTGGTCTCTCTCTCTCTTTCTCACTCAGTGGTCTCTCTCTCTCTCTTTCTCGCTCAGTGCTCTCGTGCTCTCTCTCACTCTTTTCACTCTTTCTCGCTCAGTGCTCTCGTGCTCTCTCTCTCTTTCTCGCTCAGTGCTCTCGTGCTCTCTCTCTTTCTCGCTCAGTGCTCTCGTGCTCTCTCTCTCTCTCTTTCTCGCTCAGTGCTCTCGTGCTCTCTCTCTCTCTCTCACGCTCAGTGCTCTCTCTCTCGCTCAGTGCTCTCGTGCTCTCTCTCTCTCTCTCTCTCTTTCTCGCTCAGTGGTCTCTCTCTCTTTCTCTCTCTCTCTCTCTCTTTCTCTTTCTCGCTCAGTGCTCTCGTGCTCTCTCTCACTCTTTTCACTCTTTCTCGCTCAGTGCTCTCGTGCTCTCTCTCACTCTTTTCACTCTTTCTCGCTCAGTGCTCTTGTGCTCTCTCTCACTCTTTTCACTCTTTCTCGCTCAGTGCTCTCGTGCTCTCTCTCACTCTTTTCTCTCTTTCTCGCTCAGTGCTCTCGTGCTCTCTCTCTTTCTCGCTCAGTGCTCTCATGCTCTCTCTCTCACTCTTTCTCGCTCAGTGCTCTCATGCTCTCTCTCTTTCTCGCTCAGTGCTCTCGTGCTCTCTCTCTCTTTTTCTCGCTCAGTGCTCTCGTGCTCTCTCTCTCTTTTTCTCGCTCAGTGCTCTCGTGCTCTCTCTCTCTTTCTCTCTCAGTGCTCTCGTGCTCTCTCTTTCTCGCTCAGTGCTCTCGTGCTCTCTCTCTCTTTCTCACTCAGTGGTCTCGCTCTCTCTCTTTCTCGCTCAGTGCTCTCGTGCTCTCTCTCACTCTTTTCACTCTTTCTCGCTCAGTGCTCTCTCTCTTTCTCGCTCAGTGCTCTCGTGCTCTCTCTCTCTCTCTCTCGCTCAGTGCTCTCGTGCTCTCTCTCTCTCTCTCTTTCTCGCTCAGTGCTCTCGTGCTCTCTCTCTCTCTCTCTTTCTCACTCAGTGGTCTCTCTCTCTCTCTCTCTCTATATTCTCACACTTTAAATGGGGTTAAAATTAAATTTTTTCCTCTAATGTTATTAAGGTCTACTAAAATATCGATTTTTTTCCCCATCATATAACACCGATATCGTCTGGACAGTAAAAAATATTCTGATATGAATTTTAACCCATTTTTCTTATCCCTATTGTATACTGATGTTGGATTTGTCTTTTTCAAATTTAGAAGAATTTTTTTTTTCTCTAATCATTTAAATGGTTCTAAAAATTCTGAATAATTCTAGTGGTAGGATTTGACTGATCAAAAACTTCGAACTACTTGTCTAATACGCAATACAAAAAGTACATATAGCAAGATATTAAAAAAGGATAGCGTAACCTTTTAGCTATATAAAAAAAAGAATAATCTCCAGTGATAAATGCCTCTGTGATCTAGTTGTTTGGCGTTGCAGTGGTCTGCTGACCAAGAGAGGCCTAAATACATCTTTTAAATAAATTTCAGTCACAGCAAATACTGACATGACAACAACGAGCATGCACGTTTAAAAGAATGCCAAAATAATGTGTAAGGCAGGGAGATAAATAGATTTGTTGGAAATGTATTTATCAGCACACAGTCCTTAAAAACTTAATTTGACCTGTAGGCTCAATTATTTCCTTAGCAATGAGACCATAATGCATACACTCACAGGTTTCTTCGAAGCCATTTGTTCAGAGCATAGTAAGTGTGTACTAGATAGCATAGCAGGTAAAAGAGTAAGAATGTGGATATTTGCCATGTTGATCCTTTGCTGTCTTTGTCTTCACTGGTGGACTCAAATTCTGGGTCAGAGTCTGCATTATATATTCAAGAAACTATTACACCCTGCATGGCCATTTTCAATTTTTCTATAGCGTACTCCTTTTACAAAAAGTTTTGAAAGCATTGCTCAACATTGCTGCTTTGTCAAATTCAAGTGAGGACCACTTAGGGCAGACGAGGGTAATTTAAAGAATTTCTCAGATAAATACTGTTTTTGAAGGTTAATAAGGGTGCAATGATAGTGGTAGTATTTGGCATAAACATTTTAATGTCACAGCAAATCCAAGTTAAAAAAAAGAATAGTTAAACACGCTAATCAATTTTCCAAGTCCTGTTTATTGAGTTTTACAAGCTGAACACACACACACATTTCTTTTAAAAGAGGCATTAATCAAAAATAAAGGGAACAGCCTTTTCTGACAGGAAGATGGAAGCTATTAGGGCTGGTTACGACTAATGTATCAATAAAACCCATTTGCTATTGACAGCAGAGCAACATAGCCCAAAAGCAGCTTTTAGACCACAATTACTCAAGCAGTGTTAAACTGTCTCTTCTAAATTTAGACTGAAGAATGATATCTATTATGCATTAGGTAAAATAGTACAACTAGCTTGAGAAAAAGTACAGCTCACAATGACGGGGGAAGTTAAGTGCAACAGAGATGGATTCATCTCCTTATAGTGTCAGCCTTTAGGGATTATTTCAAGTATTTGGACTAGGGCTGCACACCTTAGACGCATACAAAGCTGGAAGATCAATAAATCTGTTTTATTAAGGCTTCGATAATTGCATTGCAGATTTCTATCACAACTTTGGTTAAAAATGACCGCAATTCAACTTTAAAGTTTCATGTTCTACACATTCATTCCATATGCATTCTTTGAATTCATAAGAATCAACAATCTTTTTATTTATTTTAAGCAATAGTGCCTAACAAAGATCACCAATTAAACTATTACACAGCTGGAAGTAAGCAATTAAAACAAAATTTATGTTGAAACAGGGTTAAGGCATGAAATAAATAAGAAACCGCCTAGATGGAAATCAAATGTTGCAAAGCTTAAACCATTTTAACTGCAAGTATATTTTTGGCACTTGACTATTTATTCAGTATTTTTAAGTGGAATATCAATACAACATTTTCACCAGATATTTCACCAGACACTTTTTTAATGGTGGTGGTGGCTAGCACTAGACCGCTAAGCTAGACTCCCTTGTGAAGTCGCATGCCCTGCCTGCATTCATCACACTCTCTCTGTAAGAGTTCATATTCTCCTTGGTTTATGCACAACATAAAATTGATTGATTGAGGAGGTCAAATTATATAATGGGAGGAAAAAAATAATTTCTTAGGTGGTCCAAGGGAAGAATGTGACTGAAAAAAATTATCCAGGAGGCAGTTCACTAAGGACAAGGCTCACCAAAAATCCTTCTCTAGCAGCGTTATACAGGAACATAAAAGGATTTTTAAAAGTCCTAAAAATATTTAAGCTATTCTTTCAAACAAATTAATGTCCAACATTTTGTAAGCCACCTGCAAACAACTCGTTACATGCAAACGTGTTGAATGTGTTCTGTGGTTTGCTTCAACACAGAAATGTGTTCTGTGTTGAAGCTAATTTTGCAAGTGCGTAAACTCAAGATAATCAAGCATCTTAAATGTAGGAGCGCATTGGGCCAAAGAGCTCTCCCTTGAAATCATTAGACTGAGAATCAGATCCTTCTCTCTCAACTAAATGGCAGTAGTAGGTTCAGAAAATATGATCAGGATGAGATTAGGTCATGGCCTGCTACCCAGCCAGGTCGGGAGGAAGTAAGAGAGGAGGACAGGGGTCAGCGGGAGCTTATCTGGTAGCTGTTTCCTGAGCTCTGAAGTGCAGTGGTTTAGATAAATCATTGATCTGATGCTCAGCTGCAGCTAACTAGCCATGAGTGCTGCCTCACAAACACTCCTTCAGGAATCCAAACAGAAGCACTTTGTCCTGCTGAGTAACCTTGACAGGCCCACACTATTCTGCTGCCTAATGAGTTTCCGATAGCACCAAACAATGCTGATTTGGATTGTTCAGCAAGGAAATCAAACCCAAGACAGGCAATCCGGAGAACTGTGGGTGTTCAAATTTATTTTGAAACCACATCAGTATGTAGAAAAAGAAGTGAGGGGTAGGACAATGTGTACATAACCCAAAGAATAAGTATTTGGGTTTTACACTGCTAACACCTTGAACAACTATTTCAATTATTTACTCTGTGAAGCCTGTCCTCCATAGAAACCATTTAATTGGGGTCCCTACAAACAAGACGTGGCATATGCTTATTTACTTATAAATATTTTTGAGTTAACCATTTTTAAGGGTTAACAGGTCATTTTTTCCCTTAAGTGAAACAAAGATTTAAATAAGATCAATGAAATACGTTTTATTTTGCCAACCCAATGTTAACTTTTTGAGGTACCCAAGCTTGCCCATCGGCTCAGAATGGACAGGGTCTTTTTGCTTGCAGCAAGAAAGCTATGGAATGTAGTATTTTGGCAGATGTTCTAGCTTTTAAATCTTTTTTTATTACAAATACTATCTCTGGATTTCTAAAGATTTAAACCTTTAAATGTGTTTCTTTCTTGCAGGGCTAGAAATTATTATTCGACTTTGATGATAATTGTCGATAATGGAAGTCATCTACAAACAATTTAATTGTCATCTTATCGGCATTTAAAAAGCTTCTCATCTGAGTTATTAAGATAGATTATTTGAAGAACCAGCCTTTTTAAATCTCTTCAAATTTGACCATGAACCTTAAGTGCCTCCAAGAAACCTTCTCCTAACTTCTTCAAATCATTGTAATTCAAGTCGAATGACACGATGAAGTTCTCTAGGTCTGAGTATCTCTAGGTAGCAGCTAATCTTTGACACAGCGTCGACTGAGTGGCATCTTGGAGCATGTGCTGTTGGTTTGGTGCCAGGGCAAGCCTAACCCCAATGAACCATTACACTGTTTCTGACAACAGTTACATCACTCTGCTACTATACGACAGAAAGACTGCAAAAATAAAGAGAACCTCGAATATGTACAAGGACAAAAAATTACTACCAGAGATAAGCAGGCATTCATGTTTTAAATAACTCTTTCAGAAATGTGCTCATGATTATCATGTGACAAAAGTCTCTGACTAACAGATTCTTCCTCTTCCAGCTCGGATATGAATAACACTGTTCCATTATCAGAATGAACAGCTTTCCCAGTGCCATGTTTATATAGCTCACAACTAGCCAATAATATACAAGTGTAGTAGACTCAGGTTAGACTCTGAGTCACACAGATAAGGGACTGTCCATGTTTTATCAATAACATAATGTTCTCTGTATTGAGGAAAAAAGCAAATTACACTAGCTGGAGCTACCACATGCACTTTGTTACAAAGTTAAAGTCTAACTCAAGTAGCTCACAAAAGAGAAAAGTTTGAAAATCACAACATCTTCAATGAGAAAAACTGACAAAATGTTTGGAGAAAAGAAAAGCTAACTAGAACTGGACTCCATTTTGATTCTCAGTTCTTACTAGATGATCCAAAATCAAACACAAAACCATGAAGATTAGGGTACTTTAAAACACACTTTTCTTTACATTCTTTATGTAAAGTTCTGCTTTATCTTATAGATGAGCAATAACTTCAAAAATAAGCAATAACAGCTTGTTCTTTGAATTTAATACCATAATTTGATAACATAATCTTTAAAGTTTTTAAAAGTGTTGGCATTCCAATCATTAAATGGACATTCCTTTTTATTTCCAAGCAAGCAAAAAATAATGAATGTAAATAAAACTCAAACTACTAAGAAAAACAATGGAACCCATTATTTAATTATGACAAAGATCAAAGCTTGCTAGCATTTAATAAAGCCAACACTTTCAGCCCAGAATCTGACAAGGTGTTTCCCTCAGTGGTGAATTAATGGACAGTGTCCCTCCCAGACATTGTTTTCTTTTAGGAAACATTACACAAATCTATGCATCCAAGTCTATGTTATAATATTGAAGAAGTTTTCATGTTTCAAAGCATTCTTCAGCCGGAAAGCAATCCATGAAAACCAGAAGCAGCTACACCACATAATGTCATTTAAAGTTTACTTGTTTATGATACCCAAATCTTGATGTGTTAGTTGTGAATAAATCCAAAAAGTTGACCTGTACATGTATATTTTTTTAACCAGTGTATGAATAATTTAGATATAACAGAGAAACATCTTATTATTTAATATAATATTTGTGTTTTTTGTTTCTTGAAGCACA
The DNA here is from genome assembly GCA_900490495.1 of Danionella dracula. Taxonomy (NCBI): domain Eukaryota; kingdom Metazoa; phylum Chordata; class Actinopteri; order Cypriniformes; family Danionidae; genus Danionella; species Danionella dracula. Next base: position 1,551,029 of record UELW01000456.1, read on the forward strand.
TTTTCATGAAACACTATATTGTTTTTTTTAAAAAGACCTCAGATGCCAATTTAACTCAAGTTAAATTGGTTTGTTAGGGTAGATGTGCAAGGTATGTAAAAAAAAAAGTTGATATTTCTGAATGTTTTTGTATAAAGAAACAAAATTTTTACCTCAACAAAACCACTTCTAGTAAAAACAAGCTTTTTTTGGGTTCTGTGCCAAATGACTCTGGTCTCTCTGCCTTTCTCTGCATGTAGACATGTTTAGTTGTCTGTTGTGTTTTTGCAAACCAAGTTTGATGGAACAATGCGAGAGTGATATAATAACAACAAAATAAATAAAAATGCATTATATTTTTTTTCTTCCTGAAGAAACCAGAGCTGCAGGATCCTCAAATTATCCCATGTAAAGTTTTTAATAGTATTGGAGCCAAAAAAAGATCATCAACGTTATTTAGGATTGCTATAGTAGATTTCTGTACAAACAGCTGGAAAGACTAGATTTTCATCTGAGGTCTCTCTAAGTTTCTGTAGCTTCACATTTTCACTTGAATATTTGCTCTGGTGATTGACTGTCTAGATCACTGCTGTGTTTCAGTTCCACTGATGGGTCTATCCGGTTTAAGTCTGCCATGAACAAGTGTGTGGGTGTGTAAATGAGTGTGAAATAAGAGCATAGGTGTGTTATTTAAATTGGTGCAAACATGTTAATAAAAGACTTCCGTTTTATTGTTCATCAATTAGTCAGCAGCACATTAAGCAGGATTGAACCCCTTCCATTCATGGCAGAGCTTTTCAATTTACACACCATCAGTTCAACAGCCCTGGTCTCCAAACACTGACAGGCTGTGGACACGTGTGTGTGCGAGAAGAAGAAAACCAGAGCATGGAGTGAAAGGCAGCTTCCCAAGTGCTCAGGAATGTAACACACAGCCCCTAACGGACTGGAGATGAAAAATAAACCCCAGCTCTCCATAAACCTTCTACCCAGCATGTCTCACTGGGAGCTCAGTTTAAAGGATGGAAGACTCCCACAGCTTCCAGCAAATAGGTGTCATTATAAAACTGTAACAGTTTGAACTGAAGCGTTCACAACTATAACACTTCTAAAACACCTCTAAAATAGCAATAACAATATTTTCTGTACTATAAGACCCTACTTTTTTCTCAAACTTTGAACCCTGAAGCTTATAATAAGAAGGAAATATATATATATTTTTTTTTTCAGGTAAACAACTATCTTGGGGAGAGAGGAAAAGCTGTATTGTGCAGAAGAAGATGCAAGAGGGGAAAAACAACTTTAAGGCAATCGACTGTCGGAGAGAAAACAAGCAACAAACAAAGAGAGACTGAGGGAGGAAATGTTGGTTTTTAGCTTGAATGATTTCTGTTAAACCATCTATCATTAAATTTCCTCAATGAGATTCAGTTATGGTTATCAAGATTCAGGTTATCGAGATTCAGTTATCAAGAAAGTGGATTTCTAGCTGCTAGTATAATCTCATAAGTGTTTAAGGAACCAAAAAAAGTTGCTCATGTAGCATGACATAATAAAGGATCTTCTATGAAAAAATGTTGTTATTGAGGAGGTCAAATAATATTTTAGCTACTTTCTCAACAAAAGTATTGTCAGACACTTTGCAAAGCTAGAGATCTTGAGTGAAACAACAAACACTCCTTTTAAGGCCATGTCACAGAAGATAAAACTGGCTCAAAGCTTTCTCACCCAGAATAAAAAAAACTAAAATTTTTAACAGCCATGTAAATTAGCCGTAAATAGGTCAAGCTCCACCTACATGGAGAAAAAACATGCCAGACAAAGGAAAACTCTACAATGAGGATAGACCCCTCTCTCAAAAAAGAATCATGTAATTCAGTTGTCTTGTTTTTGTAGGAAAGACTCCATAAAGTGAAGGTCGTTGTTTGCAAAGAAGTTTAAATGATTAGTATTTGTTGTCATGGTCCAGAAAACAAGTATTATTTTGCAAAATTACTGAAAAGTATTACAAGTAAAAAGCACTCTGTGTTGAGCTATATCAGGCACAATGAGAAGAACTTGACTTAATTCAATTTGAAAAAAAAGGTTCACTAGTCCTTCCATGTTTATGAGTCAAACAACTTAATTAGCTAGATTTCTTTATGAGCTCAAAACTTCAGATATGACCATAGTCAATATGAAATACACAAAAACAGTTTCTGTATACAAAAATATCTTCGAAATCCAAGAAAGCAGAGTTATCTGGCTTAGCAGGGCAGAGCTGGTAACCTTCAGTCCATTTTACCACATCAGCATGATTCAGCTTGGATAACTGTACGGGAAAATTAAGTCTGTAAATGAAGATGCTTTTGTCCAAAGCGACTTAAAGTAGGGGAGAGACAATATGCAATTTTTTACACAGTCAAAGTCTATCTCAGCTTGCTCATAATAGAAATTGTATCAATTGATCAATAAACCATAGCAGGAAGAAAATAAAGACCGAGGAGGAAAAAAAAGAATGTTTTTTTTTTATAGTAGTTCCCTGAAACAAAAGTTTTCAGTTGCTTTTTGAAGGCTGTTAGTGTTGCTGCTTTCCTGACTGGATCAGGAGTTTGTTCCACCATCCAGAGACAGTGAGAGAGAAGGTTCTGCACCAAATCAATATAAGTGTTTGTCTTTAATTCAAACACTTTCTCATCTCATTTTCATCTCTCTCTCTCATATATATATATATATATATATATATATATATATATATATATATATATATATATATATATATATATATATATATATATATATATATATATAAATGTATACATCTATATAAATATCTTTTACTTTTACTTCTTGTCACTAACACATCCAAATGAAGACAAAGAAAAAACAAGCTTTTTCTTTAACTTATGTTGGTAAGGAATTACCAATTCTTTGCTCAAGAGCAATGCTTAAAACAATGTTAAGTGCACTACTCCTTTAAATCTCCACCCCACTCGTTTATTGCTCAAGTCTTGCCTGTAACAGTAAACAGAATACTTGAAAGCTGCATTGCTGTTTTGCACTATTGCTTGCTTAGAAACAGGTGGTGACCAGAAACACATGAATCACATGGTGCTGGTTACGGGGGCAGGATGGTGGGAAACAACATCCTTAACTAATACGTCTCCCTTTGTGCACAGAAAAGGGAGACCAGTCTGATTAGAATTGAAGAAGAGAGTTTCCAACAATTGAAGTCTTATTTAAATACACTAAACATAGTCTGAAGTCAAAGCATGTAATGTAACAACCGATCTAAATAAAATTACCAATTATCATCTTCAATCACAGTAGCTAGAACTTTTTAAGAACTGATTATTAATGTTCAATAAATAAATCAACAGTAAAGTAAAATGTCTCTTCCTGTTGAATTTAATATCACAGTTTCTGGAATTTTTAAAACTGTGTTTGATCATACTGCGATTTAATTGTAAATGCAAATAATTGTTCGGCCCTATTTTGTTTAGTCATCACTGACCAGCACTGGTGTTGTCCCCTGATTGTACCCTTCACTCAGTTCAGTCAAACTGAATAAATGTGTTCCTTTTTTAAATGTAAGCTTATGTCAAATCTATGCATGTTTGTGATTTAAATCTACTGACAAGTTATTTTAAGACAGATATTATTGTTTAATCATGACTATTCAAGATAGCCAATTCGGTAATCCATTCTCATTTTGATTCTGAACGTTCATTGAAACAGACAAGAGGTGCTCTACATCTCTAGTTAATTTGGAGTGTAATTTGTAATGTCTACCCATCTACCACAAACTAAAACCGGGTACATTGTATTCGTAACAACGCTAGTAACATGACACTCTCTTTTTTATGTCAAGGTGACAATGGAAAAGATAGCGGTATTGAGAACATCACTCCCATCTTTTCTTCCAAGCTCCTCTACTTTTATGCTTGTGCTCCAGTCCTTCTTCTATGCTACTGCATCTAGGAAGCTTGTTGAGAGTGTGAAGAGAGCCGTCATGCCAAGCACTTGTGTAACACCACCACCTCATGCCTGAACAAAAGATCTAGTTTCATTGTTTGAGCATCGCGCAGCGCATCCCGAAATAATAGCATGACATGGCAACAGTGAACTTATGATGCTTTTCATCCAGAACTGTGCAGCTGCAACCATAGCCATTATTTGGAAAGGAGGAACAAATTGTTCTATGCACACAGGGGAATTAAATTTAACCTAATGTGTTTTGACCTTAAATCTTCAAAAGTTGCAAAAAAATAAATAAACAAATAAAGTCTTTATACATAAAAGATACTTTTCCTTCCATTTCACAGCAGTACTGTTTGATTTTCAGAAAAAGTTATTTTAAAAATAGTGTCACAAGTTTATACTTAGGGATTAATTAGATTACATGTAAATTTAACGAGCAAAAATGTATCATTATGGTCTATAAATGTGTTCAATTGTTTAATTCAAGCCTGTGATAAAATCAGCATAAAATATCAACAAGTACTGGTTATAATATTATATTGCTGTATCTTGCCATGCATTTACTCTGTTTCCCACAGATCACAACAGTTTTAAACATTGTCTAGATGGTTTACAATTTGGGTGTCTTGTTTATTCATAAATTGTTTATGTACTTTAATCTACTTTGAGCGATATTTATATTAACCATTTCAGAATTTTCCAAAATTCAACAACCTTTAAACTTCTTTCTTTAGATTGTAGCCCTTTGTGGAATGATATCACCAAGAGAAACTTTGAGAATACTCTTGTGCCATTCATCACACAGCAGCTCTCATTTTCAGAGTTTAAGGCTGTTTAAACTAACCTAACCCTAATTTTAGAAACTACATTAGAGGTTTTCTACATTTCTTTAATTAATTTTCTGTACAGTAAGCTGACACTTTCTCCTCTGGATCTGCTCCCCATTCATGAACAGTTGCCATCTAAATCTGACCATCAAAGAAACATACAGAGAGTAAAATCCCCATGAAAAGTGGGCCATAACTCCTGCCAAAAGTATCTGATGCCGACTCAAAGACCATTCCAGTGTCTTTAAAGGACTGCAGTGGGCAGTTCAGTCACACCGCAGGCAACATTCCTTAGTGACAAGAGTTTTATTCTTAGCATTGATGGTAATGCTGATCCTCTTACTGACAGTGTGCTTCGTATAGTTACAGGCCATAAATACACAGGAAATGACATGACAAGTGTCAAAGGGTTTAAAGGTGACGTGCACATCTAAAATCTCATTATATTCAACAGACAAAAAAATGTAGCTGCAAGACCTCGATGGAAGGAAAAATGGGAAGAATGCAAGGACAAACCACAGTCAAGGAAAACATCTTCATACTGCATGTTGTCTGTAGAATTGGGTTGCAGGGGGATGCCATAGGCTTCATGAATGCTCCAGCTATTTAATTGCTGTACACTAAATTGAAGTGAGTTGCAAGACTTGTTTCAAAGATATATGACATTTTATGACAATAAAAAAAAATGTTTAGGTCAAACATTTGTATACCATTGTATACCATAACTTTATACCAGCAATTTTTTAATTTGTGTCACTTTGTGCTGTAATCTGAATGTATATATCTGGTAGAAAAACTATTCTCTATTAGTTCTAGAGAAGGAATCACCATACGCATCAATCGTAACCAAAAATGCCAGTCAAAGTAAATGTTTTTTAAAAGGACGTTTACTCTAAAATCTAACTGAGCGGGAATGCTGCTGGTTTAAAAAGTTTGAAAAAACATTTGTGTGATTGTGATTTTTTATTTCTATTTTTTTTTAGGCAGCAAAAAATCTTGATCAGGGATTAAAACAGCATGGCATCTGTTCTGTGTCAAGAAAGCTATGTGTGAATGTATGAGAAGAACATCTGTCCCTGACCAAACCATTCCAGAACAACTGGCTAAATGAGAAAATCTCTACAGCACTGCCGTCTCCAGATATAGCTATATGCAAACACTTGTGTCGTCATTTTTTATATTTTGAATTGGATGTGTTGAAAAGCCTGGAATGCAAATTTGACTCATAAATGTCATGGCCAGAATTTTCTTGTGGCTACAAAACAACTTTAATGGAACATTGTTGAAATTTATTGCATGCCTTTACTTATATATGAAGGCTTGTTTAGAGTAATGTATTCTTTCTTATACTAGCCATCATTACCCTGACTGTCCACTCCCTCAGTGGTGCTAGCTAGAAACTAGATTTGGTAAAAAAAAAAAAAAAAAAAAAGCTTGATTGATTTTCATATTAAAAGGCAGTGCTGTTAAGTAAAAGAATGCCATTGACTGGCACAAAGAATGCTAATATCAAGGCACGTTGTGCAACTTTTGCACTCTACTGGTAGAACATATCATAGGTCAGACCTTTTACACAAATAATAAAATACTAATGTTTGGAATTACAAGAAATTATGAACGAAGCGTACTGATGTTTTATGTTCAAACAAGCCGGCTTGAAATTGCTTGGTATGAAATACAATTTTGAAATGGTTAGTATTGCCAAGAGTCCATAAAAGCTCATTAAACTGCAAAAAAACGCATTTCAGAAAGTACCTTTCCAATGTTAATGTGGTTTAGTTTTTCTGTTTCTGGCACTGGAGTTGCAAAAGCATGTTGTACAGACCACCCCACCTCCCACCAAAAATAGAAAAAAAGAGTTCAACAGATATTAGCAGTTAAACCTCATACAATTTCATCACATCACACTTTCTAACCATGAAAATCCACACCTCATAAAGTGCATTTTCACAAGACCGATATAGGCTTTTAAAATCTTATCCAAAAACATTCCAGTGGGTTTCAGTTTGGTAGCCCTTTGTTCAGAGAACATAGATTTTTCCCATTAACAAAGAATTGATCAAGATCCACTTGGCTTTCCTACATTCAAGAAACTATCTGGCAGCCTCAAGAACACCAACATACAGTAAATCCCCTAAACTCTGCCACCCCACCCAGTGCTAGCAGTAACTCACTGTAATCCCAGTAGCGTATTAGGGCTAATGACAGTAGGTATTAAAGATTCATTATAGTGTGCTGAAGAGGATCGCTCGTGCTGTGACCCAGGACAACTCTCATATGGCTCAAGCTGGAATGTTTCTGTTGGATTGAAACATCCCAAGCCTCACTTAGAACTGGAAACCAATCCAAACAGCCTCCCAAACTCAAGACCTTTACCTCGCATCCAAACTCACTACATCAAAGCTGAACTACTATCCTAAACAACTGTACTTCTCAGAAGTTGTTCCCTAATACACTAATACAAATCTAAAAACAAAATAGAAATTCAAAACAATGAGTAAAGAAAACATATAAAGATATAAAACAGTGACAAAATGAATCAAAAAAGGTAAATGCGTACATACCTCATAGTTTGTCTAACTTTTCTACCTCCCATTATATACACACGATGAGAACGTTTGGTTGTGTGGTTGGAAAAAAAAATTGGCTTGTACTTTTACATTTTCTTTCTAAATGGTTCTAAACTTTATTGTGTATAATTGAAGATCCACTGTAATTATATTTAAAATGTACAGTCAGTATAATGCTTTCAAACATTATAACAAACATGGTTCAACTCCCTAACATGACAAACAAATATTTTTCAATGATGTGAATTTTTTTATTTTAATATGTTAATAATGTAATGTGTTTATTCCCAATACTTTTTGCAAAAGATACCTAGTAAAAACACAAATATTCACTTTAATAATCATCAATTAAAAAGGCTTAGGCCTGGTGAACATGAGTTAAATATTTAATACATTTTCTAATATTTATGCAAAACAGGAGATTTTGCACTTATTTTTAACATTAATAATACTGTAGAATTATATTGAAGCCTGCTACGTAGCGCGGTCTCATAGAACTTTCATTCTGAAACATTTTTTGTTGTTATCTTGACTTTAATGGCTTTTAATGACAAAGGGATCTCCATAGTCAACAAATCTCTGACAAAAATCTGACTTCAGCCTCTGTGTTTGTTAACTTAAGTTCTTCTTATTTGTTGTGCTGCTTACAGAATTTTTTTATGGTTTGCGATAAGGTTTTTGAACAAATGGATGTTTTCAACATTTTTATTTATGTTTGTTTTTACATTTTCTTAATTTTTGTGTAATTTGTAGGCATCTTATACTTCTTAAGGTTTTATAATAAGCAGTCATATTTTTGGCATTACATTTAGTTTTTGTGTTTTTCATGGGTTTTCTGATTTTAACAAATAGTTAATATTATATTTTATTTTGCACAGAATATGTATTAATTGTCCCCTCCGTCCCACCCAAAAAAAGGGATGGTGATATCATTTTGGCTAAATAAAATTTATCTGGATTTCCCAGCCTAGAACCACTACTGCAATCCTTAATAAAAATACTACCCATAAAATAAACCGGGTGAACATTCTCCTCACTGGAATAGCGGTCAGTGAGCAGGACATGGTGATGTGGTCCTTAACAGCTCCACCCCTTCCCCTTCTTTCTCCCTCTTCATTCCCTGTCCATCTCTATTGTCCTTTATTGAATAAAGGCAACAATTGTCTAAAAATTCACTACGTTTGGAGTAAAACATTTCAAAGATTGTGTAATTAAGTAACACGTTCAACAAGCAACAAGTTCATTACAAACTTTACATTAAACTGTTCAATTGTATTTAATTTCATTATTGAGGTGCAAATAATCAGATAAGTAACTAAGACAATGGTGCGGTAGGATCATTGTTTCTGTATGAGTGATACTTGTGTATAATGAAACCTAAAACTTTACAACCCATGCTTGCAATGACTAAAGATACTCGCACTGTGACTAATGCCAAGCACTGAGTCAACAATCCCTTAAATATGACAGCTGAAGGTTTGCCCTGAGTAAACATTACCCAACTCACAACATAGTCCATCATCTAAAAAGGCTGCTGCTATAACCAAATGACAAGAGAGACATAATCTCACTTGAGAAGTTTCAAAACTGATTTTACTCATACAAAACACCTTAGATTGGAACACAATACAAAGATTTGAACATTTGAACCCTGAAGCAACACTCCCTTTGCCATTGAATCTACTTGAATCTATAAAAAAAATCTACATGTTTTTATAAAAGCGGTTGTAAAACATTTTAGAGCAGGCTAAACCACATGGCAAACAAAATAATAAACTTTTCTACAGTTATGAATAAATGTATTGTCGTATTGTGCTATGTTTTAGATCAGCCAGCCTCATTTTGTTTGGTTATTCCATTACATTTTTCTGCCAAAAAAAAACATCTCTACCAGGAAGCTATATTTAGATGTTGCATATATTTAGAACATTATCTAACTGAGCCATGTGAAGTAATAGTAAACGTTTGAAGATATTTGATGCTGTAACATATTTTCAATAACAACCATTCTAAAATAGACTGTACTACATTTTAGTCATCACAAAAGTCAGTAAGAAATAACTTGGCAAAACCTTTGTTTTATGATTTCATCCATTTATAAGCATGTCATTGTGATGCAGATTTGCAGTTCATAAAACATTACTATATATAGAAAAAAAACAATCAGAAAAATGACAAATGAAACTTTACGCACAACTGTTAAATGAAAACTTTTCTTCCCAAAAATGACTCAAACTTTTTTTAATGGTCTCAAATCATTCTGACACAGCTTGATACATCAATTAACATACGTTTTTAATCCAGCCACTGGGAATTTGAATTCAATTAGAAAGTATTAATTCAGTCAACAAAATTTAGCCAACTAAAAAAAGTTTAATTGACTGAATTAAGCCTTTAGGGGAAAACATTGTCGACAAAAAAAATTTAATTAAAAACTTTTATTAAAACAAACAAACAAATTCTCCTGCAACTGATACATGAATTGAACAAAATGAGCAGTAAATGAATTGAACAAATGGCTATGAGGAGAAAAGAGGAGAAGCACTCCACAAACTCTGCATTAATCAGTAATTAGCACGTCCACAAACTCCCTCAACAAACAATTAAAGGCCATCGTCTCCAGTCTAAAGCCACTGTAGTGTGCTAGATGGTTAGACATTAACCCATATGCTTGAACATCATCCTTATGTAAGCATGTGGATGGTAAGTCAAAATGTCAGAGATTATATTGAGAATATTGAAATAACATTTAAAACAAAACACATTATACAAACAGGGTCTTCACATTACTGGCACCTTATTAATCTCTACCCATTGTTTTGTTAGTTGTTCATAGACAACCTGAATCTAATCACTCAGGGGACCAATAAAGCAGAACCTGAGAAGATTTTGTCTGTAATAAAAACCCTTTGGTTGAGGTTTGCGAGGTTTTATCCCCAGATGTGTAACTTTGACAAAACAAATTAAACAGACATATTTAAAATATTTTAAACAAACGGCAGTTGTGGTCCGGTGGATAAGGAGGTCGACTTGTGATCTGAAGGTCCCGGGTTCGATCCCCAGATCCACCGAGTTGAAGTTGGTGTGAGCGATGAAATATTTGCTCTCCCATCATCAACAAACATAGCTGCGGTGCCCTTGAGCAAGACACCAGCTCCCCGACTGCTCCCCAGGCGCCGCAGTCATGGCTGCCCACTGCTCTGGGTGTGTGTTCACGGTGTGTTTGTTCACTGCTGTGTGTGTACACTGGTATGGGTTAAATGCAGAGCACAAATTCCAGGTATGGCTCACTCCATATCTGGTAGACTGGTCACTTTCGCTATTAGTTTTCATGCCTATTTAAATCTATGGCAATTCATACTGAACATATCACTCAATCCGCTTTATTTCCATTGTCCATTAGTCAGCATTAATATATTATGTTCTCTTTGCAAGCCATTCAACATTTATCCGAATAGTTGATTAATTCAATGCTGAGTAGCTCATTCAAATAGTCCATTCAAATGAACTCTCTTCAAGGATATTTATTGACAAATGGGACTCATTAACTGATTAACTGAAGATAAGCTTTTTACCCCATTTCTGTAACTGCTATACAACCTATTATACTGAAATATGTTTGTTTTTAACAACTCTGAGATTTGTTAAAAACAGAAGATATTTGTCCCATATCTTCTGCACATGCAAATTAGCCTAAACCAATTTGCACTGACAAATTGACAAAGTAAAATAATTGTTGCAGCTTTACTCCGCTTAAAGATTATAAGATAACAAATATGCTTGACCACAAAAAAAATTGTAAGATCTATTTTGCAGTTCAGAAATGCAAATCCTTCATTCCGTTAAAAAATATCCTTCCTGTAAACATTAGTAATGTCTGATCATAAGTATGATCATGTGTCTGTTAAGTTAAAAGAATAACTGGTATCACTGGATTCCATAAGAACAAGTCAAAAACGTGTTCGTTAATCTTATGACTGCAACTTTGTATCACTTGACCTAGATTGTTCTGTTCTAAACTATTCACACTCAGTGACTTGTCTAAGCCCCAAGCATATAGCATTAGAGGAATAATAGAAAATGTGTTTTTGGCACAAAGATTTTGTTTGTTGAGAATTTCAAATAAAGGTCTCCAAGAAAAATATAATGCGGATTTTATAAAAAATCAATGATGCGAGGCAAGTTTCACTACATAGTGCAAAACTGAAAATGCCATAAGATATCACAAATGCAAAATTAATCCAGTAACACTAAACATGCTGTAATATAAACCAAACCAGTTTGGGCAGGGTTGTCAGAATAAACTACTTTAGCTCTTTAAAAATAAACCTAAACTTTCTTTAATAAACTGCACAGTTAAAAGATATGTTCCCCCAAATTCATTTTTAGAGCTGAGTTCTCTTTGAACTGCAACAGATAAATGATTCACTTGTCCTAATTTAAAAGCCTCATAATTAAATATGTAAAAACTTTCCTTAAAATTGACTAGGAAAATTAAATTCAACAGTCAGTTGTAAAAGCCATATTTAAAAAAATGACCACAAGGCACACCAAGTTCTCTTTTTCACATTGAAATCTAGAGAACACTGCTAAGAAAATATCACTAAGAAATAAAACAGCATTAGTTTATTTCTGAATGACAGTAGGTTAGTCTTTCCAGAGACATATAAGCTCTAAACTGTCACAGATGAGTATAGGCTAAAATGTGTAAAACACTATAAGAGGCAGCAGCCCTAATGCCAGAGAAATCCCAGTAAAGTTCCTTCAGTTAGCCTCATAACTGATAACAGGTGATCATTTCCAGAATCATCTAAACAGCAGTCCAGCATTTTTGATGAAACATAAAACTGTTAGCTGCTAGCAAGCAATGGTAAAGTTTCTGATCAACAACTTCTGTTTAAGTTTCTTCAACTAGCCTCACAAATGATATCAGGTTAACTTTTCCAGAGTTAATAGCAGTACAGATTCTACACTTAAAAGATGGTGGAAAGAAAGTCCAGTGGTGGAGTTGGTCCTTCAGTAACCGGAACTCATTCTGCCGTTGTGGCCCTGGGCAAGCCACTTCATCCACCTTGCCGTGTATGGATGTGTGTGACTGGTGGGGTGTGTTTGGTGGTGGGCGGGAGGCCGTAGGTGCAGAATGACAGCCACGTCCTCTCAGACTGCCCCAGGGCAGCTGAGGGCTACCAAGGTAGCTTATCACCACCAGGGTGTGAATGTGGAGTGAATGAAAAATCCTGTGATAATTGTAAAGTGTCTCTGTCTAGAAATGTGCTATATAAATTGAAAGCATTATTACTATTATTAACTATGCTGAGAGGCTAATATTTAGGCAAGCAGTGAACAAGCAGCAATATATACTCTAATATACTCTACAATATATAACTAATCACATGCTAGCATTAAGCTCTTTGGAGAAGCCCGCATCAATGCATGACCAATCAGGCGATTGTAGAGAGGAGCTCATGCAGATCAGAGATATGATAAGAAGAAAGCACTGAAGTGACTCAAACATTAATCAGAGAAAAAAACCTACTGATATTATTTAACTAGCTAAACAGTCATGTTGACAACCTGTGATTATACAGTCCTAAACAGGTTGTGTACCAAAACACAAATGAATAAACAAAACAAAAAACAAAAAAATCTTCTGCAGCATTAAAAGCCTTTTAGCATAAACTGTGTTGAAAGCAGGTCTCTTTATTCAAGTTGAATCGCAGCTGTAGAATAAACACAGGCTTCATCCTACTTCCCGCGGGACACGAGACTGTCCCAAAATACGAGCACCCTCCAAGACTTGGATCAAGGACCCCTAGCGTCTGGCCTTCATGTGGACTGAGTGCGGACTCCAGTGAAGTCAGCAAGTGCAAAGTGTTCCAATAATGTTTCTTCAACTAGCCCCACAATTGTACAAGTATGATTATGCCTTGAGTTTGACTGAAAATAATTCCTAACTGTCAGTAATCCAGATGCAATAAGATTCTTCTAATTTTCTCACAGCAGATGATTACAAGCGAGGATTTCCAGAGAGACCTTGAAGCATCACACACTCTCTTTACCTTTCCTTACAAACAAAATCTGCAAGTTTCATAATGCTACAAGTCATTTGTGTGAAAATGTGTATATTTCAAATAAGCTCTTACCTCCAGCACTGGTCCAGCACCCAGAATGATCTGCTCTACTCCACTGGCAAATCCCTTCTGACTGAGAGCCGTAAGGTGGTGAATAAGGAAGTTGGTGCTCTGCGTTTTGCCTGATCCACTCTCCCCAGAGATAACAATACACTGATTCTGCCTGCTCTGGAGCATAGCATGGTAGGCTACATCTGCAACAGCATAAATGTGGGGTTCCAACTTGCCCAGTTGGTGATTATCATACATTTTGACATATTTTGGGTTGTAGATCGGAAGGAACTTGAAGGGGTTGATGACTATAAGAATGCTGCCAACATAGGTATAAATTTTCTCCTGCTTGAAGCGACTTCGTAGGTTATCCAGCAGCGTTTTCTCATTAAGGTCCGGCAGATTGCAAAGATCATCAAAGTCCTTGGGCAAAGGCTGTGGCAGGAAGCCCCGCTCTACCATACGCCTTCGTTCTTCTGTGACCTGCAGCCACATCTGTAAGTTTCCATAGTGAATGGAGCCATCGAGGTTCTTCTCTCGGAGAAGGAATCGGTAGTCCTCGCTGCTGAAGCGGTTCTCCAGCGCCATGCGAGGCCATAGCATCATTCGCTGGACAGGACAATCTGTGGGGTTGAGGATCCATTCCTCCCCACCAAACTCTTTCACCTCTGCTAGGACATAGCATTTTGTCCGGTCTAGCTGCAGCTTATCAATGACATGCTCGATGACCTCTGCAGCTGAAGTGATCTTTCGGGCAGCGACAGGGCAGTAGATGGTTCCCTCTGCAATGACCCCTGGGTAAATGCGCAGGGTGAACTCTGAGTCCTCAAAGCGTCGTCTACCACCAACATCCTGAACACTCATATTGGAGCAGCAGTTTCCATCAGCACTCACTGCACATCCTTCAGAATGGCCAGATCCTGCTTCAAGACAACTGTCAGAAAAAGAAGAAAGAAAGATCATAAGTGATTTTATTCCAAATATAGAAAATTAAGACATATAGATTAGTGCAACAACAGATTGCATACATTGATTAAATGATTGAAAACATTTCCCTTCCTTGGTTAGCACTAGAACTGCAGAGTTTGATCCACTGCTACTACCCTCTCAGTATTCACCAGAATTGGTTTTATATAGGTTAAAGTGTTTATTTTACTTGTCTTTCATAACTACCTTTTTGATAACTTTGACCTAGCATAAAAAATATGGGGTAAAACGTAATACGAGTTGTCCAGTTTCCACTTAAGTAAAGAAAGCAAAAGAAAACGTACCTTTATATCCTTTGACATTCTTATAAGGAGACGTAAGGAAAAGTGACCTCTAGACTATTAGTATTACTATTAAAATTTGATAGCTTCGGTTTACTGACTACATATTCGTTTTGGTACCCAAAATGTCAGTCAAACAAATCCCTCTTGGTTTTCAAATGTGATAAGAAAAGTGCAAAGCAAAGCCAAGTAATAGTAAGTAAAAGCACAATTTGTGAATAGAGTGTTTTGCTGATATACCAGAGACGTCAACTTCAAAACACATCAAGTTCATCTAAAATGTGTAAGAGCCCATCAAGAGTCACTACTTAATTATGCAAACATAATTCAATAATAATAATAATAATAATAATAATAATAATAAAGGTGAGGAACATGCTATCCTGATATTTGGTGCTTAAACACCTATCACACAACTCTGCTATAGCATTAATAAATTATTCCATGGTTGCTTTCTTAATCAAGAACACCGTATCGACTACTGATGAGTAAATTCGAATAAAGGGAAAAATATTTTTTTAATGTATGTTATGTTAAATGTATGTTCAAAATCCTCTTTTAAAACAACATTACAACTTATTATTTTATGAACAGCTAGAAATTGGTAATTCCACTTCTTTTGTAAAAAATCTAAATAACCTTCTTAGAAACGTGATTATAAAGAGATTAACATTGACTCAATTAAGAGTTCTCGTCATGAAAGGATAGATCTTCCCCATGGCACACACTGGAACTCTATCTTCTATAAACAGAGCACAGAAAATCAGAATGGAGCCAAAAACACCAGCTGCCACCTTGTCTAACAGTCACACAATAACTTGATTCACAACCAGCACTTCATAGTGTCTGAATAGTCTCAGAGAGTTCCTATTGATGACAGAAGCACTGTGTGTACACGAACACAAACATCACTTCATGAGCTTGCTATAAGCTGTACATCAATGTAAATGTTTACCATGGAACAATTCAGGAATGAGCGAGTTCATAATGTCTTTAACCTGTCTTTTCATTCATAAAACTGCTGTCTTGTTTCACTCCAAAAACAGCAAACAATAAAAATTATATTATTCATACAGTACTATGATTTATTATGGCCATTGTCATTTACATTCTTGATGGGTGTGACGGAAGCAAGCCACACGCATTCTATTGAATAGCAGAGGAAACACTGGAGTATTTCAGTCTCATGCGGCAGCGTGGCTTTCTATTAAATGTAATTATTTTAAATGTTAATTTGGCATTTGTTAGTAGTTTCTGAAGTCAGAAATTTAAATTAATGCTAAAGATATATACAGATGTAAGAATTTGAAAAACTGATTGTGACCCACATCTCAGACTGAACAGTTGCCAAAGATTAAGAAAATGCTTGGAAATGCAGTTCTTTGATGCAAGTGCAATGTAGGTGCTCTCCACTAAAAACTGAGTCTAGAGTTTCTGAACTATCTCTAACTTACTCTGACATGATATCTCAGCTGAGGGCCAAGGCTATCTCTGAAACGACAAATCAAATACTAACTGCCTTCCGTGTTTTGATAGCCACCGATAGAGTAGGGATTTATTTATTTGTGCTTGTGAAGTCAACATGGGTCTGTATGCTGGTGTCTGTCTCTCATCGGAAGCCAATGAACCTCCATCCTTTGTCATGTGTGGCAAAGCCTGATATTTGGAGAGCTGCCAGTGCTTTCAGGTGCAGAGACAGGTCTCACAGGGCTCTCTGTATGAATACGGCTCACAAAGTAGCTACACTTGGTCTCTTATTAAGAGGCATAAGGTCTGTTTCATAAAGCGTAACTGAAGTCAAAGATGTGTTTAGGTGGAATATTTGGATAGTGCTAGTGGAAAAGAAACCCCAGAGAGACAGGCAGGAAAATAACAGAATCCATCATGATTTACTGCAGATGGCTATCAGGATGCAAGCTACGGTGTTGAAGCCTCAAGACACAACATTTAAAGGAATGTAAATATTAACATTTGTTTTAATACAACATGGATTTAAAACTTTTTTATATTAACTGTCAAACGTGTGGATCAGTGTTAACACCACAGAAATGTTGCTATTCTCCAATAATGTATAAATTAGTTTATTAATGAATTAATGAATAAAAAAATTGTCTGATTGGTAAAGAAAAGAAAGAGTTGCTGTTATATTTCTCATGATGTTTTCAAATGAGTTTCATCAACTTATAGAATTGTGATGTTTTATCCCTTGTAACAGGTGACAACTTCAGAAGATGAACTGCGTTAAAAACTCTTCCACTTAATGCACTGTTGGTTTAACAACAGCAAACAGAACGAAAAAAAAAAGCTAAACATTTTTTTTATAAAAAAATGCCAACAGCAACAACAACAAACACAAAAAAAAACCTGCTATACAATTTTTTTTTACAAAGGGCCAACAACAGGCTATGATGAGCGCATGTTGGATTTCAAGGTTAACAGCTCCCCATTAGGCAAGACGATTAAATAATATTTGTATAACAGAAATAGAAAATAAATTTAAAAATAATAATTGGAGTATAAATACAAAAATGCAGATATTAACAGATTCTTCAAATTGTGCCATTTCAAATGCACACTGTGTGTGAAGTGTGTAAAACCATTTTCATAAGCCATTTTATCACAATAATGATATAAAAATATCTAAAGATCTTAGTGTATATTACTCATTGAGATTTTCATTTTAAAATCCTATTTGAATATGCAAATATCCTGGAAACAATCATTGCCTTTGGATACAACACCACTACTAATGACTCCTATTTGGGCTCAACTCATGGTTGTAACTGTGTAGAAAAACAGTAGAACCCTATATAGCATTTGGACTTCAGAAATAGTATAAATTAAACAATTTTAATCATTAAATAGACACCTTGAACGTCTATTCAATTATAGCAACACAGAGTAAGGTACGAAGCTCAAATCCTTTCAAAACACACTACTGAGATCACATGACTTAATACCCTCTGCAGTCATCGATTATCTCAATCCAATAGAGCGCATTTGGCTGTTGTGAAACTAAAGATTTCCATCACTGACCAGAAGCAAACAGATTTACAAGAACACTGAGATGATGTCATTGTAACATGCACCAAAATCGTTGAGAAATGTATACCCTCAACTGGCTGACTTTGGGAAAACGATATTAGGCATGCAAAAGCAGAAGAACTTGAAGCTTTTAGAATGTGTTTGTTTGTTTGTTTTATTGCAAAGCAGTGGTGTCCAAAGTCATTTCGGAAGGGTCATAACCCAGCAGAGATTACCTTCAGAGAACATACAACACACCTGATCACACTAATTAAGCCCCTCTTTGTTTATCCGAAGGCAGATAACGTGCATTCCAGATACTAGTAATGTTTAATGTACTAGTTTTGCCATCCCGCAGCACAGCAAATTCTGTATTTCATTGCTGTTCTTTTAAAATTTAAGGAGCAGTTGGTGCAGAAAAAAAATCTGGAATATGTTTAGCCACTTGACCATCAAAAACTGATTTCACGCACTTTGTCTAGAGTTTCTCATTCGAAGGTCGATGATGGTGTGTCTTGTGCAAGGAAAAATATCCTGAAATAGCCTGGGAATGCTTCTTCTTTGGAGACATTTCTTCTTTTGCCCATCATTTTGGGCAGGGACGTACATGTCAAAAAATGCTATATTATAACTTTAATCAGCTTGGATGACATTCTACTTGCTTTAATTTTACAGAAAAAAGACTTTACATAAACATATTTAATACTTTACATTCAAAAGATTCCAAATGTTCATTTTGAATAGTATGTGCCCTTTAAAAGTATTAGTGCTGCTGATTTGTTTAGTTTTTCAACGATCAAATCAAAATAAAATCACATTTTCTACCTCTAGCTAAACTTCTTTTAAATCCGACTCCACACACTTGACAAATCAAAACATTCTACTTGTTGACTTCTGGCTCCCGGCACCACATAACCTGCGCATAAGCACACTTAAAACACTCCACCGCTCAGTGATGCATAACCCGATTGCATAAGCAGCCATAAGGAGAGCATTAGAGGTGCACTTCGCCGAGCTCTCGGAGGATTTGGGGAACTCGCAGAACAGCAGATGGTCAGCACACGACTTAAAGGATAGCAACAGATTTAGAAGATTCTAAGTGCTTGCCCATGCTTCAACTTATTTACCTGATCAACACAATCAGATCAAAATGGAAACTACCTTCAGCAAATGTTATTAACTTAAATAAATAATTCACAATTTCAGTGTTGTTATTTCAAAAGACACAGTTGATGAAATGTAGCAGGCATAGTGGCACTGACAGACATGTCATAATCTTGCTTAAGCATCGGTGAAGCGTACTAGAACTAACAGCAGCAGCACAACCAGCCGTTTGCTGTGTGAACAACAGAGTTTCTCAGCAGGAATTTGACCTCGTTTGTATCCAGGCTTCATCACATGTGAACACTGCAGCCTTCCTGTTGTATGCACTAGCTAATGAAGAGAGTGATGTGATTGATGTTTACTGTAAACTGGGGGAAATACAAATGAATCAGCAAACGTTGAAAAAAATCAATGTTTGGCTAAATGCAGTTCATGAAATCTGCATAGCAATTACTATGTCAAGAACCTCAATTTCCCTTCAACTGTAGTCATGTTATATTATGCTGCCAAAAGTGCCGCAAGCAACAAGCAACGAAGAAACCTGTGAGTGGGTGCATCTTGCTCTCATCACAAAATAACCCACAGGACAAATTAAAACGTTAAAGTGTTCTATTTCAAGGTAACAAAATCTTTCACAATATATCTTTTTTATATAGGTAGTTATTCCAGAAAAATGCACAAAAGGGATTTATATAATAAATAAGCTTGAATATTTAGGAAAAGGACTTGAGTGTATTTGTATTTTTTTTTTACCTTATGAATAATGTAAACAAAATATGACTCTGAAGCGCTTTCTGTTGACTTTGTGCCATCATCTCTCCAGTGTGATCTTCTGGAAAGTAATCGTTCTGTAAACAGTGACCAGTCATTGATGAAGTGGACTGTCAAGCTCACATACGGCTGTGTAGCTCAGCCCGTGCACAAACCGGTTGTTGTTCCAAAGTATTCAGCATTGCGGAGCTCCTGTTCCAATCTCAGTCTGCATTCTCTGTAGGTTATTGGCAAAACAACTTTGCTAAAAGTTGTTTTAAAATGTTTGCTGCTCTGTATTACATCAAGGGTTTTGATAAGGTCTCTTTTACAGTGTAAACTTCACAGGCCTCTTTGCAAAATATGCATCGTAATTGTATGGGTTATTTCTTTACATTCATTCATTCATTCATCTTCATGTCGGCTTTATTCCCTTTCGGGGTCGTCACAGCGGAATGAACCGCCAACTCTCTGGCATATGTTTTACACGGCAGATGCCCTTCCAGCCGCAACCCATCGCTGGGAAACATGCACACACACATTCACACTTTAACACTATGGGCAATTGTTCTTACTCAATTCACTTGTATCGCATGTATTTGGACTTGTGGGGAAACCGGAGCACCCGGAGAAAACCCACGCGATCACGGGGAGAACATGCAAACTCCACACAGAAATGCCAACCGGCTCAGCCGAGTCTCGAACCAGCGACCTTCTTGCTGTGAGATGACCGTGCTACCCACTGTGCCACCGTGACGCTTATTTCTTTACATAGTTTTTACATTATATATTTTCGTATTGGCTAACAGGCTCCTTGCTTGTATCTTTTGGGTATCACCATATTCTTGAGTGTGTTAATTTTAAGGTGGAGAAAAGCATTGTTTGGGTTACCACTGCTAGTGAGTTACTCCTATTTTTGTTTTTCTCCCAGTGCATCCTTCAGTCTTGCATTAAATAGTCTGACCAGTCTTAGTCTCAAGTGTGATGCATGTCAGTTGGCCATGTCCACTACTTTACAATTATAAATTGAAAAAAGAATTGAAAAGAAAGAAGAAGTTGAAAGAATTTAGTAATTCTGTTTCTGCCTCAAGTCATATTCAGATTGGTTCAGGTATGTATTTCTAATATTAATAGTTTTATCCTGAGGGGGTTCCAATATTTACTATAAATGAATTAAAAAGAGCATAATATGATACAATTAACACAACAATTTCAGCTTTAGAAGATGCTCACTCAAACAGCTGAACTGTAAGCTGGGGCAATGTATATTTGAGGCATGACAAATGTTGTAGATTGCTTCGAAGTAATGACATCTAACTTCAGATTAGACATCTCTCTTTTCCTTCTGTGTTCTGTGCTATGGCATTAAAGTTTCGATTCTAAAGACTGTGTCATAGTCCCTGGAGCAAGAGGCACACAAATCCCTATTAGTCTCTCTGTTAAGTCCAACCCTCTCTACCTTTGATAGGCTGAATCTCAAGGTATATGTTTTAGAAGAACCAATTATTCAGCTTCACACTTTTACCTTAACGAATGAGTGTTTAAAATGCTTCAGCTTCAAAACACAGAACAAAACGTGTCCTGTAACGATTAAAAAACAGAACACTCCAGTTTTTGTTAAAAAGGGATGATTCCTTATCCTTAAGAGTGGCAACTCTAATTGTGCTCAACTTTAAATCAACCATCAATTTCTGCACAATTGAGTATTGGCATGTCTTGCAACACTAACAGATCAAATTGATTGTCACCCTTTGCTAGTATAACCTGGTTCATTCAAAATGCACATGGGTGCACACAGAGTAAGAAAAAACGAACACGTGTACATCAGTCCATTTTAAACCAGAAACTTTTATTTTGCTAATACAACGTGTGCTTCATGAGGCAGGTTGAGTCTCACACAGTGTGCTCTCATCCGCACGAGTGACACACAGACTGCGTCGGACACTTAAACACAGGGCTCCATTGAAAGCCAAGGGCCACGTATGACTTCAGTCAATTAGTGACATAGCTTCTTTGTTTACCCATCTAAAAGAATTTTACATTTTCAGGGTAAGGAAACCATAATTTTTTTTCAATAAATACAAAAATTAGATTTTTCCATAAACAGTAAAGCATGTATACAGCATTAAACTGAAAGGGGTGCATCTACTTAAGACTATTCTTTTCATGTTAAATACTCTAAAAAGGTGAAAAAACACCATAAGCTTTCAGGGCATATTCTCAATTTTTCTTCTCCCATTATACAGAATTACACCATGCGCTCCAAGTATAGTTAAATCAGCCAACGAGCAGTAACCCATGGTCACAAGGAGGAGTTGCTATTAGTCTGAAAAAATCTAATAATAAGATGCCCTGTCAATAACAGAATTGTCTATATCCTGTCAATATCAGAAGCAATGTGAGGCATACATAATGCTGTTTTGTTGTTGATTGTCATTTAAGCCATGTCAGCATCTCAGGCTAACTCATGCCTAGACAGTAATAAAACATTACAAGTTATAAAACTTAAAATATAATGAAAAATAGCATGATAGAACACAACATTTGTTCAGATAAGTTTTTTATGTATCAATGCTATTTTAAGTATTGTATGGAGCTAGAGATCTGCCAAAACAATCTGAATTTCAATTGTGTTGATTTGAATTATTTTCAATTGTAATTTAATAAACCTGAACATTATATGCCATGAAAAAAGGTTTTGAATTTGAATTTCTTTCTTCGAATTTGGGTTTCTTAATATGAATTTTGTAACTAATTCATTATGCCTTTTAAAAACAATCTATGGTTTTAAATTTCAGACGTTCAATATTTAATAGATGTATTTTCAAACTTCATATTCAGGTTGTGAAATTCAGATCTAACAGAAAATAGGTCAGGGCTCATCACCAGGAAAGAGTAGACGATCACATAACAGCCAATGAAGCATTTTGGCTAATCTGCAGTTTTAATAGACAAGCGTATGGCTCAGCCGTGTAGCCATGATTCGACCGCATTACTAGCATGATTAGCATGCTACTAGCATTTTACAAGCATGATCAGCCAATCACTACAATGTTCCTATAGCTTCATCCACAGTTCTAAAGAACAGAAATTAAAATTCGAAGAAATTTTTCATTGCATATATTATTCAAGTTTATTAAATTACAATTGACAATAATTCAAATCAACACAATTCTAATTCAGATAGTTTAGGTAGATCTCTAGCTCCATAGTTGTAACAGAAAAGTGTAGCGGGTGAGAGGGCGGGATAATTAGCATCACTCTGATTATATTTCTGATTAGCAGACACCTGCAGCTCATTAGGGGTAGCTATAAAACTTCCTGGAAAGGGAGCTTAGGCAAGTCATCTGCAGCTTAACAGTCCACGACTGCAGGGAAAGGGACAGCAGGAGAAAAATGTTAAGATTCTTGCCAGAAATAGTGGACCTTTCTGGAAAGACTTGATTATTCCTTTTTTACATACCTTGCATTCCAATGAATCTATTGGCTACCTTACTGCATTACACAGTGACCAGTATGCTGGTGTGCTCAAACTTCGACGAATCATACTTCGGGAGTGGACAGAGCGACAAAATGACTGTAAATATTTAAAGAACTTTTCTCTCGAGTTTTTTTGTCATTGAAAGTAGTCATATGCATTGAAAACAGAAATTGAGATCTGAATCAATTATTCATTTCACAGACTTACCAGTTAACAAGTTTTCCAAAAAAGCATTCGTTCATATATATTTATTTTAAAATATCACATATAATCATTGCTAGAGACCGATTAAAACTGTTCTTAAGTGACAGGATAAGAGTAACAACTTGCAATGAAAGAATTTTTGATCTGTGACGATGTCTTTCTTAAGTATCATATCTGATGCTGAATGCATTAATAATAAAGCACATACATTCTTCTGCTTTTACAATGTCTTGGAAGTCACTGTGAGAGTAAATAATAGTCTAAGAGAGGAAATCACACGTTTAAATGGAGGGACAAAGTTTGTTGTCCAGAGGCTAAACATCTATAATCCCAAAATGTTCACTGCTTCTGGGCTTGGGTTTATTATTGCTGGTAATAAGCAAAGATCTACTGTTGCTTAACAAACAAGTTTCAAAGTAAAGGAAGCAGGCTGCTTTATAGAACCGCAGCCAAAGGCAAAAGACTGAGAAAAATATGTAGTACATAAGGTGAAGAAAAACGTGCATTACAGTACATGCAACAGAAGAAAAAATGCTACACATGTACAATGAAAAAACAACAATAACAATGACAAATCACTGAATACACTACCTGGTCAAAAAAAGATCACATACAATTTAAGCCTTTAACTTTGATTCCAACAAGTATTCATTGTGCCATTGTTTTGATAAGCTCCTAAACTCGTCACTAAATGTATTACCACCCAGTGTTGTATTAATTTATCACAAAAAGATATAAAAAATAGAGTCTGACTGCTGCACAAAGCCTTCTCCCTGCACCGGTTTAATACCTTATTGCCATCGTTGGCAAGATGTACTCCGTACAACAGCAAAAGCTACAGCGGGTGACCAGTTAAAATGCTTTCTGTGTGATTTGTAATTTTAAATTGTTAATTTTTCATCTATTGAAAATTTTTCATTATTTTAAATAGATTTTTATGGAACATACTTACTCCCTGTAATTATAAAATACCGGAACTTTATAGGAAAAAACAAAAACTAGATAACGACGGGACAAAGGGAGAAATTTGATACTTTCTCAGCTAAAACGAAACACAGATGTGCTATAAATTATCGTTATCATGATAAGTGAACACACTCTCCCATTCTGCTCCACCCAAACCCTGACACTTCCACCACGCTTTCAGACTACAGCACATCTGCAGAATTATTCACTTTTCATTTTTCATTTTACTCTCATATTTTATCTCCTTGCCTTTTTGTTATACAGGTTTTAACTGCCTTCAAACACCTTCAGCAAAGACATTTGTACATATTTGTAAAATGGGACTGAAACATTTCCTGCAATATGACGTCAGAGGGTTAGAGGCTACATTGGCGAGGCCTGGTGGTCCTTCATAATACAGCCTGAAGAATGGATTACTAGGACGTAGGATAGCTGGAGCTAAAATACCACAATGTTGGCACTGTAGCAAGCATCAATTGATGCAAAAATGTGTTGAACTAAATATGAAAATCATTGAGCTACTTTGGACAATTTGTGTTCAACCCATATGTGTGTTCCTAAAAAACAAGGTTGATTTTATTTTACATCATCTCTTTAATGAAGGCGGGCCCCTGCAGTAGCGCATGATCAGAGGCTTTCCGACAAGAGGAGTCTGGCTCTGGAAAGGGACCAGTCTATTGAGGCCCATGCTGGCTGTCCTGGAGATAAAGCAGGACTGCAGGATGAGATAATTGCACAGATAATGAGCCGCTGGCAGCTGGCTCTTTGATTTATGACGGGGTAGAGGGGTAAAAGAGGCCTGGGAGGGCATACCGGTTCAGGCACCAACTCGCCCCGTGGACAAACTCCCCTCACAAAATGTTTGCGTAATTACAGGCTGGGGCTGCAGTCGAACAGCCACACGTTAAGAGATGATGAAACGAGAGTTCTGGAAAAGGCAAACTTTGCCTGCAGCTAGCCGAGCTGAAAGCAGGCAATGACCTTGTCTGGACAGTTCCTGGAGAGAACATCTTGAGTTTGTTTCAGGGTAAAAGATGCTGGTGGCCAAACATTTTTTATAATACAGATAGTGACTTGTACTGGGGAGTTTTCTAAATACACAAAGCACATTACAGTGTTCCTCTAGATTAGTGCAAGGTGTCCAACAACTTTTTTAAATATCACTCAATAAACAACTTATTTCAGTTATTAATGAAGCCAGTATTTTTCGCAGAAGAGAAAAACAAAAAAAATCAGATCGCTAATTGCATTTGTTTGTCAAAATCAAAGCTTAAACAGTTCATCAGCAGTGAATAATCACAGTTAATGATAAACCTAATGAATAATCAATGAGTCTTCTTTTGACTGTTAACTGCTGAATGAGAGGTAACTTGTTACTCATTGTTTAATACACAAGCCTTTACAACCAACAAATAATCTAGAAAGACATTAAAAAAATCGTAATTTTAAAATGAATATAGGAAATAACCAGCATTAAAAAACATGTACATTGAAATAGGAATTTTTGATCATTAAAATTATTTTCTCAACATTTCTCTACTTCCAGTAATCTAAGCAATAGAGTCTACTACTGCTGTATCCTTTTCTTAGATATTTAGTTTGTTCAATAGAATGAGATGATGTGGTAAACATTAACAAAAACTTTGCTTATACTTCAATCACAAAAGCCTTTTGTTCATTATTGCTGCACACTTAACTAAATATTGTCTGATGCATAGGCTTAGATTAACTTAGATTAAAAAAAAATTAACTGTGCCAATCAGAATCAAGAGAGGCAAGACATTTGTGCATGCGATGTCATGCCATGCCATCAATATTATGGTGTGCATAGAGATGGAAAGAAAGTTGTGTTTTCTGCACTGTTCTGTTTCTAATTTGTCGTTGTTTTCCAAATTGTTATTTTGTTTTTCAATATGTAATTGTGTTTTTTTTAACTTGTCATTTTGTTTTCATAATTGTGAGTTTACACCTCTCGGCCTCCGCACAAGACCACTTTGATGAACAAGTCCACTGTGGTACAATGACGTTGTTTCGATCTCACCCTTTTCTAAAAATGCATTAACAATTGCCGCAAACATGTATTGGATGCTATGAGAAACAAAAACTAACTTATACCTCAAGTTAGGTTACAAAAGAAGAGTACAGAACATACCACAATAACGAACAAAAGCTCAGCATCCAGTGCCAGCCAGCCACACAAAAAAAAACAAACAAACAAAAAAAAAAAAGGCTAGACATATTGTTCGCAATCGAACAACTGAAGCACATTTTAAACATTCATGTTTAATACCTTTAAAAACACCATTCAGTTATATTTACAATCGAAACATAAACTAAAATATAAAAACAGCAATGTTTAACAAGCTTGAGACATAAAAGCAGTTGTATTAAGTTTATTTACATTTTACTACGCAAGGCAGACAAGTTATTTGTGTTTTAGTAAAGATCACTCACTCAATTTTGAAAGGAATTGTGATATTCATGTAGATGTGCACTTATCTGTGAATATAGGGACTATATCTTCAGCTAACAGATGGCAGTATCATAATATTTGAAATACTTAAGTACACTTTCATGCATACAGACAATTGAAGGTTTGCTCATTTCCCAAAGTACAAAAACAAAAGGATATGATCTCAATGTCTAGATGAAATAAGTCTGCTGGCATTAGAGAGAAATGCAGCTGCACTGATAGTCATCCAAATAAAACAAAGAATCGAGGCATGTGTAAACTCTATGTAACACCGCCTGCATCTAGCTAGTGTCCATCAGTGAGAGACAGGAGAACGTTACTGTAGCCTTCTATGCAAACAAATGAACCATAGCTACAGGGTTCCCGATCTTACAAAGAATACACAATCCACTTCAACAAACTCTAAATTACACTCAGTTTTATGTACAAAAACAAACAGATACTATCAGATGAATAATCTGAACACAGACCAGAGGCTGAATCTAGTTTGTGGTTGAGGGAGATCTAAGCAGTGTTCTTGTGAATTTCGAAAAAGGCTTAGCAGATTTAAAAGACGCTAACATTTGTGTACCCAGAAATTTATTTAGCAGATTAGATTGCTTAATCTTGAAGCATTGGCTGATTTGACAAAAAAAATCAGAAAAGTTTATCCAGTAGTTTTTTAATATTTTAGAAAATATATTTTAGTCTAGAGATTTGACCAGGAAGAAGCAATACAACAGTGTTGATGCACAACAAGCCAGGTGTTTATTACTAAAATGACACCTAATTAACTAAATAATCGTAATGGAAAGAGCAAAATGAATAAATAAAGGAAAATAAAAATACCAATCAACCTCAAATCTCTATAAAATACCACAAAAAGCATGAACGCAGTGCTCTGATTGTTTCAAAATGTTTGTGTGAAAAACATTCTTTTATTGTCATGTGTTTGCATGAATGCAGTTTTCTGATTGGCGTCAATTTGTGAAGCAGCTCACAGTCTTCGTGGTCACATCTACAAGTGGATGTATTTGCTCACCTTTTCCACCAGACTCACACATGGTAAAATTGTCCATATCTGTATTCATTTTCTTCTTGTGTGTTACATTTTTTTTTAGGTTCAGCAAGAGGTTATGTTAATGCATAACCTTCACAGTGGGAAATTCGTAGGGTTGAAGCTCAATTATACATCAGCCTTAAGTTAGGTAAAGCTTTCTAAAGTGCAAAAGCATACACCCTTGTACCATACCATTTTCAACACATTCGATATTCCTTAAAAAAATTAAGAGTTAGAACTGAAACAGCTTCCTAGGCGACACACTGACATAAAAACATGGTCACTTTAAAACGTGTTTGTGTAGTTTGATAAGAAAATTACCTCCCACAAACAATTAAGAAATAAAGCTTACTGTCAAGGTTTCAATAAGGTTTTGTCCCTGTAATAATAATATATATATATAAAAATATATATAAATATATATATATATATATATATATATATATATATATATATATATATATATATATATATATATATATATATATATATATATATATATATGTGAATATAGTAGTAGGTATTGACTCCATTAATAACTTAAACTTGTGTCATACAGGTGGAAAGTCCTCCCCTAGTGTTATCTTCATGTCGTAATCCCAAGCTTGAACACGCAGAAGCAAGATCAAGATAAGGAAACTGGAATGATGTTGTTTTATTCCCTCTCTCACACAAAGCTGGTTCATATTAAGTTCATGCTTTAAGGAGACCAAACGCTTTGACGAGTTAATGCTCTTGCTAGCATAATGATGCCTTGTGTTTATGATTTCTCAGTTTGTAAAACTGAACATTTGAGTTGTTTATATATTAAAGTTTTTACAGTTAGGAAATGTTTTTGGCTGAGTGTGTGAAGCCAGTTAACACGAGCTGTGGACATACCTACTAAACAGGGACACTAAACCAATTAATCAAAGCACAGTCAACAATCCCTCCACTCACTCTCTCCCAACCGACATGATTTCCTGTAATGGCTCGTGACATTTCACTCCAGAGAGCTTATCTACAACAGTCACTCTTCATAGCGAGACAGCATTACACAGGTTTATTTTAAAAGATCCATTCCTCCTGTTTCCTTTCACAGCAGTTTGTCTACATGCTGCCATTATTTGCTTCCTGTCTGCTCATCCCTCCCTGTCCTTCACTTTCCTTCAAATCACTGGACATATTGAGGTTGTGACCATTTCCTGACATTTCTTCAAAGTTTCATGATACACTACTTACAAACGTCTGTGCAATATTCATGTACTAACAAACAGTAATAAATGTTTGTATTAAATGGTGGCTTTAATTCTTTAGGTTTTTACTGAATAAAAAAGGTGGGTATTAAAAAAATATTGGTTTTCTTACTACACATACACACAAGCTTGGGTTTGAAAATAACCCTAGTTAGTTGCACATTGTGTGTCCAAAAGAAAAAAACATGGACCAATATACTCTCACAAAAAAAAAACATTGTTTTGGACTTTGTTGCTCAAAACAATAGGGATTAATGAGCATGTTAAGTGGACAATGATCTAACAGAGAATGGCCGCTGGTCAACTTTAACTCACCTGAATGATTCCCTCAACACACTAAAGATACTCAAAAATACACCCATGGGAGTACTCACAAATGTCTAGCTTTACTTGGAGTAAAAAAAGACTTGAGGTGTAAAAGGTAATTCTAACCTGCTTCAATCAACCTCTTTTATATTATTCCACCAAGTTGTTTGGGTGGAATCATAATTTGGAGACTTTCCAGGCCTATCAGTAAGGGAGGAAGATAAGCAGATAGTAAAGTTAAATGTATCTGGTATTCAGCAAGCTGTCATGGAGAAACAAACTCCCATTCCACGGGCAGACAGACGACTGACATCATTCCACAACTTGACTCCCAAACCTACCATCGCAGAGCCTCTGGATTTGCAAACCAAATTCACTACAGGCCTTGAGTATTGTCAGACCGTTACAAATCACCATGAAATGCATCTGGTTGTACTCGATTCCTGCTGTTTTATTGTCCAATCCAAGAGTAAAAGCCAGAGGAAAACTGCTTTCCACAAGGAATCTCTACAGGCAACTAGAGAGGGAATTTCCAGGTGTTATATAACAAGCAGGTTGGTTCCGTCACTTGACTGCATTGTGTAGAGGAAATGGAGTTGAAATGCAGGACGTTCAAGCTGAGCCATCAAAAGATAAAAAATGCAATATTTATGATTGAAATTGAAGAAAAGTACTTTAACGAAACGGAGAGTAGGATCCCATAAAATTCAGTTCAAGGTTGTATCTGGCTAAGGCATTCGGCCTGAGCTGTAAGGAAAAAAAACATTGATGTATTTAGCCAAACCTGCTGTCAAATAGTGCGTTATTCAGTTTGTTGAATAGAACAAATGTTACCAGGATATCATGACATTGCTTTAGGTTAAGTGTGAGTTTAAGGGGAATCCATTAAATCCACTAAACATAAAAATCCACTAAATATAAAAATATAAGGCAAATAAGGCCTTTCTATATTACTGAAACTATGTCTATTCATTGTTAAATATACAATAGGGAGAGCATAAAATTTGCATTATTACTTAATATTAAATCAAATTATTAAATGATATTATTACAGTCTCTAAAAAAGAAAATGGCAGTGCATTTAGACTGGTCAGCAGCTAGGATAATAGAAGGCAAACTTTGCTGAGTAGTCAGCATGACCTGCCCTTCATTCAAGTTCTACGAGGCAGAAGATTCAGGAACAGAGAGGGTGATCTGGCCTGCTCATTTACTGGTGGTGACCAGGGAAAACCTTCACTGAGGAGTAAATAACTCTATAACGTGCTATAAAGCATGGATAGGCATCTTATAGAATAGAAATGAACATCAAGAGTTCATCGAGAACCCTAGTCTGCACTGTTTTTCTCTTTTCCTATTAGCACCAGTGGAATCTTTGACTTTGTCTCTTCTAAAAGCACAGCTTTCACACTAGTCTTGTTTGGTTCGCTTGCCACAATTTTTTCAATTGTGCTACCTGAACTCATGTGTTCAATAAACCAATGGATTGATATAGCTTTGACGAGACACAAAGAAACATGCTTCAGACTCAATATTTCTAACTGGACAAGAAAACAGGATATTGTCACTTTTGACCACAAGTTACACGCATTTCATGCAAAAAGCAAACTATATAAAAACGCATTGGTGCTGCTGCTCCTCTGTTTCGTGAGCTCACGGTTGGCAGGGATAAAACTTGCATTTGCACATACTTAACTAGCTCAATCTCCTTTAATACATTTTTAAAGTATTTAGCTAAGGCTGTTTAAATTGTGAGTTAAAGAAGATAAAAACCCTAAACTATCATGTATAGTTCCAGTTGCTCTGCTGGTCCATACATCTGTAAAAGTTGCTTGCAAAATTGTTAACATCTCACAATTCCAAACTGTTTCACAACATTTGTCGTACAGACCAGAGATTGTGATGTGTGAAAAATAATTACGAGAGGGCATGCAATAGTGTCTTTTGCAACAGTGTTCACGGGAGCCGTGTCTTTACCCCGGTGAAACGTGATTGCGTCCATTATTTCTTTGTGTCTGAGGGAACTTGTTTAGTACAGTGTTGCATTGAATAAAGCCGTTTGAATTGATGTTTGCTTTGTTTGGCTGCAGGCTTTGTGCTTTTGTTAGGGCTGTGCAAAACTATTGATAACTTGATACAAAAATATTGATTATGTTTCAGGTGATTAAATACATTTGTGGTGTTCCCCTTTGGTGCATAAACAAGTGCTAAACAATCCTTGTAGAATCATCTGGTTTAAAACTAGAGTAAACCCAAAGTTTGGAATAAGATCTTTTTTTAGGTAATAAAATTTCCAATTTGTTAACTTGAACATTGCGCCACCTCACTCGTGTTTGTTTTTAATTCAACTGCTGCCTGACTCATCTACTGTTCTGGTGCAGTTAACCAGCACATGTGTGCGCTACGCTAAACTCTACGTGGCCATCATCACTTGCACTGTGACTGGTTGGGCTTTATCTAGAGATTTGACAGAATCGCGAAAATAGTGGATTAAAATTGCGAGGGGGGTAGAATCACTATCACAATCTTTTAACAATTTATTGTGAAGCTCTATGATTGACCATATACGCTCCAAATCCATAATCTTTTTTTGTATAAGTACTGTATTTACACCACCAGTTAAAACCTAGTAATCCTGCTTTGATTTGACAATTTAACAAGTCTTGGATATGTATACAAGCCAATGTTTTACAGTCAGCTGAAACCATATAAAAGATGCTAAATTTTTTTTAAAACAATAACACGGATAAGTTCCCATAAGGTTTGGGCACACAGAATCACATTCAAATACACACAGCCCTTAAGCTACTCCAACAAAAGTCAAATAGTGCAAAGTCTAACTTTCTTTAAATTTTTCATACAGTAAAGGTTACAATTAAGGTTTCATTGTTTTACTTCTTTTGATATTTTCTTTTCGCTCAATATTTATATGCAACAACCTCCAAAGTAAATCTTATGAAGCAAAGACTACTGTGACAATTGAGTATCAACAGGGCTTTTTTCAACACTAAAACCTATAAAAGAAAAATATTAATATATCAATTTTGGACAGGCTTGATATGCTTTATTTATGATGTATCCTATCACTTAACATCTGCTTTTTCGGAATGTAATACCAAAATTATGATGAATGATAATGTTATGATTGGAGTATAATTATGATTTAAACTCAAACTTTGGCATAACACAGCTTGGCAGTGCTTTAAAAAACATTAGAAATGTAAACAATTTTAACAAAAAAATATTGCACAGTGATTTTATTATCCTCTCAGCAATTATGCACTTGATTAAAATGAGATTTATAAATTCAATTCAGTTTAAATTATAGAGAATTAAAATAGATCAGTAAAGGGTTAAACAAGAAAACTATTTAAGACAATGTTGAAAAATACAATGTGTGACAAAATGTAACACATACCATCAAAACAGTGCTTTGTTCTTTGTTACTGCTCAATAGCAGATAATTAAGATTAAATTTAAAAAGTACATTTTGAAATGAAGTGGACAGTAGAAATCGATCATCTAATAGAAACCAACTTTAGTATCCTGAAGTGAACTCGGAACAATAACCCAGCATCTGGCAACTTCTGACCCATGCCAGATGGAAATATCACTAATGCAGCCCTGTACCCAGAAATCTGATCTGAAGAGAGCAGCACTCTAGCCTTGGCGTGACTCCAGAACCACGTCATTATCTTTACTGTAATTGAAGAACACCTCTGGGATTCAGGCAGGACCATCTCATGGCACACAATCAATACAGTATCTCACATGAGTCAAAACCACATCACTGATCTCCCTTATGGTCAAAGGCAGGATAGACTCTTGCTTCTCTGCAGGGGGCTCTTCCCTAGCTTCACACCTATGCTGTTTAATGGTGATACAGTGATACTCCTTGCTCTTGGATGATGCTCAGAGGACAAGAGAAAAAGTTCATGCAATTGTTTGCATATGAATCACTTAAACAAAGAAAAATAAAGGTGTTGCATGCAAGATATTGTGGGATATCGGACAGGAATTACGCTGTAGCAGTTTAGCTAGCAAACCTACATAGTTTCAGCATTTCGATCTACAGCAACAAAGAACCTGCTGTTTAGTATCCCTCTTATTCCATGTCTTTATCAGGTTTTTTTCAAGAGCTACCCAGCTTTTCTTTTATGTCCCAACATCAGTCTGAGTATGTGATCAAATGAACCAATTTCATTGGTCTATCGCGAGTATACGGCAAGTTTTTTTTTGTCTTACACACCCTCTAACTCATTGCCCTCTAAAAAGCTACTTCTAATTCACCTGTGGCTCACCCTTTTTAAGCATGATCCGGAAAACTTCCAACTTTACAGATTGTCTTGTGCCTCTCCCAGAGAACACTTAATTTCAGCCTGCTGATCAAAATAAATGTGTGTTGGAACTGTTACCTTTTTTGAGCTGCAATTGCCTGCCCCATCTTCTGTTCAAACCCAAACGGAACTGTGAATTTTTAGAGTTGATAAGACTTTTTGGGTTTTATTTATTGAATTCCCTGTTAATTCGTTTTTGACCACCTGCCCCCACTAGTTTCCAGTTGCTTAATTTGCATTCTCCGTTCTCTTCCCATGATCTCAAAATACATTAATCTTACTTGTTCCCCAAGATACGGACAAGGAAGTACCTGTGTTTCAGTTGAGATTGTTTTTATTTTTTTTATAAAATACTTGTTATCAGATTCTTATGAGCCCATTCAGCTACATTACATTCAGTTTCATTGCTTACAGTTAGTCCTGAATGCTGCAGCACATCTTTTAGCAGCAACCATAATGAGAGACCACATCCCACCAGTTTTAGCATTCGTGCACGGGTTGCCCGTACGTTTTAGGATTGCTTGTAAAGATTTTACTGTTTGTTATTAAGGTTTTTAATGGACTGGCCCCTTAATATCTCACTGAACTCATTCAGATATATACTCATGGATATTCTCTGAAGTCAGAGGGTCAGCACTAGCTGGTGGTTCCAAAGACCAGACTTAAAGCTAGGGGGCTCTGTCCTTGTTCATGGTGGGACCGAGATTGTGGAATGCACTGCTTCCCTTGTTAGAATGGCTCTCTTGGTAGAATGTTTTAAGTCTTGTGTTAAAACCCATTTTTACTCTCTGGCTTTTAACTCTGTCTGAGCTTATGTGGTTCTCTATGTATTTTATTAATGTATGTAGTTTTAGTGTTTTGATTAGTTTTATCTATTTTTATTCTCTTTCCATTTTTAAAGAGTTCTTGTTTCATGAGTTCCAATTTAATTTCTTTTAAACTCTGTTTTGTACAGGATTTTGGAAACTTTTATGTTTATAAAAGGTGCAATATAAATGAAGTGAATTGGATTGGAATTACAATCGTACCATTTATAAAACCAAATTGCTTTTTAAACATTGCCACTAATATTTGCCCAGGTGTGCAATGACCTTAAATTCTACAAGATATCCGTTCATCATTCCAACTCAAAAACATTAGCAACTGCAAGGTTGGAGGGTTGGGTAATTATGAGGGTAACATGTAAAAAGAAAACTTGCCAAATACTTTCTGAAATTGATCCTGTTATTGTGCTTGATTTACCCAGAATCCCTTGCAATAATACACACAGGCATGTGTAATGCTAGATGCTGACAGGTGCATTCAATGACAGTGTTGACATTCAGCATTTGTCCCTGCCCTCTGGCTATTGTCGCTAGTGCTGGTCAGAGGAAGGTCTTTCGCAGTTTAGCACATGGCACATCTTATCCAACCATGAGTCAGATTCAATGTATTGCTGACTCAAGCTAATTTTTTAAATTCAAAGATTGCTGCATATCTTGATCTTTCCCCATACAGCTCCACTTCAGGACACAAGCTACTGATGCTCAACCTAATTTGTAGACATGCCTAGTAAGAATCAAAGGTGAAAAAAACTAGATTGATTAAAATAAATGGAAGTGAAAATCTCATGAATTGTCTTTTGTGTGCACACAAATATAAGAAATTTACTTTTTGACAGAGTTCTATAAAGGCAAAACCCGAAGTTATTGGAGTGGATATCCTGACTGGCTGATAAGAAAAAAACTTACAAAATAAAATATTTCAAGTAATTATTTACAATGAACTGTATCATACAGGATAATGGTTTTATGATGCCAATACTTCGAGTTACTGAAAAGATGTGGTTATGAGACTTCATCCTAATCCTTGAATGTATCAAGACTTATTTCCAGATTTACAAAATACACATAAACTGGAAAAACAGCTGTTAGTGGAAATTGGAATATATCTCTCATAAAAAATACACAATGTTCCGTCTGTTATATAAGAACTAAATCCACAGTTAAAACTAATACATTCAAAAACATGACATTGTCATGTCTGGAAATGTTTAGAGCATTGTCTAAAAAAAAAATATATATTCAAGACTTGTAACAGTCTATTCTCTGCTTGATGTTTTTGGACAACGTAGCTGTCTCAATAATCCAGTCAGAGAAGAAAATATTAAACACATTCTCAAACAATTGTTTATGATTACTATGTAAAAACCCAGTTGGAACACATATTACTTTGCTTCTGTCGTAAACCAGGTCTGCTTCATGTGAAAAGCTGCAGCAGCCGCTTTCAATATCCACACAAGGAGATGAAATCAAAGTAAAAGTTTGAACTTAACCCTCTGTTGGGAGGATGTGATGCAGATTGTGAAGGGAATAGGGTGTATAGGTCCCAAGGAAGCAACATGCACCCTGTGGGGCAATCGGTGATGGAAATCTGATAATTTTGAGAGTGAGTTTTTATGCAACTTCTCTTGCGGTCACTCTTCATCGTCCTACCCCAATAAAGGCAAAATGGTCACTAAGCATAATCTTTAAAACAAAAACAAAAATAACAGAATTACCAGCGTGTATTAAATGTGCTAAACAAATTAACTTGGCTGGATTGCCATTAAAACATAGTTTATGTTGACCAAATTTAGCCTAAGCCAGTACTATGTCCCGATTACAACTCCACAATTATTTGATGTTAAACAAGAGAAACCAGGATCAACAAAAGAGACTTAAAAAGGTCTTGTAAAACTTTTTGACAGAAACAGCTAAAAGGAAGAATTAAACATATTTTTTAAAAACTAACAGGAGAAGACTCCACTCTCGAAGATCTGTGAGGGCACTTAGTACTCATTAAGTACCAGTCTGAATGTGGGCAGCCATCTGAATGTGAACCAGAAGAGTCACTGTGCAAGACATTCTTGAAATAGTTTAGCTGAGTAAATGGCTTCTTGGGATTTTTAAATGAAATTTACATTTAAATATTAAAGAAAATAGATTAAGTGTGTTCAATCACTATCTTTTTGATTCAGAAATGTTCCAAACCATCTCGACATAAAAACCAGTGTTGAGCTGTTCCCTTAACATCTCAAGTCACTTAAAACGAAGAGATCTCTTCACACAGGTTTAAATAACTGTGTCCCAAGAGTGCGATAACACAATGTACAAATCCAGGGTAGAGTATATATAGTAACTCCATCGCTGAAAAGCAGCTACAAAAAGCATTACCACACAACACAAGTTAACAAGCAACTGGCTGCAAAAAATGTTAACATCTTAGAAAAATGTTATCTAATCTTGGAACCCTATACAGAGAAAGCTCAAGGCCAAGGCCAATGTCATCATAACAATTATTCACTTCCACCATCACTACAGCGCCTGCTCCCTAGACAAAGACCCTAACATGGGCGGCACAGGAAGAATGACTCAGTTCCAAAACCAAAATATGGCATTATTTTGCTCACACTAACTTTAATAAGAAGGGCACACCTTTAAAACAGCCAGCTTTTTCCATGCTCCAACTGAAAACAGCTGCAGATGCTGTGCTCAGTGCATCATGTGCTCCCACATCCACCTTCTCAAGTGTCGCAGGATAATTCCTGAAAAAAAAGCACAAATAAACAAATAAAAAGTTAATTTGAATCAAAGCTGCTTATGCAAAGTCAAAAAGTGTCCAACAAGCATTAAAAAGAAAATCAAGCCTATTCTGTTTTATAGGCATCATCAAACAAAAGTGACATGTTTCACAGCTAGATATATCAGTGACAGGATTATGAATACTTGACTACCCCTATAGAAAGGTCTACTTTAGGAGAAGCTGCTCGACTGAACTGAGCAGGGCCTGAGGGCAGCACAGACAAGAAAAGAATGTAAGAAGTACAAAGGAAGGTGTTACATCTGGAGCAATGTTCACATTAACTAAGACAACATGAATAGATTCTTCAGAACTACAAGTACAAAGTATCAAGCTTTTACAGAGGTCAGGCTTTATTTGATTCCTCAAATGAATATAACGAAAGGGAGTAGGATGTGAGGGTGATTTTTATTTAAAAGCACATTTTCAACACCCTGCAACAAAAGTGCAAAATCCCTCCTAAGCATACACAATCTCACATGTCTAAGATGTGATTTTATTTACTTCCCATTTTGTATATTTAACCCATTACCAGTATGACTAATGTTTGGTTACAGTTTTACATTTTACCTATTTAAAGTTTGTCTCGCCTACTGTTACATAGTCAACTAGGACCAATAACAAATGAAAAGTTAGACCTTTTCCAGGTCTGTTCCAGTGCAATGACAGAGGATTGCCAAGATCCCACTGGGACAAGCATATCAACCTGGTCCAGAAAATATGCTCATTTCATCAAAAAAATTATTTTAAATAGACAAAATGTGTTTAATCTGCTAATACAACTGTTATAAAAATGCTACTGGTCTAAATCATTTCATTTACTTGTGCTAAACTAAAAGTCATTTTTAAAAATCAATCAACCAAAATAAATACCTTTTTTGCAGTTGCTTCAAATCTGCTTTACAAAGGTCTAATGTGGATTCAGAGTTAAATTCATAGAATTTTTATTAGATAATCCTAAGGGTAGAAATAGAATATATACGTTTAATAGTATAAAGAAAGAGTTTATTTAACCTGACCATTAATCACCAAATGATAAAAGCCCCGTTTTCACCAATTCACTTATACTTACTGATGTGGGAAACAAACAGAGAACCAAGAGTAATAAAACTCACACAAAACGGGCTATCGGCAGATCAAGTTAGGAAAGTATCAAAAAATTTATAAAATCACACATCCTTGTTGGGCTCAGGCAGAGTTCTGTAGAGCCTTTATTTAAATGCCAAAGATGCCCTAGAAGTTAAAACTGACAGACATATTGTGAATTTTTATGTGCAAATATTTTATTGATATACATCTTTATTGAATTAAATACCCAAAAATACTCAATGGTGCGTTTACAAAATAAAATAACAGGCAAACCTATTGACAAGGTTATGACTGATACATTTTACTTTCCTAACGGCTCGTCAACTTGCTTATTTTAGAATTAAACCCTATAGCTTATGAAATGTGCAAATTAAGCATTTATATAATAATTCCACCGGCCAAAGATAAACATTGTTTCACCCAATTTTATATCATAATCAAGGCAATAAATTCCTGTTTCCATCACTGCTCTGACACACGCTTAAAGAAAAAGAAAAATAAAGGCTTAAAGAGCAGAAGGATCAAATGCAACCTAATCACACCGCTGCTTTTATATTTTACATGTTTGTTATGCGGTTTGGAAATAATTTGTTCTCAGAGACCACTAGTAAACAGCGCTAAGAACAAACTGACTAACAGTAACATTTGTTGCAATGCTAACATCTACATTTAAATGCTGTGTTCACAAGGAACAAAAAAGTTTCAGTTATGTGATTTTTACTAGGTTTACTTTGGATGAACATGAAGTGTCTTGGTTCGGAATCCTGAATATAGCTCTGTGAATCATAGACCACATCTCTAACCACAACTTTCCTCTACCACCCAATTTGGGACTGCTGGATATGGCAAATTTATTTTGTAGTTATTAAGGTCAATATTCCAATTTTGATTATAGTATAGTAGGGCTGCAGCTTTCCATTATTTTGATAAATTGGTTAATCTAAAACTTGAATCTATTGATAATGGAAAATGCTAATTCCGTTTATTGATCAGATAACATAAATGTAAAAAAAAATCAAAAGGTATAATTCAATAACAGATACACTTGTTCATTGCAAAACATTTCCAGAATAGAGGAATATTTGACTAAAGTGTCTTAAGACCATGCATTCTGTTCTGTGTGCAAAATAATTATATATAGTTTGTATATTCTTTATGCTGGGGAGGTGATTAGCACCTGCATCAGTCAGCGAGAGTCCCCTCACAGAGGGAACTCCTATTTACTCAACCTGATGCTCACGAGGACTTTGTGAAGCTGGTTTGAAAGTAACTGCTAAAGAAGCGCTATATAAAAACTTGATTGATTGATTGATTGATACATCTTAATTTCTTGTCATTTGTCACTTAAAATAGCTATGTTCAAAAACAATTACAATTTTCAGATTCAAATGTTTAGCATCACCATCTTGTTCTGCACAACACAACATTCTGTTATTGATTTAAAAAGCACTAGAAATTATGTTGTGCACATCTATGATGCCGAAGGATGGCTATCTTTACAGTTACAGTAAGCAATTTGGCCACCGCCATGACAGACAGAGATTACACATGAACAGATTCAGCGATTTCAGAGAATAAAGGGGCAGTGACATTCATGACATAGACATGTTTATGTATCAAACTTTGTCTACTGTATAGATATCCATCATTAATAATCAAAACTGTTTTTACAGAACTTCATTATGACAAGCAGCAGGTCGTGTGAGACCCACCCGAGTCAGATGTGGAAACTTGTTGGGAGAAGGAGTTTGAGCTACCCCAATTTCTTATACCCCAATTCGGCACTGCAGAGAGCTTCCGCTTAAAAATGTAATTACAACCACATATCCCTCTGACCGCTATCAGAATCAGTCAAACTGTTCAAGTGGCTAAGAAAATTTTGGATATTGGTCTCACTTAAGGAAAACAAAATGTATTTGTGTCACTTTAGCTTATTTTCTGATCAATGGTTTAAACTGCAAACAGAATATATTTGCTACAGCTCTCCAGTCATTTAACTCTGCCCCTAAATGTAAATTGTAGCAGAAGCTTCTCTCTTCTCTCTCTTGATTCAGTCAGCAACTGAGAACTCTCCTCTTCAGGGAACACTTACTATGAAAAAAAATTCCCTTTTTTCCCTCTTTTCTCTCTGTTGCCTTCCTGCTTTAGTGATTGATCAGCTGAGGCAACTTCTACTATGAGCGACCTGAATTAGACTTTGACTGTGTAACAAATTGTATATTGTAAGTTGCTTTGGATAAAAGCATCTGCTAAATGCATAAATGTAAACCTAAAAGTGCTACAGTGCATTGCTTAATCAAAAGCACTTGTATTCCTCCAACAATTCAACTCAAGCTATTTCATGCATTTTAAAACACCTGCGCCTTTTTTGAACAAACTTGGCACACCTTGGATTTAGATGACGAACTGAACATTGTAAAACATGCATTTCTTAACCAAAGTCAACCTAAAGCAAACATAACCACCATAGGAAGGCAAACAAAAAGACTTTGTTCAGAAATAAAACTCATGTTGCAAGAATGTGATTTCAAATGGCAACTGACAGCAAAGCAGCAAAAGCAGTAAAGCAGACATAACCCCCCCCCCCCCCCCCCCCCCGAGTAGAATAAACCTGCTTGTCCTAATCACAGGCATGTCTTTGGAATCTTAGTTTTATGTAAGACAACACATGCAGTTATTAACGAAACATTACTTTGACTGCTTTAATAAGAGCATATTAATACATCAATAAGGGGGCTGCACAGATACCATTTTTAAACACAGAATGCATGAAAAGATCATAGATCAAAGATAAAAATAAAAAAAAACATGTTTCTGCTTCTCTCAAAGTTTTCAAAGTACAATACATTTTCATAGTATAAAATAATTT
This sequence comes from Danionella dracula, assembly GCA_900490495.1. Lineage (NCBI taxonomy): Eukaryota > Metazoa > Chordata > Actinopteri > Cypriniformes > Danionidae > Danionella > Danionella dracula. The sequence goes on from UELW01000456.1 coordinate 1,592,229, forward strand.
CCAGCTATTACAATAATACTAATAAAACATAAATATGCTTTAACAAAGTTGCCAGAAACCCCGTCATTGTTTGTTGTAAAGTTACAACAGTACTACTGGTGGCAAAATGTTCTCCTTCGCTCTTTTAAATTTGAAAAGGTTTACAATACCTTTCATTACCTCCTCTTGATAATTTCAAGGAGCAGGGTTTGCATTCTGCCAAACACATGCTGTCATCATTAACTTTTAAATATTTCCTCACCGCCTAACCAGACATCTGCTCCACTGAAAGTTCTGTACGAGATGTCTCAAGGTATCGGCATTGGTATTGGGACCCATACAAGTATGTGTTTGCTCAAGCCATTTTGCTCCATTTTGAACAAAGGTAACTACAAAGCAGGATTTGCAATGAAGTTGAGACTGAAACTTCTGACTGAATTGATCTGTTCAACTCTGCGTGATTTAACTCAAGAACAAGTTAGTGTATTATTTAAAATGAGTACAAATAGCTACCTAACTTCTCACAATAGTGGCCCCTATAACTTTTTGGCATCAATTAAAAACTTTTACACAAGATCAATAGAGGATCTTGCTGATGTGGGTCCATCATGAAGGAAAATATACAAGTAGCTATGAAAATACCAGATAGCTAAACACGCCTACGTGCAAAGAGGAAATTTTACAAAGCCATTCAGAAATATCAACTTGGAGTTCTACGGATATACCCTGAAGTACCAAATTAACTTATATTAAATTTGTACCTGACGTTTCCTTCAAAGTTCAGTATCAGGAACCTATATTACCCAGTATGGAGCTAGAGATCTGCCTAAAGATTTGAATTGACATTTGAATTGTGTTGATTTGAATTATTATCAATTGTAATAAAGATGAATATTATATGCCATGAAAAAAGATTTAGAATTTAAAACTTCTGAAATTTAAAACCACTGATTTTTAAAGGCATAATCATTTATAGATGTATTATAAAACTTCTTTTTTTTACAGATATTCAGTTTGTAAAAGTACAGCTTGAAGTTTTCAAGAAGAAAAATTTCAGAACATCAAATTCAATATTGTAACATTCAAACCGCAAAATTCAGATCTAACAGAAAATAGGTAGGTGGTCATCGCCAGGGCAGTCGATGAAGCTATCAGAACATTGTAGTGATTTGTAGATCATGCTAGTAAAATGATAGTAGCTGCCAATCATGCTAGTACCACGGTTGATTCATGGTTGCATGGCTGAACATACACTTTTCTAGAAAAATAATCTTCCCTGGTGATGACCCTTGACCTACAGTCTTCTCCACATTATTGCATCTGGTAACCTGTTGTCTGGTAAACTGGGCTTCAGGTGGGTGCATGCATAAAGCACATCATTATAAACACAATAATTGTTTATTCTTGATTATATAGTTGGATTTTTATGATCGTTAAAGCCAGAACCATATATTTCAAACATAAAATAATCAAAATTCGATTAACTGCACAGCTCTAAGTTACACATAGTGTAGAAGTCATATCGCAAACCTTTAAATGCGGAATGGAGAAAAGTGATTTTTATTTTACAGCGGTACACGTTTTGACCAGAAAATGCACCTTTTAAACTGTTTTCATTTACCAGGGTTTCATCAAAAACTACAGTACAGACTTGATCTTTTTCAACACACTCAGATCTCTGCAGGTGATCCAGAACTCTGCAGCTCATTTTGTTGTCAAGGAACCAAAGCAAGGCCTTGTTACTCCCCTCTTCAGCTCTCTTCACTGGCTCCCCTTTGCAACTCTTAAGTTCAAATCACTGAAGCTTGCTTTAAAAAAAAACAGATCAGCCCCTGTGTACTTTCACAAGCTTGTTAAGCCTTACATGTCCTCCAGAAACCTGCGCTCAGAGAAGAAACAGCACCTTGTGGTTCTGTCCCTGAAAGGCAGAAAATCTCTCACAACGTTCTCTCCCGCTGTACCTGGCTGGTGGAACAAACTCTCTGATCAGGAATGCAGCAACACTAACAGCTTTCAAAAATCATGCTCCTTTCTGTCTTCTGTTTTATTTTACTCTTCTATGGTTGGCTGATCAGAAGATACAACTAATTTTTTGACAACCAGAGTTACAAAACATGTTATAAATGAACTTTCTAAAAGAGATTTATTTAAGAACAAAACATTAAATGAAATTCAATGAAGACATTAACATTTTGAACTTTCTAAAAGGCTCTACCTTTTTCATTCGCTATTAATCATGAGGCAGGAAATATCAAAACACTTAATAATTCAAAATGAACTCTTTCTTTTTAAACAAAAAAAGAGCTTAACTCAATACAAAACTCCAAATATGTATTTGGATTGGACTAACATGACAGCAAGTTTGAGTTTCAGATCATCTAAAAACAACCTCCATTTCAGAGAAGAATTACAGCCTCTGAGAGACAAATCCGCATTGATTTATTGCATGATCGTTTAAAACTGGCACAAACAGTACACTCGAGTAAAGTTGTTTTCTTCTAAATAAAATGTCAAGTTTGTCAAAAATATACTCAAAAATGTTCAATTCAACTATTCTCAAAATAACTAGCTATATCTTTGCAAACCTGATGTAGAAACATGGTTAGGGGTTATTTAAAATGGATGCATAATAATGTGGCCTTGGTCTACTTTGAACCGAAGATTAAAAGTTAAGCATTGATAATCAAAATGTAGATTTTATAGAATGAAAAGCAGGGGTTTTTAATTTTAAGCATTTGTTCATTTAACGGAAGCGCAAACAAACTGAGATATGGTGTTCTGTGAGATTCAACCACCCTCTTGCTCCGCTAAAGAAACTTTATGGTCTCATTTCAGCTTTCACCGCTTTTCACTGCACAAGACAGGAACCGAACTGCGGGAGTGTTTTGCCACACAAAAAAAAGATCTATCAGAAACAAAACACCAAAAAATAAACACTTCAGCTGTTTCATTAAAATGAGTGGAATCAGCCAACCGACCAGTTAAAATTGTATTAATTTTACATGGATGAATAAAGATTCTACATATATATATATATATATATATATATATATATATATATATATATATATATATATATATCAGTGAATATAAAAGCTGGCCAACTAAATAAATATCCAGGTAAATGTAATTAAAATTGCAGAAGCAGCTAATGGACGGCCAACAGACAAAACCTTACGACATACGCTAAAAGAGCTCGTTTCTTTTTTCCAGTTATTTACAGCCTCAAAATATGTGCCAAACTCTCCTTCAGCTGTCTGTCTGCTTACATCTGTCAACATTCTGCAATTCCGCTCCACAGCTTACCGTCTGACATTCCCAATCAACTACATCAGGACACAATTACTGACAAATCCAAAATAACATTTACCCGAATAGTTGACAAGTAATTGAAAGTTTGTAAAATGATTCATTAAAAGAGCTTGTACCATTTATTGAACTCTGCCAAACACAATCCAACCAAAGCAAAACAGTAACAAACAATTCAGTTTGTTCCTACTCGCCAATAAATAGTCGACATATTTGTGTTAGTGGTTGCAGTTCTTGACGCTGCTCTTTGTGAAAAGGTTAAGCTGGTTATTGTGCTTTGTTGTTTCTACACAGAGCCGAAACATACTTTGCAATAGTCTCATATATGATTAGCATCAAATTCCTCAGAAACAAAAAAAGTGAGCTCCTACTACTGAATTCTGTCTATTCTTTGCAGTGATTTTTGTGGTCTTTCAAAATGCATGACTGAAAATCAAAAAACGTCTACCTTATAAAAGTAATTGAAATTGCATTTTAACAATTGATCACTTAAAGCTGAATTCAACAGGGATGCATTCAAATTCTCTTATCGTACATTGGTCTCTAGTTCTTTTAAATGGCAGTTCCTCCATCTAAAAGAAAAACATTCCTACTTGTTTTAATTGGTGTCCACTTTGTTATCTGTCACATATGATTGTTTTCTACTATAGAAATATATTTATACTAGCTGAATACCAGCTATATAACCTATACACATTAAAAAAAATAAAATAAAAAATTCTCAGTAATACATTTTTATGTGCCAGAACAATGAACAACTTGGGACAAAGCCTTGAACTGTCACATGACACAATTTAAAGAAATAAAAAAATAATAATGAACTTTGCTGGGCCTGACGTAGTGATTAAATAGAGCTTTCAAGTGTTTTCATCCGGACTAACCCTTTCCCTCAGGCTACATGATGCAACCGTTAATTTTTAATAGGGAGGAATTTTAAGCCTATGAAGTGAATTTTTCAAACTAGATACATTTCAAAGACGAAGTAGAAAAGAACTGCTACATTTAACACCTGATTAGATTCGCCAGAACACTATTTTAACATGTGTGAATGTATCTACAGAAGCTTGAAAAAAAGTATCTGATTTAAAAACACCGCAAATTTTTGGTACTTTAGAAGCTTTTGATTAAACTATAAAAACAGTTGAGGTATAGTTGATGTTTGTTTAACCTCTCCACAAATCTGCTTCATGTTAGTTGAATTCATCGCGGCTGTCAACTTTTAGTGGTTTTACTTTTGTTTCTCTCTAGCTTTCAGACAGCCGGGGCATTCATCCCAAAAGCTCGATCACTGAACTCTCCTGCAGCCTGCTCACTGCAAATCCAACACCAAGCTTTTTCGACTCTATTTAAAGTATATGTGATCGATAGATTGACATTTGACTACTTTTTACACTGGAGGTGTTGTCAGCAGACAGCTGAGACAACTTTTGGATTCCGCACTTGCAAAAAATATCTTTACACCAAAACATCCTGTTGCAGCCTCTATATGTAATTTGCTGATTTAAACCTTCTGATGAAATAATTGGCAAAATATGCAAAAAGTTCTCAATTATATCTAGAACACTGACTGATCCACTCCATTTTGTCCCCAAAAAAGGAGGGTCCTCACTGCGTGCTGAAGCTCCTCCCCACAAATATGTGATGTCAGATACAAACAGACATACTTTTGTTGAAGTAGTCACTGGAATCAATTTTCTTGATAAACTTACTACAACTAATCCACCCTTGCCCTGGTACCTGACTAAAAAAATATATAAATATCTTCCATGTTTAAGCACAACAATTCCAACGGTGGCTCTAATACACCAATAAGTGGTTTGCCACACCGAATGAAGAATGAATTATATCTAAAAAATTCTTGTGACATAGTCAAGCCTTAGTCTGGAGCAAGGTGTACTTGCCCAAAAATGCTACTTTCTAATTATAAATTATGCAAAACTGAGCATGTGAGCAAGTAATCTGAAAACGGTATGATCTAGGAAATCACTTTATGTCTTCTTGTAAAAAAAAAGAAACAACCTAAACCCAAACATTTTTGGCAAAAAATATCTAAATCAAACATAGAAATGAGTGTCTGAACACATTTAAAATTAAAATGCTACATGATGCAACCGTTAATTTTTAATAGGGAGGAATTTTAAGCCTATGAAGTGAATTTTTCAAACTAGATACATTTCAAAGACGAAGTAGAAAAGAACTGCTACATTTAACACCTGATTAGATTCGCCAGAACACTATTTTAACATGTGTGAATGTATCTACAGAAGCTTGAAAAAAAGTATCTGATTTAAAAACACCGCAAATTTTTGGTACTTTAGAAGCTTTTGATTAAACTATAAAAACAGTTGAGGTATAGTTGATGTTTGTTTAACCTCTCCACAAATCTGCTTCATGTTAGTTGAATTCATCGCGGCTGTCAACTTTTAGTGGTTTTACTTTTGTTTCTCTCTAGCTTTCAGACAGCCGGGGCATTCATCCCAAAAGCTCGATCACTGAACTCTCCTGCAGCCTGCTCACTGCAAATCCAACACCAAGCTTTTTCGACTCTATTTAAAGTATATGTGATCGATAGATTGACATTTGACTACTTTTTACACTGGAGGTGTTGTCAGCAGACAGCTGAGACAACTTTTGGATTCCGCACTTGCAAAAAATATCTTTACACCAAAACATCCTGTTGCAGCCTCTATATGTAATTTGCTGATTTAAACCTTCTGATGAAATAATTGGCAAAATATGCAAAAAGTTCTCAATTATATCTAGAACACTGACTGATCCACTCCATTTTGTCCCCAAAAAAGGAGGGTCCTCACTGCGTGCTGAAGCTCCTCCCCACAAATATGTGATGTCAGATACAAACAGACATACTTTTGTTGAAGTAGTCACTGGAATCAATTTTCTTGATAAACTTACTACAACTAATCCACCCTTGCCCTGGTACCTGACTAAAAAAATATATAAATATCTTCCATGTTTAAGCACAACAATTCCAACGGTGGCTCTAATACACCAATAAGTGGTTTGCCACACCGAATGAAGAATGAATTATATCTAAAAAATTCTTGTGACATAGTCAAGCCTTAGTCTGGAGCAAGGTGTACTTGCCCAAAAATGCTACTTTCTAATTATAAATTATGCAAAACTGAGCATGTGAGCAAGTAATCTGAAAACGGTATGATCTAGGAAATCACTTTATGTCTTCTTGTAAAAAAAAAGAAACAACCTAAACCCAAACATTTTTGGCAAAAAATATCTAAATCAAACATAGAAATGAGTGTCTGAACACATTTAAAATTAAACAACAAAGAAAATTCTTCAAATAGTAAAGGAGCGACTCTGATATGAGACTGTAAATCAGATCTTGTCTGACTTTCTCTCCCTTTTGTTTGTGATGAGCTCTAATAACTGCAGCAGAAACAGCAGAAAACTCAACTAGAGCTCCCAATGTTGACTAAAGCAACTAAAGTCCTGCATTGCCATCTCGCTCTGATTGGTTTACAGGATGTATTAACAATGCAAAATGGTGTTTATTTTTAATATGAAACGCAATTTGATCTAAAGAATAAATGCGTGTGACTGGGATCCAAGTTTTGTTGTAGATGTTACAAGTTATGTAAGGTTATAATCACTCACTTTCCCTAGACACTATATTTACTAATATCCAAATGAATCCTGCCCTTATTTGTAACTTAATTAGCAACCTTGGTTCATTTTAGCATAAACATATTCACGTGAGAGGTCAAGACCAGCATAACGAGGTTACAAATGAGTACTTATGCATGACTAGTCACAATTCACATTTTCCAATGGAAGTCAATGGAGGACTGGAGATTTGCATATATATTGAATGTTCATTAAGACTTGTCCAATTAAGATTTCATACATCTCTAAATCAGCTGCTCCTAGTCCAAATAGAATTGTAGATATCTGCAACTGCAATCAAGACCAGGAGTAAAATGAGTGTTTAATTCTTAAGCAGTTGATTTGACTTCCAGCAACTGATTTAGATATCTCGAATTAAAAAAAAATTATATGCAGCATGACATTTAAAGAAACCGTTGATGTCATTGAAAAAAATCTTAAAATTCATTTTCAGGAAGGTCGATTCAATTGAAAACCCTAATGCCGTCAGTAGTGTAAACAAGCTGCAAGATCGAGCATTTTAACATCGCTGTCGATGGGAGCCTACTCACTTTTGGACTCAGCCTCAAGTGGTCAGAAGACGAACTGCAGGTCAATCAATTATTGACGCTCATTGAAAGGGACAGCTGAAGGTTGACCCTCGTTTTCAAATGTAATACATGAATACATTCGGATTTGTAACTCTCTTTTGTGTATCTGTTCGTTTTGTTTGTGTTCCTCTTTCTTTTTAGAAGTCTTATTATTGTAATAAACGTCTACATGTGTTCAAAGTAGAAAAATCGCTCGCACTCCGGAGCATTTTCAGTGACGCACACTGTTAGATTGATGAACTTCTGTACCAGACAAAAACAAAACAATAAAAAGAAAGCCTTCAATATCGAAAACCGTTAAACAACGCTGTTTCTGAAATGTACAACAAAAAGCTATGACGCTTAGCCTACTATGTTAACCGTCTAATGTACATGTAAAATTACTTTTTACGTTTTTGACGTTGGTTCACTAAAGAAAACACTTAAAGGGACACTAACATAGATAAACAAATAATAAAAATACGATTTCGTGGGGGGAATAAACACTGATCGACTGGCAATGGATGACTGGGCATATTTGGCCCATGATTTCAGTAGTGGAGCTACATTGCGTCTCTTTAATTATACATGCATCATCATCATCATCCTCCTCATCTCCACCCAGGATGTCACACTATCAAATGAATAATCTCGTGGCAGCTCATGTAACGTTCCTCTAACGTTGGTACCAAAAGAGCCCTCTTGACGGATTCCCTTATGTCTGCTGACACCGAGGCTTCAGACACACAGCAGCCTGTCGTTGCACGTATGGCACAAGAGAGCGCGCGTTAGCGTCCCGAGGACCAGGCATAAAGCCGCAGCTGAAACTAAGCACTGGCGAATGTAAACGACACGCTTTTGTGATTATTTACAGCAAGTATGAATGAAAGGACACAGGAAAGCCCTTACCCCTTCGCGTTTGGTGTAAATATCCTACAACGTTATGCTGCGCGTCTCCTTTAAGAACAGCTCAAATCCAGCGCAGCTCGGGTCCACTAATATCCCAGATTTGCCTCGCTCAGATTGGTCCTTTGCAACTTTCCCTTGTCCAAACACACCCGTAAACGAGCCATGTTGCTTAAGGTATAACCGCAGCCTCTTCCCACATTGATATTTCCTACATACGCGGCGTTTCTTCTCTCGTTGGAGGCGAGGGCTATTTCTCCTTTCAGTTTTTTTACAGCTTAATCAGTGCTGCTCCTCATCAACGTTCACTCGCTGCGGCTCTTGGGCTCAAAGGATGGGCGGGGTCAGCTGCAGCGATGGGCGGTGGCTCTGTTTCATGAACGACTTCGTCACGCGTTGCGTAGACCTGTAAGCCAATCAAATAATTGATTTTTCTAAGAGGCGTGAACGTAAGGTTACTGTGTCCGAATTCAGCGGCTATAAACCTTTGGAGTACTCAATACTTTCACACGTTGTAGACTAGAACTTCGCCACAGTTACTTGAATTTTCATAACTATTACTTTAATAGTCTAAATAACTAAACATAATTAAGAATAATATTCAGGTTTTAACAGATAAGGCAAAGTATTTCATAAACTATCTCCATGGCTTCAGATATAAATGGTGTCAAGGCCAAACAAACTAAAATGGCATAAAATTGTCATTTTCATTTAGGTGCTTTTAAAGATAAAGTACTGAACTTACATGTTTATGAAAAAAATCTAAATGTAGAGTTGCGTTCCAGATGGCACTTAAAGCAATTATGTAAGAAATGTATCAATAAAATGGCCTCTAATGTAAAAATACATTAAATCATTTTGAATAATTTATTATAAATATTTGACCTCTCCTTACTATCACTGCACCCTTTTCAGCCTTCAAAAGACAGCATTTACAATGTCTTTGAATCCCCTCAAATGTTTGTGCTCAGCAAAACAAGCCATGCGCCCTCTTTTCCTCTGTAGCCCTCTGTTTCCACCTGTTGATGCACAAAAATCCACCCGTTTCCAACCAGGCAACAAAAAAAAAAAACTTTTGTCCCTGCACATCCAAAACCCACTTCTTCTTATTGTTTATCCAATGTGGTTACACTTCTATGTCAGTCACACGTTGTGCATTAACAGTTCATCTGATTGTTTAAATCAGGCCATTTTGAGCTCTAAGAAAAAGAAAATAGGATTAGACAAACATATAAGAACTAATCTGAATATGACTTGAGACTTGTTTTTGATGAGGGAACAATACTAAAATATACTAGAAATGTCTAAAAAGTTGAGTTTACGTGTTTACAGACTTTAAAGAACTATGTGCATTTCAAATACTGATATTTGTGTGGGCCCACAAATGAGGTTGATGCCACTCACCTCCTCGATAATCTCCTATTAACCAGAGTTCTGGGTGTATCATTGGGAGTTACCATGTACCACAGTAATTTTTTTTTTTGTATGTGTCATTGCTCTGCCAGGTTTGACTGCTTCTTAATTCATATGCATATCTATAAATACATCTCATCGATCAAGAATTTTGATATGGTTCAATAAATAGTTTTATTTTTGTTTACAATCAATATGTTTTACAGTTTTTGTTCTCCAGTTCTGGTGATAGAACGTTTAGAGTAGCTTTGCATAATCATTAAATTGGATTAGACCAGTAAGTAACTGTACTCATTTAAACCTAAACTCTTTTCTAATTGAATTGTGTACAAAGAAAAATTAAGCAGATATTTTCCAGGGAAATTTTGTTAGATGTTATGCTCTCATGTCAGCATAATAATTACTAAACTTTTCCATCTAAGGCACACGCCACACAAGAAAAGTATCCTGGTTTCCTGTGTTTGGCACAAAGACAATCTGGTTTCACGTAGCCAAAGATATTTTATGCAGGCCTGAGTACTAGAATTCTGACTAAGATGAGATTTTGAGATTTTAAACATTTCAGAGAACAAACAAGTTCTGATTCACAGGAATATTATTTTCACCCAAATATTTGTGACTTTAATGGTGTGACATTAAAGAACGACAGAAATGTTTTTGTGAACATTAAAAAAGATTTTTAAACATAATTGGTATGTCAAAAGTATGGTTTCAATTAAAGAAATCCTGGATAATTAGTGCCTCTTGTTGTTGCATGATAAATGTAAAATAAAACACAAAAATGGGCTTTTTGTTTATTACTTTCATAATTATGATGAAAAAAATCATCCCTCTGCAATTATAAGATTTTATCTGTATTCAGAGGGTTTTAGGGAGCATAAAAGGTCATTTATTGTCACCTTTTTTTTGCATTTCATGAAGCAAATACAGGAAAACATGTTTGTTTTTTATATAAAAATATATATTGATTTATTTATAGTTGTTTATTATTTATCATTAGGAATACCTCTAAAGTGTATTGGCCAAGAATCGAGTTAAATGATTACTCTATAAAGATCAGCAAATAATGGTTATTATGAAAGTTCGCACAAACAGCTCTCAGAATTGATATTATTGAGCTAATTTCCTAGTCACAGAATTTCTCATCCTTAAAGATATTAACATATATAATAATTTTAAATAGAAGAGAGATTTATTCGATGGAGTCAGCAGTCGGTACTGTAATTTCAATTGCACGCAAATCTTTAAAAGGTTGGACTTTTATTTGGGACACAGAAAAAAATGCATCAGCCAATCCGAACTGTCGTAAAAATAGGTGCATGCACGACATTTTCTGTCACAACATTGAAGAGTTTACGGCAGCTGCCTTTACTACACTCGTGGTTAACGAAGCTTAGAGATGAGTATCTACTTAGGCAACTATTACTTTTACGATGTAAGTAATACACTGTTGTAATTTTTTACATTATTCTTAACGTGATAAATCCAGCAGAACAATTGAATGTTGTCAATACCCCGTGTTGCTTGGCCATCGTCACTGCTCATTAATTGCGAGCTCAGCTAACGTTAACGTTAACGGGTTGAATTGCATAAATGTGATGAACGGACCCAGAAAAGCTTTAAATTGACCGTAGATTACTACAATAACGTGCAAAGTTGGGAAACAGTGAGCATTTACGTTGAGCGAAATAACGTATACGCTTAAAATAAATATGTGTAAATATTCGTTGCAAACTATGTTTGTTTAATAACACTTGTTTTTCTTTTGTTAAGAATGTTAACAAAATGTAGACCATTTACTTGGTTTCCTGTATATGTTATATTTAACTATAGAGGTGTGCAGAAACGTGATTCAAAACGTTTTGTCCGTTTGGTTTCTTTTGATGAATGATTAATTTAAATTATTAATTTATATCATTTTCCCAGCGATGGGTTGCGGCAGGGAAGGGCATCCGCTGCGTAAAACATATGCCAGTGAGTTGGCGGTTCATTCCGCTGTGGCGACCCCGAAAGGGAATAAAGCTGACATGAAGATGAATGAATGAATTTATATCATTCATATGGGAAAGAAATCTGATATACTTGCAAACCATTATGACAAAGACCCGAAAATACAGCAAAATATGAGAATTTGATTTAACGAACTCGCTCACCTGCCTCTTCTGATTTTTAGCAGTGTAAGCTGAAAGCACCTAAGAAAATGATTCCCTTCCCAAAAAGAGTTATTTCGAATGAGTCCGATTTTTTTCACAACCGACATATCACTACACATGAACGTGAACCAAGCAGAAAGAGCGTCACTGCAGCAACATTAAGCAGTTTTTTGCTAAATGCACCCTGCAGAGAATCCATCCGAATGTTCATGCGAATCTCAATTCGAATAGATGTGTAGAGACCTTTACTGTAACAGAAACCATGTCCTCTGCAATCTTGTCTGAGTGAAGGTCTCTACACACCTATCCAAATTGAGATTTGCACAAACAAGTATTGCACAGTACAAGTATTAGGAAGTGGGAAAGTATACATAGATGAACTGAATCAATTGTCTGAATTTCCTCCACAGTGACTGCTGCCCTCTTATCGGTTTTTCATAATGGATCCGGTGGTGCTGAGCTTCCAGGACAGTCTGTTGCGGTGCTCAGATGTGGCTCTTTTGAATGGCCCACACTGGCTCAACGATCAGGTCATTGGTTTTGCCTTTGAATACTTTGCGACAGAGCGCTTTAAAAGCCTGGCACAGAAAGTCTCCTTCATCAGCCCTGAGGTCACCCAGTTTATCAAGTATTCCTCATGTCAAGACGAGCTCAGCATGTTTCTCGAACCGTTGAGTCTTGCGTCCTGTCACTGGGTTTTTCTGGCTGTCAATGATAACTCAAACCAAAGTGCCGGTGGCTCTCACTGGAGCCTGCTTCTCTACCAGAGAGACACCAACCAGTTTTCTCACTATGACTCTCAGATTGGAAGTAATTCCCTGCATGCTCGTCGCATTGCTGCCAAGCTCGAGATGTTTTTAGGCATTGGGGGGAAAGTAGCATTCATGGAGGAGCGTTGCCCATCGCAGCAGAACAGTTATGATTGTGGAATGTATTTGATTTGTGCGGCTGAGGCACTCTGTGAGAGTGTTCAAGTTGAGGGGTGCCCTAGACTGCCTGCGCAGACTATGACACCCAGCCACATCACTCTCAAACGGACAGAATGGTTTAAGTTAATACAGAGACTCGCCAAACAATGACTCCCAGACATTTACCTTATTGTTATTTTCACATGAGCAGTGTTTGGCGTTACAACACTATGCAAATCTTCTCTCACAATAAAATACATTTTGGAAATATATGGACTCATTGGCTTACTCATGTATTATGAGGTCTAATTCTGTAGTGGTAAGAAACAAAATTTTGTCTTCATAAGAAAAGAACACAAAACGACCCTGAACATACATCTATTAATATAGTGTTTTAATTTCAAGACTAGTGCATCTGATGAAAAACGAACAAGCAATGAAGTGCTTACAAATGTGATAAATCATTCACTGTCATTGAAAAAAACTCCCTGGTCAATGTGTGTGTTTAGGGAAGCATAGGGCCCATTTTTTTCCTTCAGGTTTACAAATATTTCTAGCAGTGCTCCTGCTGCAAATGTTGTCAATAATTCACTAAGCAACACAACACATTTTTGAAAAATTTAAAACCACACCTTAAAATGGCCAAAGTCAAGTCTGCAAAGGTAGACCCTCCCATTTCAGTCACAGATGTAGACATTCTGGACCTTTTGAAATACTTTGTTTACAGTATCATGTATATTCAGGAGGTGAATACAATCAGCTTGTCCAGAAAAAAAAGTCTGTAACAGATCTGAACTCTATTATCAGAGCCTCGCTGGAGCACACAAAGAGAAACGGAGCAAGAAAAGCAGATAAGATTGATGGACGTAAAAGAATACCTGGAGTGTTGTCATTGGGGAATGCTGCTCTGGAATGTCCACTCGCTCTGCCTCCAAAGCTCACGAGTGAACGAACACAAACAGAAGCTGCTCTGGTAACATTTCTAACTTAAATTGACCTTTGACCTCCATTTTAGCTAGATTATTATTGAAGGCTTACTTTTTACATGGATACATAGAATAAATTAATTGTTCTCTAAAAATAAAAAATGCTTTTATAGTTTTCTGACTGATTTCTAAATTCACTTAAATATAATGTTTTATTTTATATATACGGTTTTATTTAAAGGTGTTTTATAAATGAATGACTGTTGATCGTTGAGAATCCGTTGGTTTTCTATTCCAAATTGTGTCGTTCTTAAGGTGTAAGATGTGCATATGAGGACACAAATACCCAGGAAAAGCTGATGCTGATTTCTTTGTTGTGGTTCTGGAGATTAAAGATATTCCAAGAGATTGAGAGAATTCAGAAAATAAGAAGGTTTGGCATAATTATTCTTGCCCTATTCAATCCGCTTGCTACAGACTAAGGACACATTGTCCAGAGGGAGGTCAATATAGCTGAAAAACTTAGTCAGATTGTATGGACATCGGCTGCTGAATGTCAGCAGACACAAGACTTTTACAAACACAACTCAAATCTTGCATGCAAGAGAGTCAACGAAGAGGGGGATCTGGTGAGTTTCAATTGTTCTACTCACATGGTTAATGTAATGACACTTTGTCAGCTTTAGCTGCTTTGCTATCTTTGTGCCACTATCAAGTTGCTGTATATTTGTTGTTAAAGTATGCAGAAAGAAGTGGGAGTTGTGAACGTAGACTCATTTGAAAAATGGAGACTGAACCCCTTCCTCCATGCACTTCCTGTTTTGGTGTTGCGGCCTGAGCAGTTTTTTATGAGCATATGAAATCAACTCGGTGCAGTATTAATTTATCTGCTTTTTAATATGGACACAATATTAAATCAACATTTACCAAATAATTGCTATAACAAGAATAAAAACTGTAATATTATGTAGATTCCAAATAACACTTACATTAGTGTTACCTAAGTTTCAAACATTTGAATGAGCCAAAGAGCTGATATTACTGATGCTGTTAATTACAGGTTGCTGAGACCTGTATTAGATATCTGACTCTTCCATATGACACTCCCGGAGAGTGATGACTGACACCAGACTGAGTTGGTTGTTGAAGGAAGGTTAAATTAGTTGGGGTTAGGATAAGTTGTTTCTAAGAACTCTTTTAAACTCAAATGGCGATTTGTGTCTGACAACACAAACTGATGGGGTGGACTCTGACATCGAAAGCAAATCGCAGGAAACCCCTCCTTGATGTTTCCAAAGACCAGAGCTGCCAGGACTCTCAAACAAGGAATACCAAGAGTCCTGGGGTCAAGCCATTCTGGAGCCGGCCTAAGTGATGATAAATGTGTAGGGAGAGGAAGATGTTCAACAGAGCAGAGAACGTAGTGATGAAAAACAGCACAAACTACCCACAGGGGAGCTAGAGGGATAAAGGAGCCCAATGAAGTCAGGTCCAACAGAAGACAGCAAAGACAATGTCACTCCTAGTCTCATACACAGCAATACGCAGACTGTGGTGGGAGGCTATAGTGGCAGCAGTTAACCTAATTCACCATCACTGTTTCCTCAACAAAAACATAAAAGTATATCAGTCAATTCTTTTGATTTGGTTCAAAAACTACTGCAACCCTCTTTCTCACCATTCTTCCATACTAACATGTTCCTGTAAATTTACAGTATAAAACCGTGTTCTCAACGCTCACCCGTTGAGAGTACATGACAAATTTTGTGGCCATTTCTCACACACAAATATCACGAAAGTTTACCGCTATGTTAGAACAGAATATGAGCACTAAATCTACACAAAAAACCAGAGTAAAATAGTTTTTCATGTTTAGAGACATCAGTAGTTTCTTCAAATTTCAATATAAAGTTGCCTGAAAACTTGATTAAGTACACAGTAAATAGTTTTTCTGCTGATGTCAGAAAAAAAATGTCACCATATGGAGAAACTATTTTCTGCCTTTTTAAAACATAAAGGTAGAATGTTGCTGAGTACCTTGTATTTTAGTAGAATTTTTAAGTGAATGTGAAAGGTGGCTGGGAGCAAGTGCAATTGATGCAAGACATGTTCGATGTGTTCAGAGTTATCTATCAGCTGCATTTTGAATGAGTTGAAGTATCTGGAGTAGTCAATCCTGGAGGTAGCTAATGCTCTTGAAATATATGTATTTAGACGGTAAAACAGTACCTGCAAAAATATATGTATATGTAAAATAAGTACGAAAAGAACCATTAATGAATGCATACTGTTTATATTCAATCATTCAACAATTCTAGTCATTGGGGTTAAAAAGACCCCATAGAGCTGGTATGTACCACATGATGACAGTTGAGGTCCTAATTAATGTTTCTCTGCATAAAATGTGTCGAAATCATCCTGATTAATCCTATAAAGTCTGAATGAAAATGAAGTTGAAAACTGTTCCTTTGCATAACATTTAAAAAACTATCTGACAAATTTCATAAATACTTTAAAGAATTTAAGGGTAAGGTGTCCACTCTGCTCACCAACGAATTAAAAAACATATTATTCAAAATGTTTCAATAAGTGAGTCAGTTCTTAGCTTAGTTGCACTGTTTACTGGAAAATGCATGGCAGAGCCACCAGACAGGTTTCTTTATGTGGCTGACTTCCTTAAAGGAAATTTCCACAGACCACCATCCTAGACATTCATGATTCAGAGTAACTGAAAGACATTGATGGGTGCTGGGTGGGATTTTTGCTCTTAAATGTACAATTTCATGGCCCTTGAACAGCAGAGAACATGTTTGCAGGGCCTGCTTTATAGGCTAATGTATGGACAACATTCTTTGTAATGAACAAAAATAATTAATGTTTGACTATATGGCTTTTATTCCAGAAATAGCCACTAATCTAAGCTCAAAGGCGGTCATGACCATTTTTAGACCATGAAAAAGTGTCTTTATGATTACAGAACAGCATGTGACCTGCAATGCTTAGGCCTACAGGACACAAAGAAAAAGAGTATTATTTTAGCAAAAGCATGATTTTATCTGTTTTATCTTTTGCTTAATTAAAAAAACCCACTAAGTACTCCATTTTAAGTGGTGCTCAGTAGATCAGGTTTAACACAAAAGTTGCTACACTGTCAGAAATTTTGGAATATATCAGAGGCTCTGTAGTATGAGCTTATTCCTGTTAATAGTTATTTGTCTCCACCTGGTGTCCAGAGAACCGCACAAGTGTCTTTTGAACTTGAACGCTGTTTAACAGTTTTTACCAACTTGCAATAATCAAACAGTAGAATATCGAGGAGGCTGTAATCTGTGCCATTATTTTCAAGTCACGTATGAAACTTTCCATCTGTTCTCAAAATCACAAAGATTTTGCTATGTTGAGGAATTCTTTTTTGGATGCAGATAAATGAGTTTGCATTCAAACTTCTGTTTATTATATCTATTATATGCGTTAAGTTTTTTTTTTCATTAGATTGTATAGGTTTACTGGACAGAATCCACTCAAGTTAGGTAGATGAGATGTGAAACTACTGACCTGAAATCTAGCAGGATGCATTCCAGTGAACCTTTACATACTCTTGGGTTTAAAGTGTTAATTAATTTTTTTTTAATTAGTTCAGGCAAGCTTTAGGTTGCTGTTAAAATGTTAAAACAACAAAACAAAATGTGAATATATTTTCACCCAAACAAAAATGATCAATCTTGCCAGTTAATGACTAAAGCAAAAACCACCTCTTTTTAGGCTAGGGAGAAACTGGTGCACATAATAAAAATTTACTTTTAAAATTAACATTAGGTAATTGTACCCTGCAATTTGTTCAGAGGCTAATTATTCTTACAATTAGTATGCAATGTTCATAGCTATTTTCACTGATGCTACGTTAATGTCTGCAGCAGTAGGGGTAGGGTTCTGTTACATTCAAATTTTACATATAAAAGACGCTTTTCTCCAAAGTAATTTACAGTGAGAGTGTAGTTGAAAGTTGGCACACAGTCAAGATGTAACAGTTCACTCATAAAAAGTATCAACTGGTCAAACAATCCTAGCAGGACGGCACTAAAGAAAAAAAGAGGAAATACTGAATATTATATTAAGTTTTCTGAAAAGGAAAGTTTTCAGTTGCTTATTGAAAGCTGTTGAAGTTGCACGAGTTTGTATCCTTCCACCGCCCGACCACATCCCTGGTCGAGGTCAACAGCTCTCCACCTCCACTGTAAACAGTTTTGCGAGAGACCCCTCTCTTCACCCGAGTGTCCAAAACACATGGTCGAAAGTCAGATGATACAACAACGAAGTCGATCATTGACCTTCGGCCTAAGGTGTCCTGGTGCCACATGCACCGGTGGACACCCTTGTGCTTGAACATAGTGTTCGGTATGGACAAACCGTGAAGGGCACAGAACTCCAATAACAGTACAACACTCAGGTTCAGGTCGGGGTGGCCATTCCTCCCAATCACACCCCTCCAGGTGACACTGTCATCCCCCACGTGCGCATTGAAGTCCCCCAGGAGAACGATGGGGTCCCTGGTTGGAGCACTTTCCAGCACCCCTCCCAGGGACTCCAAGAAGGCCGGGTACTCTGCACTGATGTTCGGCCCGTAGACCGTAACAACAGTGAGAGACCTGCCCCCAACCCGAAGGTGGAGGGAAGCGACCCTCTCGCTCACTACCGGGGGATCACACTCCTTAGACTCCCCGGGAAAGTCTATGCCAGGGTACTGGAGAGGAGAGTTCGGCCGATAGTCGAACCTCGGATGCAGGAGGAACAATGCGGGTTTCGACCTGGTCGTGGAACACTGGACCAGCTCTATACCCTCTGCAGGGTCCTCGAGGGTTCATGGGAGTTTGACAAACTGGTTCACATGTGCTTTGTGGATTTGGAGAAAACGTTCGACCATGTCCCTCGTTGTTTTGTGAGAGGTGCTCTGGGAGAATGGGGTCCTGGGCTCTCCAGTCCCTGTACAACCAGAGCAGGAGCCTGGTCCTGGGCCGGCAAAAAGTCAGACCTGTTCCCAGTGCGCGTTGGCCTCCGGCAGGGCTGCCCTTTATCACCGGTTCTGTTCATAGTTTTTATGGATAGAATATCTAGGCGCAGCCGGGGGCCGGAGGGGGTCCGGTTCGGGGACCTCAGGATTTCATCTCTGCTGTTTGCGGACGATGTTGTCCTGTTGGCTTCTTCGGGCCTGGACCTGCAGCGTGCGTTGGGGCGGTTTGCAGCCGAGTGTGAAGCGGCTGGAACTAGCATCAGCACCTCCAAGTCTGAGGCCATGGTTCTCGACCGGAAAAGGGTGGCCTGCTCTCTCCAGGTCAGTGGAGTGCTCCTGCCTCAGGTGGAGGAGTTTAAGTTACTCGGGGTCCTGTTCACGATTGAAGGGAGGATAGAGCGCGAGATTGACAGGCAGATGGGTGCAGCATCTGCAGTGATGCGGTCGCTGTATCGGTCTGTTGTGGTGAAAAGGGAGCTGAGCCGAAAGGGGAAACTTTCGATTTACCGGTCGACCTACGTCCCTACTCTCACTTATGGTCATGAGCTCTGGGTCATGACCGAAAGGACAAGATCCCTGATGCAAACGGCCGAAATGAGCTTTCTCCGTCGGGCGGCTGTGCATTCCCTTAGAGATAGGGTGAGAAGCTCCGTCACCCAGGGGGAGCTTGGAGTAGAGCCTCTACTCCTCCACATCGAGAGAAGTCAGCTGAGGTGGCTTGGGCATCTATTCCGGATGCCTCCTGGATGTCTCCCAGGGGAGATGTCCAGTTACGTCCCACTGGGAGGAGGCCCCAAGGAAGACCCAGAACACGCTGGAGGGATGTCCTATAACTCCCAGCTGGCCTTGGTATGCCTCGGGAACAAGTATCCGTGGAGAGGGAAGTTTGGGCATCCCTGCTTAGACTGCTGCCCCCGGATAAGCGGGAGAAGACTTTTTATAAAAATATTAACAGAAAACATAACCATAGCATTTTATACTTAGAAGTCCTTAATACTTTTACTACTTCAGATGACAATTAAGCTCTCAAGATTTTACAGCATACAAACAGTTCAAAACTTCGAAAAAAATACTTTTACTTTAGTCATCCACTGCCAGTAAACAACTGATGAAATGTTGAATTCACTGCAATGGAGCAGGGTGTAATAACCTGCTGATGATACTTACCCAACACCTTACGCACACAAAAAAACAAAAAAAACAGAGTTGCCTTCTTCTGACAAGTGGGAGAAGATGAAACTATACCCACTACAACTTGGTAAATTGTAGTTTCTTGATTTACCGAATGTCTGCACCTTATTAAAAGGTATTGCATATGTACAAGTTTAGAACAGTAAGTAATTAACCAGAGAACGTTTTAGTAATTGGTAGATTGAGAAAAACTAGGAATGATTAAAAGGCATTATTTTACTAGTTTTGAAATGTAAGGTGCTACATTTTTAAATTGGTTATTAAAACTTACATAAAGATTTATATGAATTAATGATTATTTTTATTTTAAGTGATAATTTTTTTACTTGCATAAATTTAGAGCAAAGATTTAGCATGTTTAACTGAATGATGCTATATTATGTTTACTCACTTTCAAAAAAAAAAATACAATCTTTTGTGGTCTTGTGAGGTAGTTGGACAAATTCTACATTTATGAAAATGATTTGGATGGGAATGACAGTTAAATGGAGGAGCAAGAGGAATATAAAAATACACAAAATTAGTTAAATTGAACTACTCCAAGCACAATTTTTTTTGAAAACGTTACTTCCAAGTCAAATATGACTAATGCCAAATTAATGGCAGGTCATTGAAAAAAAAAAAGTGAACCAACAAAACCCTCATTTCTGCAACATTTGCACATGTGCATTAAAGTCACCAAATACCTCAATTATTTAGATTTTAATGTATTAATATTTTTACTTGCATTAATTTGTAGAAAATATTTAGCATATGTAACTGAATGCTATATTTTATGCTTACTTAAAAAAAAAAGAAAAAACAAAAATTCTTATTTTGTCCTGTGAGGCATTTTCCATCCAAATAATTTTCATACATGTAAAATTTGTCCGAAGACAGTTATATGGAGGAGCAAGAAGAATACAGTAACACAAAATTAGTTAATTAAACTGCTCTGAAGCTTAAAAATAGTTTTGAAAACGTTACTTCCAAGTCAAATATGACTAATGCCAAATTAATGGCAGGTCATTGAAAAAAAAAAAGTGAACCAACAAAACCCTCATTTCTGCAACATTTGCACATGTGCATTAAAGACAACGAAGCATTGCTCGTTCTGAAATAAGATTTGTTTTATTAATTCATCACCAGTCTCATTGTTGTGAAGATCAGTTTTCTGAAAGACAGTAAGGAACATTAATCATCCAGAGAGTTGAGCCAAAAACAAACAAGTAAAGTAACTTACAGATGCATGAATACACGATGTACAGATATTTGAACGTTCCAACACAGGGATCGGAGAAAATGCTGTTGGAAGCAATCAGCATACGGCTATTTCGCCCTTCACAGCTAAACAAGAAATATGTATGAGAAGTAAAGAAAGACAATACAGCCATTGTAATACATGTAGTAAAATAAATCTAGTGTAAATGTTTCAGGAAGTTCTGGTACAGTGACTTGCAGTACACGAAAGTTGAACAGAAAGTAATTTCCATCTTTATCATGCTCAAGTAATTAGGTTTGGGTCAGATAATTAAATGTCTTGTGATAAGCAACAGTCACGATTTAATTGCAAAAACTAAACTGGCTCACGCAAGCATTAAAGTTTGTGACCAAAATAGTCATTGAGAACTCTAAATAGAGCCACCTTTGACCTGCATACATGAGGCCAGTATAAAATAGGCAGCCTTATTAGAATGGGAGAGATAGGGATCAAGATGACAAATCCATGTACACACCTCGTCCTGACAACAGAAAAGGAGTTTGAGGAGAAGCAATTTGTCACTGAGGTTTCTGAAATGGGCCTTCCAGTGATACAAGTAGAGTTATCAGTTCGTCCATAATTGGCAGCGAGAATATGCAAGTTTTTGCCTTGGTCTAAAAAAAAAAAAAAAAAGGGGGGGGGGTAAATTTTCTTGTAAGATTATATCTATAAAGGCAAGATTTTTATAATTGATACGCACCACAGTTCAGATAAAACCTCTCATTTTCACAGACAGTGGCTGAAACTAAAAAAAAAAAAAAAAAGGAGTTTTAGGAGACCTTTGGTTAATATGATGCAACATCCAAAAACAAATCCCCAAATGTTTAATCTGTATATTTTTGGTTAAGAGCCATACTCACGATTTTCAAGAGGGAGACAATAATAGCTGACTGAAAGGTACTTGTATGTGCCTACACAGGGATCCGTGAATACAGCCACTGTTGCAGATAATTCACAACTTGTCTTTCCATTGCAGCTGCAGAAAAAAAAAAAACTTCTGTTAGGAAGCAGTTACACTGGAAATTATTTGAGTGTTCAGTACTCAAGCACAGCTTCCCCTCCACAGTTTAGCATTCACACTAACTGCTGATCTGTTCCCTGGAACACTTCCCTATTTATACAACATAAGCATTCCTGCCTGAGATCACTAAAATGTTTCCCAGAACATCTTTTCAATTGTTGATTGGTTTTACTTGGAGTTCAGGAAGATGGCTGTCAAATACATATTCAAACAAAAGCTGCTCTCTTTGCCAAAACTACTTTTTCCAGACAGCTCTTGCGTGTTGTAGAATTGTTAATCAAAAACCTGACTCAAGCCATATTGATTCATGCATGTTTGTGTAATCCTATTTTCTTTTTCTAGAGGCTCAACACAACTTGATGTCCTTAGCAATTCCAATTGGCCAGAACATCAGCCAGAAACCAATCAGATGTACTGCTTATGCTGTGCTGGTTTAGATGTTCTGGGTCAAAAGTGTCTTCCCAAAAACATACATCCCACAATCAAAATAATAAATGGCACAGCGAAAACAGAATTGTATACTCTGTTTACTCTAGACAAAGGATTCTAACCCCCTCAGAACTGGATGCTTTTCTTCCAAAAAAAAAAAAAAAAAGTCTCAAATTACAATGTTGATGCATTTTTTGTCTTAAGTCAAGAATAATCATACAAATTGTAATAAAAATACTGACAGAAAACATCCATTGCATTGTATACTTAGAAGTCCTTAATACTTTTACTACTTCAGATTACAATTGAGCTCTCTTAAGATTTTACAGCATACAAACAGTTCAAAGCTTCGTAAAAATTACTTTTACTTTAGTCGTCCACTGCCAATAAACAACTGATGAAATGTGGAGTTCACTGGAATGGGAGCAGGGTGTAATAACCTGCTTATACTTACCCAACAACTTACACACCCACAAAAATAACTAAAAAAAAAAAGAGACACTTGCTTTCTTCTGACCACTTAATGCCCCCATCCAAAAATGTAAAGCTTTGTCTTGTTCATTTTATCATTTGACAGACTGCATAATCAGGACTGCAATGTTTAATAAAAAAAATAAAAGAAACAAAGAATAGACTGCCTCCTCTACCTCATCGACACAGGAACCAGAGCATTGGGTGAATGACAGTTGGTGTTTCTAAGCTCACGTGGTCTGCGTCCTCTAGAGCAAGTACTGTGGTCTGTTCGGCCAAAGTTTGCAGCAGTGATCTGAAGCACACCATCATCTACACACGAGAGGTAGAGGCATTACTGAATAAAACATGGCAACAAATACGAATGCCATTATCAATTTAATGCTGGAAATGAAGCTCACCACATCTTAAGATGCTGTGGCCACCTTCACAAATCACACTCGTTTCTGATAGATGTGAAGAGTCAAATCAAGCAAGGTTTAAGAGAATCCAAACATATGTATTCCTCTGGCTTACAGTTTGGCTTTAAACAATTCAGACATTTATGAGATTTGTTGAATACAAGCACAGCATCTTACCACAAGAGATGTCATTGACACAGGTGCTTTCATCATCTGGAAATTCTAGAACAATGCAATCAAAAGCACAAACTTAGTTTGTATTAGATGATTCAGACTAAATATTAATCTGAGTACAACGTTTTCTCTGAACATTACCTCCTGGCAACCGAGCGGTCACAAGAACCCCTGAAAACAGATGAACTGAAATAAATAACTGTACACTTAACCTCATGTAATAAAATGGACAATTTAAATTATTCATGGAATCTCTTATAAATACTGGTTATATGTCATAACCAGTAATGTCAAAATTTACTCTAAACATACAAACATTAACTTATACAGAATTGAATGTTTACCCATAAAGCAACTCAACACACAGACTAAATAATTCATGATCCTGCTTCTGTCGTCACTACCAAATGTGAGTAAAGTACTTTATTTATAGAGAGGATACTGTCTGATTGATTAATTGGTTTTTGGTTGCTCCTTCAATTTCCTGTTAAGGATTCAATCTGAGCCTAATTGATTTCTAGACGTCATTGAGTGATCTAATTATCAGTCACTTATTTTTACAGATAACAAATAACATATTGCATACAAATTTTTGATTTTTTTTAAATGAAAAAGAATATAAAGACAGATTATAGATATATATGTATTTATATAAATATGTATATATATATATATATATATATATATATATATATATATATATATATTTAGTTCAATCATCTTGTAGCAATAAAAGTTTATTTGTGCATGGTCTTTGTTTTTCTTCACATTTTTGTTTCAAGATTTTGTTCAAAGTTTTCTGTGTAGCTTTGCAAATGTAAATAATATCAGAATAAGCACAAACTTTTTGATTTACATTTTAGCAAATTTTAAATTAATAACTATTTTTTGGCTTGTTGGGATTGAGATTACTTTAAAATGCTACATGAAATCAATGTTTTGTTCATTTTAGTTTGATGACTGGAAATATAGAACAAAAAAATTAGAGTTACATGCATAAGTTGTAACATAATTATGTAATGTGTGTTTTATTCTTTGAACATGTAAAAATGGCTCAAACATGACACAAGTTAAAGAATAAAATAAGAAAGGATAAAATCCACTGATTTATTTTTATCTGTAGAAGCTCGTCTGAAATCAGCTGGCTAAAAAACTATTTTAAATTAAAACCACTGCAGCAAGAACCGAAGCAGGGATGAAATCTATGTTTTTTAAAAGTTTAAATAACTTGCTTTGATTCGCATGAATCTCAGTAAGATTAATTCTAACCAATTCGTTTTACTTTTACTGACTGAGAAGACAAAGAAATCATGGATTTATTTATTTACTCAACATCTAAGGACTGACTCAAATCACTCCTATTCAAAGTATCAACTGATCAAACAAATATAGCAGGAAGGAAACAAAAAGAGGAAATACCAAATGTTTTTCTCTCAACTTTCCTGAAAAGGAAAGTTTTTAATTGCTTGTTGAAGTTGATGGTCTTGCGACTTCCCTAACTAGATCAGGCATTTTTTTTCACCAGCCTGGGACAGTTAACCATATTGAGCCTAAATCATAATACACGAGTTTGTATACTGTAAAACTTGAATGAATTGCAGTTTCTTGATTTACCGAAAGTATGCAGTTTATTAAAGGTATTACATATGTATTAGATTGGAACATTAAAAAATTAACCAGAGAATTTTTAAGTAACTGCTAGATATTGAGAAAGAACCATGGATAATCAAAATATAAATTTTTACTAGTTTTGAAACGAAACACGAAGAAAATTTTCAAATTGGAACTCTAACTTCCCCTAGACATAAGCAGTTGACTGATGTAATGTGAAGGTGTTGAGAAATTGGTGAGTATCAAATTTCAGTTAGACATAAGGCCATACAACCTAAAGTCACCAAATACCTCAATTATTTAGATTTTAATGTATTAATATTTTTACTTGCATTAATTTGTAGAAAATATTTAGCATATGTAACTGAATGCTATATTTTATGCTTACTTAAAAAAAAAAAGAAAAAACAAAAATTCTTATTTTGTCCTGTGAGGCATTTTCCATCCAAATAATTTTCATAAATGTAAAATTTGTCCGAAGACAGTTATATGGAGGAGCAAGAAGAATACAGTAACACAAAATTAGTTAATTAAACTGCTCTGAAACTTAAAAATAGTTTTGAAATAGTTACTTTCAAGTCAAATGTGATTAATACGAAATTAATGTCAGGTCATTAAAAAAAAAAAAAAAAAAGTGAACTAACAAAACCATAATTTTGCAACCATTGCACATGTACATTGAAGACAAGGAAGCATTGCTCATTCTGAAATAAGATTTGTTTTATTATTTCATCACCAGTCTCATTGTTGTGAAGATCAGTTTTCTGAAAGACAGCAAGGAACATTAATCATCCAGAGAGTTGAGCCAAAAACAAACAAAGTGAAGTAACTTACAGATGCAGGAATACGCGATGTACAGATATTTGAACGTTCCAACACAGGGATCTGAGAAAATGCTGTTGGAAGCAGTCAGCATACAGCTATTTTGCCCTTCACATCTAAACAAGAATTATGTGTGAGAAGTAAAGAAAGACAATAAAGCCATTGTAATACATGTGGTAAAATAAATCCAGAATGTAAATGTTTTTCAGGAAGTTCTGGTACAGTCACTTGCAGTCCATGAAAGTTGAACATAATTTATTTTCCATCTCTATCTTGCTCAAGTAATTAGGTTTGGGTCAGATAATGTTATGTCTTCTGTTGCGCAATGGTCAAATTTAATATAAAAACTAAGCATAACTGGCCCAAGCTAGCATTACATTTTGTGATAAAAATGGGCATTGAAGACACTAAACAGAGCCACCTTTGACCTGCATACATGAGGCCAGTATAAAATAGGCAGCCTTATTAGAATGGGAGAGATAGGGATCAAGATGACAAATCCATGTATACACACCTCGTCCTGACAACAGAAAAGGAGTTTGAGGAGAAGCAATTTGTCACTGAGGTTTCTGAAATGGGCCTTCCAGTGATACAAGTAGAGTTATCAGTTCGTCCATAATTGGCAGCGAGAATATGCAAGTTTTTGCCTTGGTCTAAACAAAAAGGGGGGGGGGGTAAATTTTCTTGTAAGATTATATCTATGAAGGCAAGATTTTTAGAATTGATACGCACCACAGCTCAGATGAAACCTCTCATTTTCACAGACAGCGGCTGAAACTAAAAAAGGTTTTTAGCGCTAGTTTTAAGAGACTTTTGGTTAATATGATGCAACATCCAAAAACAAATCCCCTAATGTTTGATCTGTATATCTTTGGTCGAGAGCCATACTCACGATTTTCAAGAGGGAGACAATAATAGCTGACTGAAAGGTACTTGTATGTGCCTACACAGGGATCCGTGAATACAGCCACTGTTGCAGATAATTCACAACTTGTCTTTCCATTGCAGCTGCAGAAAAAAAAAAAACTTCTGTTAGGAAGCAGTTACACTGGAAATTATTTGAGTGTTCAGTACTCAAGCACAGCTTCCCCTCCACAGTTTGGCATTCACACTAACTGCTGATCTGTTCCCTGGAAGACTTCCCTATTTATACAACATAAGCATTCCTGCCTGAGATCACTAAAATGTTTCCCAGAACATCTTTTCAATTGTTGATTGCCATCTTCATGAACTCCAAGTAAAACCAGTCAAATACGTGTTAAAACAAAAGCTGCTCTTTGCCAAAACTACTTTTTCCAGACAGCTCTTGCATGTTGTAGAATTGTTAATCAAAAACCTGACTCAAGCCATATTGATTCATGCATGTTCATGTAATTCCATTTTCTTTTTCTGGAAGTTCAACACAACTTGATGGCCTTGGCAATGCCAATTGGCCAGAACACCAGCCAGTAACCAATCAGATGTACTGCTTATGCAGAGCTAGTTTAGTTGTCTTGGGCCAAAAGTGTCTTCTCAAAAATACATCAAGATAAATGGCACAGCGAAAACAGAAATTTTTACTCTTTTTATTCTAGAGACAGTGGATTCTAACCCCTTCAGAAGTGGATGCTTTTATGAAAAAAAAAGTATCAAATTCCAATATTCATGCATTTTTAGTCTTAAGTCAAGAGTCATCATACAAATTATTATAAAAATACTAACAGAAAACATAACCATTGCATTTTATACTTAGAACGTCAAAATAGTTTTACTACTTCAGATTACAATTGAGCTCTCCTAGGTTTTTACAACATACAAACAGTTCAAAGCTTGGTGGACGACTAAATTAAAAGTGTTTTTGTTAACAAGTTGTCCACTGCCAGTAAACAACTGATGAAATGTGGAGTTCACTGGAATGGGAGCAGGGTGTAATAACCTGCTTATACTTACCCAACAACTTACACACCCACAAAAATAACTAAAAAAAAAAGAGACACTTGCTTTCTTCTGACCACTTAATGCCCCCATCCAAAAATGTAAAGCTTTGTCTTGTTCGTTTATCATTTGACAGACTGCATAATCAGGACTGCAATGTTTAATAAAAAAAATAAAAGAAACAAAGAATAGACTGCCTCCTCTACCTCATCGACACAGGAACCAGAGCATTGGGTGAATGACAGTTGGTGTTTCTAAGCTCACGTGGTCTGCGTCCTCTAGAGCAAGTACTGTGGTCTGTTCGGCCAAAGTTTGCAGCAGTGATCTGAAGCACACCATCATCTACACACGAGAGGTAGAGGCATTACTGAATAAAACATGGCAACAAATACGAATGCCATTATCAATTTAATGCTGGAAATGAAGCTCACCACATCTTAAGATGCTGTGGCCACCTTCACAAATCACACTCGTTTCTGATAGATGTGAAGAGTCAAATCAAGCAAGGTTTAAGAGAATCCAAACATATGTATTCCTCTGGCTTACAGTTTGGCTTTAAACAATTCAGACATTTATGAGATTTGTTGAATACAAGCACAGCTAGGCATCTTACCACAAGAGATGTCATTGACACAGGTGCTTTCATCATCTGGAAATTCTAGAACAATGCAATCAAAAGCACAAACTTAGTTTGTATTAGATGATTCAGACTAAATATTAATCTGAGTACAACGTTTTCTCTGAACATTACCTCCTGGCAACCGAGCGGTCACAAGAACCCCTGAAAACAGATGAACTGAAATAAATAACTGTACACTTAACCTCATGTAATAAAATGGACAATTTAAATTATTCATGGAATCTCTTATAAATACTGGTTATATGTCATAACCAGTAATGTCAAAATTTACTCTAAACATACAAACATTAACTTATACAGAATTGAATGTTTACCCATAAAGCAACTCAACACACAGACTAAATAATTCATGATCCTGCTTCTGTCATCACTACCAAATGTGAGTAAAGTACTTTATTTATAGAGAGGATACTGTCTGATTGATTAATTGGTTTTTGGTTGCTCCTTTAATTTCCTGTTAAGGATTCAATCTGAGCCTAATTGATTTCTAGACGTCATTGAGTGATCTAATTATCAGTCACTTATTTTTACAGATAACAAATAACATATTGCATACAAATTTTTGATTTTTTTTAAATGAAAGTGATGATTTTAAATACATATATATATATATATATATATATATATATATATATATATATATATATATATATATGAACAAAATCTTGAAACAAAAATGTGAAGAAAAACAATGACCATGCACAAACAAGCTATATAACAAACTATATATATATATTATATATATATATATATATATAGATATATATATATATATAGTATATATATATATATAGTTTGTTTGTGCATGGTCATTGTTTTTTCCCACATTTTCGTTTCAAGATTTTGTTAAAAGTTTTCTGTGTAGCTTTGCAGACGTAAATAATTTCAAAATAAGCACAAACTTTTTGATTTACATTTTAGCAAATTTTTAAATTAATATCTATTTTTTGGCTCGTTAGGATTGAGATTACTTTAAAATGCTACATAAAATCAATGTTTTGTTCTTTTTAGTTTGATGACTGTAAATGTAGAACAAAATATGAGAGTTACATGAATATGTTGTAACATAATAATGTAACTTGTGTCTTCTTTGAACATATAAAAATGGCTCAAAAAATACACAAGTAAATTAAAGCATAAAATAAGAAAATATAAAATCCATTGATTTGTTGATTTGAACTGTAGAAGCTCCTCTAAAGTCAGCTGGCTAAAAAACTATTTTAAATTAAAACCACTGCAACAAGAACCGAAGCAGGGATGAAGTCTAAGTTTCGTAAAAGTATTACCAACTTGCTTTGACTCGCATGGATTTCAGTAAGATTAATTCTAACCAATTAGTTTTACTTTTTCTAACTGAGAAGACAAAGAGATCATGGATTTAAATATTTATTTATATTTTTTGTGATCATAAAGTGTTCATGTCATGGTATTAACGTCATACGTAACACTCACTGGCAGATGGAGACATTTGATTGTGTTTAAAATGCTCTATTGTGGTGTGAATTTCAATGTAAAGCAATAGGGGGGTCACAAGTCTCCGGGATTTTTTGCCTTTATAAAATGCCTGTTTAATTTCTAAATCAAGGATCCACACCTGTTTGGGAGATTAGCTCAATTGAGTTGCCAGTTGTAGTTTTTTTTTTTTTTTCTGATTTCCAGTTGTGGCCATGTAGAGAAAAAAGTTATTTCAATTGAAATCTACTCAAGCTAAAGTATGTGCTTTAAACACTTCTAAAAAACGTTTTGTAAAAAAATAAAATTTTGTGGAATTTAGTTTTTATTCATTGGATAAAAAATTTATTATCGTGTTTGGTTTACTCAAGTACTCAAACGTAGAGATTTAATGTTGCTTTACTTTAAAATCAACTAAATTATAAGTACACCTTTCCAAAATTACTTAAAAATTAAACTACTTATTTATAGTTGAGGGAGTAGATGTTAATGGTCTACTTTTCACGGAAACGTGAACATTATTAACGTTTAATCACGAAAACATTTTTTATGACGTTAAACAAATGAATGTTGTAGACTTTTAGTATATATTTTTTCACCCGGAAGTTTTTGTCGTTGATCTCACTCTGCAAACATCAGATCAGCAGCAGCAGCCTGTAGATTTCAGCTGATTACTTCAATTTGTGAACTTCATCATGACTAATTTTTTACTTCAATGGATAGCTGATAAATTAAAACACGATTTTGAATTAGACGCCAGTGATGACATTTTACAGTAAGTGCAACAGGGAGACGGTTATGATGCAGATGTCTAATCGGTCTTTGCTCATGACAAGACAAAAATTTACTCAACGTACTAAACAATTTTGACTTTTGTTATAAAGAGAAATACTAGCGCTATCGGACGTGATACCTTTACATTTGCACACGTTATTATTTAAGTTAACGTTTCATTACATTCTTTCAAGTTAGTATTCGGGTTACATTTAATAGAATGACAGCGGAAAGACATTCAGACAAAAAAGACGAATTGCCCATGTAACGTTAGAATATATATATATATATATATATATATATATATATATATATATATATATATATATATATATATATATATATATATATGTGTGTATTTGTGTGTGTTGATGTGCTGAATACGAGTACCACAGATAGTTATTTCTAAAGAGCTATATTAGTATTTTAAATGTTCTATTGTTCTAAGACAAACTCCTGTTTTAGGTACATCCTGGCAATTGACAACTGTGAGGAACTTGTGGATTATGTTGGAGATATTCTGCAAGAAGCCAAGGGGAACAAGAAAGAGTTTGTGGATGAGCTGGTGCTAAGGTGGCGGCACAGTCAGGCACAAACTCCGGGGGAACATGGAACAATCGTCAGAAAAGAGAAAGTTATGGGTATGTTTGTCTGTATTTATTTATTTATTTATTTTATGTATGTATGCATCACATCACCCCACAGATTTGCCCTCATGCAACGTGTCAATCCAAGTACTTAAACTATACCTAAACTCAGAAGATTTCTGTTTCAACACCCTTTTCAGTAAAGCATATTCTTCTGAACTGTTTTCATTATAATTTAAATGGGAAATTGCATTATGATGGGTTAACCTTTAAATAAAGATTCTATTAAAATCTTTCTGATAACATTTTAGGTTTCGTATCCCAATTTAAATTGAAATATTTCTTTAAAATTTGTGTACATGCTTCAAAATATGCATAAAACCCCTGTATTTATAATTTGTAGTGAGTAATATGTGTTTGCCATGAAGTGTGGTGATTTCTTGGCCAAAAAGAAAAACTTGAAAACCATGTTTTTGAATAGTTTGTGTTGAAGAAACAGTGATGGCTGTCAAACTGAAAATAAGCGAGCTGTGATATTTCAGAATGCAAGTATGACATGAGGATCATTTGAAAATGCACATTAAATAATTTTCTTGTGTTAAGATTTTTCTAAATGTACATAATTTATGTGATTCATTATTTATTTTCAAATCTTTTATTTACTTTTATTTTGTGCCGCTCAACTATGTTGTTTTTAATAATGCAGTAAAAATATTTGACGTTCACATTTTTTAAGCAGAGTACAAAAATAACATAGCAATATTTCACTTTTGAAAACTTTACTTCTTCAAAGGGTGGGATACAATTCTGCTAAAATGCTAAAATGATTTTGAATGATCAGTGACTTCTTATAATCAATCACTCTTTCAACCAATTAGAACACTTTTAATAAAAAATATTTGTTGCGTCTTTGGTTTCTTTTACAAAAACCAAATTTCACTGACTAAAAAATGATTACCAATATACTTCTTTATGTCTACTGCAGAGTGTCAGGACACAAATCCCAAAGACACCCAGAAGAAGTCCAAACGAAAGGGACGCAACAAACAAGAGCTAGTGATTTGCTCTCAACCAGAACCAGAGCCTGTGAAAACCCCCATTGACTTGATGAAGGTGAATCGATATGTCCCTTAAAATGACTCTTAATGTTTTTAAACAAAGGATTGTCTTTATTTTACTAGGCTAAAGAGAGAAGCAGCGCTAGCTCTGTGAAGAAGAAGAGCAAGTTTGTGAACCTCTATGCTAAAGAGGGTGGAGATAAGCTGGCTGTTCTGCTCCCCGGCCGTCAGTCGTGTGAATGTCTGGCTCAGAAACACAGGCTCATCAACAACTGTCTGAGCTGTGGCCGCATCGTCTGTGAGCAGGAGGGATCCGGACCTTGTCTGTTCTGCGGGAGTCTAGTAAAGGCCCTCTTCTAACAACAGATTAACAATGGCTTAAAAAAATGTGTATATGGGTAAAAACAAGCAATATTACCCAAACCACCTTATAGTAAACGTTGCTAGCTTAGATTGACTTGTCAACATGTAAGATGTTTAAATCATTTAACTTTTTAATTTATCACCTGAGCAGTCCGTATAGGATGGCTTCTACGCAGTAGATACTGTTAAGACTTCTGTGTGAGCTCACTGAGCTTAGAAATAAAATGTAAATAATTTTTTTAGAGGAAGTTGGCTGTGCTCCCATGGAACTTTAACTCTGTGTTTTGCTAGCCACAAAGGGTACGAGGAGATAAAGACAAACACTTAGACTATAAAGACCTTAATATTTGCAGTTAGATTAAATATGATATATTTTATATTGATAACAAAGTATTTAAAGCTATAATATATAAAAAATTGTGAAATGTCTTTAATAAAGTTTATTTTTATCAGTGACATGATTTAGGATCTTGACAATGGAGTAAAGATATTATTAATTAAAATGTATTTAATAAAAAAACATTTGAGTTCCGCAAATGGTGTGGATGTGTAAACAAGTATTTGCATGAAGATTATAAATAAAATAATACAAATATAATTTTCACCACCGGTATTACCACAATAAGTTTGGAAGATCTATTTTATTGTTTAGTAAATAAAACACAAAATGGCCACTAAATATAAAAGATAAGTATTTCTAAAGATAGCGTTGTAGTTTAACAAGAATGACTATGCGGATGAGAATTATTCATTTTTGTTTGACTAAAAATGCACCCATGATCTCTTGTCATTTCCTGCCAAAATCTATGATAAATGATAAAACCAGTCTTTATTTTTATTCACCTCTCTTAATACAACTACAAATGATGAATGAAAGGTAAAGTGTATAAATACCTGTTATTCCTGTAATTAATTTAATACTCACAAAAATAATGGATCTGTATTATTGAAAACCAGTGAAGAGCTGTAGTGCTGAGGGGTTGTTTGCAATTAATCAGGCCCTCCAAGAACCACATGACGGCCTTTCGGCGAGATCAAATAGTGACACCCATCTTTATATATCTCTTTATAGAATTGAATTGGAAGTTTGCTGGTAACAATCCATACCAGAAAATGGGCATGGCTGTTTGTTCATATATAAATATGCACACCTTTAACAATAAATATACTTTAAGTTTCAGAGCCAGTGATTGACTTTAGTTAACATGTGGCCACATGAAACACAAACACAGTAGTGCAAGAATGTGTAATTTCCACTTATGTCATCATTGATTTTAAGCATATTGAATGCCGAATACACATTGAAAACATTGCATTTTAAAGATGCACTGGTTGTGTCAGAATTCATTTTTATCCATTGATACTCTAAATTAGTCTTAATCTCACCATGTACTCTGACAGGTTATCCCATATTTCCATTGGTCGTATTGGTTAAGGAACAGTATTTCTTACTGAAACGTGACTTGTTTAATTGATCTTAGTTTTAATAATCATAAATTATAATCTTCTATGTTTACAAAGGTTTGTACTCCAGAGGAGCAAGATGTATTACAAAGGGACTCAAATAAAAGCCAGAAGCTGCGTAATAAGCTCATGGGAGGTAAGAGATGAAATGTCTATGGATGCTTCATTTTGATCGGTGGTGATTTTGTAACCCACTTCTTGTTTTGGCTTCAGAAGGAAATGACCGGGAGTATCTACCTCGTCAAGAGGCTTCAATTAAGGCTGGTTTGGAGAAAGCTGTTAAACATAAAGAAAAACTCCTGGAGTTTGACAAAGACAGGTATGGGACTGAACTAGTGGTAAGAATACAGGGGATTTTACAGCTTGCTGTTTTCCTTGTGATGGTGATTTAATGTATGTGCCTGAACATACCTTAATACAGGAACACATTTTTTATTTTAACTGTGCTTCGATTACAGAGTACACGATCACATAGTCATATCGTATTGCGTGTAAATCTCTATAACTCATTTCAAAACTTGGAAACAAAAACGGCTATAGTCTAATCAATACTTGTGCATCAAGCCTACAAATTTCTCTTGGCTGCACATTCACATAACCCTCCACTAACCCTGTTGCAACGTCAAGGCTTCACGAAGCGGGAGCTCCATGATTGGGCGAGGTGAAGCATAGCAAGTGTTGCTATGCCAATATTGATCAGTGCATACACAACGGCGAAGTAGCGCAGAACTATAGAGACTGTTGGTGGCCGATGAGTGTGCACGGAGCCTCTGCAGAAAGCATTTTGTAGGCTTGACACAACTATAGCTTGGCCTTAAGATTGCAACTCTTTAACCTGTGAAAGCTTCATTTATATTCTCTTTACCAGTAGTCTCGAACGTTGTGATGCCGTGGACCATGTAAAACCGTGTAACCTTTTTGGTAATTTGCCTTTAAGGTATTATAAAATTATATTGTGCAGTGAGTTCAAACCCAGGTTTCAGGGGCTAGAGATGGGTGGTATAGACCCGTGGTTCTCAAACGGTGACATGCGTACCATTGGTGCTACTTGTACACCCCCTAGCTCCCGCGTGCAGCAAACAGTGCGGATGTATCTCTGCAACAACTGCAGGAGCCAAAGGATGATGAAATTAAACAAAACTGAAAGAGTCACATCGTGCAAGTTTTTGCGATGTCAGAGTGGGTAAACCCCACACTCAAAACAGCAAAAGACTTAAAACAAAACTGTGTCACTGAGTGTTGACTTGGCTTACGACGTTAAAATATGCCGATTGAGCTCATTAAAAACTTGTGTAAAATGAAAGAATCAAACTGCAGATGTAAAAACTGTTGTTTCTCTCTGAAGAAAGTGACTTTCAGTATCCGACGCAGGTGCGAGAAAGCTTTGAACAATCCGTACGTTCAGTTCAATCAGTCACTAATTAAACATGCTGCAAATAAAGAGGTCTGTGATTCTTTTGTATAAAGAAGAAAGGGATATAAATGAAATCCAATGATAAGAAAAAGTGAAGATGTAACAGACTAATGAATCAGATCCTAGTTTCAGCAGTCCAAGCGCTCACTAATAACAGCACTCATGCAGATAGAGCCTGGCTAAAATCATAGCATTTTTACGACACAATATCTATTTTATTCTCAACAATGATAATTTCAAAAAGTGTGAAAATAAAATATGAAAGAAAAACGATAATAAAATAACTTCGACAACACTGTGTTAACATCCAATTTTGAATAAACTATGAATGCAGCTGCTACTTCAATGTTTTATTTAAAAATCTATTATTTTACCCCAAAATTTTTACCCATACCTTACCATTACTTGCTCTTAATAGCAGAATGTTTTTTATTCTCCAGAGCAGAAGAAATATGTAAAAGAGAAAGACGGCAAGAGAAAGGTATGTTTTAATCAATATTATATATATAAATATGATAAAATATAGTATTGCACTGCACTAAACTATAGCTTGAAAGTAGGGTCTAAACGCTGGGGGGGGGGGGGCGTTCACCACTGGTATAGACCACAAGGCCATAGAGGCTGGTTTGATTGAATAAAGGTGGCAGACAAAGGAGTGCAATAAAACTAAAGTGGAAAGAACAAGTTCCCAAAATCAGCTGCTTTGGTAATAGGTAGGGTTGGGTATCGTTTGGAGTTTTTTTGGTACCAGTGCCAAATTGATACTCTACAAAAACCAACAAATTATGCTGGATGACTCAAGAATACATTTTTATTTGATAACCTATTTTTGTCTCATTTTTTACAACATCTATTTATTTTAGGATACAACTGTCATCAACATTAACTTTTGTGTCACTTTCTTGACCCTCTGAAATGATCTTGACCGATTGAACACCAGAATAGTTGCTGCTTGGAGCCATATTTTATTTTTGTATTTTGTTTTTCTAGAATCATTTAGTTTAGAGAAGTAGATTAGCATTTTAGAACAGTAAGCATTTTGGCACTTTAAATCATGTTTCATATATTTAAAAAGATGCATTTATGCAAAATACATTTTTAAATTGTGCAATACAATTTTCCTTAAACTTTAAGAAATTAAGATTTCCGAAATGTTTATTTAATATTTTTTCTTTTAAAACATTTATTTTTTAGCTGGAGCTAGCTTATTGCTGCAATGAACTGAACAGTAAAAAAAATTTCACGTTGAAAGATGAGACTTTTTAACATTTTGACTTTCTCTCCTGCAGTGTGAAGAGGACTCAAGTTTTGGATGACGAATCAGATTATTTTGCCTCTGATTCCAACCAGTGGCTTTCTCCAGTGGAAAGGGAGACATTACGAAAACGTGATCAAGAACTCCACGAGCTTCGACACGCTTCCCGCAAGGACCGCAAGATCGCCATCGACTTTGCCGGTAGACAAGTTCTAGACGAAGGGGAGAATTTGTCTCCATACTATAAGAAGTAAGACTTAACAAGTCAAAATCAAATCTTACTCTAGCACCACACTGCAAACGTATTTGTGCGCTGGGGCACTGTGAATAACAAAGAGGAAAAGGCTTACATAATACAGCAATAATCATCAATAAGATTTAACGGTTAAACTGGGTTTAAAACCTTCTCATCCTTACTGGAATCACAATTTAAAAACACCAGTTGTTAAAAGAGAAAATTTGATAAGCTGACCTAAGGCGTTGAGCAGCGGTCCACAACCCCCCGGTTGCGGACCGGTACCGCTCATTGGGTTATTTGGTACCTGGCTGCACAGAAAGAATAAATAAGCTGCATTAGTTCCGTTTTATTTGTTACAGAATCTGAATGATCTTTTATTTTGAAAAATTAACCAATTCTCTTAGTTACATCCATCTATGTCACTCTTGATGCAGGTCAAGGTGCTCTTCGCACTCATGTGAAAGGTTACCAGTGAAACGAAGCCCAGGAGCTAGCAAAATGAGTAAAAAACAAACGTGTTTCTTGGGAAATGGAAAAGTCCCAGCAAGGAGACAGAGGAAGAGCCTTCAACTTAAAAGAAAAAGAAAGCTGCAATTAACAGACAATATCTAGAGTCCTACTTAAAATACGGATTTATCTCGACAGGAGATTCCCACACACTATGCTCGCTCTGCATAATATGCAGCAACCGACTCTCGAATAAGGCAATGAAGCCCTCAAAACCGCTTCGCAGGTAAAATAGATTCACGTTCATTATTATGTTTAGAAAATACCACAGTTTACATGCAGGACGTATTACATTATTTTGTTCTATTTATCCGCAACACCTCAAAGACGGGTCCCTGATGACATTGTTAGAAATTAAACAGTCCGTGGCACAAAAAAGGTTGGCAACCACTGGTCTAGAGAACTTTCAGTATAGTCTGGCTGCAAGTATGGAGTCTCAGGTGCACCTGTCACTGCAGAAGTCTCAGCAGGGCACATACAGTCACACACAAGGTCTCCTTTCACTCGTCGTCGTCGTCATTGTACAATGTGCAGTGGAGAGGCATGGTGGGAAATGTAGTGCAGAATGCAAGGAGTGGTTACTGAAGAAATAAATAAACACTGTCCATTACCTTATTAATTTATGTTGCTCAGCTGAGAGCACATGGGTTAGAATATGCATGCACACCTGATGCTGGTTGTCTGCAGCTAGAGTCTTTTGGACTGTGCCATACCCGTAAGTGATGTCCTAGAGGTAGATTCGAAATGTTGACTTCATATTTAAAAAGATGACATGGATGACCATAAAATTATTAATAACGCGTTCAGAAATTTTTATACAGACCTCTATTCTTCTGATCAGACAAGTGACTATCTCAAGCAATCTTTTTTTTCTGGAATTAATCTGCCACAAATTTCTGAAATACAGAGAGAATCTCTTGAAGACCCTATTACTAAGCAGGAGGTTATCAATACTATTTACTATGTCAAGTCTCTGGGTCCATATGGTTTTCTGTAGAGTTCTTTATGGAGATTCAAAAGCGGGTTGTTGACTGATTGCACAATATGTTTAAATACTCATTTGCAGCTAAAAATTACCTGAGATGCGTGATGAATCCCATATATCTCATGTTGTAAAGAGATTTATTTATGTTATTCTTGTAGACCTATTGCACTTCTAAATGTGGATAGGAAACCGCTGTCTAAAATCCTAGCATTGCAACTTGGAAAATGTTAGCCTACCATAATAGGTTCGGACCAAACTAGTTTCATACAGAGCAGAGACTTTTCTGCTAATATTAGATGCCTGTTAACTGTTATTAATACCTTTCAGGCAAAGTCTATTGCTCGACTAGTGCTGTCTTTAGATACAGAGAAAGTGTTTGATCTCTGAGCTATACGGGACATTCTGCCTCAAGACGGCATATTGAGGAATGTTTTCAGAACAGGTAGAAGTCCTCAGCCCCCTTAGCTCTTACTTTATTAGTGGTACAGATAAGGTCTGCTAGAAATAGAAAAAAACAAGCTGGAGATAAGGTCTGCTAGAAATCAAAATCATGCAGAACAAACCGGATAAAAATAAACAATATTTAATAAAATAAAAATAAAAGACCGCAATAGCTGAACCCACAGAAAACAGGGTGAATAAAGCCATTCTAAACTTTAGCTCACTTAAAAACAAGGCACACCTTGTAAAGGATGTAGGGCAACCATAATAAATGAGGCTGCACCAGAAATGTCTTATTTAGTCATGCCTCTCATTCTGATAAGCAGAATCTCAAGTCTGTACAAGAACATTTTTGATTACAAACAAGTCAGTCTTGGGGATTACACTTCTTTTGAATATTTGAGAATAGCTTTAAAAGGCATCCAACTTGTTCTTCTCACCACCCTATATATGCCTCCAAAGTACACTACAGGTTTTTCTTCTCGGAGTTTGACTCTTTTATCATCTCTGGGGATTTTAATATTCACATGGAAAAGCCAGATAATAAACATCCCAAACAACTCAAAAATATTTTAACCACCTTCGACTTGACTCAACATGTTTATGGTGTTACATATTCTCACGGTCACACAATAGACTTATAATATTTTATCCACTGTTATGCAAGACATTGCTCTGTCTGACCACTTCTGTGTTTTCTGGCACATCAATCTCTCATTTGCAAAATCAATTTCTGTTTGAAAGAGACACATTAACGATAACACCAGCAAGATGCTTATGCATGCCATATCTCAAACAGCAAGCATCACTGCTGGCACAGCTGACTTGAGGCATTTACTTTGACAAATCAAGTCAGTTATCGACAATATTGCACCTATAACGGTCAAGAATGAACTTTTGTTGAATTTCACCAGAGTGTTTTTTTGTCTCCCAGGTGACAAATATGAAAAGAGTTTGTAGGAAGGCTGAAAGAAGGTGGAGAAAATCAAAACTTGCCATCCACTACAACCTTTATAAAAAGTTCTTTTATATCTTCGTGCTTTTAATTCAGAATTAATCTAGGCAAGAGTTTTTCTCAAACTTAAAGGTCCCATGTTATGCCCTTGTTATAGCACTTAAAATCAATATTTAAGCCATCTATACTAGTGCTGCACTGTTAATAAGATTTAAAATGCAATATTTTTCATATACGACGTCTTTGAATAACCTCATATTTTTGGCCTGGCAAAAACGTGCTGTGTTTTCGGCACGCCCCTACTGAGCAGCGCTCTCCAGGGCGTCCGGTGTGAGCAAAACAGACACAACTAGTGACGCTTTAAACACGTGTTATTATTTTAAAACATTATAATCAACAGGCAACGGCTATGCGTGATGTAAAAGCACCTTATATGTGTGAACCAGAGCCTGACACGGAGTTTGAGTACAGAGAATGAAATGGAAACCGGGGGAAAAAGGCTCCTCAGCAGCGTGTTACAAGTAAATCGGTTGGGCTTACTCCACACTGTATGATTTCTAATGTTGGCTTACTGTTTAATTCATTACTTATTTTAACCCAATACAAGATCTGGACGTGAACTTTGAACAATAGCACGTAACGTTAGTAACATGTCTGTAGTGTGCGTTCCACATGATTGAATGTTGTAGTGTGACCATGTTTTAGATTTT
This sequence comes from Danionella dracula, assembly GCA_900490495.1. Classification (NCBI taxonomy): domain Eukaryota; kingdom Metazoa; phylum Chordata; class Actinopteri; order Cypriniformes; family Danionidae; genus Danionella; species Danionella dracula. The sequence goes on from UELW01000456.1 coordinate 1,633,159, forward strand.
AGGAAAGATAAAATGCAAAGAGTTTCCATGTGTGCTGAACCAGATTTTCTTATAGGGTTATAAAAGCCATGTATTGTGCACTCGGCTTGATGTATGAAGAGTTAAAGTTGCGTGTTTCATTCACTTACTGTGTAGACCTCCAAATTGATAAACACAGGACAGTAGGAAAAGCACCCAGTGACAGAGCCAGCCTCGTCATAAATCCTTTATTAAACTACTCTTTGTTGATGAACTAGGTGAATGTGAATTGCTGCTCACAAGCAAAGGTGATCTTTCCAAGTTCTGATTGGCAAACCACATTTCCTGTTTGTTGTTAATCATATGAATCGCTATTACAGTCCCTCTTTACAAGCGGCTTAGGTGGGGCTCAGAAAAAGGAATTACTCAAACATGCATGAATTAATCTGAACACTACTTGAGACATGTATTTGGTGAGGGAACACTTCAAGATGCTAGGAATGTCAGAAAAGTCACGTTGTCATGACTTGGCACCTTTAACCAATAGCAACCTCAACAATTCACGAACTCTTTTCTTCTGGTAGAGAGGTTAACCAACCCACCAAACCATGCTCCAAATGAGCTTCTGTCTGAGGATGAATGCAATGAGTTTGCTTCATTTTTCATCAATACAATCAAAATGAACACATGGATTGTTATCAGTCAAGTTTCTGAGCTCAACACAGCACAGAGACTACACTACTAAAGATAATCAATGACATCCGGTTAAACACTGATTATTTCTGCCTAGCAGATAGTATCGCATATCCAGGACTGCCCACTTTACAGCCAAAGCTTCCTTCGCCACAGGGGTGTAGTTTCTCTCTGACTGTGTCAGCTTTCTGCTGATGTACAGCACTGGGTGCTCTTCACCTTCCTGGACCTGGGACAGCGGAGACATCTGTCTCTAGTAGAAAGGGACATCTAATGTCAGGGGCCTTTAACACGGGTTCTGAAGTTAGTGCGTTAGTTAGTTAGTTTCACCCCCTTGAAAGCTTCCTCAGCTGCTGTTGTCCATTGTTTTTTCTCAGGGAACCCCTTCCTGGTCAGGTCTGTCAGCGGGGGGGGCTAAAGAGGAGAAGTTAGGGATGAAATGGCGATAAGACCCAGCTTATCCCAAAAAAACACGTACTTGGGTCTTGGTCTCAAATTGTGGAGCAGAGTGGATGGCAGCCGCCTTTGTTTTCTGCGGCCCACCTGATACCCTAGGGACTTTGTTTCCGAAAGCACTAAATTGCATTTCCAGGGATTGGCATTCAGTCCTGAGTTCTGATAACACTCTCCGCAGCAGGCCCAGGTGGTCCTCCCACATCTATGAATGGACCACTACATCATCCAAATAGGCAGCAGCATATGGTTGGTGGGGTCGAAGCAGGATGTTCATTAACCTCTAAAAGATTGCTGGTGCTCCGTGTAACCCAAAGGGTAGATTCTGATACTGTCAATGGCCACTGGGGTAGAAAATGCGGTTTTAGGTTTAGCGGTTTCTGGAAGGGGTACATACATGCCAATAACTTTTGGTCAAATCGAAAGTGGAGATGTATCGTGTTCTTCCTAAATGATCCAGCAGCTCATCGACCCAAGACATGGGATAGCCATCAAACGCAGAGACCTCATTAAGATGGCGGAAATCATTACAGAAGCGGAGAGTGCCATCTGACTTCGGTACCATCACAATTGGGCTGGACCATGGGCTGCATGATGGTTCAATCTGCTAATACCGCTAATTTCAGCATCTGCTGGACCTCGTCCTCAATAGCCTGATGGTGAGCTTCAGGGACACGGTAGGTGTCTATTGATAACTTCGGACGTTGTTCTGATGTCATGTTGCAGGACAGTAGTCTGCCCAGGACAATGGGAGAAGACATCAGAGAACTGAACAATCAGGTGCTGCAACTCTGTCTTCTGGGCAGCTGACAGATGTAGGTTGACGTCTACCACGATGGATCAGAAGTGGCGAAGGCTGCAATCTGATCTCTGGTCTCAACCCACTTCTCCAGTATGTTCACATGGTATAAATGATCTTCCCTTCTATTTCCAGGTTGACTCTGTATGTAACAGGTCCGACCTTCTCCAACACAGAATATGGTGCCTGCCATGTTGTCAAAAACTTGCAGGCTGCATAGGGAACCAGTACCATGATTCTGTGCTGGCAGATTATAGTGGCGTGGTTGGGCCTGTTGTGCCTTGAACAGATGCTCCCGGACTAATGGCATGACACGACGAATCATTTCTCTCATCTGTTTGACATGTTCTAGTGCGATGGGCAGCAGGCTCCCATGCTTGTTTTGCAACATCTAGTAGGCCGCTGGGCTGCCGGCCAAAGAGGAGCTTGAATGGGGCAAAACCCTTTGAGGCTTGAGGAATTTCTCGGAACTCTTCTTAGCATCTGTTTCAATGTTTGGTTGAAGCCCTTTTTTCCCTCCACAACCCCTTCTTGATCCCAGCAATGTTTTAGCCGGTAATCCTCACGTTGTTCTTGGGCGAATGAGCTTTCCCCCCCGTCACCTGCTGAAACACATCATAGAAGAGGTTAGCACCTTGAGGAAGGGACTCACCATCTCTGCCATTGTTCGAGGCCAGAAAGACGGGGCACTGACGTTAGCCACTAGCACTCCACCAATGACGACTCCCTCTTTGGCTGCAGGGTTGTGTGACATCGGCAAGTAAATGATCAAACCCTGGCCAATCTCTCCCAACCAATACCGGAACAGGCAGATCCTCCATAACTTCCACTTCTATTGGCCATGCACCAGAGCCTGCTGCGATAGTCATCCTTTGGGCTGGTTCTTTTCAGGTATCACTATGTACACAGGTTATAGGCAGAAAGGTTTTGAAATCCGTAGGTGGGGGAAATATTTTAGCCTGGACCAGACTAACCACACTACTGGAGTCCAGGATGGCTCGATAAAATCTTCCATTTATTTTTACATTCACTTCCGGGGCCCCTCTGGGTTGTGCACTGTGCATAATACAGTCAATGTGGTGCTGTGCTCCTCTGCAGTGTATTCCGTCTGTTAGGGAGCTTTCTGTACGGGAGAGTGAGAGTATCAGACAGCAGTTTCCTGGAGAAGTGTCTCAGTCTCTGGCAGAAAACAGGCTGCTTCCTCAATGAGCTTCAGCTGTGCCTGGTTAGCTTGCCTGGCTGGCATACAGCTCCTACTCTTTTGTTTCCAGGGCATGCCGATGAGGGATACTTGTCACAGTACTTTCTTTTTTTATTTTTTGTTTCTTATTATACTTTGAATTGCCTTGTACACGCAATGTGCTTTACTAATAAACTTGCCTTGCCTTGTTTGTGTTTGTATATACTGAAAACTCAATAAGAATAGGATGACGAGATTGCAAATACATTATACAGCTGGGACAGGATTTTTGTGGTTCCCCAGACAGTGTGTTTGCTCTGCATAGAGATGAGCTAGTTGAGGGTAGAGGGTGGTTCTCATCGGTGAAGATAAATTCATGGAACATGAAATGTTGTGAGGTCCCAGAAAAGGAACAAATAGAAATGGAAAAGAATGTGATTTACATTTCAGAAATGTGTTTGATGAGGGAATAACACAAAACTAAGCTGTGAAAACTTAACAAGACACTAGTTTAAATTTAATGGTTACTTTTTCAAAATTTCCCCCAAATACAAACATACCAAATGCACACACACACACACACACACACACACATATATATATATGTGTGTGTATATGTATATTAGAGTAGATTTTGTTGACTGAAAGTTGTTTTAGTTTTGTTAAACAGATTTTGGATTGCTATGCTTTCACAATGTGAATCTGCTGTTGAAATAAATGCTGGTTGCCACTCTCTGATTGTCAGGACTTGATGTTCAGATCTTTATGCTTTCTCTCCAGGTAAATGCTAAAAATTTAGAGACATAGAGCAAAGTTGGTGTTCCAGCCACCTGAACACAATGCAATAGCCTCGTACCAAATCCCTTAGTCTACTATTATTGAATATTTTTGATGTTCGATAGTCCAGCGACTGACTCTGGTGTTTATGTCTGTGTACAGGGATCATTCTGTCTTGAGTTAGTCCCCCTTGCGCAAAGGCATTGCAATCTTGCTAAAAAGCTCTACTTAGCTGGTGCCACAGGAGTAGCCCTGTATCTCAGATGTAAACCTGTCACACACATCTTATTCTTATTTCTCACAAAGAAAGAGACATTTTAAATTTAAAAAGGTTGTTCTTAAACTCAACAGTTTGAATCCTTTAATGCTGAATGATTACATTGATTACTTTAACTCTCTTAAATGTGATATTGATTTTAGGTGTGAATTTATTTTATTTTATAAATATGTTTTATTATCTGTTGTTAACAGGTTTGATGAGACAGTCAGTGCCATCAATACTGGTTCTTTTGGAAAAACATCAAAACATGCTGGTTTAGATGATCGACAGCACCTCAGGGAACTCGTCAACCCCAACATTTCACAGGCTGCTCCAGAGGTGAGAAAAACAAGAAACACATTCGTCACGTGCTTTGCTTTACTAAGGATTTCAATATAACAACACATAAAACTGAATTTAATAGCACCATTGGAAAGGAACACATTTTAGGAACTTTATCTGGAAGTATCCTCATTCTTCTGGAATCTGTTCTCTGTTTTATGATAGCAGGTTGGACTGAGTCGGATTGTGCCAGTAGCATTTAAACCTGATTTATACTTCTCTATACTTCTCTCGATACTTTCTCTTATATTAACCCTCGGACTGACCCTTTTGCAAAGCTTGATGTACACCTCTCAAAAATTGGAACTACACGTCAATGCTTCGCAGACCTACGCAGACCACGAGCTCTGTGTTTGGGCGAAGCGGAGCAGTCTTTCTGGGCTTGCGCTCCGGGTTTAATGCTGGAAAATGAAATAAAACTTTGGGAATGAAGTAAATAACCTTCCTTTGTTATCTGTGCTAAGAAGTTAGCATTGTCCTCATGCCATGTTGTGAAATTGATCAGTTTAGACAGTGCTTCTACAGCAGCAGCGAATGTTTGTAAGAAGTTATATTAAAACGATTTCTGAGAAGGTAAAAAAAAATAAATGCTTCTGTTAAGATCTGTGTTGTGTTTTGGTTTGCTAGCAGTTGGCATTCTTATCGAACCAGTATTGATCCGAGCGTAAACAGCGCAGACAGAGTGCACAACTATAAATTCTTTGTTTAGAAATGGATGAGCTTCCAGAGTTAGGCATTGTCTGGGTTTTTTTTCGATACCCATTCCAAATCGGTTCCTTTAAAAAGATACCGGTGCCTGAACCGATACAAAAGCTTTAAAATATGGTGGAAGACTCAAGAATACATTTTATTGAAAAAAAGTCTTAATGCTTAAAATTGAACAATATATTAAAAAGTTAAAGTATTTATGAATACAGCGATACCTCGAGATACAAAGTTAATCCGCTCCAGGGAGGCCTTTGTATGTCGGATTTTTCCTCTGTCAAAGCAAATTTTACATGTAAAATGCCTAATCCATTCCAAGCCACAGAGAAACACAAAAAAATGTAAAATAACATGGAAACCACAGAAAAATAAAGTAGGATTATTCAGTCCTTAAATGTACACATTATAAATCTAATAAATAATAATAAACCACTGACAGCCAAATAAAATAAATAAAAAAAAACTCCTTTCCTTTTGAGTTAAGCGATGTAGTGAAGTGTCGGAGGAGGAGGAGTGGAAGAAAACTGATGGTAGCGGAGGAGAACCAAGACCATAAAAATATGCTTTGTTATAAAAGCAACACAAAAATATTTACAAATTTAGAACAACAAATGCGAAAGGGTGAGTGAAGACAGGAAGGTGCTTCTTGGAAGGAGTTATGGGTTTCATCTTACTAATAAAAGAACAGGATTCTACACTTCATCACATAGCGTCATGGCGAGAACTATGGGGTTATTTTTATAGCAATTTTATTTGCAAATGCATGTCTTGATAAACATTTGCAGATCAAGTCATACATTTCGAAATAATATTAGTACATAATAACCCCATATAAAACTGGCGAATAGGAGAGTAGGATGCTAAGCCTCAACACACAGCGCCAGGCCTGGAATCGACCAATAGGAGAGCAGAACTGTTGGTGGTGTGTTGAATGTAGTCATGTGAGACCCCGTGTTCATCTGCCTGAATTTCAAACGTCAGATATGTATTTCTTGTGGGCTTTCTTTGTATCTTGAAATTTTTGTGTTTTGGAACAAAATATACTTTTAGTGACCTTTCGTATCTTGGGTTTTTTTGTAACATCATTGTCTGTGTCAAAAGGTGTCACTCTATATAAGTAAATAGAAAACATAACAGCAAAACAAAACAAAAGCGACCTAACCAACTACAACAATTTAACCACTTAAAAATGTAGCAGTTCTTTTGCAAAAATATCACCGTTTGTTAGCATGAATGAAAGAGTTTTTGTGGGGTTGTTTTGCACATTTTGCGATTACCATTACATTAGCCTACTAATAACCCATGGAAGGGCTGCACTCATCATAATCAGTAGACTCCTTTTTGCTATTGGTATGACAGAGGCTGAGGCTGTTGACCGCAAACTGTTGATCACGATGCACACTGTTGCCAACTCCTCAGTAAGAAAAGTTGCTATTGACTTGTCTGAAAGTCCCTAGATGATGTCATCATCTAATTTGTATTGCATTGAAATGGAAAGAAAAGAAACGATGAAACGATTAGGGAACAAACAGAGCCTATAACAATAATTAAAATCCTAAAACAAACAAAAACATTACAGGCAATCCTTTTATTTCTTAAAAAGACTAAGAATGATTTTAGAATATTAATTAATAATACATAATAGTAAAAAAGGTTCCGTGTCCCTCCTTCATATATAGTTCATTCTACTCTCCAGTTGGTGGTGGTAATGCACCATTTAGAAGGCTTGCAAACCTGGGGTGGAAACAAGTTTTTTCAGCCCCAAAGTTGGTCAGTTTTAACATTGTAGTGAATGAGAACATACATGACAGGCAGGCCCAGCACAGACATTGCAGCAGCGGTTCCTCCATCTGAAGAGCCCGTCAACCAGAACAAAATAAGTCGCTATAAGTCTAAACGTTTCTAGATTCATTGCTAGTCTTTAGGATAAAAATTAACTAGATGATTTGAAAAGTCACTAAGTTGGCAACACTGATGGTGCATCCCTCTGCTTTTAAGTTTACTCCTTCAAATGTGTGCCTTCAAATATTTAATTAAATTTGATGATTTGCTTCCTCCAATTACACGCAGCTGCTATGAAACATTTGTAGCATGTCACGTGTTGGAATCCTTTCGTGTGTAATATAGCCTCTCTTTTGACTGTTTAGTTTTAGGCATTTTGTTTAATCCGAATTGTCAAATTTAGAAAGCTAGGTGAATGGTAGACCACCTGGTGCCATGTGCTATCAGAGCTAGTGTAACATTTGTTCCTGCATTTGTGCACTTCTTAGAGGATCTTATTAGCTGTTGTTTTGTTAAAAGATATAGATGAGTGCTGGAGGCAGAGAGGGACTAGCTCAGTCAATGGACTATTTCCATGTATATACATATTATTTCTCCAGATTATTGCATTAAATTAATTTCTTATAGATAGAATAAATAGAACTTATTTGATACAGAAACCGTCAGACATTTCTTGGGAGTTCTTGACCAGTTTTGAACATGCTGCAGTTGGGATTTAAGCACTTCCACTTTTATACAGGTCTCCTCCCTATCTAGACTGTCCTCTTCGTATATGTATTTATTCAAAACTATTTTTGCACATTTTCAAGTCAAAACATAAATGTTCCAAACACATTTTGCATTTTTTCTGAATTAATTTGAAAACACCTGTCATGTGGGAATACCAGTAAAGGAAAGAGCAGACAATGTGGCAAAACGAATACATCCAGAGTCCTTTTGTCAACATCTTATACCACCAACAGACCTAAAATGGAAAATAAACCATCAAGTAGTGAATCATTGGCAACAAGAGTGGAAACAAATTGCATGAAATCTATCCAGAGCTAGGAGTAAATCAAATCATTTTAAAAACAAGAAGAGATCAAATATGATTAACCAGATGTCGAATTGGGCTAACTCATAGTTTTCTTTTTAAAAGAGAAGCAATGCCTTTATGTAGACATTGCAAATGTATTTCATCTATTAAACACATCTTGATAGAATTTCCAAAAGGGCTAAAAACGTTTTTACTAAGGACAGACTTGTGCTGGGAATTGTGACTTAGTTTTAAAACAAGTTTTTAATGATCCTATGAGCTTTTAAATTTAAATATTAACATTTTAAGACTGGGATATCAATGAAATGACCATGTTGCCATCAGGGCTTTAAAAAAAAAAAAAGAAAGAAACAATTGGTAAACATGTTTCCAGATTTGAATTTATTGATTTTTCAGCTGTTTGTCTTCAAATATTTATGAATTGTGAGAGACATATTAATGAATTGAGGGAAATATTTTCAGCAATGCATCAAATCTTAGTTACTCCGCTATACATCTCAGAGCAGTTGCAGAAAATGTTCACTACAGTGAAGCCAGATGAACAGTAGTTGATCAGAAATACGATTAATGTATAAACATATCATGATCAGCATTCTCAACCTGTCCAGATGGATTTAGAGTTACAGTCCATCTTAGACATAACAATTAAAGCAAACGCATAAATTCTGCTTAGATTTTGAATGATCTGACCCCTCATGTGTTTGTGCCGCTTCAGTGGGTTGATGTTTCCTGTGGCAGTGGCTCACGCCAGACTTCATCAAAACCAACAAGCAGTTCACAGAAAAGTGAGCGCAACCGTCTCAGACTGCAGGACAAAGAGCTGCAGGAGATGTCAGATGGAGGCTGGTGTCTCAGCATGCATCAGCCTTGGGCGTCACTGCTGGTGAAAGGCATTAAAAGGTACAGTTTAACTCAAGACTCCATGAAATGATTCAGGACATGTTTCACCTCAAGCAGAGTTGTCACAAAATGTCTTTTTAGTCATTCCATTTTATGCAATTCATGTTTTATATTTGTACATTTAAATTATTTATTTTAGGGCTGTCAATAAATGACAATAATTGTTAGTGTTGAAACTAGGAATGCATTAAAAATGACATTCTTGGCTGAAATTGCGTAAATAAATTCTTAAAGGTGAAAAGAAAATCATTTCAATTGTATTTCTGGCATTGACCGTATGCTAGTTGTAATAACATTGTGGTTTTGCATACATCAATTTAAAAGCTCATAGGATCAACAATGCACAGATTAAAACTTTGCATTTCTAACTTAAGCTCAATCTTAAATCTAACTGAAATGTTTGATAACTAACCACACAAGTATGTAATTAGAATATATTGTACAGATGCTCTGGTCCACTGAAAGGTTGTACAATTAAAAGTGTTTTTATAAAATCTTTGAGAAAATGTGCTTTTTAAGTCAGTGTTTTTTACATTTTTGTTGGACTATAACAGTGTGTTCAGACCAAGCGCTAAACATGTGGACAGAACGCGTCTCCCGCATCTATCTGACCGCTTTCAAACATGGGGTGCTCTCTGCGGAGCAGACCTACTGCTGACCCTCTCTTTCTCTCCTGTTTCTTTCTCCTCTTCTTCAAAAAGTGTCCCTTAACCCTCTCAACTTCTTCCTGCATGCTGCCTCAGATAAATAAATTAACTAGCATGCTTAGCTTTAGCTAATACTAGCACAATATCAGTTTATATCAGGTTGATTATTAAAAATGTATAACTTACCAGATTCAGCCACCTCATCACCTGCTTAATTCCAAGCAAGGTCGTTTTTGTTTAATAATTCTGGCTGGTCAAAAACTGTGATATTTGTCTCCTCTACTGTTGCTGCGCATGTTCCCGCTTCATAGAACAACCATGTAACTACAAAAGCAAGCCCCTGATTGGTTGCTGCGCAAACAAATTTTCTCCTCAGTAGAACATATTCCTACTACCGCTATCAGTCTGGCCACGCCTCATCTATCACGGTATTCGCGTCCCCCGCGTGGTCCGGTCCCTTCGCGCCTCAGGGAGCCTCATCGCATTTTTACATAGACTTTACATTGAAATCAGTAGTTCTTCCTGGATCTTTGTCTCTTGCAGCATCTTTTCTGCATAAGCATAACTTGTTTCATTGCAACTGTTTTGGCTAACTGCACTTTTAGGCCGTTATTCAGGCCAAAGTTTTTTGCTGCATCTCTAGTAGGAACCATTATCTGTATTTTATCTTTTCCACTAGAGATAGCAGTAATACTTCTATATATGTTGCGGCATCCAAAGAGTAAAACCACAATGGATACTAGATTTCCCTCTTGATGCCTAAAAGGAAGTGACTGAACTGCCGTTACCCAAGTGGCCGCTTACAGTTGACTCCCAAAATAGAGCAGGTTCTGATTCACTCCAACGTTAAAACTGAGCAACTTTGTGGAGCTGAAAAAAGCATGTTTCCACCACTGCCTCCATAAGGTTTGTTGACTCAAATTTTATAAAACTATTTTAACATTCTTTAATATTTTTAAATTTGGCTGTTTGATGGTTTATATTTTATATATCTTAAACAGTCAATCAGACGCTTTCACTAACGCCTGCCTCTGTAGGTGTGTTTTCCTGTCCTAGCTATTCCCTCTCTTTATATACGGTATATACGGTCAGTGAGTGGTTGGAATTTTCTGCTCTTCAATGTTTTTTCTAAATAACTGCAAGAACAAAAGTTTAAGTAGGAAGTAGGTTCGGAACAGTTAATCGCATTTGCACTCAAATCGCAAAATGAATAAACACATTTTTCAACTGCATGTGTGCATTTAACAGACAAAAGAGTTTTACATATACTTATCCGAAACATTTAGCAGTTATTAAACAGTGTTTAATAAATCTGTAATCCACAGATTGTTATGTTTGTTACAACAACTTTACATATTACATTTTTACAAATATATTTTTTTTAATCTACACTTTGTTTGATTTTAATGTTTACATCTGGTTTTATATGCTTAAAAGTTTGTAGGTTCAACAAATCAGTCATTACAAAATTAGTTGATAAATGTTAAATTTTGTTTATATTGTTTGTTGCATCACAGGATTTCATTATCCATAAATACTTTCTTCCCTTTCGGGGTCGCCACAAAGGAATAAATTGACAACTTTTCTAGCATATGTTTTATGCGGCGGATGCCCTTGCAGCTGGGAAACATTCACACACACACACACACACACTCATTCACACTCAAACACTGGACAATCGTTTTTACCCAATTGACTTCTACTGCATGTCTTTGGACTTGTGGGGAAACCGGAGCACCCGGAGAAAACCCACGCGATCACGGGGAGAACATGAGAACTCCACACAGAAATGCCACCTGCCCCAGCCGAGCCTAGAACCAGCGACCTTCTTGCTGTGAGACGTGTGAGCCACCGTGACTCTGATGTTGATATGTTGATGTTGGAAGAAAATAGAACAGAAATTCTTTGAAAAAGTAGCTGCATTCTTAATCAACTATTGCAATGTTCGTTAAAAATAATCACAATTGAATTACTTTCCAAAATCATTCAGCCCTAAATCAAAGACTTCTTGATTGTATTAACACAGAATATTGTACATTTAAAACACCAACATTAAAAATGTATTTTAAAAAAACATACTGATTCTAAACTCAGAAATATTTTTTATAAATTCAATAATATAAGTCAGTAACTCGACAGATATTGGTTAATAGTTCTCTACTGTATAGTTTACAATTCTGTTTTGGTAACTTGATTGCATAGTATTATTGTTCACTTGAGAAACTGAATAGTTTGGCCTCTAATAAGAGGTTCTCAGTTTGTAACACGTTCCTATTTGTGTAGGGTGGAAGGCAGAACATGGTATACGTCTCATAGAGGGCGTCTTTGGATTGCTGCTGCTGCCAACAGACCTACTCCTCAAGAGATCACTGAGGTGGAGGCTATGTACCGACACATATACAAAGAAGGTTTGTTTAGTTTGAAAGTGCTCTATCTGATGCCTCTCCTAGTGACTGTCCCTAATTTTCTTATTGTATAATTCAGACCGCCAGTTTCCTAGCGAGTATCCCACCGGGTGTCTGTTGGGATGTGTCAATGTTAACGATTGTCTCTCTCAAGAGCAGTTTGGAGAACAGGTGAGAGGATTTCACCATTTATTGAGCTGGTTTCCTTTTGAGTGTAAAATCTGCAACTCAAGGGGACACTCATACATTCACAAAGCATTTAAAGAGTGACTTAATTTCAATAGACTTGTGTATCTTGCAATATCAATTTACACTTCACAAACATTACAATATGAGCATGTTTTTGAAATAACTCCATTTTCATTTTTGTAGACAACTGAAAAGTTTCTAATGTGTTATGTACCTAATGTTTGTTGTGACATACAAAAATGTGTTAATAACTTCAGCTTTTTGCAAATACAATGACGTGGAAGATATCTGTAGTTAAAGATCATTTAATTACTTATACTGATAGAATTAATTACGTTTGATGATAAACATTACTTTATGAGTTTGCTCCTTTTAGGTGAAGTACAACTTTCATATTTAACTTTATGCTGTGTAAAACTGTTTGTGCCATTGACGAAAAATCTGCAATTAGAGTATTGTTTGAGAACCTATTAGACTAAGACTATAGGTGCTAATGGTAAACATCAACATTTTAGTAACTAATTAGAAGACTTTATTGCATTCCCGCGAAAGGCAAAGAATTCAGAAATTGAAGAATATGAACTTTTAGTCGAAATGTGCTTCCCTCAACCAATCAGCTTGCTTTAAACCAGGGTAGTCAAACTCAATTCCTGGAGGGCCGTAGACCCTGCAGGTTTTTGTTCCAACCCTGTTTCAGGAGACACACTAGTACCTTCAAACAAACCCAGAGGAGCTTAATCAGTGGAATCAGGTGTGTTCAGTTAAGGTTGGAGCAAAACTGTGCAGGACTGTGGCCCTCTAGGAATTGAGTTTGACACCCCTGCTCTAAACAAGTGACGCATTGTCTGGAGAGAAGTCTTGAAAAATAGTGGAGAAACTTGGTCACAGTGTATGGACCTTTGGTGCTGTTTTGTGGCACACAAACATTTTTCAAACACAAAACTCAAATGAATCTTGCTCGCAGGAGTGTCAGTGAAGAGGACCACAATCTGGTGAGTTTCAAGTTTTCTAATCAATCTGAGAATGTTAGCTTAGCCAGTGAGCTAACATTTTACTGCTAAGGAGTTACATTATGTTTGCAGTGGAAAGTGTGGAAATACAGAAAAATACTTAAAAGAATGAAGCCCCTCTTGTGAGTTTTTGCCATCACCTTGTTGCGATACTAGCAGTCTTTTTCTGTAGTTTGGTGTGAACAAAGCTTCACAGATAAAGTGTTACCGTTATGACCTGACTCCAATTACATACGAGAAGAACAGGAATTGCAGAAAAGTAGACAGGACAAAAAGTAGCAGAAGCTCCCTTGATTAAAAAAAAATTTATATAAATAATTGATATAAACAATTGATTTTATCAGTTTCTCCAGCCTTAGAGGTACAACCATGACACCTTAGGAATGCAAAGATTGTATATTTTGGCAGTACAACTATAGTCTGAGGAATAATCATGGTTAGCACAATTATTACCCATTCATTAGTTTCACTTTTTTTATTTATGTAAATAACTTTATATTTTATTCTGTTACTTATTACTACTCAGTAACCAAATAACAGCAGCATAAAATACAAATAAACAACAATCCATTTATCTTGATTTGTATTTTTATAGTTTTGAGGTACCGTCAACTATGAACAAATCATCAAAAAGTAGTAAAGCATAGCAAATGTTAAAATATAAAAAAAAATTGTAATTTTTTTCACAATTAACCTGCTTTTTCAGTCGCTGGGAACCTCCCTTATGCACTTTTCATTGTGTTCAACATTTCAATCATGTGAATGGTGTTAAACACGGTGGTGACAGAGTATTCTGATTATAAGCAATCTAGGAATGAATGCAGGATCTGATAGCTGTGACACAATGACAACAATCACCTGAGAGTGATAGTTCATTCCACACTACAGAAACACTCCATGGCCAACAAATGTATGCATAGTTAATTATGAAATTGGTTAATCGTTGCATCCCCACCCCATAACATGACACCTACACAACCATAGTCCACAGAAGAAACCATACATGTAGATGATAGCATATAGCAATCCATTAAATGTAGATGGGACTAGTGTACTCATCAAACCAAAGCACATACGTGTATTTCACTGGTCTAATATGGTTTGGGCGAAAAACATTTGTTTGCTGGTTTTGTTTTTTAGTTTAACAGCTAAAAAAGTCCTAATTGGTGCCTCTAGAAATGCATTTGCTGAGTAACCTCTGCTGACTGTCACCTGGACTCTCAAATGAGATGCTGTTTTTTTGTGATCGCTGGTGACTCAGCAACACATGAGACTCTTGCTCTTTATCTCTTGGAGCCTTCGGCCAGTTGGATGATTCTAGGAACTGTACTAGGGACTTAAGCTACGTAAGGAGCTTATTGGATGTAGTCTTTATCTTCATTCTAACAGGTATCAAATTAGATTTTCAGCTGTGTACCAAGCTGATGCACTATAAGGCTAAAGGAACCAATTCCATTAGGAAAGTAAGAAATAAAATGCTCGACAAATCTATAAAGAGGAACTTCAGAAGTGAGCATAGAGCCTCTTTAACACCTCCCTCTTCTTTTCACAACTCTCTCTCTCAGATTCCAGATTCAATACTCACTTGAACTGAACAGAACACAGCAGTTCTTCTGGCACACATGCACATTCCTCTCTGTCTGTGTCCGCTTCCCCTGCTGGTTTCTTCTGTAGCCTACAGCACACTTCCTGCCTCATTTCCTGTTCTTCCCGCATGACAGATTGTCTGTAATAGAGGTGTAATTGGTGCCACTGCCATAAGGTTGAGCTCTCCTCCACTGTGCCTCAAAGAATCCCCTCTCCATTAAAACTGAGGATAATAAACTGAGAATTTCATGCCAAGCAGGGTCAAGACAATGTTTACTTTTCTAAACTTTCATCTTCTAAACAACATCACTCTCTAAAATGAAATATCTCTCAAAGGGGTTTATTTTTATTCTAAATAAAATGGGAGGCAATGGCAGTGTATGTATGTAGCACATTTTTATGCATTTTGTTATTGAAAATCATTTAACCAAACAATTCATGAACTGGGTTTATCAAATGTTTCTATAGGAAAAACCTTGTAAGACTCGGGGACTGTCTGATGTTATTTTTTAAGCCAGCGATGATGTGATCTGTACTGGCAGACTTGCCCTTTCTCGACTCTGATGAATGTTAAAGAGACAGTGCAATCATGCTGTAGTTGTGGCAGATGTGTTTCATTGTGTCATTTAGATTCATGGTCAGATTCTGCATCATATATATGTTGCTGGATTTTGCTGGTCATTTTCAGTCATCGTTTAATGAATATACAGGGAGTGCAGAATTATTAGGCAAGTTGTATTTCTGAGGATAAATTTTATTATTGAACAACAACCATGTTCTCAATGAACCCAAAAAATTCATTAATATCAAAGCTGAATATTTTTGGAAGTAGTTTTTAGTTTGTTTTTAGTTTTAGCTATTTTAGGAGGATATCTGTGTGTGCAGGTGACTATTACTGTGCACAATTATTAGGCAACTTAACAAAACAAAATATATATATACCCATTGCAATTATTTATTTTCACCAGTGAATCCAATATAACATCTCAACATTCACAAATATACAATTCTGACATTCAAAAACAAAACAAAAACCAATCAGTGACCAATATAGCCACCTTTCTTTGCAAGGACACTCAAAAGCCTGCCATCCATGGAATCTGTCAGTGTTTTGATCTGTTCACTATCAACATTGCGTGCAGCAGCAACCACAGCCTCCCAGACACTGTTCAGAGAGGTGTACTGTTTTCCCTCCTTGTAAATCTCACATTTGATGATGGACCACAGGTTCTCTATGGGGTTCAGATCAGGTGAACAAGGAGGCCATGTCATTAGTTTTTCTTCTTTTAGACCCTTTCTTGCCAGCCACGCTGTGGAGTACTTGGAGCATTATCCTGCATGAAATTTTTCTTGAGGGATGCAGACTTCTTCCTGTACCACTGCTTGAAGAAGGTGTCTTCCAGAAACTGGCAGTAGGACTGGGAGTTGAGCTTGACTCCTTCCTCAACCCGAAAAGGCCCCACAAGCTCATCTTTGATGATACCAGCCCAAATCAGTACTCCACCTCCACCTTGCTGGCGTCTGAGTTGGACTGGAGCTTTCTGCCCTTTACCGATCCAGCCACGAGCCCATCCATCTGGCCCATCAAGACTCACTCTCATTTCATCAGTCCTTAAAATCTGTCTTCAGATATTTCTTGGCCCAGTCTTGACGTTTCAGCTTGTGTGTCTTGTTCAGTGGTGGTCGTTTTTCAGCCTTTCTTACCTTGGCCATGTCTCTGAGTATTGCACACCTTGTGCTTTTCGGCACTCCAGTGATGTTGCAGCTCTGAAATATGGCAAAACTGGTGGCAAGTGGCATCTTGGCAGCTGCATGCTTGAATTTTCTCAGTTCATGGGCAGTGATTTTGCGTCTTGGTTTTTCCACACGCTTCTTGCGACCCTGTTGACTATTTTGAATGAAACGCTTGATTGTTCGATGATCACGCTTCAGAAGCTTGGCAATTTTAAGAGTGCTGCATCCCTCTGCAAGATATCTCACTATTTTTAAATTTTCGGAACCTGTCAAGTCGTTCTTTTGACCCATTTTGCCAAAGTAAAGGAAGTTGCTTAATAATTATGCACACCTGATATAGGGTGTTAATGTCATTAGACCACACCCCTTCTCATTACAGAGATGCACATCACCTAATATGCTTAATTGGTAGTAGGCTTTCGAGCCTATACAGCTTGGAGTAAGACAACATGCATAATGAGGATGATGTGGTCAAAATACTCATTTGCCTAATAATTCTGCGCACAGTGTAGTTGTTAAAATTAGTTGCGATCGATTGCATCATCAGCAGTAGTGCATGTTAATCTTGTCTTAACTCCTCTTGCAGGTACATCCCCATTAGCTTGACTAATTTTGGAAAACCTCATAAGCCGGTTTTCTTTTCTAAAATATCCCAAATTTAAGACTGATGAAAGAATAATGACTTGGTACTATAAGGGTACTTGAATAAAATATAAGGTTTACCAAAGCATGGTTTGTTATTCGCCCTTTAATTAAACAGAGTCGGCTACATGTAATAAGAAAAGGAGAAAAGTTGTTTTCAGCTCTGTTAGAAGCTTCGCCCCATGCGAGTTGAGTGAAATTTCATTTGCGAGTGAGGTGAGTGAATCTGAGGTTGTCAATAATACATTCTGGCATAAGTAGCGCTATTTGTTGGCTCAATTCATGCTCAGTTTGTATCTGCATTCATGTGAGCCACAGAGCAAACCACAACACATTAGTGTCTCATCAGGATTTTGATGACTAGTTTGTTTTGAGTCTCAGGTTAGTCAGAATGAAGTTTTGGGGTATAAATAAAATCACTTACTGCGCCTTTAACATGATGGCATCAGTTGTAAATGGCTCGAGGTATTTCTAAATTAAGGAATGTCAAATGCGGTTGCCTGCCAATTGCAGATGTTTTTGGAAAAAGAAACTAATCATCAATGGAAATTAACTGAAGGTGCTTAATGTACACAATGAATCTAATGAATCTGAATGCTTAAATGGATCATGAATCAGCCAATGAAAAGTCAACTTTTGAAGGTGTTTGATCATAAATTTCTGTACTGAAGAAAGTGCTGGATTTGAACAGATATTGTGTTTAACTGTGCCTGCCTCAGTGCTGACTCCTTTTTTGAGCAATTCAATGTTGGATTTACTAAAGGACTGCTGTTGAAATATAGATCTTACTCAACAAGCTTGGTTTTTCATTCGCTTCCAGCAGCGAGTTGTATGCTTTCTTTCTTTAAAACGGCTTGCTTTGTGGTCTTTTTGTTGAAAACTTCACTGGCAGTGTGGCAGGTCATTTATACTCGTTCAATAAATATGTAAAATATAACAGCAAGCAAATATAACTTGCAGATGAGGATGATAAAAACAAGATTGTGATTTAGTGCTTTTTTGACATACATACTTGTGGCCAGTTGGTGGCACTATATCAAAGAATTGTAATAGTCACACTAGTGCATTCGTTAGACATAACAGAAAACTCATAAGTGTCATGAAAAAAAGAAATTATGTTTAAATGAAATCACAACTCTGCATGCTATTGCAGAGAGTTGTGCACATAGTGTATCATTATCATCGTCTTGAGTCACTTTAATCCATTTCGAAGGAGCTTTTTATGTGATTTTAGAGACTGTAGGTGAAAACGTTTGGGATATCAGAGGACTTCAAAGTTAGTTGAAAAGATGGCCTGTACACCCTCCTCAACTTCCAGACTTTATCTTCTGCCCTGTGCTGATGAACACACATATTCCAAGCTGTATGCAACGTTTTATGAGCTTTCAAGCTTGTTAAGGCACCGAAAGCAGCCACTTAGTCCTTATGATGGAAACTATGTATAAGTGGTGATAAAATATGAGATTGAAACACTTCACAATAACCTCAAATAAAAGAAGACCTATGTATGCATAGTAATTCAACTCATGGCTGGATCTTGCAGCAATACCAGACTTTTGTCTAAATTGACCACTTAATAGAAATGTACACACTGCTGAATTGTGATAACAAAACCCCTCTGTGCAGGTAGATGGGGAGTTTATACGATGAGTTTTAACATATAGCTTGTGTCGTAGTTAAATGGTGGCTGCTGCCAAAGCTAGACAAGATTGTTGGCAGAAAATTGCTGATTTTGTGAATTTGATGTTAAAAAAGCACATTCTGTATTCATGTAAAATTGAGTATCATGTGTTATATGCGTATGATAAAACGAACATATTATTGGCGCGTTAATTCTAATTCATTTTACTTATGGTTGTGTGACAAAATAAATTAAACGCTTATTTTCTAAATCTATGTTTAATTTAAAAGGTCTATATAATTATTTTTCTTTTTTCAGAAGATGTAACCCCATTGCAAAGGATCATGGCAGCAGATAAAAATTAAGATCTGGAGCAGTTTAGGCGTATAACAAACCATCTGCAGTATAGTAAGGGTGGGACTTTTTGTATGTGTGAAGAAGCTCGAAAAAGTACACTATTCCTTCCACGGAGAACCTGTATCTCGCATTCAAATACCTGTGGGGAAATGCTAACTTGTCACAAATTAATCTCATCTCACCATTTGTGCAGAAATGTGGTGTAAGTAACCAGGGTGACAAAGGTTGATTAAATTCTAGATCCTAGTACTTAAAACCCAGGATTGGTGCAAACTAATCCTAAATTTAGCTGGCTAACCAGTTAATCCGGCTTCATGGTACAGGACCCAGATGATCATGTAATCCTGATTTCATCGATCCTCAATGAGTCAAGCAGCTTGTGTTATCAGGAAACCCCACAGTATTTCCTTAACACACTTTTTTTTTATTTGGTGTGTAAAGCAAAATCCTAATGCTGCATAGTGAGCATCTCTTGAACGGATGGTGTTGTGTTGGCTCTCCGCCAGCCACCTTACATCACATTCCATTGCATCACTGGTACTGAGTAACGGTTCATCTCAAGAGTTGATTGCCACATGAGACCAGTCACAGTGCCACAAGATAAAAAAAAAAAAGGGACGCATCAATTTTTTAAAAGTATGATGTTTTAGAAGCCAATCTGATGTTTAAGTTTATAGTCAGATTTATAAGTTTATACTAAATTAAGACGTAAATTATGAGCAAAACATAATTTTTGCACATAAGATTAAACTAGCTCAGTATCAAAATAAGCTTCAAATAACTGCATTTATTAAAACATTTCTTGTGCAAATGTTTATACTTTTTTATAAATGTAAATGTGAGCAACCTGCAATGTAAGGTTTTGCATTTTAATGTTTCATCAGGGTCCATTATGGTTTATAGCTCTTAAGAGAGTGATCTGATATGAATATAAAACAATTTCATAGTTTTTATATTTATGTATAATGAATTAAGCGATCCAGTGAGCTTTTGTGCCAAGTTAAGGCACTGCTTTAAGCAGCTCTGACTTATAAAAAAAAGTCAAGGCACTGTTTTGTATTTTTAGTTTTATTATGATTTTTATTTGTATATTTTTACATCACATATTGATCATATTAGTCATATGAGAATTATCTCCAACGTTCAGCTTTTCACTTTTTGGTTATTATTTGATTTGAAATGTATGTACTTGATGAAAAAACTCTATAGATCATTTGTTTTTATTGATATCAATTGACTAAATGGAAGCCATGATGGATTTTTCTTTATTCATTTTGATCAACTACCCTGAAAGGCAGATTACCACAGTTCTATTAAAGGCTGGTTAAAAGGTCAGAGGACTTTTGGTGAATTAATCTCACTTTAATATTTGTTCATATTGTTCTCACCTCAGCCTGCAGAGGGCGCACCTCACCTTCTCCTACTCTACAACAGATTGTCACCACACAGCCATTTTGACATTGCTGATGAAAAGCCTCAGAGCCTTTCTGACTTATGTATGTCAACCAATTACTTTCATATTGCACACTCCTCTCACTGCCGCCCTTTGTTTAGAGAGAGTATCTATTTTCGTGCATTCTGTGATGTCAAGCAGAGGGTTAAAAGGGATTATGTCCAGGTGTAATATTGCAACCCTGCTCTGTCCTTGATTAATTATAAATCAATGAAGTCCATTCCAGCTCAGAGGCCTCTAATCTTTTCTCTTTTATCCAGTGTAAATGTCGGTGAGCCCCGACCATGCTTCGTTCAACCGAAAGACATCTGTTTCTGTCAGTGCTTTTCAAAAACCCCACTCCTTGTTGTCAATCTGTCATGCGCAGAATGATTTTATTCAGAGAGGAAATTGTTGATGTCGTCTGTCTCGACCTGATTTATGCTTGAAACATTGCAGGTTTAAACTCCATATAAAGAGATTGTGTTTCAGGGTTTTTTAGGAATATGTTTTTTTAATATGCAAATACATTCCCTGCCTGGTTTTTACAAATACATTTTTATTTTAACCAAAGTCATTAGATGGTAGGTTTAGCTTTGATCATATTCGACATGGGGTGTCTTTTTGTCCAAAAGGCCAAAATAAAGTGACTGACAACAATTTATTCAGAATTAAGCTAATAATAATAATTATAATTATTATTTATTGTTACTATTATTATTTTTATTATCTATAGATAGTTTATTGAGGAGGACATTCAAATCTTTAAACACGTAATACACAGGTTATTTTCACAAGGGATCAGGCCCCCTTGGCTAATTAAGACAAAGCTACTCTCCCAAAAGCATGAAAATGTTTACAAGTACAAAATGTTTACATTTAAAAATCTCAACATTTTAGTGTAAATAATTATTGGAGTATTTTTAAGAGTAAGAAAGAGTGAATTGAGAAGGAACCACTCGCTCAGGATTCAAACATGTACACAGAAAATGTCAGGGAAAAATTGAGGTTTCCGTTCTAAAGCAATATATTGAGCCAACCGGTTTGTTTTTATCTACTTTGAAATGGTCAGATATCAACTATGAGATTGCTAACTCATACTCACTCATTTCCAATAACATGAGAGCTGCATCACCTTACTTTTAGCATACTTGTTAAATGATTATCCAATGGCAGTCATTTTGGACACCCTGATGAGAATAATTGATTTGTCTATGTATCGTCCTTGTTTAATTATTTTTCATTCATTTACAAAGCATAAAGACTCTTTGTTTTTTTAGAGAGAGAGAAAATTGACTCTGCAAACATCTGCGATAGTCACTGCTAGCACTCCCACACCTTCCTTTAGTCTCATTAGCTTTAATGAGATATTGACACAGACACCGGTGTCTAAATTATGCACACTCTCGTTTTGCGGATGTATAAATAGCACTGATGAAATGTAATTGCTCTCCTTTAGATCACTCAGAGTCTGATTACAGAGCAAAGGCAATAAGCAGTCATCGGACATTTCTTATTATGGAGGGTAGTGGCTTGTGCTGACGCTGTGTCAGTAACAGCTCAATGGAAACCTATCTGGAATCTTTCTTGAGTTTGACTTATTCGCAAAGTCACTTTTCTTGGGCTTTTCACCCCTGATTGTAAAAGCCACTGTTTGAGGTCCAGGCAGTGTGAGGGCCTTTTCATCCTCTGCTTGAGTGCTCACAGCTCGGAGGCCAACCATAAATCCAGTCTGGGAAGCAGTAGTGGGGGATGGCTGGAGGTTTAGAGAGAGAGGTTGGGCGTAAATAAAGCTTCCCATAAAAGCCTGAACGAGAAGTGTGGATCCCTCCATCCTGTCCTCCTCCACCCCTTCTGAGAGAGAATTAGCAAAGCTATATGTGGCCTCTCTGGCACTAGTTTGTTTCACCTCCCACTCAAAGAAAAAGGGTGGACTGGCTTTTGAGCAATGGTGGGCAGCCTGGAGGGAGGGAATAGTGGATGCTAGTGGGGGTAGCTATCCAAAGACACATACACCATGGCCCATCTGTTTGAAGACATTATAATAGCCTTGCTGTATTAGAGTGCCTGGAGATATTGATCAACAACCCCCCATTTTTAGGATTACTGAAGAGGCTTTCATCTTCTGTAAGCCCCTGCTGCTTTGTTTTGAAGATTGAGACATATACTATTTGGCTGAACCACAGATTGGTATTAAGCGCACTCAGATAATGTTGTTAATTTTTTTTATGTTTTGATCAACACAACATTTTCATTGCAAAACATCATGTACTACCATTAGGTGGTACTTGAAAAACCCAGGAACACAGGCGCTCCCCAGCTTTCTTCTTACGCTCACTTTTGTAGATATTTGATATTATGAACTTTTTAAAAACATTTGCAGTTTACGCAACCATAATCAAGCATCTTCGTCACGAGGACCTTGTCCACACATACGATTAATTTGAAAAGGTTTTTTTTTTTTTTTTTTTTTTTTTATATAATACTGCTGGTACCAGAGAGCTCATGTGAACAGTAACACCCCACTTATTTTGGGTTATAGGTGTTGTTTGTTAATGATGCAGCTGCTTTTGCTCACAAACCCCTTTACTAATGAACAGAGCGAAAGATTGCGCTGCAGTTCTCTGCGCTAAAGCACATCATCTTAAATTTACAGAAATACAAGCACAAGCGATGAGGTTCAGATGAGCTGAATTGCTGAAGGAAGCTTCTGATTGGCTGATATGACTTCAGGGTTGAGGAGCCGACTATCCTCTACTGGATTGACTTGCTTCTTCATTGCGTATTAGCAGTTTAGCATGCACAGTTTTTAATTTTTTTCATCCAGGTATGTGTGGGCATTGCATAAAAGATTTGTTCAAATTTAAATATTCACTTGCATTTTGGCACATCCTATTTTTTCTATTAGTTGCTGGCAGTTGTGATCTGGTAGATAAGGAGATGGACTTGTGATCAGAAGGTCGCTGGTTCAATCCCCAAGTCCACCAAGTTGAGTGTGTAATGAAACACTTGCTCTCCCATTTTCAACAATTACAGCTATGGTGCCCTTGAGCAAGACACCATTTTATTTTAGCTTGTTTCTCTACTGTGCATAGCTCAAGAACTGTTTTATAATGCAGTGTCTTCTTCCATTCACCTTGTTTATGTCTATTTTTTCGTAACCACTTTTCTTTTCACACTCTGTGCAAGGTGAAATGTTTATTTTAATACTTGAAATGAAAAGTTCTTGTCAGGATCTTGGCAGTTGAATTCAAGCTGAGACTCTCTGAGCTTTTACAGAAGTACTCCTGAACATGTTAGTTTCTCTAGATGTTGGCTGGCAACAAATAATCAAATCCTTAAGATTTTTCTGAAATAAACTTATTTAGAGTTTTTCACCGTTAAAAGTCGTAAATTTTGCAATGTTAGCTTCACCAAGTTGAAACAACTGCAGAAGCTTTTGCCAAATGAACAAAATTGTCTTTCTCTTCTTTTTATTTAAATTGAAGTTTTTACACTACACCATTTGTTATGGTTTCTGTTCTATGTCAAGGCTATTATTTGTGCCCTATGTTAAACAATGAGGCATTAAATGTTGGGGGAAACAATTGTAATACCTCTTGATCTCTTCTTTAGACCAGATAGTCTAGTTGAGAGAACTTCAGACATATATAATTTAGATGGGTCTGATGAGCAACTGCACAACATATTGTACACACAAACAACACACAACATTGCAGAGGTTCATCTTTTTTTCTCCAATAACAGTACAGCAAGTACTGTGGAATTGTGTGACCAACCTTTAAATAATTAGTTAATTAAATTATACTATCCATCTCAAAAAAAGATTTCAGTCATTGACAATTTGATCCAACTGAGCAGACTGGTGGATTTTTAGCTAATACATTAAAATTACTTGACAGCTTGTTTAAAAGCACACCTTGACAGATTTTTCCATTCAAAAAATGATTTCTTGGAATCCTTCCTGTCTGTTACCACAGGTTCATTTGTTTTGGACTCTTGTTAGTAAGTGCTTGTTTTGATATAATTTCCTCTTACATGCTGTAAATTAATTGCTCAGTTCATTTAATAAAAAAAGAAAAATGTACAACATTTTAAAAACAGTAAATATTTAACAATCATTTTATAGTTATGTTGAAGACCCATTTAGTAATGTTTGGTTATCATGAAGTCTGTTACTTGGCTTGAGAGAACATACGTTAGCAGAGATAATATACAATAATAACAAACACCTCAGCAGCTACAAATCGTCATTAATAGACAGTTAAAAAAAACTAGCTGAGTTGTCAGCTGAGCGTATAGATTACCTACACGCAGCAAATGATGGAGTATTACAACAATCCCACAGCATCAAGACCTAGCCATCTTCTGTCAATACAGATCAATAGAGCACTCTGCTACAGTCTTCTGAAAATTACTTCTTTCTCTTTATATCTGGCTGACTAAAAAGTGCCATGTTGACAACCAAAAGAAGGAGTGTACAATCACCCTGACATGGCAGTCAACACAACAGCATGGTACTGACAAATTAAGTGTTCTGTTCAAGGTTTCAATCGATGCCATCAAATTGAACAAAGAAGAAGATTTAACAGTGAAAGGCTAACACCAGCTTTTGTTTGTGTAAAGATGAATTCTTGCTACTTTGTTTATAGTGTTTTGTTGATGGATGAAATGCGTATTGGACCGGTACTGGTCTGTGGATCAATTGGTATCGGGACACCCCAAATGTGTTCTTTTCTTTTGAAAAATTATGACCGTCTTTCTTTACATATTGGAAACATTTGCTGCGCCCCAATCCGAAGGTTTATACTGCACTCTTAAAGTAGTTATTCATTTTCAGAAGAAAATGGACATATTTGTTAGTGTGTCAAACGAGAATGTGCTCCATCTGGGACGCACTAAAACATCACTTGACGGAAGTAGGTGTGGCATGCCGTCACACATGATGTGCGAGAACTTAACCACTTCTTTTCCATTCCTTCATTACAAATTTTTCAAAAAATAAATATAATAATCTCTACATTGTTTATTTATGTGCTTCTTATTTAAGATTTAGTTGATCACAGAGAGAGCTCGTTTGATTGGGTCCCAGAGAAAACTTCTTCTGCCTGAGCACAGTGGACTGTGGGTAATATCAGCCTGGTTGAGTGTTGATGGATCTGCACTTCAGAATGTAACTGGAAAAAGTACACATTAATCACCGGCACAAAGAGAAAACATCCTAGTTTTGAAATATTGTAATTTCAGTGCAGTTTCACAGCTTGTCTTTTTAAGATCCAACAGCATTTTTTATCAGCTAGATATTTTTGCTAGTTTTAAGAATTCTCACGAAGTCAAATTTGCTTACCCCATTGGCAGATTATTTTGCTTGATCTTGGAAGAGTTTATCTATATATAACTTTTTTTTCTTGTTTCTAGAGTGCATTTTTTTTAAGTGCAGATCTCTTCCATCAAAGTTAGTACACAACTGGATGGTGTATTAAGGTTTGGGGTATTGATGATTTTTTTATGGTGTAGATTATTTTTCTTGTTTTCTTTTCACGAGCATTTGAGTCTTCAAATGTTCTTACCCCATTGTCAGATATTTTACTTGAAATAGACTAGAACTGGATGTGAGATTTTTTTTCTTGTTCATAGATGTCTTTTTTTACCAGTATTTAATATTGATTTCTTAAAATAAGATATCATTAAAATTCTTGAAATAAGAATATGTTGAGTCAAAATTTCTAGTTTTAAGATCATTTTTTTAAGATCAGTGGCAAAATTAGCAGCTTGTTTCATAGTTTCTTAATTAAAAAAAAACAAATGGCCTGAATAAGCATTTTTTTCTCCTCAAGAAAAAGTAAGTGATATTTTCTCAAAACACGCTAAGTAATCTTTACCCAAACGATTTCAATTAGAAAATTCTTCCTAAAATAAGAAAATCAAGATTTTCAATCTAATGTTATGCATTTTCAGCTTTGCTTAGATTAAATTTTTTTGCAGACTACTTTTTTACAAGTACTAATTCACCAAAGTGTCCTTTCTATTTCAAATATTGTCTTAACAATATGCTGCTTAGACAATCATGTAAGCCAATCGGAAGCTCCAAAAGAAGATTGACAAGTTACGGACAAAGCAAAAACTCTGTCTCTGCTGTTCAGACTTCAGACATCAAAGCATCAGACTTTTAAGAAATCTGTTACAAAATTAATACTTGAGCATCAAACCTATCAATTGGACTGTGGAAGGCTGTGCACTGACCCCATTCTGAAGTTGGGCTGCGTGCTTTAGAAAGTCTGTTGATACATGCAAAAGATTTACAGACAATAAAATCCGATATTGGTTTAGATGTCGCAGAGTTCTTCACTCTTTTTAGCTTGTACCCCTTATAAACACTGGGTGAAGGGGACGCATGTCGTGTGTGTATAGTAAAGATTGTATCTGTGTTGTGTTTTTTTTTTTGGCTAGTAGCATTGTTATGACACCAATATTGACCCAGACAACAAACACTTCTACAGTAACAACCAAACTGTAGATGCTCTTCATGACAAAGGGCTGCTTTGCAAAATGAAAACCCAGCTTTAATGTTTGCAGTTTTTACATATAGATGAAGACTTCCGTTTTAAAAATATGTGCACTCATTATAAATGGGGCCTAAAAGAGGCTTTACTAAGTCATGCTTTTTCAGTACATTTAAATTGATTTCACTTCTTTAATTGAAATAAAGGTTAATCATCTTAACTGCAGGAGCTTGTTTTTTAATTGGGCTTATTTTAGTCTATTATCTCTAGTTGTGATTTGGGAGTCAGCGATTTGTCTGTTGGATTTCAGAACAAAACAACTAAGCTGCTTCCTATGAGTAGACAGTGGCTGTTTGGCAGGGGGCGGCAGGCCTCGTTAGTGTGGGTTAGAAGGCCAGTTGATGCCTGTGTTTCCTTGTGTGGTAATGCGATATTTATATGCTGAAAAGCTTTCCTCCAGTGGGAGAGACGCCCAATGCGGCTCAACTGGCTCTGAGCCAAACCAAAACAGCCCTTTTTCTCTCACGCTATCTTATTTTCTCTCTCTCTCTCTCTCTCTCTCTCGCCTCCAATCTTCCCCCCACAGACATTGTTTTTTTCTCTGTCAGTGTAGTGTGTAAGGATGTGGTTCTTAGGAATTCAATTTCTCCAGTAGCAGCCTACATTATCTGCTGTGGGGAGAGCTGCTTTGAACCCCCCCCCCAACACCACCATCATTCTGACTCTCTCTCTCTCTCTCTCTCTCTCTCTCTGTGCAGAGAATTCTGTCATGCGGGAGAGGTCAGATGGTATGTGATTGTGCAGCATTATGCAGAATGTGTTTAGTTGGTTCTGGAAACACCAAAAATGCTCTTTTTGTCCACTTTTTTGTAAGGCGATAAAACTATTGAGTTGTAGGATATGTCCATGTTTTTGGTTAAATAGATTTTCATCCATTGTTATTTGTTTGTTTATTTGTTTTACAAATAATGTAATCACTAATTTTAGTCTAAGTGCTGCTTCCCCAAAGACGTGCATCGTTATTAGTGTTAGTACTTGTTCTTGACCTTTTAAAAATTTCCATCGGTTGAACCCTATGTGAAATCAATTTTATAGGAATGAACGCATATTTAAACCAAACAGGTGCAGGTAATGTTTAAAGAAAACAGACAGTGGGTACATTGTTAAGGAACCCATGTTCACAACCAAACAACTAAAGATGATTGTGGATGGTATAATATTGTTCAAATCAAGAACTGAAACCCTAAAACAGTAATTCAATTTTTTCTGGTTTTGTTGAGCATGTAACTTTGTTTGTTTGCTATGTGCTTTGTCCTCTCTAGACCCTGCCATTCTCTGTAGCTGATGATTCATTCATGGTCCTCCATGTAACTTTTTACTTTACCTTCTTTTAAATTGGCTATGTTTATTCAGTCATGTGCACAAGCATTTAGGGTTGGACTGAAGCTCTGCAGGGCTGCAGCCCTTCTGGAGTTGAGTATAAGACCCCTGGTCTAAAGGGGTGTCTTTGTGGCATTTTCACAATGCATTTTCAGATCTAAGGTTGTGTTTTTGTCATGCTTTGAAATAATAATTACTTGTGGTTGTGTCAACCTTCACATTTGATTAAGACTGGTATAATAAGATTTCAGTATTTTACAAAATGCCTTATTCTCTAACAATAGGTAAAAAGAAAAAAAGATTGGAGGATATGTCAATGAATGTCATGGTTGTGAGACCCCTCCATCAGTTAACATTAGTGTTGGTGTTGATAAAAAATAATTGATAAAGTAAACCTTCCCATGAAAACCTCTACCCTTAAGTCAGATAAAGCTTTAAATGCATCAATTAATCTTTTGGCCTTTACTCAAGATCTGTGTCTACATCAGTTGGTGACGCTTTGTCCTCAATCAATGTTTCAGTTAGCCTAATGATTTTTCTTAAGATTGCTGCTCTGGTCAGAGAGGGGTCGTTTTTCACTTGCCCTCATGAATGGAGGCCATGTGGAGTCCATTAGGTGCTCAGCTGGCTCTTTTAAAAACTGTAGCCCTCACCCAAAAGAAATGGCAGGTGTCGCCCTGTAACCTGGCTTCGCAATTGAACTAGTGTTAATGTCTGACATTCTCCTCCCTTATCCCAACCAGCCCAAAAAGCTGTCAGTCAGAGAGACACAGGCTGTGTTGAGCTCACCTCGTCAGCCTTACACTGCAGCGCTGCTCTATAGGCATCTGTCTTTCTGACAGGAAGAGCTGAGAGACCTGCTGAGGGTGTTGTGGGTCAGAATGAACAAACTCTGCTGTGTTATTCTGAGTATGCGAACCCCTCTTTGAGAGATCAAAGACACCACACTGACTTCATCGTTTGTCCTGGTTCTTGTCAGGGTTGTACCTTTTCCTGGAAGTGGATTTTGTTCCCTCTTAAACAGATAAACATCTTTTCTCTCATTAAGTTTGTAGATTCTTGGTGCATTTGTTCTCAAGTGTGAGGGCTGAAGGATGTTTAAAAATTGAAATTAGTGTATCGCTGTGCTTTAGACATATTAGCTAACAACAATTAAGAACTTTACAGCATGTGTACATTGTTAGATTTTGTTTTGTTTAGCTTTTGTTAGGAAAATACTGGTATGAGAGCTTAAAATGTCACATGTTTGACTTACATACATTGGTCTCACGTTTGTTTCTTTACAACTTGATGATTCAAAACGAAGAAAACGTTAAATATTACTCTGGCCCCAACAGTACAAACATAGTTGGTGGATGGACCATACATCATTGATCATATATATATATATATATATATATATATATATATATATATATATATATATATATATATATATATATATATATATATATATATAGTGTTTTAAAGTAATAGTTGTAACTATTCTTTAACTCTCAACTGCAGTTGCTTTTTAAATGTCTTTTTTAATGAAGATATTTTGTAACATACTTGCTTTAGGTGAAACAACCCATTTTTATGCTCACTCATTTTTTGAAAGCGCCATTGTGGTTTGTCAGTCGATTCAAATACTGGGTCACAGTTTTTGTTGTGTGTGTATGTGTGTGTGTTAAATTCGTATATATACATTATCCTACCTCTATGCTGGAAAACATTATGTTCATTGCTTCATTTTATATACATTAAAATGAAGTGTATTAAGATACATTAAATATATACATTAATATTTTTTCCCACTTTTTCTATCAAACAGGATGGTAGACTGGGGTAGATTTAATGGTAGACTGTACATTTAGTTTGTCTACAAACTGTACAGCACATCTCTTGATTGTCCTCTGGGACTTCTTTAGAAGTAGATTTTAATGTTTGTCTTGTTTATACAATTGTGTTTATCTCCTATCAGTTCGCTCCTGTTTACAAAAAAGGAAGTGAAGTTAAATATTTCCTCTTTGGCTATGCCAACATTTAAGGAATTATTTATTAAATTAGGCTATTGAACTCTCTAAAATATAGAATATCCCTCTTTGCCTGATGAGGTACCAGCGGAACCCTCTGCTCTCTTTCCCCAACATTTCTTGGGCTCTATTTAATGAAGTGTCAACATAGCCAGGGGGGATATGGATGAAAGGCATCCTCTAGTGGCTAGTTAGACTCCTTCTTTGGGGATTTTGTGGGAGCAACTGAAAGTTCACCGCAGGGCAAAGACTTCCTGCGGGCAATGATGGGATGGGGTCCAAAACCTCAATCTGAAAGGAAACTTTCACATCTATTTTCAATTAAAACATATCTCTTATTACAGCACTTCTCATTTAGAGAACTATAGACTGACCTACTTGCTGAAATAATTTGAGTGTTAAAGTTCTTGATGCAGTTTGTTCAGCCAGATGAGGTGCGATTGTGGAGTCCGATGAGATTTATTTGTGAAGAACATTTGGTTTAACAGCAGAATTTCCTGCATAGCTTAGATCCGCACGGAAACCCTGGCCTTTAAAAATTCTCTGAGAAAACCCCAGTTGTGATTTTTATTGGGTTTAGATGTTAAGCCCTTTTAGAGGCTTGAGGTTTGCTATGTTTCCGGCTTAGTAGCTGGTATGTCTTTATAGAAATATAAACCTCTGCATCTGCTGCTTTTCAAGTGTTTGGGTTCAAAGCTGACATACGAGTCAGTTGGGTGAAAGTTAAACCAGCACCATTGCTGTTATTGGATGAAGGCAGATCAAACACTAATGCATTCTATGGTAATTTTGCCACCTTCAGTGAAAGAAAGTTTACCTATTAAAACATCTGGTTTATTTAAAAAGTGAGAGATGGAATAAAAAACTAAATATACAACCAGATTTAGCTATTTAAAAGACACTAGTTCACAAAAGCAATCAATCATTCACACACACTTTAAAACTCTTATGAGTGGTCAATGATGTACAAGAACCTCGGGGCAAGATTGTGGGCCTAAAAAAGAAGGTAATTGGTTGATTGAAACTTGGTGAGAAGATGAGATATATCTATGCCTATGTCTATTATTTTTGAAAGCTACGTCTGTTCTAACTTTATGTAAAGTTAACTTTGAGTTACCGTATGCTCTCATTGACAGATAAAAACAGAAATAGATTGGCTTCAGCTCGGACAGGCACACACACACACACACAAATAAATATATATATATATATATATATATATATATATATATATATATATATATATATATATATATATATATGTATGTATGTATGTATGTATGTATGTATGTATGTATATATATATATATATATATATATATATATATATATGTATATAGTTTAAGTTTGAGAAAAACTTATCTAGATTAATCTATTAATTATCTAGATTAATCTAGTTCTTAAAGGTGATATAAGCCTTAATCACTGTGTTCATTACTAATCATTACAATGACTTTCCAACATTTAGACCATGTCTATGTCACACCCTCTGCACGTTCTATCAGCCCCGATCACCAGTCACATTCTCCAGCCAATACTCGACGCACTCAATCACCCGTTTACTAATCAGACACACCTGGGCACTCATCACCGTCATCTGTTCCAATCATCAACACCACACTATAAAGACTCACCCACGCCGTTCACTCATCGTCAGGTATCATCTTCACAAGATTGTATCTCTCTACGTCTTCTCATCCCGATCTTCTGCCAGGAGCTTCTGCTACTCGTTGCACCCAGAGACTAACCCCTGTTACCGGCTTGCTCTGCTCGAGGGAAGTAAATCTACTAACCACCTTGACTCCACATTGAACTGTTGCTAGTACTTCGGTACGAAGACTATTGGGTCTAATAAACACTGTGTGAATCGCACCTTTTGCCTCTGCCTTCTGTGATCCGTGACAGTCTACACATACCCGGTTATTTTTTTTTGCACTGTTTACAAAAAGAAATCACATAGAAAACAGGTAGATAGAAACCTTTTTGCTGTAAAAAATGCATGTACTTTAGCACAAGCTGCTTTTCTTTGAGATTAAATAAACCTTGAGCCCAGCTGTGAGCTGCCATTGGTAGCTCACAATCAGATGCTCCATGACTTCAGCCATCATCTTAACAAATAACACTCTACGCATAGACGAGATGTAAGTATCTGGCTAACTCTCATGTATCAGTCTCTTCAAAATCTTACGGCACTTACTAACTTGTCAAAAATAGCTTCGTATCAAAAAATAATATTAATTATTTTCATTATATTAGTACTGAGGGAATGCCACCAAAAGTAAAAGTACATATATCTTACTAAACATTCACTTCAGTAAAAGTATATATAAAATTACTCAACCAGTACTAGTTACCCTTAAAATTAAATCAAGTAAATGTAAGTACCCATATCTGGCTACTGGTACGATATAATGATATATGACAAGCTATGCTAAAAGTGCCATCACCAGTTTAGGTGGAAGGCTGAATACATTTTCAAAACAAATGGAACGTACCTTTAAAGGGTTTTGGAAATATTTTTTTAAATAATGAGATTTTATTGTAATCTTATATTCCAACTCAAGCCATCCCTCTTCCAAATATTTATTGGTTTGAGAATAGCGCTTTTGACTTTATCTAGTATAATCTTTCATGACCTTTTTTTCTTATGGATTATTCTCAAAGCTAAAGTAAAAAAGGGTAACTGGGCAAAACATTTACAATGCATAAATCCCTCCAACATAATAAATGAGCTCATAAAATCTATCATCATCTTGTGCTACTGAATTTTTTTCCATGTTTACCAAGCCATGAAATTCAGTAAGTGAAGGTCTGTCGAATGCCAATTTGGAACTTGCAATCTCGCCAACTCGGGATTCTATCCATGTCTGCTAGTGTTTCATTTTGCAGCGGGAGTCTGATTTGAGAGCTCTTTTAAAACGAGGCCAATCAGTGCATTACGATGATGTTATTGGCACTGGGGGAAACTGGCCAGCTGCTGCAGCAAGTTTTGTGCTTCTTCGTCTGGGAGGTATATTACCTGTTCGGTATGCGTTAAAACAAGCGTTTACCATCAGCTTGATTGACACAGTGGCAGGCTGTGAAGCGGTAATGGCTGGACATGAATTTTCTTGTGGCCGAGACATAAATTATGCACAAACACTAGTGGTGGTGTTGGACAGCGCTGTATAATTAATTTGAGCTCCAACTTGACACCAGTTGTGTTTGTGTGTGAAGGAGAATGTTTAAATATTAATCACTGCATTACCTTTCCACTGGAAAGAGTGCTGTTTTGCCTGGTATGAATATAAATAACTGCATCTCAGTAAGGTAGCTTTTGCTGGAAGATATTTCCTGAATTGCTTTTGACATTTCAAGAGAATCATGAGCCAGACGATCTGATTGTATAACACAAACCTTCTTTATTAAAAGGCAATTAAGAAAACCTGGTTCACATCCAGGTATTTTTTCTGTACGTAATAATACTGTATTCAAAGTGATGCAGTTTGACCACTATATGCTACTGTCGTTCTTTCCCCTTAATGCCAATGTATTTTTATTGTAAGATTTTTTATTCTGTTTTAAATGTATGGTTTATTTTTAGAGAAGTATGTAGAATGTAAAAAAACAAATAAAGGTTAACCTGTTTTGAACAGGTTAATGTAGAAACCTTAGGTGAATAGTAATTTAAGGATCCTTTGTGGTCCTAGTCGAGTGTGAATCGAAAAGTCAGTAGTTTAGAGGGTAATTATTTCCTTGTGAATTGTCTACTGTGTTTCTCAAAACTTTTGCACTAATCAACATGGAAGCTGTTTATGAGCGTTCAATTATATACTTATACCAGTTGTCTATATCTGAAATCAGTGATTTGCAAACTTATTTTCTCTCTCTCTCTCTCTCTCTCTCTCATTAAAAACAAACAACATTTAATCATCCAGCTATATAGTTTTTTTTTTTTTTAAGTAAAACAGAACATTCTTAGTGTGCAGGCTGCACATTTTTACCTATAATATTCCACGTTATTTGAACTGCAGAAAACAAACTAAAGGGGAATTCATAGGATTAGAGATTCTCTAAAAGAGTTCTATCAATCACCCCTATATGAAATTAAATAAAAAATGTAGATTAACAAACAGTTGCTATATCTTCACAGAAACAAAACCTAATCAAAACACTCAATCAGATCAATAAGCAGAACAATAAACAAAAACGTATATATACGATTCATGTTTGTTTGTTTGTTTTTAACACACAAAATCTAACACCTGAGATATATTTAGTATATTTAGTATTTTTCTTTGTTTTTGAGACTTTGTAAACAGAATTTCTCCACTGATATAAAAAAAGGAATTGTTAATTACTCCCAGTTTTATTCCCAGTTTAGCTTTTGTAATTTTTTCCTATACCATTTTTGTTATTTTACAAATGGGGTATATTACAACAAATGTTAACAGCTTGGGCTCATGGATTATGTAATTGAGAAAAGATCTCTGAAGCGTTTTCATTCTCCTTTGTTTGTCATGGTTTGTTCTCTCTTAGCTGTCAAGAAGCAGCTATGCTGCTGAGGCATTTTTCTCACTACCTCTCCCAGATGCTCCATGGCTTGAAGGGGCTTGCAGTCCCCCCCCCCCCTTGTTTTGTTTTTCAAAAATGCTGCTGAGCTCTTTATTTTCCACGAGACCCAGTCTTATGGTAGACTGAAGCAGATTTTAAATTCCTGAAGCAGAGCATGAAAGCAGTGATCCTGACAGTCTCTGTTGCAATTTCTCTTTTTAAGGACCTCCTCCTTAGTGCTTTTCCCCTGCCAATGAAGTCTTTTTATTTGGACGAGATTGAGTGCAGCCAAGCGGTCCAAGCTTATTACCACCGCGCCACAGTTCAGGAGATTGCCTACCTCGACCATCTAATTGCAGACATCAGCTGAAAGGCTGTTGCTCTGCAGTAGTGTACAGACAGCCCGTCTCAGATTCATTGCTCCATTGGCTAGTTAAAGCACCAGTCTGTCTTTGTTTGAGGACATGGGGAGGCTTATAAGCCATGGTGTGCTCTCTGTCTGCTCACTAATCTTACAATGTTCCCTGGCAAGGGCTCCTCACCCTTTCCTGCCCTTCTTCTCTACACTGGACAATATGAATCTCTCAACACACTGCTTATAGCAGGGACCCACTGGCAGAAATCCAGTTGAGTGAGAGAGAGAGAGAGAGGGAGAATAATAATGTCTTTCCACTTATCTGTCAGCCTGTCAGCAGATAGTTGTGGCTGCACACATATTTTGCACTCCACTGGTTGAGTGTTTTAGAAAACATGCTGACATGGTGTCAGTCTTCTAAAAGGCTCTTCCGTGAAAGGCTTTTGCATCTTGTTTTCTGTCTTAATGGAATTTTGTGGGTTAAACATAATTTGATCTCAGTATATGCTGTTTGTGGTATGCTGTTACTGCAGTAGGGTAATATCAGCTCACTTACCTTTTCAAAAGTAAAGATGAAAGGATTGATTTATGAATGAAGTGCATAGTGTACGAACATTTTGGTAAATCCTGACATGGTGGAGTGATGAGTGAGGCAAGGTGTGAATGTTTAGTTTTTTTCCATTTGCCTAATATCACATCCAGTAAAATAAATTGCTTCTGGCGGTTTTAACTCTGTTAAAAAAGAAAAGATTTTTCTAAACACTGCTTTACTCATCTGAGGTTGTGTTTGAGCTGGCAAACATTTTACTTTTCAGTCATATAATCAGATGAAAATGTGCCTGACCGGATGCTTTTAACATTGAATTTATCTCATCTCATCTCATCTTCTTCCGCTTACCCGGGGCCGGGTCGCGGGGGCTGCAGTCTAAGCAGGGATGCCCAGACTTCCCTCTCCACAGACACTTCTTCCAGCTCCCCGGGAGGGATCCCGAGGCGTTCCCAGGCCAGCTGGGAAACATAGTCCCTCCAGCGCGTCCTGGGTCTTCCCCTGGGCCTCCTCCCAGTGGGACGTGCCCGGAACACCTCCCCTGGGAGGCGTCCAGGAGGCATCCGGAATAGATGCCCAAGCCACCTCAGCTGACTCCTCTCAATGTGGAGGAGCAGAGGCTCTACTCCGAGCTCCCCCTGGGTGACGGAGCTTCTCACCCTATCTCTAAGGGAGCGCCCAGCCACCCGGCGGAGGAAGCTCATTTCGGCCGCTTGTATCCGGGATCTTGTCCTTTCGGTCATGACCCAGAGCTCATGACCATAGGTGAGAGTAGGGACGTAGATCGACGGGTAAATCAAGAGCTTCGCTTTTCAGCTCAGCTCCCTTTTCACCACAACAGATCGATACAGCGACTGGATCACTGCAGATGCTGCACCGATCCGCCTGTCGATCTCGCGCTCCATCCTCCCCTCACTCTTGAACAGGACCCCGAGATACTTTAACTCCTCCACCTGAGGCAGGAGCACTCCACTAACCTGGAGAGAGCAGGCCACCTTTTTCCAATCGAGAACCATGGCCTCAGACTTGGAGGTGCTGATCCTCATCCCAGCAGCTTCACACTCGGCTGCAAACTGCACCAACGCACGCTGCAGGTCCAGGCCCGAAGAAGCCAACAGGACAACATCATCCGCAAACAGCAGCGATGAAATCCTGAGGTCCCCGAACCGGACCCCCTCCAGCCCCCGGCTGCGCCTGGAGATTCTATCCATAAAAACTATGAACAGAACCGCTGATAAAGGGCAGCCCTGCCAGAGGCCAACGCGCACTGGGAACAGGTCTGACTTTGTGCCGGCAATGTGGACCAAGCTCCTGCTCTGGTTGTACAGGGACCGGACAGCCCTTAGCAGGGAGCCCCGGACCCCATACTCCCAGAGCACCTCCCACAGGACACAACGAGGGACACGGTCGAACGCCTTCTCCAAATCCACCAAACACATGTGTACCGGTTGGGCGAACTCCCATGACCCCTCGAGGACTATGAATTTATTTATAGTTAAAATAATTAAATGGTATAGACAATTCATACAAAATGTAGTTTAAAACACTGTTCAGTTAGCTGGATTTGTACCAGTTGTAACAAAACATTTAATGATACAAAAAATGAACTTTGTTTAGATTGCTAGTGTCTATCTCTTATATTGGGGTAATTCATCAGCAAAATATTTTTAAATATAAATGTCTTTTTTTAAGAAAGCACATCATACAGCAAACTGCTGTGCAAAATATTTCTGGGGAAGACAACTGAATGTAAGAGTAGAAGGAATTTTGACTACGATTGTCCGCATACTCCAGTATAAATCAAAGATACTTGTAATCCACAGAGTTATATGTTTATGATCAAAGCATAGAAACAATGCATAAACTGAGAACCGGTTCAAGATTTACCAATGTATGGAATTGCTACTGTGAATGCTATGTAACATGATGCGTAACATTTATAGTCATTTGAACTGGTTTGTTTTGAGATCAAATAGCGGACACAGAAAATGACAATCAATGAGTGTTGGGCATTCTTATGATACACACTCTAGCGACTGTCTCTCGCCCCTCCTTCTTCTGTTTCAGTCCTTTACTGTATATAACATGAACATAGCATGTGCGAAGTTTTGTACGATTGGTAAAGCAAGCTATAAATCGGCATAGCCAAGCATCGTCTTCATGGAAGTGCATCACTTCCCGGTAAACAAAAATGGATGCAGAGAGGCGGGACATAGGCGTAGCACAGATGTGTGATTGGCTTTTATATATTTATATATCTTAAACAAATCCATTTAAAAACAATTCACTCTCGCAGATAGTTCATGAAATTCATTGTTCAAAGTATTAAGGAAACACAAGTATAAAATCACCAGAGATGAAAATATGTTTTAACAATGGAGTGAACAATAATTTTCTCTCTTCTGACCCTCCCCCCTTGCGGCTGGTTGAGGTACTACAGTTCAGTCACTTCCTATAGCACAGGGACAGGGAGATTGGAAGGTTTTTCAGGAAACTGCTAAAAAATGAGCTAAGAGCTAAGTTTCATTTCTATCCTGCCAACAATATGTTGAATAAGTAACGTTCCTATTTTGTTAAACACCTCTCTCCTACAATAATATTTATTTATTTTTATTAATAAACGTAGATAATTTTTGTTTCTGTTTATTACGCTGCAAGTTCAGACAGAATAAGTGAATAAATTTATTCGAATGCAGAATGTGAAAATGTTTTTCTTAATTTTTTTTTAGATTTGATTGTTTCTGTTTTATGTTTTAAGGTTTCATATGTATGAAGGAAGAAGTGAAAAAAGTCGTAACCAACTGTTTAAAAACGTGGTAATCTGAGATGCTGGAGTTTAGCCTCAGTAGTTAAGACATGTTTAATGCAGTCATGTCAAATCCTTTTTTTCTCTTTTAGCGACTAGTGCTTAAGGAAAATTCTAAGCAGAAGATGTTCCAGTGGCGACCGTTGTTGTTGTTCACTTGAAGAGCTGAAAGCTTTTTTTTCTGGACTATTCACCTGTATTTGGCTCCCTGATTGCACTGTTGAAACACCACATCTCACATAATTAGAGGTCTTTAGTCTTTTCTTCATTCCATCTTTTTTTTTTATTTTGAGTAGCCTTAATAAGAAGGCCTTAAAACTAACACTGTCCCCATGATTTAAATACACAATTTACATTTACGTTTATGTATTTGGCAGACGCTTTTGTCCAAAGCGACTTACATTAGGGGAGAGACAATATGCAATCTGTTACACCGTCAAAGTCTATCTCAGCTTCTCATAATAGAATTGTATCAACGGATCAATAAACCTAAACAGTGAGGAAGTAGATGAAGAAAATAAAGACAGAGGAGGGAAAAAAGAAGGTAGTAGTTTTTTTTTATTTTTTATTTTTATAGTAGGTGTTCTCTGAAGAGAAGAGTTTTCAGTTGCTTTGTGAAAGCTGTTAGTGTTGTTGCTTTCCTGACTGGATCAGGGAGTTTGTTCCACCATCCAGGGACAGTGAAAGAGAAGGTTCTGCTGAGAGTGAATGAATTCTAAAACAATGAATTCTAAAAGTAAAAGAATGGTTAATAATTTAAAAAAATCTCAATTATAATTGGTTAACACAATGATTTCTTTCACAGTGATACCAGTGATGACTCAACTGAGATCAGAAATGGTTGTCCATCAAACATTCAGGTCTGGAATCTCCCATCAGTGGCAAACAAAGGACTTTTATAAGGGACAACTCACTAATAAATCCTTTCTGCATTCTTATTGATTAATTAACCTCGAAATATAACATAATGTGTAGACAAAAACAACTGAATACATGAAAACATGTTTATCAAAATCTCAAAACTCAATAAACCACAAATAATTTATATTTTACATGTTTCTGTATAAACTCTTCCCCTTCCTTTCGAGAAATAAAAGTTACATTATTTGCGTACGTTTTTACACATTCCATCCTACTGTAACGTTAAAAAAAGAAGAAAAAACGAATCAAACAGCTTGTTGTGAAGCTGAAATGTAAATCTGTTCATTTTATCACAGCGAGTAAAATCTAAGTGGTTGACCCACTGTGTTGCAGGACTATGGGGTAAGCTGTTGAAACGGCTGCTTTGTCATGAAGCAATTGATAGCGCATGCTGCGAATATCTCCATAGGGATCTATTGTTGTGATTCAGGAGTGCTATTGTGCCATGCGTCTGTCTAATTAAATCAATAGCCATAAGAAAAGACCTCTGTAGTACATGTTAGCCGCCTCATTCTGAAACAAAAGGAAATTCCTTACACCTACAAGGGTGATGTCGATGAAAAAAAAAACCAAGTTATTTTGTGTAATGTCGTCAAGTATCAGTAATAGCAGGGGGCCTTGAGAGCAATAATTTGTTGTTCGAGGTATTGGTAATAAGAGTAAAATCTTCAACCAAAATTGACATCATTCTAGTTGTATATAGATTTTTGTGGTTAAGGTAAAATTTGATTTTATGTCAGTATATGCAAACATTTGTGATTGCTTTAAAATGTGCCATTTGGGTAACAGTATGATGTTATTATAGTCTAAAGTTCCAATGTAGGGTAAATTGCATAAGGCTGTGGTTGCCAGAATGTCAGATTCAGTGTAGTTCAATTTTTTATACTTGATGTCATGCAAATTTCACATTGCAAGACTTGAAATTTGAGAAACATATACGAGACTATTTGAAAACCGATAATGGAACTGAAACCTATGTTCAATCTACAACTTTACCGTAAGAATGTCATGCTATTTCTGTTGACATTTTAAAAATCAAACCCCAATCTTTTCATCAATGACTGTTTGATTTTCAATTCATCGGTATTGAAATGGTTGTGTGAGGGAGGGGAGAAATGACTTGCACAGATCAACAGCATTAAATCCTAATAAGCTAGGAGCGGATTAAATGAATGCTGTTTTGATTTGTTTGTTTTTTTAGTTTTTTTGTTTTAGCAAGATTATATTCTTGACATTAACCATGCTTAAATTTATACATCAGTTTGTACATCTAGAAGTTGGTTATTTGTTTGTTACGTTATGCTGATGGTGTGGTTTCAAATGTGGGTTTTGTTACTTGTTGAACAGTATCGTCACAGGCAGTAATTATATTTGGCTGCTTTCAGTTTACAGCTTAATGTAAAGATCCATTGTATTGACACACGATTTCAGCAGATGTGTGGTTGTTTTCCCGCAATATAAAATACACTTTTTAAAATAAATTCAATAAAGACAGACTACGACTTTCAGTCCGATTTCTCTTTACTTTTCAGCACAAGATCAGGAAACAGCAATGTGATGGGTTACAGAACCTGGCTCGAAAACTGCACCTCCCTTGGTGTTTCATAGGCGCGGTATATATGCAGAAAGCTATCCTTGCAGATAAGTTTCACGTGGCAGATATTTTGTCTCTAGCTGCGTATCCCTATCAGAAAAGCGTCACTCCTTTTAAGTTAGACTGTCTTTTTCATGGACTCTAGCTTTTATGGTCAGACTGTCTTTTTCATGGAGTCAGGTCCAATTTATGAATTAAATAAATGTTAAATCAGGTCACCTAATTGCCAAAAACACCCACATTCCCTCCTTGGGAACTTTCCAAGTTTCCATTCGTTAAGGCAATTAAGTGAGTTAATTATGTAAAATCGTTTTTCTCCATTACTTCAATTGGCTAAGTTAAGGAGTAGCACTTTCCCTGTCTTTTGCCAATTTTCTACAAAAAACAGTAAACAAACAAAATAATAATTAATCAAAAGTAGAATAAGATCCGCAGATGATGATCTTCTTCGTAAGGAAACGCGATTTCGATGAGATAGTCATCGGAGGGCCGTTCGATACCGGTCTGTCCGATCATGCTTTCAAGACATCATTCACACATTAGCATTACTTCTTCACTTCTCATTAAAACTTTCTGTTCAGTGGTTACAGATGCTCCAAATATAATGATGTTCAAAATGTCCTTCAAATGTCATTCACTCAGTCATCATTCTCTCAAAGACAAATTTAAGAGATGCCTCATGGTTTTTTTTTTTTTTTTTTTTTTTTTTTGGCATCTATGTTGGTGATTAGGATGATTATTATAACTTGTACACTTGATAATGAGCGTAAT
The DNA here is from genome assembly GCA_900490495.1 of Danionella dracula. Taxonomy (NCBI): domain Eukaryota; kingdom Metazoa; phylum Chordata; class Actinopteri; order Cypriniformes; family Danionidae; genus Danionella; species Danionella dracula. The sequence continues at coordinate 1,675,092 of UELW01000456.1, forward strand.
ATTTTTGGAATAATCTCCATATTTACAATAATTTTGCATAAAATCCAATGTTTAGCCAAACTCTGTTCTCTAACTCCCCAACAACCAGAAAAATCAGCATTAAACAGCTTTTCACCCAAAACTAAAAAATTTATTCAGCAAAAATCAAAAAGTAAAACTAGATTAACTCAAAAAATCTCCGTATATACTCTAAGTAGAAATAAAGTAATAAAAAGAAAGACACTCGCTTCGGATCCTCTTCATTCGTAATCCTCTCATTTGTAATCCTCTCATCCCACGCACACACAGAAACAGGTGTACTGGGGTATCTGACAGTTCTTTTAGGTGGATCACTTTTTCTCTCAGCATTGTCCATGTGATCACCTTTTTAGGAAATAGGGTACCTTTGAGCATTTGGGTAGGCTTTAGGCAGGATAGGCAAGGTCAAAAGGTCGTGGCGGTTGTAGAGTTGTTTGGCACCATGCTTTCAGCATCACTCCGGGTGACTTTCAGGAACCATCGCCATGGGTGACCTTTTAACAGTGACATGGGAATACGGGAGTCAGGAAATCTTTCGGGAACCCTCAGGAACCTCCAGGTGTCTCATCAGACGATCTCTTGTTGACTGCTACCGCGACTGCATCCATGTTTCTCAGGAAAGCCTTTCAGCCTTTTGCTCAAGTCCCTCAGGATCAAGCTAATAGAATGAATGCTAGGTTTCTTTGCACTCATTTTCAGAATAGCACAGATAGTGGTTCTGCGCTCCTAAGAGTCTTTAGAGTTCATAACACATTGTCCATTGTCTCCACTAAAAAATTGTCCATTCAAAGTGGGAGACTTTCTCTGGTTTTCAGCCAAAATTCTCTCGTGAGTGTCATAAAAAACGCAAAGTATTAGATATCTACAAAAATCAAAAAGTAGTAAGAAATATCAATCATAATAAAACAATCGACTTATTAAAAAAAGTAATAAAACTAAGGGCTAGAAAACATCAAACGCTATCGCAAAAACTATTGAAATAAAAGATTGAAAACAACAAATTTGGGTTACCATGCTGCCTTCATACCAATCTTAAAAGTTGGCAGTGAACCGGAAAAAAGAGTTTCATGATTTTTTAGATTCTATCTTTGATTCTACATAAACAACTTTATTTTTGATTTACACTCTCAGAAATACTTTATTTAAAAACCTTAATTGTACTCCATCATTATTTTATACTTTTTTTTCTTTCTATAATGCTCACATACTCATTTTTAATTCAATAACAGTTCAAAATATCATCTTGTTTTTATTCTTTAGCACTTAAAAATACGCTCATTAGTAGTGAAAAATAAATCTTAGATACTAGGAGAAGAAGCTCTCATCACACAAGTTCTCCTTATGATTGGCAAAGACACAAGGTTTCAAAAAATACACTTTTACTTCTTATCTAAATAAGGAATCAGACAGTGCTAAATATGTGGATCAAACAAAAGTGAACTTTCTCTTTAATGTTTCTACTGATCTCAAAGGATATCATTCTGGTCAGCTGAAGGTCGGTTGAAAGGAATCCTTCATTCACAGGACCTAGAGGGGATGCTCTTCTCTCTCCGAGCATTCACGTTGTCATGGAGTTCACTCAGTTTTGTTCAAACAATCATTCTTTCTATAATCAAGACAAATAAAATTAATATCCAACAGTGGAGTGAGAATCACTCATTCCTCCATTCTCCTTTCACTCGCTTTCATGCACATATAAGACAGACATCCTAGCTGAGGAATATGTTACATGCATGTGTCCACTTCGTCGCAAAGTAGTGAACCAAGCTCTTCCTCAGTCGCAGCAAGATCCTTTCCTAAGTTTAGGGTAATATCAATAAATCTGTCGCTTGTATTTTGGTACATCATCCTAGTCATACTATTTTCGATAGCTTTTTGAATGAGTCCTCGAACGCAGGGTATCACGCAGCATCCCATGATTGCGATAATGGCAAGTGCAACAACTATAGTAATTGCTATTGAGGAAATAATCTTTCCCCATTTTCCAAACCATATTTCCATCATTTTACCAAATGGATCTTCTCTGTCAGTGTTTCTCTTCAGTTCCAGGGATAACCTTTTCAGTCCGTTAAGTGCGTTAGTAACTGACTCATCGATTTCAGTATTTGAGGGTATGGCAGTACAGCATTCGGTTCCAAACAGAATACAAACTCCTCCTTCTTTTGCAAGTAGCATATCTAGAGCTATTCGATTTTGTCTTGTCATGATAGAATTTTTGTCTAATTGGTCTTTCATTCCTCCAATAGCTTGGATGGAGAGGTTAACAAATCTCTGCTGGTTGTAGTACAAATAGTTAATCCATGCTACATTTTTGTTAATTGTCGGCCAAATAATAATTGATTCTAATCCTGCTACTATTGGATTGCGAGCTAAATATTCAGGGGGTATCCCTTCAGGGACTCCTAAAGCATTCAGGTGGATGTTTTGATCTAATGAGCCAATTGGTATTTCTCGTTTGCTTCTGAATTGTATTCTTGGTATCTTAAGAGTTCTTTCAGCTACAGATTCTATAATATCTTTTCCAGTTAAAATGTGAAATGGCATAATAAGATGAATCATTGCACATTGTCCTTCCCAGTTTTCACTTAAAAACGATCGAATTCGCATATCTCCACATAGCCACCAGATGTCAGTACGTGCTACGTTATGGTTTTGGAAATCTGCCATGGAAAATTGCTGGGCACTGTTTGCTGGCTTAATAACGTGCTGGCACCATCCTTTAGTGAAATTCTTATAGTTTCTTTTAGCGTCTTCCTTCATTACTCCTTCAAAACATGTAAAGTTGCCTTTATATGCTCTAACGTTAGGTGGAACCATTGGTTGAGTTATCGGGTACTTTTGTGCTATTTCTTGGCAAATAAATGGTAAAGGATCTTGTGCTCTAAAAAGCAGTGCTAGACATCTTAATTCTTGAAAGTCTGTTACTCTGACAGGTGTAGTTGTTAATAGGGGTTTTGCCGTTGCACAAATAATACAGTCACTAATGTTTAAGGATTTAGCCGTATAGGAGATCCATTCTAGCCATTCATTTCTACCTGTAAATCCTGTTTCAATAGCAAATAATTCTTCAATTGAACTGGCTTGGATAACATCTGCTCTAATTTCTTCAGTTTCAGCGTACGGGGAAGTTGGTCCAATTGTCTTAGTGGTTGTGCCGTTATGCTCTTTAACTTTAACGTAAAATGATCCCACAGGGTCCCATCCATCAATTGACGCACCCACTACATAGTAGTTTTCATCACTTTCAAGGGCATCTTTTAAAGTTATCATTAATCCATTACACTTAAACTGTTCGCATTGGCTTCCTTGGTTGGGCATTTTAATGATACTCAGTCGCTGAAATAGAGTTTTTCCCTTGCTCACAGTTTCCGGATTGGTTGTCTTTGGTGGAGGTTCAATAGCCCAGCTTGGATCAGTAGACCATCCTACTAGACTCCAAGATGAACAGGTCGTGTCTCTAGCTCCACTATCTTCCTTGATTGGGGCTGTACAAATATACATCTTAGCACGTTGGTACATATTATGGTGTCCTACACATTTGGCTAATCTACAAAAATCAATTCTCCAGGTTGTGGTAGCTCCTTTTGGTGCAATAAACAGTTTGGAAGTTTGAGCTTCTCCTTTCCAAGCATTCATAATTAAAATGAGAACCACACAGACCCATCTTAACACAGACATCTTTCTGTTTTAATTCCGATTTGTACCTTAGAACGGTTTTAATCAGCTCTGGAGTGGTAGAGGGCTGGAGCAGTCTCGATCCGCCTCAAGTCTAAGTGGAACACAGGAATACTCTTATCCCAGGTTCTCAGAATCTCCAGTCGAAAGTAATCTGTAACGCAAAAATTCAACACAAAAATGGTAGTTTTATGGTTATTTGTCTATCGGGATGTCTGGATTTATTTCAAATAATCTACTCCTTCACAGGGTCATCTGCAATTTTATCACTTGTTGGAAAGGTCTCATTAAGGTTTCTTACTTTCAAGCAGTGAGATATATGATACCACAGGTTGGATCCCTTCACCCTTACAGCAGTAGGTGTGGCTTGGGTGACCTCATACGGACCCTCTCTTCTCGGTTGATCCCACTTTCTCTTAAAAATGTTTATGAACACGTGATCTCCAACTGATATAGGACCTGGTCGTCCAGACTCCTCAGGAGAACACCTTGGTCGACTCTCAGCCTGTAAAACATGCTGATGATTCTTTACCAACAAACAGATATATTTGTCAATATCATTTCTCAGATCATTCAAATTGTCACAGCTAATAAATTCTCTATCAGGTCGAGGCATCACTCTTCCTGTCACCATTTCATGGGGGGTTAATTTGGTTTCACGATTTGTGCTGTTCCTGATGCTGAATAATGCAATGGGTAAAGCTTTTGTCCAATTGAGCCCGGTTTTTGCACAAATTTTAGAAAGCTTTCCCTTTAAAGTCTGATTCATTCTTTCACACTTTCCTTGTCTGGCAGGGTGGTACACAGAACCATACTTCAAATCAATTTGCAACCTCTTACACATCAATTTCATAACAACCGCTATGAAACCCGGTCCATTATCACACTGTATCTGCGACGGGATACCAAATCTCGGAAATACCTCTCTCGTCAAGGCATTCACTACAGAGTCTCCACTCTGACACTTTACCGCGAAAGCTTCTACCCAGCCGCTAAATCGGCAAACAATTGTTAAAATGTATCTCTTTCCACTAACAACCTTAATCATATCTATAAAGTCAATGACTATGCTTACAAAGCGTCCCCTTGGTGTCGGAAAAGTTCTGATTATATGTGGAGCACTTTTGATGTTTCTGACCATACACGTTTCACATTTCTCTAGAAAGTTGTTTACCTTAGTTTGAAGATGCGGAAACCAAAGATTTAGTTGTCTAATGATAACATCTATCATTTCTCTTCGATTGTGGTGCGCTGTACCATGAGCATGTAATAGTACCATTTGTTCTGCACTCTCTGGTATTATCAATTGACCTTGAAGTGTTGTCCAAATTCCTTCTTTTGATTTAATCCCTCCTTTGAGGTTCCAGTCTAATGTTTCTTGTACACTAGCACTTGATTGCATTTCACAAAGTTTTTCAAAATCCCATTCACCTTTTAGTTCAACTGCTTCGTTTTTCTTTTGCTGTCGAGTTACAACTGGCATTTCAGTAATAATCTCTTGCATCGCTGCTTGTTTGGCTGCTGAGTCTGCAAAATTATTTCCAATTGTTTCTACACTTTGATCTCTTTTGTGTGCATCACATTTCACTATACTTAGCTTTTTTGGTGTTTGACAGGCTTCAATCAATGCTTTAATTTCTGTTTCATGAATAATAGGTTTACCATTTGTTTTCTTATACCCATTATTGTGCCAAATTTTTCCATAGTAATGAGCTACCGAATAACCATAGGCAGAGTCTGTAAAGATCGTTCCTTCTTGGTTATCTAAGATGTTACAAGCTTCTGTTAATGCCATAATTTCTGCTCTTTGTGCTGACATTATACCTTGAGTGACTTTTATTTCTCTGATGGTGTTAAATTTTAATGGATCTTTGTTCTCAAGTTCTACCACAGAAAAACCCATTTGGCTCTTGCCTGCATCGTTCTTAAAACACCATTCTTCCTTCCTCTGAGGGTTCAGCTGATAAGTCTGGTCTTATCTTCATGTCCACTGTTCCTGAAATTTCACAACAGTGTGGCTCTCCCTGTTGGCAAAATAATAGTTGTTCTGCTTCATTTTTTTTTTTGTTTTGCGTACCTTTACATTCGTTTACTTTTTCAAGTAGTTCCAAATATTTCATTCTTCTTCCTACTGACAGATTAAATCTGTTTTGTTCCAAAATTCCTACAACTTCATGGGTTGATCTTATTTCTACTGGGGCACTTAAAACTATTTTTGAACATTTTGAATAAGCCCAAAATACTGCTTCAAGATTTTTCTCACAGACTGTGAAATTGTCCATTCCACTAAGGAAAGTTGAATACCATCCTAGCGGTCTTTGTTTTGTACCTTCTTTTTGATGTAAAATAGCTGTTGCTAATCCTCCCTTTCCTAATGCAACATCTAATAAAAAAGGTTTGTTGTAATTTGGATTTGACAGTTTTGTTGCAATTATCACTTCTTTTTTAAGTTGGTCAAATTCTTTTGAAGCTTCTTCAGTCCATTTTAAAGTTGCATTTAGTTGTTTAATTCCTGCATCTCTCATTAGTTGTCTCATTAGTTTGCATTTGTCTGCATATTCTAATGTATTCACTGCAGTAGTCTGTTTTTCCTAAAAATCCTAATGTTTGTCCATTTAATTTTATCATTTAGAAATTTGTTAATTATTTTACAGTCCACATTTATTTTATCTATAATTAATCTCGCTATTTTTAACAGTTCTGATCATTTTTACTTTATGTTTTTACCATCTGCTGAGTTAACACATCTAAAAATTTCTACCAATTTAACAAAACTCATTCTAGAGTTTCCAAAACCACACACTACAATAGTTTATTCAGTTACAATTTGGATTGTAATTTTCAGGTTTAACTTTTAAGTAATTGAACTTTAATTTTCATCATTAAAATTTATTTTTAAGATTCTACATTTTGAAAAAGTATCTCAATTTCACTTTGCAGTGCTTCATTTCTCATCCAAGTTCTATTATCTATCTGTGCTTTACTTTGTGTGTTTGAGTTTCTCTTCCAAGAGAGCACATAAAGGCGGGGTGAACTTATCAGTCTCTGCGTTATTTTGTCTAGGCTTTCTCACACATTCAAACATTCTAGTTACTCATCTCACATCACAAGTTCCTTGCTTACACACACATACAATTTGCCATCTTCATCATTTTTTCTCAAACATTCTAGTTGCTTTTCCTCATTCTATCAATTCAGCACAAACACAGCACACATGTCCATCAACATTGTACATCTCCATCCATTATCCAACACAACAACTCTCTCTTGCTTTCTTTTTGAGATTTGCTCTATCAATTTTTGTCTTGTCTTATTTCTTTTTAGAGTTTTGCCTGCATTTTTCCTAATTATTAGCCATTTATTCAAATTTTTGATTTTCTCTGTGTCCCAACTACCTTCTTTTGGCCACAAAAGATCTACAGTTTTGTCTTTTCTCAATTTGTTTTGGATTTTTTTCAGACCAGCGTCTAAGTTTTACTCCTGCCGTTGAGTCTTTCATTTCAATCCACTGTATTGGGGTTAGTGAAACATTAACCTCAAACCTGTTTACAGCCGCAGTTGTCAAAGTCTTCGCTCTCGTTAATGGGAATTATTTAATTCAAGGTTTTTTCTTTTGTCTTCAAAGCTAGTTACTTTTAAATGGTCTTTATTTATTTTCCGGTCGTTAACAGTTTTCCCAAGATTAGATGCTTTTAGTTTTAAAGTAATAATATAATTGTCTAACCACTATTTTTGTATCCCTTTCTAATAAAGTTTTCAACTAAACACTATCACCTCCGTCATTCAAGGACCTCCATGAGTATATCACATCACGCTACCCTTGAGCGCGCTTCAGATCAAAATATCTGGCAACCTTACGCTACTTGAACGTGCTCCAGATCAAAATATCTGGCAACCCTTGAGCATACTTCAGACCAAATGTCTGGCATCAAAAACAAGCGCAAGTTTTCCGGAATAACTTCGCCTCCTCGGTAAGCTAACTATCCCGAAGGTATACTAAACAAATCCTAGTTTATTATATTATCACCCGATTCAGCAGCGCTGCGCAGTCACCGTGATCTGAGTCTCTTCTAATCTTATCTATTAACACACTCCATTATTATAAGTTTCAATTTGTTTAGTAGCTAATCGACACCCCCGACGACTAGACTTTCTCAAGTTCAATACTCATCCACTCTCAACATTTGTGTTAGCAGGTTATAAGTTCAATTTGGTTCAATGATTATTTTTAAAGTGCTCACTTTTTCATCAGTACCATCCTCTCAGCCTTTCCTCCTTCTGAATCAGACTTATTCTACTCAGATAATAAACAATACTAACCGAATTGTGTTTTTAGTTTTAACTTATTTTTAATTCTTTTAAGGGGTTTAAAAACAACCTGTTCTTTTTAATTCAGAGTCTTATTTTTACACACTTCTTTCAGAGTTAAGAGCTTTTTCCCAGAGCCAAAAAACCTCATTTAATTCTAATCAAAAAACTGGAGAGACACATCACTTTTCTTAACATTAACTAACACAGTAAGCATAAATAACAAAGAGTTATGCTTACCAATCCAAATGATGTGCGTTAGCTCCCAGTTACAGGGTGAGGTTTTCTCTCTCGCTCTCGAAGCTCTGACAGCGGCTCCTGGCACCTCTTCAGGGTCAACGGCTGTGATCTCAGACTCTTGAATCTTGCCGACAACGCCATTTAAATGTGGTTGTTTTCCCGCAATATAAAATACACTTTTTAAAATAAATTCAATAAAGACAGACTACGACTTTCAGTCCGATTTCTCTTTACTTTTCAGCACAAGATCAGGAAACAGCAATGTGATGGGTTACAGAACCTGGCTCGAAAACTGCACCTCCTTTGGTGTTTCATAGGCGCGGTATATATGCAGAAAGCTATCCTTGCAGATAAGTTTCACGTGGCAGATATTTTGTCTCTAGCTGCGTATCCCTATCAGAAAAGCGTCACTCCTTTTAAGTTAGACTGTCTTTTTCATGGACTCTAGCTTTTATGGTCAGACTGTCTTTTTCATGGAGTCAGGTCCAATTTATGAATTAAATAAATGTTAAATCAGGTCACCTAATTGCCAAAAACACCCACAGATGCTGTGCTTACTATTAATTGACTGAAATGGTCTATGCGCTGGATGATTCATTAAAAAGCAGTTTTGATCACACAAGCAGTCAGAGACACATTTTCATTTTCTAAGAAAACACATGTTTGGGCTTTTGTGTCTTTTATGTGATCACGCTGTTTGTCCACCTGTATTCGAAGCAGCATTTCACCATAACCAAGCATATTTGAAAACTCCGGCCAAAGTGATTTTTGTTGAAAACTATACAGATTTGATGTACTGTAGACTCTGTAATGGTGTTTATTTTGTCTGGAGTGGGACACAATTTCAGCACTGGAATCCAGGCTAAAGATCGGCACAACCCCGGACCCCAACCCAAATGTTTTTTTTTAACGTTTAACTAGACATTAAGGAAAGCCATGTTCACTCATTCAAAACTATGCAAGTTTGTATTTAAACATCCCTTTCTTTGGCTGTCTTTCTCTTTCACATATTTTTGCTGCTCTGCAAAGATTTAGGGTGCTTTTATAGTCTTTTTTTCATTCAAAGATCTTTTGGACAACTAGTTAACAGAGAGCACATTGCTTGATTGAGTGTTATTACCTGCAATGAGGTTATCGGTGCTAGTAATGCTGAGGCAAAGGCATTATGGGTCAATTTTTTATAAAATATTAAAGTTTCTGCTGCATTCATTGTTTATTCACCATCTTACGTTTACACATTGTTTTGGTGTTCTTTAATAATAATTTTTATTCGTATTTTATGTTCACAGTTTTTGAAAATACCATCACTGAGAATAAAGTAGATGTTTTAACAGATATAAAGTACAACTTTCTCATCTGGTTGAAGGTAAAGAAATATGAATACATCCAAATACTGTGTTGCATTAACCATGTTATTTTCGTCAGTCTTCATATGCATGTAGAGCTGTTAATGAGCACCCGGACATGCTGTAACTAGAATCTGATTCATTAGTTTGTTACATCTTAACTTTTTCTTTTAATTGGATGTCATTTGTATCCTTTTCACCTACATACCAAAGAATCACAGACTTCTTTATTTATAGCATGTTTTGGTAGCGACAGACACAAACAAGCGGGATTGTACGGTGCTTGTGTACCCCATGGTGACCATGAAATACATGAACATGCTCAGATAAACAACTTTTTTTTATATTGTTAAAAAATATTTTTTATTGTCTATTGTTTCATTCTTTCGTTCCGTTCCAATTAGATTATTTGTTACGTTGTTAGCCATGTGATTCATTCTTCATAACAGTGCTGTTTTATAGCATCACAAGTTTCACTCTTGTTGCTTTTTCTCCGCACATAATACATGCCATCCCTTGACTAAAGGTAAACACAGGTTTTCAGAGGTGAGCGGGGCTTACCAGATTTGGTGTCTCGAAGACTCCTGCGATATGAAACTTCTCGTTTCAATACATTTTTGCTACCTTTGGCTCTAACAGCTCTGCATACTGCACACAGAAAATTTTTAGCTAGTTACATACACTTTGCACACATCAGTGGCACAGAACTAACATGTTATAAATTTATCCACACACTGGTATTTAGTGTGTAGTGTTATGTTAGTATATACTATATTCTATGTGGAATTGACATGAATACACACAGAATTGACCAGCTTTGAGTAGCCTAATTCCGTCTGTTTAGAGTGTAATTCATATCTTAACAGTAAGTATTATTGGACATTAATTTGGAAGCAGTAGGTAACTCTTCATTTGTCAATTGAACAGTTTTTTTAAATGTGATCATTTTCTTCTCTAGATATTTCCCTGAATCTCACTTTTGCACTGTGATAAGTAAATTGTTGCAAAATGAAATTCTTCCACTCCAAAAATAAATACATCATCATGTAGATTTGAGATATGTATTTACTCTTTTCAGCTGTTTAATTCAACGTGATTGAATGCATGCGTTGAAATGGAACATTCAAAGCGTTGTAACTTGTCAACCTCTCATCGGCTGATCTTGAAGCAACATTTCCCCTCAAGCCTTTCCATCAGATATGTGGGCGTATCATAACACGAGTGTAGTAAATCTAGCAAGCGGCAAATTTCTCCTCGTCTCCTGTGAGACAGCTCAAGTATGCAGAGGGACCTCATATCTGCCTCACTCTTAAAAGCCCTGATTGTGTCAAGCTCTCTTTGGTGCCTTGAGTTAGGTGTGGGGGAGGAGGAAATAGGAAAAAAATCTGAATGCTTTGATGCAATCATATGACTCTGATTGTCGGGAGGAAATAAGATGACCCATGCCTTCTCTGACAGATTAGATAGATGTCACCTTCAGTATGAAAGTGCCAGTCAATTTCACCTCTCCTGTGTGCTGCCTATCAATTACTTGGAAGCGCAGCCTTTCAAAGCTGCTGTGCCTGGTAACCAAGTGGCTGAACACGGCTCATTTTTCCCTCTGTCTTTTTTTTTTCTCTCTTTTCAGCATCCCCAGATCAGCGAGGAGTCGACTTCTCCATTTGTCTTCATTTGCTCCAGCCCCCAGGAGTTGGTGGTGAAATTTCCCATGAAAGGGAAACACAAGATTTGTAAGTCCTGTCCGCTTCTTTTCATGAGCTGGATCTTGTTCCTCCTTTTGACTCTCTTAGAAACGCATACATTTCAATTTAACATATGAAAGTGTCTTTTAAGGCTCAAATCTGTAAATTCACTTAATGTTAGAGTCCTTATTAATTTCATAGTCAAAAGTAAAAAAAGTAATGTTAAGAAATAGAAAACCTTTGTTGTTTTTAATTTTATAATGGCTATATAATAATCTTCAATCTTATCAATTGTTTCAACTGATCCACTTCTTTCAAAAGGCTGGACAACGAAAGTGCAATAATATATGCAAGCTATTGCTTTTATTATGGCCAATGATGCTGATTTTATTGATCCAAATAACTAAAACAGTATGTAGCAAAAAGTGCAGATGATAAACAGTGTAAAACTATTCCAAATTATATTGCAGCTATATAAATTAAATGAGTATTACAGCTGTTAAAATGTGAAACTGAAAGCAAAGGAAAGTCTTTATGATGGATGGATGGATGGATAGATGGATGGATGGATGGATATATGGATGAATGAATGAATGGAAAGACCGACAGAAACAAACAAAGACTAAGTGCGCAAGCAATTGCCTAACGAGGCGCCCAACAAGAAAAGACAACATCTAGCTTTTGAAAAACTCATATTGTTCGACCTCTACCCTGAATAGTCTCAGAATACCTTTTCATACTGAGTATCATGTTTTTTTTTTATTATATAAATTTTTTCATTTAACATACAAAGCATTGACAACACACTGAGCGATGGAACTTTGGTCTGCGGGACAAAGGTTTATAGGTGATTGATTATGCAGTAGTCCCAAACAAGCAAATGTGCGTGCATTTGAGACCCGTGGAAAACAGTCTATTATTTTAGGAAATAATACAGGACAGATAAGAGCTTTATCTGAAATTTGATCCATGTCAATTGTGTGGAAATACTTTGACTTAAAAAATGCTCGCAAAGCTGACTGCCTATGACAAGAAAAAGAAACAACGGAATGATATTGCAGTTTAAAATAATTTTTTTTTTTTTAAATACAGGGATGTAAGTTTCTGGTCATACCACTCAACTCTGCTACTTAATCCAATTCGTTAAAGTGCAAGGATTGGACTTTTGAAGGAATGAGCTCACTCAAGTTGGTCCCATTGTTGCTTGAATCACACTATATATTTCCTCTATATATTTACCACCACTTTTTAAATGGTCCTGAATACATAATCCCTGCTGTGTGAACTCCACTAGTAACGACCCCAAAAATGGTGGTGTTCTCTAGGGTCGGGGTGTAACAAAAAGGTGGAGGAGCAGAAATGAAAACGGGAAAAACAGGACACAAACAATAACTTGACAAATCAAATGTGCTTTAATGAACAGAACAGGTGTTACCAATGGTAAAATAAATCAAATACAAATACACACACTCCAGGGGCAGAGACTAAGGGACGCCAGGTAAAACAAAACATAAACTGACTAGAAAGTACAGACAATTCTAAGCTAACTAAGTAACACACAAAGCTAGAACTAATCTACACTAACTAGAAAGTTATACAATAAACAAACTTGGCGCACACCGCTAAACTAGTGTGTATAACAGAAATAATCCTACGTGCAGAATGTATGTCACGTGACATTCTAAGCTGTCTCTAAGACCAGGTAGGAAACAGGATTGAACTCAAATGGCAACAAACGGAAGCAAACAAACAGGGAGCACAAACGAACAAAACGGGTGGCAACCGAGTGGGGCCACTCTTTCCACGCCGCGTGAGCTAAGGACTCCGCAGAGCTGAAGTGGTCCGCCTCCTCGCTCCTCGCGTCCCAACTGGCGAATCAGGGGACAGCTGGAGTCACCTGCGGGAATAATCAGAAGCGCACATGGGCGCGCGCACAAGCAGGCGACAGAAAAATAAAAGGAAACGCTGCAAAACGGCCAGGGCCGTAACAGTCCTGAATACATAATCCCTGCTGTGTGAACTCCACTAGTAGTGGCCCATTTTCTCCTTTTCTTTGCCAACAGTCATCAGTAGCATGAAGTTGCATAGTGCCACTCTGTGTTTGTTTTTATTTGAGGTTTTTTTTTGTTCCACATTGTTCACTCTGCTCATTGCCGGTACATAATAACTCTATATAATAATACATATTAAGCACACCAAATTCCATTAAAAAAGCTCTTTCTCAGTCCTCTTGGCTTGTTTGTAGCTTTTGGCGTCTCTCGGAACAGGGTTTGAACAAAACTCCGCAGGGGTTGAGCCCTCCAGGAATTGAGCTTGAAAAACTTAATCTAAATGATATTGGATGATGAGTGTGAGCGTAATTTGGCACACTGTGTCCTTTAGCAGAGGTTGTTTGTTCCAGTTTTCCAGTCATTTTCACAGCAGCTCAATTTTCAACTGAAGTGTTATTTCACAGGACAGACTGGAAGCATTTCACACTGGGATAGTATCTGTCTGACAGTTGCTCCTTAATCACATTTACACATTGTTGGGTGTTTAACCTCTCAGATCAAACTTGATTAATTAAAGATGTAATGGAATGCGTTTTTCGTTTAAGGGAGATACACTCCAAAAAACAACAAAAAAAAATTTTCAAAGCTCTCGCCTTTCACCACTTTCTTTTCATATAGTAATGGAGATTTTATGTCTGTTGTGACCTTGTGTCTAGCCACCGTTTCCCATTCGTTTTCATTCTCTTCTAAGCTGCTGCAGCTCTCTGGAGAGCTGACCTTGTGAACTCTTTATGGGTGGATGGGGGAGGAGATGTGGGCTGATATGCTAGCAGGGCAGCTTGGAGCAAGAAGTCTCCACAGAGATGGCCTGCCCTTTACCTCAACCATGTCTTCCACGGTTTATCCAAACACTCGGGTCAATGGGTCTCTCTTTTCTCCCAAACAGCATCTATGCCTTTCAGCCAGCAACGGATGGTTTATGGATTAGCAATCACAAAAATCGCTTACGGTCTCCGAGCGCAAAGCTATTATAGAAAACTGACTTGCATAATAGAAAACCATCCATCCACCCCTCCTTGTTTCGTGAATTGCTGACATTTAGATGTGAGAAATTTAGACCGTGTCATTCCATTACAACCACATTTCCATCCGCTGATTAAAAGGATTGTATTAACAGCTGTGTGGCTGTGAAGGTTTCTGTTCACCGAGCACCAGAATCTTTCATCTTCATACTGAAGGTCACCCTCGCTGCACTGAGCTGTCGGAGACATCCTGATGGGTGGGTTCAGCCATGTGTTAATATTGCAAGTTCACATCAATGATTCTGTTGCATAGCGAGCTTTTAAAGGCTAAAGGTTATCTCTCATCTTGCTTTATTTGAATCGATAAAGCGGCAATATCCAAACAAGTAGTGATTGCAAGCTCTATACATTAATAATGTGATCAACTACCTTAGTGAAGGATGGATTTGAAGTTTATGTTTTAATTTGGTGAAATAACAATGTGCTTTCACCAACTTTAATTTTCTGTAGTGTATATTTTAAGGTATTCGCATTTGCACATTTTGCACAAGCTTTTGGATGCAATTTTTTAATAGATCCTTAACCTTTACTTGTTTGTTGTTTGTTGAATTTACTGTACCTACTTGAGATATCAATTTTTGGCAATATTATTCTAGTCATATTTGAAAAACTGTCACAAGAATAGAACAATAACAATTGATTTTGACCACTTTAAGAAATGGTATTTTACAGAAGCCGCAGTAAGAATTTTTTTAAGCTTTACAGCTGTCTTGGAAGTGTCAACATTCCGATGATAAAAATAGCCAAGTAGGTTTTCTGATTTAAAAAGGAATCCCACGCTTGAATATTTTACACACATTTTTAGGTTTATATTCAGCCTTTGGGGTTAGATTTATTTTATTTTGAAGCAAACTTTCCTCAATCTCTCTCAGCATTGTTCACAAGTAATGAAGCCTTCCCTTTGGATCTCATTAGGAAAATAAAATAAACAGCAATTGCTTAACGGATCCTCTCCACTGCAATCTGCACGGTTCGCTCAAGTTAAAACATTTTATCTTAGCCGGACATTTGCAACCAAGTCAACCAATCAGGAAACTTGCTCTCTGGCAAAAGAACATAATTTTGGTTGAGTTGGACAATGGTCAAGAAGGTTGTTGGTTATAGCTGTTAGCGTAAATCTCCTCATAATCCTCATAACTGTTTATTAAAGGATTTTTTTTTCTCAAAAAAGCTTTATTAAAATGTTCAAATAATCTGATGTGTTTTTAAAGAATGTGACTGGAAAAAGCATGCAATTCACCCAGGAAAAAAAACAAGATGTGGATCACTAAGCATTAGTTGGCTAAATCATTAGCTGATGATGCAATAATATAAAATTATATGTTTAGGAAGATTGTGCTTTAGGAGCTATCTGCTATATTATAAATCTGTTTTTTTATTTTTTGATTCATGTCTATCATTGTGCTTTTTGACTGAAGAAGCTTTGGTTTGTGTGCTTCGTGTCTGTTTTGAAAAGAATTTCACAATCGAGTAACATGTAACAGAGAACACAATGATTGATGATTTGCTTGGCTACATCACAATAATCAACCATGAGAATTAGTTTTACCTCAAACCAACACCCCTTACGTAGAATCGGTCTTTTGTTTTTCAACACTTGTCTCCTCACCTTCTTAGGCAAATTGAAATTCTGTTCCTTATAAAACTGTTGCTCCAAAAAGAGTGCAAAGCTACTTTCTCAGCTTAACAAGGATCCGCAACACCCTTGGGCTGTCAATCATCTACTGTTACCTTCTTATTCCTCTTTCTCCCACTAGTGTCCTGGTTTCCTCACATTTCCCCTTTCCACCTTTCTTATTTTCTTCCACATGGGCCGTTGAAAGAGAGGTTTTGATTTATTCATAGGCTCCTTTTTTGATATTCATGTATTTTCCAGGGCTATCAGGGTGCGGTGGAATTTCTTGCTTCAGCAGCTGCTGGGCTGCTCCACAGAAATAAGGTTTCAGGTTTATTGAGCCTTCAGTTGGGGGAAGGGAATGTGGATTGAGGAAGGTTGTAGTATACCCTGTAAATGTTAGGCAGGCTTCAGAGGTGACAGACTGTGTTTATTACAGATCTGTCACACAGCTAATGGGCAGCCGGGAATTGGCTACTGCTCTAATGTGAATGAGAAGTGTGCAGTGAACAAGATGACTTTGGTGCATCCCCCACTCTGCCCTTTACACTCAGGCTGTGAAGAGGTGAACGGATGTCACCTGAAATCACAATTTTAGACCTTGCACAAACTGGATGCCAGGTGTTAAGTGGCCTCTTGGCAGTTGAGTTTATCCGCTGAAGGACAACACAGTTCTCACTGAATGGAAAAGTTAGTTTGGATTTTTCATCAGGTTGCAAAATTTCTTCTAAATATTTTGAACACCCTTCAAATTAGTTTAGCTGCAATGCAGAGCATTTCAGAACATTTTTGGTCATGCATTTGTAGGATTGGGAATCGTTTGGAGTTGTTCTGATACCAGTGCCAAACCAATCCTTTTAAAATGATACCTGTGCTAAAAATACCTGAATGACACTATTCAAAAGCCGTAATATTATGCTGGATGACTCAAGAATACATTTTTATTGAAGGAAAAATGTAATGCTTAAAATTTAACAATATACTTAACGTTTGCAGTATGTATATGAATATATAAGTAAATAGAAAATATAGCAACAAAACGAAAACAAATTAACCGGTTCAAATTGTTTGACCATTTGTTAGCATGAATTTATGATTTGCGATTAACATTGCATTAGCTTAATAATAACCTGTGGAAAGGTTGTCGTCATAATCAGTGGACTTCTGTTTGTGATCGGTGAGACTGAAGCTGGAGTCAAGGCTGGGTGATACTGCAGAAATTGGAATTTATTTAAAGATGAAGACTAAAATAGATATTATTTTTGCTCTCAGTGCTTACAAGTAATGGATTTATAACTTGCCTTACTTTAATTTTTTTTAAATGTTAAAAAAAAAACTTACAAGCACATAACTACATTATTTAATGGCAGATGTTTAAAACTGATACAAAAGTGTATTTTAAAATGATAGTGGTTGTGACCGCTTTACAGATATTTACAGATATTTATTTAATAAATACCAAATTTACATGATGATCCACACCGATAGTGCCACTTGTTTTTTGCAAGCGGTTGAACAGTGAACATTGTGCATACCACTGCTTTAGGGGCCTTTCAGATTGGGAACATCTAGAATATTTCGCTATGACAACATTCACTCTCCCTCCTCAATCCCCCACAGTTTTCCGTTCACACACTATTTTTCCGTTTTGTTTTAGAAACGCTACGTTTCTAAATAGCTAGATTCACCGGAAACACGTGGACGGTAGAAGAAGAAATGACGCTTTCCCTTCATAAGTCTGCGACTGCTCGCCGAAATATAG
The DNA here is from genome assembly GCA_900490495.1 of Danionella dracula. Classification (NCBI taxonomy): domain Eukaryota; kingdom Metazoa; phylum Chordata; class Actinopteri; order Cypriniformes; family Danionidae; genus Danionella; species Danionella dracula. Next base: position 1,692,811 of record UELW01000456.1, read on the forward strand.
ATTGTCTGTTCATAATAACGTTGGTTACCTCAGAGTTTTTGTGCATCCTGTCGAGCTGAGAGACTGGATTCTCTCGTCTCCCTAAATGTCGGTTAAAATTGGATTTCCTTGCTTTTCCACAAACATTCTTTTTCAGCCATGTTGATCTGCGTATAAACAGCGAATGAGTCAAGGGGTATTTACGTTACGTCGAGCGCAGGCAACTTCTTCTTTTGACGCACTTGTGCCGCCCATATCGCCGCTAGACCTCGTGAACCGTTTCAGATACTACCTCTGGAAACGGTTCATGGAAACAAAAGAATTTCTTACACACGCTACAATGAACTGTTACCAGAGAAAGTGTTTTTAGAAACGGAATATAGATGCCAGTCTGAAAGGCTCCTAAAGTGTCCTCCGTGTGCACTCAAATGTTTCATTAAATTTGACGTGATTCCTCCTTTAGGCGCAACTGCTGTGAAACATTTGCAGCAGTCACTCTTTCGACCATTTCGTTTCAGGCATTTAAAGTGAGTTGTTTAATTTAGCAAGCTAAGCTAACGGCAGCCCAGCTGATTCCGGATGCCACAAGAGCAAGTGTAACATTTGTTCCTGCATTCACGCACTTCTCTGAGGGTTCTGATTCCTGTTGATTTGTCAAAATTGGAGATGAAGGCTGGAGGAGAAAGGGACTGGACTGTCGAATCGAATAAAGACGATCGCCACAGCTCTGACAGCACAGGTACTTAAGTGGCATCAAAATGGGGAACCGGTTTTCGCATTCTGTTTTTGGTCCAGTCCAAACCGGTTCTAGAGGTACCAGTTCCGTAACCGGTGTCGGTACCCAACCCTATGCTTTTGTCATAATGCCAAAATCATTTTCTCTTAAATGTGTTTATTACTGAGGAACTTACTTGATATAACTTGATGGGTCCACACAATTGGGTTTGAAACTTTGTCCAACAGGCCTTGTTGTGTTGGTTTTACAGGATAAAGACTATTTACTTTATAAGCTATCTTACATTTAGGGTGGGTACTACTCAACAGACATGACAGGTTTTTAAAGGAAAGGTATGCTTCTTCAATGTCTGTTGTTTTGGTACTGTCTGTTGTTTTGGTACAGAACACCTGTACTTGTTTTGCACTTTTCAGTAAAAGTTTCTCCTCTGCAAAAATGGGATTTAGAATTTATGGATATTCATATTTTATCTATTAATGTTCTGAGCTTTCATGTATTTATGAGGAAAAATGTTTTTATGTTGAAGTCAAAGCTAATATTGTCAAAAAATTACCCAGAGCAAGTCACACGCCTATGGAAGAGAACTGAAAATTGTTCAGAACTAAGTCATCCAATGAAAAGCACGTCATCTCTTAGGCAACTCAACTTGGTTTACAGCCCCTGCTTCTATTGTTCAATGTTTTTCTTTCACATCAATTGTGGCTTTTACAGTGTTGTAGTCTAGTAACAAAAGCAGTCTATTTAGTGAGCTTTTCTGGAGGCCATGTGTCCATGTGTGAGTTTAAGAGTTTAATTGGGTCTACTTTTCCAGACTCCCACGCAGCAGTGTTCTCCCAGATCAAGAGATCAACAAGTGGTTGGATCTGCTTGTATATCTGTCTTTATAATATAGCCCTTCAGCACTCAGACAGCTTTCTGGCCCATAAACCTAGTTTAAAACACTGAAAATTCTATAAACATTGGGACTGGAGAGTCTTACTTCGCTGTGCCAGAAAAAAAACTGAATAAGCGAGTACGCCTTTTAAGCTCTTGTGCACTCAAGCAAGAATCCAAGTAATTTGTTGGTATTTAGGTGCGAATCATAAAATTAACAAGTCTGATTTCAAACACAGGCCAGGCAAGCTTTAAATCGAAATAAATTATGCAATAGGGCTGTCAGTGGCAATTTTAGTATGGTTTACTTTTTTCTGTTTATTGGCTATTTTTCTGTCGATTCTACAGCTACACGTAGGCTTGGATATACAGAACATACCCATAAAATGGATTTTGGTTTGAATAAAAAGTCACTTTGTTTTCAGAGCATATTCTTCAGTTCCTTTAATATGAACAAAGTCGTTTATTAACAGCTGCTAAAATAAATGGTGATTGAAATTATTTGAAAATTCTGTAATGCAGTGGTACCTTTTGTCCATTTTAACCATTTTATCATCATGGGCTGGTGAACCCAGACATGTGTACTACTGCAAAAAATAAAAAGAGAAAGAGAAAGGGCTAGAGCTTTGAGGATGGTCAACATTTGCCTGGTCCAGTGCGGCTTGGATATATATGTAAGGGATATACAATGGCTAAGTGTAATATATCCATTTTTAAATTCACAACGTGGAGGCGATGAACCGCACAACGAGAAGCCTCCCTGAAGTGTGTTTAAAAATTAATATACAATACTTAGCCGTTGTATACCCCATTCTCCCAAGGCGCGGCTCGCAGTTATAAAGCTAGTAATGTTAAAACTTACTTGACCACAAGCTCTTCATTGTACAATATTTGCATGAATGAAAACAGGTAAAGGTTCAATTTAATTTGGAATTGTACAATATAAATGTACAGTAATCACCTCACTTCACAATCTTCGTTAGCTTGAGTTGTCATGGCTCGCGAAGGCAGCTGCTTGAAAGAGGTCTCTTGGGTTTTAATCCAGCAAAGCTTCTCAAACAATAATTGGTTTAAAAAACATTGACCACACAACCTACATAATACGGTTGATAAAACATTTCAGGTTGAGAGAGTCTGTAAACTACTGTCTAATGAGCTTGAATGGACTGATCAAAGTTCATAAAGTCACGCAGGGATACATAGTGTGATATGACTGAGCTGGTGCTACGTGTGGTACATAAAGAATTATACAACACCTGACAGCCAATCAGAATCAAGTATTCAGACAAACTGTGGTATAAATTGTAGTGTAGTGTAGTAAACGTTCCATCTGGACTGCAATCTTACACTTGCCCAGTGAGTTTCACTTGATTCAACCACAGAAACTGCTGACTAGCTGCACTAATCTCTTTCCCCGATGGAGCTGTGGGTGTGACCACGTGGGCAAGTGGTCTCTGTCTACTTTGATAATTCTTAAAAAATTGACAGACCGAAACTAGAGTTTTGAGTATGATTAGCTTTTCAAGCTCTTTTAAAGAACTTTCGAATAAGCAAGACTTTTGGCCAATTTTTAGGGTAGAAAAGTGTAGTAAATTGAGCAGGAACTAGTTGATGGGGTTAAATATCCTTCTTGGAAGTTTATACTTGGCTGCATACTTCCATGAGGGCTCCTTATTGCATCATAAAGAGCTAAGTTTGAAAACTCTCTGAAACTCATTCCAACAGGAAAAAACCTTTTTAATACAAAACAACTCTGTCATGAGACAAAATCATTTTTATCCCTTCACTGAGCTTGATCATGAGAATAGCACAAAAATAATATATATATTATTATATATATTATATTATGTACTGGAAACCTTCATCAGAGAGTGTGATCCAAATTGATGCGGTAGGCTCATGCAGTTGCTGCAGATTTATCGTCTGCACCTCTATAATGTGAACCACTCATTCGACATCATCCAAAAGGTACTCTATTGGGTTGGGATCTGATTGTCCTGTTCACAAAACCATGCAGTATAACATGGTTTATAATCTTGCTGGAAATATAATTAGCTGGGGGACACTATGGTCATAAAAGGATGTAAACTTGTGCTATTCAGACACTTCTCTCTCACTCAAAGTTAAATTGTACTAGTTGCAAGCACATGCTTCAACAAGTCAGGCTCCTGAAAAATAAGCAAGACATCCCTAAGCTTTACAGGATGTCCTACGTTTATAGGAATCTTCATTGCACATGAAAGTGTTACCAGATTGAAAAAATGGCACACTTGACTCTTAACATCTTTCAACGCCACAAATTGGCTCTGTGGTCCTCAGAAAAAAGATCTTTAATTATCTAGCTTGATGTTGTCGTCCATTTGTTATCTGTAACAACCAATCTGCTTAGTGAGCACAAACTTTCTGAGAAAAACGATGGAGATCTCATCTAAAAGTGGGCTGCCAGCTGCTCCCATGTCTCTCAGGCTGTCGGAGGTCTAATTTTCCCATTGCAGCACATAAGAATGAGATGAGATGAGATGGAGAGAGCTCTACTTTATCTTAATTTAATTTTAATTTACACAACAGCCAACATCAGTTGAGCACTAGCAACAGTGTGGGAGTACTGGAGTCCCATGCCATATGATGGCATAGATTACAAGGTCTCTGTTTAACATTATCCAGCTTTGTTTTTATAGGCTATTCTGTCAACAAACACATCTACTACTTTGTTACTGGAAGTAGGAATATTTGACTCTGTGCCTCTCTGCTTCTGCCAAGGTGGCCATTTAAGCTCCTAAAAAATTAAAGCATGTCTGCGAGAAAGGTAGTTAATAGAAGGGTGCTTGCTTGGATGACAGTTGCAGACTTCAACCAATTAGAAGCTTCTTTCAGCTCAGAGCTGAAACTTTTCAAAATGCAGCGCTATTAATGGCTGGAAAATACAGCTTGCACACAGATAAGAATAAAGTATTTTATACACGAAAATCATCTTGCCAGTCTTTACCAACAACTGTTGCACGCTCAAAACTTCCACATTTATCTGAGGCTCAAACGATTCTTTTTCAAAACTGACGCTTTTTACATACGTACATGGGTAGTGCGCCTGTATCAATCACACACACGTTGTGGTTTCATACGTCTGTTCTGTGATTAAACATGTTATTAAATATGTTGTATGCTTGTGTAATCCTGTACATTTCAGAAAATATGCTTTAAGCTCAGAGAGCTGGATTGTAAACCAGCGCTCGTCCTTATTAACCATATGCAGCTCTGAGCAAATGCTGCTGCATCAGTTAAAAAGCTCATATAACTCCTTCAAACTCTGCCTGAACCAGAATTTGCCCGGTTATCATGTCCGCATGGAAACTAATCAGTAGTGTTTTCACCACAAAAAAAATCACTTTGGCTGGCATTTTTAAATTTACATGTGGATGCACCCCGTAAACATGTTTTTTTTTTTTTTTGTTTTTTTTTTTAGCCGCATTTATAAAATAACCGTGCATGTGTGGACAGGGCCTAAGACTTCAAGAGGCTGCTGCATTCATGACAAACTTTCAGAGAATGCAGTGTGAGAAAAATATAAGGAAAGCTTCTCATTTTGTTGTTGTATACAGGTTTATAAGTTTTTAAGCAGTTTTGGGGTCTGCATGATGCCTTTTATTTCGGTTGTCTCTTGTTTTTTTCTCTCTCGATTTTCCTATCTCAACATATTTAACATTCTAGGTTGCCAAGCACAACTGCTCAAATGAAACCCTTGTAACCACTTCAAATCAGTGGGTGTTTCCCTCTTCATGCTGCATTGCTCCTTGAGTGGCTTCAAAACAAAGACAGGGTTATCCCTCCACTGTTTACCCATTGTGTTGATCTAACGGGGGGAAACAATACTAGTACACGTCAACACTGCTTGACGTAAACAGCTGCAGAAGCTTCGACCAAGCAGATTCATGCAAAGCTGAGAGGATTTCCATGAATCTTTAATGCTTTCTGTATATTTTTGAAGTAACTATCAGTTAGCAGTGTCTTTATATTGCTGTTGTCTACCTGCTTAAGATCTAATATCTAATATCATGTTTTCTCAGTCAGAGATCTTTGCTTTAATAGGACATGCTGATGTTTGTGAGAGGCCAACGCTTCAATGCTTCACACTTGGTTCTGTGGAGTGTGAAAGGGACTTCAGAGAGGACTCAAAGCTGTGTTGTTCAGGGCTCTCATGCTCACCATGAATATTGCATGAACACATTCCCCACCATATGTAGCTAAGGTGCCCTGGCTACCGTTGCAAGTGTGCTGAGAGGCATTGACTTGCTTTGAACTGCCAACAGCAGTAGCTCTCCTTTGTGTATTCAGGCGATAGGGGAAAGAACCTGAATTGCTTTTTTGGAACCGGAGATACGATTTTATGGCAAAGATTTAAGTAAACATTTGTTGCGATCATACAAAACCAGCACACTTTGTGTGCATAACATACATAGCTCACAAGGGCAGTTTACGTGCCCTTATTAGAATGACTACAGGATTGCAAAGGAGTGAGATTAAGAGACTATCTAAAGAGGCCTGCATTGTAAAAGGGTTAGAGCTCTGGTACTGCACACTTTGTCCCAGGAGGGTTGTGTCCTTATCACTGTTGCAATTATTTCAGTACTAGCTATATTTTTGGTCATTTTTGTCAAGCTGATGGACTGCATAGTATTAAACCATCAGGGAATTCAAGAGCTTTTACATTTAAAATGCAGTTTGTAAGTTTCTAACATGAACAATTTTTTTATAAAAAATTATCTTAGAGATGGCCCTACCTTCTAGAATTGAGGTTTCCAGCTGTAAGCTTTCTAAACTTTAAGTAAAGACTGAAATATTATTCTTTTGGCTGATAGGTGAGAGGTAGCTTATTAGGCCAACACATGAAACATAATCATTATTTCTGAACTTTAACTTGATTTTCAACTGAATATGAACATTCCTGATAGAATATTGTTTTCAGTGAAATTCATGCTTGAAATTAACATGTTTCTTTAAAGTCTCTTGGCATATGTACCCATTTTACTATTTCTTGTGTAAAAAGTTTTACATCCTGCACCTTTTAATGCCCAAAGCTAAAAAGCCAACACACCAAACATACTTTTTTCCACTAAATTTAAACTGAGTACGAATAAAATAGTTTAGGTCAACCTAAGCTCCTCTTTACAGATAACATACACTTGGTAAAAGTACATGTAATACTTTCCAATTTGTGTATAGTGGGGCAATTTTCTGGTCGATAACTATAATTTTGTTGACATTTTTACAAGTGTTGCTATTTGGTCTATGACCAGTAAGAGAATCCATTCAACCGTAGAGAGGCTCGCTCCACTAATTAGTTAAAACTACTACTCCAATTTGCGAGTCTAGTTCAGACCTGTCTTCGGATTAACAAGTAAAAGAAAATGAATGCTCTCCTAACAGTTTACAGAGAATTCATTAACATTATCAATATAAAAAAGCTAAATAAAAGACAATAAAACTCATCAAAGACAAAAAAAGCAATGCATATGACATTAAAGTCATTAATATTAATAAAAGAAAAGAAAAACATATGTTCATAAGCGCAGCTCTGGCAGAGGTGCTCAGTCAGTACCCACATTCAAATAGATGAGTTTTTTTTTTTTGTCTGGATTTAATTTCTCCTCTAATCTTGTCTGTTTTGAGCGAACCCGTCTCTATTCTGAATAACACTGGCAGCCAGTGTTGGGACCTAAAGATTGGTGTTGTATGCTATGAATATTCACCGGCAAGCACAATGATCCGTTCCTATCTTCCAAATAATGGACTTAGACTCCTGATCTTTTGCAAGGTGAAATTCCACGCTTGACCAAGAAAACCAGATATTTTGTTGATGTGTCAGGGAGTGGTGATGTTACACAAAGGCACGTGGGAGCAGTGGTCCCCAACTTCCGGTCCGCAGATCGGTACTTGTCCGTGGGTCATTTGATACCGGGCTACACAGAAAGAGTAAATAAAAGTCAAGGCTCTCTTCTTGGTGAAGTGATAGGTTAGCGCTGCAGTGAAGTTTAGGAGCTTGCAAAACGAGCAAAAGCAAACTTCTTTGGAAAGTTTCTTTGCGAAGAGGAAAAGGAACAACCTACAACTTACAAGAAAAAGAAAGTTGCATTTAACAGAAAATATCAAGAGTCCTACTTTCACACGCACCAAGACAACTCTGCATAATTTGCAGCAACCGGCTCTCGAATGAGGCAATGAAAGCCCTCAAAGCGGCTTTGCCGGTAGAGTGGATTCACGTTCATTATTATGTTTAAAAAATACCACAATTTACATGCAGGTCTTATTATATTATTTTACTGTATTTATCCGCCACACCTCAAAGGCCGGTCCCTAAAAATTTTGTCTGACGTTAAACTGGTCCGTGGCACAAAAAAGGTTGGGGACCGCTGCTCTAGAGTCTCCGGATTTCGGATTTAGATGCTTAGCTTAACCACAACAAGCAGTGATGGAGGTGCAAAGAACAGACTCGATGACCGTTGAGTAGAACTGGGTCAGCAGCATCTGTGGGAGGTTTGAACATCTTCAGCTGGCGCAGGAAGTACAGCCTTTGCTGGGCCTTCTACGCAATGGAGTTGATATGGGCACTTTAATTAAGGTCTTGTGAGATGGTGGACTCCACTGGTGACACAGTGTTGTTCATTTTGGTGAGATGGAGAGTTTGTTTATCAAAATATTGCCTTTATTTAAAAAAAAGAAAAAAGAGTTGACTCTGTGTTGCTTGTTTAAAGTGAATTCCTTAGCGCGCATGCTCAGACATCACCTCATACAAAATCCCACATTATTCATTCATGTAGAGAAACCAAAAGGGGGGAATTATAAAAGCTCAGCCCCCAAATATCAAGGTAACTGCTCTTGGATTACATAGTTGCATGAGATGAAGCAGGGTTAGACAAGCCTTGCGCAGAGATTAGCATGAAGGAAGAGAAAATGTTATAGCTTATCTGTGTCTGATTTCAGGATAATGAATTAATTCTCTGTGGATTAAGGAACTTTGACCATATGATAATTTGGAAGTCTGAATGATAAGTGTTCTCATGATAAGCGTTCTTCTGAACTCGACTCATACTCGGACTCTTTTATTTCCTTTATTAGATTGGCAGTTTCATGTTTTTTCTTGATTGTACTTGGTTTGCTGGTCATCATTCTGTCAACGAAATTTCTCTAATTGCAATCAAAACTGGGCTGGAGAAATTTCATGTAGTAGCATCATAAACTGCTCCGGTTGCGCCATGTAGAGGAGGGGGTTTGTTACCAACGAGTCACTAAACGAATCATTGGGAATCGTGACTAAATCCAGTAAAATTCAATGCATATTTTAAGAAAACAAAATCTTTTTTCAACCTTGCATCTGAGTCAACATCTTGTTAGAGATTTTCAAAATCAAATAAGGAGCTTTTCAAATTCACAATGGGCCACTTGAAAATAATTGTGGTTTTGATTCTTTCTCAGTTATTGCCACGCTCAATGAGGAAGTAGGGTCAATGAGTAAACTTTCAGAATCCACAAATCTTTATAATGTAAGATTTATGTACCACCAATACCAACAAACAAATATTTACTTCAAAGGATTTTATAGATTTACTTTGGAGGCCTCATACAATGTAACTCTGCTCTTTTTCTCCTTTTCGTGTTAAACGCCACATGTAAAAGATCAGTTGATAATTAGTCTCGTTTTGTATTGATGTTTCCCAGTGGGCTCTTCCGGAACAAGGCTGTGCTGATGACAGGCTAGGGTTTACACACAACACACACACTTCCCCATGGTAATGATCCAATCTTTATCTTATCTACAATATTTAGTACCTGTGTCCTTGAGAGTCTGTTAAAAGCTGCGGGCAAACTCGCACAGTATGACTCTTTGTTTTTAGTTTCAGCGCTTCCCACCAGCTAGCCCTGGCTTTTTTCTCGAGCTTGTTTTAATCTCCACAGCTCTTGTAGAGCTTATTGTTGTGCTTTTGAAAGAAGTGTATTTACACTAGGAGAGCTGTCTGTAGCCACCTCGGCTTAGACCCAGACCTCTCTCAGCAGGATAATCTGCAGTCTGATCTGCTCACCCCGACACAGCAAGCAGATCTGCTGGCTTTTGTGCTGTTCCATGAGTGGGGGAAGGGCTCTGGTTTGAATTTCTCCATGTAGGGCTAGTTCTCTGAGCTGAAGAGGCCCTGAGAGCCTGTGTTTATACTGAGTCCCCACAGGCTTTGTGCTTGATGGCTGGAGGATTCACACTTGGAAAACAACACTCGTGAGTTAGGTTTTTTAGAAGGGTTTGGAAATGCCTTATTGGGCTCCTGTTGTTTTTGGCTTTGCTCTACATCCCAGAATAATGAGAGCTTGTCATATTTTCAAAACGTGTGTATTTGTAAGTTTATTCATCTAGCAGATACGTTTACCTTAAATAAGTTGCAACAAACTTTTCAAATATATTCTTTTTGTTTTAGATAAAACTTAAGTTCTCTCTGAGACCTTTCCTCTCGTGCACCCTCCACATTTACATGACATTGTGCTGACAAACTTTTCATTTAAAATTGTAACTTTGCGGTGCAGAAAAAAGCTGCAAGATCTCTGATAAAGGCATGGTGTGCAGCTTAAACAGTGTTTCATAGCAACATAACAGGTCATGAGCATTAGGGATAGAAGTGCTAAAAATAAATTCATTGGTACTGTTTAATTACAATTTTTATAGAATTCACTCCATTTTAGTCAATGTTCCTACCGCAGAATATGAAGTCAGGTTATATATGGATTTGTGAGGTGTTTTTTTCATCGGAACCACACTAACGCAATATAATGTTAACAACTTGTTTACATTACGGTTTATCTCCTCAACTGACTCTATCGAAAGAAACACGAAGCTGTTCTAATTCCTTATTACAGGGGTGTCCAACGTCGGTCCTGGAGAGCCGGAGCCCTGCACATTTTTGGTTCAACCATCATGAAACACTCCTGTGGCACTAATTATGGTCCTCTGATTGGCTGAAGTAGAGTAGTATGCATACTACAGCAGGGTTGCAACTAAAATGTGCAGTGTACCGGCTTTCCAGGACCGACCCCTGCTTTATTATGAAGCTCATCGATCATTCTCATAGAATTTTATTATTTATTTTTTTTCTGAAACCAGTTTAGCACAAAAAGTTATGTTAAATAATGTAAATTGGTTATGGCATAATACATTTTTATGAGTACTAAACTTGATTAGGTGTATTATGCGTTTGCACTTCTTCCCTAAATCTCCAATTTCCGAAACCCATATACAGCATTTGAAATGAATTGTGATTAATCAATTCTTTTGGAGGATAACATTAACATTAAGTCGACATTGTCAGATTATGTTATTACACCCTGTTGTATGTCTTTGTTTAAAAAAAACAAAGGTTATTTTCAACTGAATTAAACAGTTTTAACCCTTTTTGCTTGAGTAAGAGCATCAAATTGAGTAAAAAAATTAAAGGGCCAATATTCAAGACTGTAATGTTTTTTTCTTCTAAATAACATCCTATTTGAAATGCTGATGAATCAACCATGCTGTTTGCAGTACTGAAGGCATAAGTGTTCAAAATCTTTTAGATCAAAATCTTTGGGAATTAAATTTTTGCTGTTGCAAGGAAGAAATAATGAGTGAAAGAATAACAAGCTTGTTAAATCTATGCCATTGAAATTTTCATTAAAAAAAAAAGATAAGTCAGGGGGAAAATACTTGTCTCTTTCACTGTAGGGATCATGCACTGTACCAAACCTGTGTAATCATCATTTATGTGATATAGGACAATAGATTGCTTCAACAATTAATTTATTACAGATAGCATATTTACATGTTTGCACATATTGTTATTGGAAAATAATGGAGGACCAATTGCAGTGAGTACAAAGGTTTATTAACCGAAAACTACAGAAGCACCATCTTCTGGGTGTCAGGAAAGAAAATCAAAACTGGAACAACTAAAAGAGGAGCAGATAACTGAGAATCTTAACCACACAAGCAGCAACATGAACTGATACGCCAGTAAAGAAAAGGGAAAGGAAGAGGAAATAAATAGTGTGGCTAATGAATAGAACAGGGAGCAGCTGAGACCAAAGGAAACAAGGAGAGAGAAAACAGGTGTGACAGTTCTAATAGCTAATTTACATGTAAGAAATTACTAATTGTCATTTATATTTATACAGTCACACATTTAATATTACATTAAAATGGATACAAATAATATAAAACCCTTTATGTGATCAGTTGGGAAAAATACAAAAATCTACCCTTAAATACAAAGTTTACTAAGTGCACCCCTAAGGACTCCTGACACGTTTTCTGGTAAGCTCCGTGTAGAGGTGTTCGATACACTCCTCCAGTGAGCTCGGCATGTATTAATGCTTTGTGGCGTTGGACTGGCAGGTTTCTAGGGCTGCTCAATGAGGCAGCACTCAGTCTGCTGAGCTCTTTCTGCCTCACGTCACTCTGTTTATTCTTCTTCCCTACACTCGAGCAAAGCAGCTGAGCTTCTGGAGTTCTCTGCATCAACCTCTATTTTCATTCTCTGCCCAGAGTGTGACTCCCGCCAGTCAGTTCCTTTGCACCCAGCACATAACCTTCCAAGTCATGTAGCCATTTTGGTAATTACCAAGAGCGTTGCATTTCAGTGAGTATGCGATCGGCATTTAGGGAGCCAAATTGACCCAGTTTCTGTGTGAAACCACTTTTTGACTGATTTGCGTGCCTTGAAAGTTAGGTGTGGGGGAGGGGAAATCAGGAAAAAAAGCTGAATGCTCTTGGACCAATCATATGAGACTCTGAGTGTGGCGGGAGGAAATAAGATGACCCTGCCTTCTCTGACAGATTAGATAGATGTCACCATTCATTATGAACATGCCATCAATTCACCTCTCGTGTGTGCTGCCGATCAATTACTTGGAAGCGCAGCCTTTCAAAGCTGCTGTGCCTGGTAACCAAGTGGCTGAAACACGGCTCATTTTTCCCTCTGTCTTTTTTTTTCTCTCTTTCAGCATCCCCAGATCAGCGAGGAGTCGACTTCTCCATTTGTCTTCATTTGCTCCAGCCCCAGGAGTGGTGGTGAAATTTCCCATGAAAGGAACACCAAGATTTGTAAGTCTGTCCGCTTCTTTTCATGAGCTGGATCTTGTTCCTCCTTTGACTCTCTTAGAAACGCGATACATTTCAATTTAACATATGAAAGTGTCTTTTAAGCTCCAATCTGGAAATTCACTTAATGTTAGAGTCCTTATTAATTTACATAGTCAAAAGTAAAAAAGTAATGTTAAGAAATAGAAACCTTGTGGTTTTAATTTTATAATGGCTATATAATATCGTTTCAATCTTATCAATTGTTTCAACTGAGCCACTTCTTTCAAAAGGTCTGGACAACGAAAGTGCAATAATATATGCAAGCTATTGCTTTTATTATGGCAATGATGCTGATTTATTGATCCAAATAACTAAACAGTATTGTAGCAAAAAGTGCAGTGATAAACAGTGTAAAACTATTCCAAATTATATGCAGCTATAAATTAAATGAGTATTACAGCTGTTAAATGTGAAACTGAAAGCAAAGGAAAGTCTTTATGATGGATGATGGTGATGGATAGATGGATGGATGGATGGATATATGGATGAATGAATGAATGGAGAAGACCGACAGAAACAAACAAGACTAAGTGCGGAAGCAAATGCCTAACGAGGCGCCCAAACAGAAAGACAACATCTGACTTTGAAAAACTCATATGTTCGACCTCTACCACTGAATAGTCTCAGAATACCTTTTCATACTGGTATCATGTTTTTTTTTTTATTATATAATTTTTCATTAACATACAAGCATTGACAACACATGAGCGATGGAACTTTGGTTGCGGGACAAAGGTTTATAGGTGATTGATTATGCAGTGTCCAAACAAGCAAATGTGCGTGATTTGAGACCCGTGGAAAACAGCTCAGTATTTTAGAAATACTACAGGACAGATAAGAGCTTTATCTGAAATTGTGATCATGTCAATGTGTGGAATACTTTGACTTAAAAAATGCTCGCAAAGGACTGCCTATGCAAGAAAAGAAACAACGGATGAATGATATTGCAGTTTAAAATAAAAAAAAATTTTTTTAAATACAGGGATGTAAGTTTCTGCGTCATACCACTCAACTCTGCTACTTAATTCAATTCGTAAAGTGCAAGGATTGGACTTTGAAGGAATGAGCTCACTCAAGTTGGTCCCATTGTTGCTTGAATCACACTATATATTTCCTCTATATATTTACCACACTTTTTAAATGGTCCTGAATAAATAATCCCTGCTGTGTGAACTCCATAGTAACGACCCCAAAAATGGTGGTGTTCTCTAGGGTCGCGGGGTGTTGCGTGTAACAAAAGGTGGAGGAGCAGAAGAAATGAAAACGCGGAGAAAAACAGACACAAACAATAACTTGACAAATCAAATGTGTTGACTTTATGAACAGAACAGGTGTTACAATGGTAAATAAATCCAATCCTACCAACACTCCAGGGGCAGAGACTAAGGGACGCCAGGTAAAACAAAACATAAACTGACTAGAAAGTACAGACAATTTCTAAGCTAATAAGTAACAACAAAGCTAGAACTAATCTACACTAACTAGAAAGTTATACATAAACAAACTTGGCCGCACACCGACTAACTAGTGTGTATAACAGAAATAATCTACGTGCAGAATGTATGGCACGTGACACTTCTAAGCTGTCTCTAAGACCAGGTAGGAAACAGGATTGAACTCAAATGGCCAAACAACGGAAGCAAACAAACAGGGAGCACAACGAACAAAAAGCGGTGGCAACGCGTGGGGCCCATCTTTCCACGCCGCGTGGCTTAGGACTCCGCCAGAGCTGAAGTGGTCCGCCCTCCTCGCCTCTCGCGTCCCAACTGGCGAATCAGGGGACAGCTGAGAAGTACCTGCGGGAATTCAGAAGCGCACATGGCGCGGCGCACAAGCAGGGACAAAAAATAAAAGGAAAGATGCGTGCAAAACGGCCAGGGCCGCTAACAGTCCTGAAACATAATCCCTGCCGTGTGAACTCCAATAGTAGTGCCCATTTTCTCCTTTTCTTTGCCACAGTCATCAGTAGCATGAAGGTGCATAGTGCCACTCTGGTGTTTGTTTTTATTTGAGCATTTTTTTGTGCTCACATGGTTCACTCTGCTCATTGCCGTACGGTACATATAATAACTCTATCATAATTATACATATTAAGCACACCAAATGTCCATTATAAAAAGCTTTTCGCAGTCCTCTGGGCTTCTGTGTTGTAGCTTTGGCGTCTCTCGGAACGGGTTTGAACAAAACTCGCAGCAGGGGTGGAGCCTCAGCGAATTGAGCTATGAAAAACTAATCTAAATGATATTGCGCTGAGAAGTGTGCAGCGTAATTTGGCCACACGTGTTCCTTTAGCAGAGGTTGTTTTGTTCCGTGTTCCAGTCATGTTTCACAGCAGACTCAATTTTCAACTGAAGTGTTTATTTCAAGGGACAGACTGGAAAGCATTTCACACTGAGGATAGTATCGATGTCTAAGTGATACCTTAATCACATTTACACCATGTGGTTGCGGTTTAACCCTCTCAGATCAAACTTGATTAATAAAGATGTATGCCGAATGCGCTTTTTCGTTTAAGACGGCAGATACACTCCAAAAACAAACAAACAAAAAATTTTTCAAAGGGCTCTTCGCTTTCACCACTTTCTTTTCATATAGTAATGGAGATGTTACTGTCTGTTGGTGACCTGTGTCTAGCCACCGTTCCCAGTTCGTTTTCATTCTCTTCTAAGCCTGCCTGCAGCTCTCGGAGAGCTGACTGTGTGAACTCTTTTATGGGTGGATGGGAGGAGGAGATGTGGGCTGATTGCTAGCAGGGCAGCTTGGAGCAAGGAAGTCTCCACAGAGATGGCCTCAAGCCCTTTACCTCAACCTGTACTTCCACGGTTTATCCAAACACTCGGGTCAAGGGTCTCTCTTTTCTCCCAAACAGCACTATGCCTTTCAGCCAGCAACACCCGGAGTGGTTTATAGGATTAGCATCACAAAAATCGCTTACGGTATCCGAGACGAAATAAGCTATTATAAAAACTGGACTTAGGATATATAAAAACTCCATCCACCCTCCTTGTTTCGTGAATTGTGAACCACAATTTAGATGTGAGAAATTTAGACCGATTGTCATCCATTACAACCACATGTTCCATCCGTGATTTAAAAGGTTGTCTTAAAACGCTGTGTGGCTGTTGAAAGGTTTCAGGTCACCGAGCAACCAGAATCTGTTCATTCTTCATACTGAAGGCACCCTGCCCCCCTGCACTGAGCTGTCAGGAGATCATCCTGATGGGATGGGAGTACAGCCATTGGTTAATATTGCAAGTTCACATCAATGATCTGTGCATAGCGAGGTTTTAAAAGGCTAAAAGGTTATCTCTCATCTTGCTTTATTTGAATCGATAAAGGGCGGCAATATCCAAAAAAGTATGTTGATTGCAAGCTCTATACATTATAGTGATCAACTACCCTTAGGAAGGATGGATGGAGTTTATGTTTTATTTGGTGAAATAAAATGTGCTATTCACCAACTTTAATTTTCGGTAGTGTATATTTTAAGGTATTCGCCATTTGCACATTTTGCCACAAGCTTTTGGATGAAATTTTTTAATAGATCCTTAGAAACTTTACTGGTTGTGTTTACTTGAAAGGAATTTACTGTACCTACTTGAGATATCAAGTTTTGGCAATATTTATTCTAGTATATTTGAAAAAACTGTCACAGAATAGAACAATAAACATGATTTTGACCACTTAGAAATGGTTATGTTTACAGAAGCCGCAACAGTAAGAATTTTTTAAGCTTTAAGCTGTCTTGGAATAGTGTCAACATTCCGATGATTAAAAATAGCCAAGTAGTTTTTGATTTAAATAAGAGAATCCCACGCTTGAATATTTTAACACACATTTTAGGTTTATATTCAGCCTGTGGGGTATTTAGTTTATTTATTTGAAGCAAAACTTTCCTTCATCTCTCTCAGCATGTTTCACAAGTTAAGGAGCCTTCCCCTTGGATCTCATTAGGAAAGAAAAATACAGCAATGGCCGTAACGGATCACTCTCCACTGCAAATCTGCACGGTGTCCGCTCAAGTTTAAAACATTTTATCTTAGCCGGACTTTGCAACCAAGTCAACAATCCGGAAACTTGCTCTCTGGCAAAAGAACATAATTTGGTTGAGGTGGACAATGGTTTCAAGAACGGTGTTGAGTTATAGCTGTTAGCCGCTAAATCTCCAATCATAATCTCATCAGTAACGATTTATTAAAGGATTTTTTTTTCCAAAAAGCTGTTATTAAAATGTTCAAATGATCTGAGTTTTTAAAGATTGTGACTGGAAAAAGCATGCAATTCACCAGGAAAAAAAAAATACAGATGTGCGATCACAAGCCTTAGTTGGCAGAAATCATTAGTGCTGATGCAATAATATAAAATTATATGTTTAGGAAGATTGTGCTTGCGAGCTATCTGCTATATCTTAAATATGTTTTTTATTTTGTTGATTTCATGTCTATCATTGCTGCTTTTGACTGAAGAAGCTGGGTTTGTGTGTCTTCGTGTCGTTTTGAAAAGAATTTCACAAGTCGAGTAGTACATTGTTAACAGAGAACACAATTGATGGATGATTTGCTGGACTACCATCACAATAATCAACCAGAAGAATAGTATTAACTTACCTATAAACCACACCTCGTTCTTAAACGTAGAAGCACTCCCGGTCTTTGTTTTCAACATGTCTCCCACTTCTTAGGCAAATTGCAATTTGCATTAAATAAAACTGTTGTATCCAAAAGAGTGCAAAGCTACTTCCAGCTTAACAGGATTCGCAACACCCTTGGGCCCTGTAATCATCTACTGTTACCCTATTATTCCTCTTTCTCCACTAGTTGTCCTGCCGTTCCTACATTTACCCTTTTCCACCTGTTCTATTTCTTCCACATGAAAGGCTGTGAAAGAGATGGTTTTGATTTATTACATGGATCTTTTTTGATATCATGATTCAGGGCTATCAGGGATGCGGTGGAATTTCTTGCTTCAGCAGCTGCTGGGCTGCTCCACAGAAATAGGGTTCAGTGTATTGAGCCTTCAGTGGGGGAAGGGGAATGTGGATGAGAAGGTAGTTGTAGTATACTCAGTAAATGTTAGGCACGGCTCAGAGGTGACAGACTGTGTTTATTACAGATCCTTGTCCCCACACAGTAATGGCAGCCGGGACTTGGGCTCGCCTCTAATGTGAAATTGAGAAGTGTGCCAGTGAACAAGGATGACTTGTGAATCCCCACTCTGCCTTTACACTCAGGCTGTGACGAGGTGAAACGGATGTCACCTGAAATCACAATTTGAGACCTGCCACAAACTGGATGCCATGGTGGGTGTAAGTGGCTCTTGGCAGTGAGTTTATCCGCTGAAGGACAACACGTTTCTCACTGAATGGAAAGTTAGTTTGGATTGTTTTCATCAGCGTGGCAAAAATGTTCTTTCTAAATATTCTTGAACACCCTTCAATTAGTTTAGCTGCACAATGCCGAGCATTTCAGAACATTTTGCGTCATGCATTTGAGGATGGGAATCGTTTGCGGTTGTTCTGATACCAGTGCAAACCATCCTTTTAAAATGATACCTGTGCTAAAAACTACCTTGCTTGCCACTATTCAAAAGCCTGTCAATTATGCTGGATTGACTCAAGAATTACATTTTTTGATTGAAGGAAAACAAATTAATGCTTAAATTTAACAAATATTAACGTTTGCAGTATGACATATGAATATATAAGTAAATAGAAAATTAGCAACAAAACGAAAACAAATTAACCGCGTCAATTTAGCAAACATTGCCTTTGACCCTTGTAGCTGATTATTGGATTTGCGCGATTAAAATTGCATAGCTCATAATAACCTGTGGAAAGGTGTCGTCATAATCAGTGGGACATTCGTTTGTGATCGTGTGAGACTGAAGCTGGAGTCAAGGCTGGGTGATACTGCAGAAATTGCGAATTTATTTAAAGATGAAGATAAATAGAAATTATTTTTGCCTCTCAGTGCGTACAAGTAATGGATTTATAACTTGCTTATTTAATTTTTTTAAAGCTTAACAAAAAAAAACTTACAAGCCACATGACTACATTATTTAATGCAGATGTTTAAAACTGATACAAAAGTGTATTTAAATGATCAGTGGTTGTGGACCGCTTTACAGATATTTACCGATATTATTTAATAAATACAATTTACATGATGATCACACCGATAGTGCCATATTGTTTTTTGCCAAGCGGTTTGATTTGAACAGTGAACATTGGACTACCAATGCTTTAGGGGCCTTTCAGATGGAACATCTTAGAATATTCGCTATGACAACATTCACGTCTCCTCCATCAATCCCCACAGTTTCCGTTCACACACTATTTTTCCGTTTGGTTTTAGAAACGCTACGTTTAAATAGACTAAGATTCACGGAAACACGTGGACGGTAGTAGAAGTAAGAAGAAATGACGCTTTCCCTTCATAAGTCTGCTCGACTGCCTCGCCCGAAATTAGATTGTCTTGTCATAATAACGTGGTTACGCAGAGTTTTTGTGCATACCTGTCGAGCTGAGAGAATGGCTTCTTCGTCTCCCAAATGTCGGTTTAAAATTGGAGTTCCTGCTTTTCCAACAAAATTCTTTTTCAGCCATGTTGATCTGCGTATATAAACAGCGAATGAGTAAGGGGTTTTAGTTAGTCAGAGAAGCCAGGCAATTCTTCTTTTGACGCACTTGTGCCGCCCATTCGCCGCTAGACCTCTGTGAACCGTTTCAGATACTACTCTGGAAACGGTTCATGGAAAAAAAGAATTCTTACACACGATACAATGCACTGTACCAGAGAAAGGTGTTTTAGAAACGGAATATAGATCCAGTCGAAAGGTCCTAAAGTGTCCTCGTGTGACTCAAATGTTTCATTAAATTTGACCGTGATTCCTCCTTTAGGCGCAACTGCCTTGTGAAACATGTGTCAGCCAGTCACTCTTTCGACCATTCGTTTCAGGATTTAAAGTGAGTGTTTAATGTAGCAAGCAAGCAACGCAGCCAGCTGATCCGGATGCACAAGAGCTAAGTGTAACATTTGTTCCTGCATTCAACGACCTTCTATGAGGTTCTGATCCTGTTGATTGCAAAATTGGAGATGAAGGCTGGAGGAGAAAGGGACTGGACTGTCAGAATCGAACTAAAGACGATCGCCACAGCTCTGACAGCAACAGGTATTAAGTGGCATCAAAATGGGGAACCGGTTTTCGACATTCTGTTTTCAGTTTCCAGTCCAAACCGGTTCTAGAGGTACAGTTCGTAACCGGTGTCGGTACCAACCCTATGCTTTGTCTAATGCCAAAATCATTTTCTCTAAATGTGTTTATACTAGGAACTTACTTGATATAACTTGATGGGGTCCACACAATGGGCGTTGAAACTTTGTCCAAAACAGGACTTGTTGTAGTGAGTTTTACAGGATAAATGACTATTTACTTTATAAGCTATCTTACTTTAGGGTGGGTACTACTCAACAGACTGACAGGTTTTTTTAAAGAAAGGTATGCTTCTTCAATCTGTTGCGTCTGTTGTTTGGTAGAACACGCCTGCATGCAAAAATAGTTGAGTGATGTATTGTTTGAAACCCTTATGCTGACCTAATCACAACTGTCAAATAGATAGCTGTATGTTTGCAGCTTTTCAGTAAAAGTTTCTCCTCTGCAAAAGGGATTAGAATTATGGAATATTATATTTTATTTTATGTTCTGAGCTTTCATGTAGTTATGAAGGAAAAATGTTTTATGTTGAAGTCAAAGCTAATATGTGTCAAAAAATTACCCAAGAGCAAGTCACACGCCTAGTGAAGAGAACTGACAAAGTTGTTCAGAACTAAGTCATACAATGAAAAAGCAACGTCATCATTTAGGCAAACTCAACTGGTTTACAGCGCCCTGCTTTATTGTTCAATGTTAGTCTTTCACATCACATTGTGGCTGTACAGGTTGAGTAGCTTAGTAACAAAAGCAGCCTATTTACGTGAGCTTTTCATGCGGGACCAGTGTCATGTGGAGTTCGAGTTTAATTGGGTCTACTTTCAGACTCCACGCAGCAGTGTTCTCCCCCAGATCAAGAGATAAACAAGTGCGTGGATCTGCGTGCAAATATATCTGTCTTTAAATATAGCCCTTCAGCATCATACAGCTTTCTGGCCCATTAACCTAGTTTAAACACTGTGAAAATGTTATAAACATTGGGAATGGAGAGTCTTACTTCGCGTGCGTGCAGAAAAAAAAGAAAAGACGACGTACGCCTTTTAAGCATCTTTGTGCACCAAGCAGCAGAATCTCAAGTCATGTCGTGGTTTAGGTGCGATCATAAAAGTTAACAAGTCTGATTTCAAACACAGGCCAGGCAAGCTTAAATACGAACTAAATTATGACAATAGGGCCTGTCAGTGGCAATTTTAGTATGGTTACTTTTTATGTTTATTGGCTATTTTTCTTAGTCGATTCTACAGCTACACGTAGGCTTGGATATACAAACATACCCATAAAATGGATTTTGGTGTGCATTTAAAAAGTTCACTTTGTTTCATCAGGAGCATATTCTTCAGTTCCTTTAATATGAACAAAGTCGTTATCTTAACAAGACTGCTAAATAAAAATGGGTGATTGAAATTATTGAAACTTCTTGTCAAATGCAAGCGGCACCTTTGTCCATTTGACCCATTTTATCTCAACTGGGTGGGAACCCCGACATGTGTGATACTGCAAAAAATAAAAAGAGAACAGAGGAAAGGGCCTATAGAACTTTTGACACGGCATGACGTAAAATTTGCCTGTCCAGGCGGCTTGAATATATGTAAGGGGATTTACAGATGTAAGGTAATTATATCCATTTTAAATTCACAACGTGGGAGGCGATGAACGCCACAACGAGAGCCCTCCTGAAGTGTGTTTAAAACTTAATATACACATACTTAGCCGTTGTAACCCCATTGCTCCCAAGGCGCGGCTCCGCAGTATAAAGCTGTAATGTTAAAACTTACTGACCACAAGCTCTTCATTGCTACAATATTTGCATGAATGAAAACAGGTAAAGGTTCAATTTTTAATTGGAATTGTACAATATAATATGTACAGTAATACACTCCTTCACAATCTTCGTTAGCTTGAGTTGTATGCTCGCGAAGGCAAGCTGCTTTGTGAAAAGAGTCTCTTGGGTTTTAATCAGCAAAGCTCTCTCAAACAAAATTGGTTTTTTTAAACAAACATTGAAACACACCACCAAAAAACTAATAATACGGTTATAAAAACATTTCAGGTTAGAGAGAGTCTGTAAATACTGTCTCATGAGCTTGAATGGACTGATCCACCAGTCATAACAAGTCACCGCGAGGGATACATAGTGTTGATATGACTGAGCCGGTTGCTACGTGATGGTAAAAAGAATTATACAACCACCTGACAGCAATCAGAACAAGTATTCAGACAAACTGTGGTATAAATGTAGTGTAGTGTAGTAAGTCCATCTAGACTTGAAATCTTACACTTGCACCAGTGAGTTCACATGATTCAACCAAGAAACTGCTGACTAGCTGCACTCAATCTCTTTCCCCGTGGAGTGTGGGTTTGTGACCACGTGGGCAAGTGGTTCTCGTCTACTTGATAATCTTAAAAAATTGACAGACCAAACTAGAGTTTTGAGTATGATTAGTTTTCACAGCTCTTTTAAAGAATTTCGAATAAGCAAGGATTTGGCAATTTTTAGGGGTAGAAAAGTGTAGAAATTGAGCAGGAACTAGTTGATGGCGTTAAAATCCTTATTGAAGTTTTATACTTGGCTGCCTACTTCCATGAGGGCTCATTATTGCATCATAAAGAGCTAAGGTTGAAAACTCTCTGAAACTCATTCCAACAAGGGCAAACGAAACCTTTTCTAACGTACACAAACAACTCTGTCATGAGACACAATCATTTTTATCCCTTACTGAGCTTGATCATGAGAATAGCACAAAAATAATATATATATTATTATATATATTAATTATGTATGGAAACCTTCATCAGAGAGCTGTGATCAAAGTTGCATGCCGGTGGCTCAGCAGTTTGCGCAGATTATCGTAGTCTGGCAAAACACCTCTATAATGTGAACACTCATGGACATCATCCAAAAGCATTACGCTATTGGGTTGAGGATCTGATGTCCTGTTCACAAAAACATGCAGTTATAACAGGTTTATAATCTTGCTGGAAATATAATTAGCTGCGGGGACACTATGGTCATAAAAGGATTGTAAACTGTGGTATTCAGAACTTCTCTCTCACTCAAAGTTAAATTGTACTAGTTGCAAGACATGCTTCAAAAAAGATCAGGCTCCTGAAAAATAGCAAGACATCCCTAAGCTTTACAGATGTACTACGTTTAAGGAAATCTTCATTGCCACACATGAAAGGTTACCAGATTGAAAAAAATGGACACACTGACTTAACATCTTTCACGCCACATAATTGGCTCATGTGGTCCTCAGAAAAAAAGATCTTTAATTATCTAGCTTGATGTTGTCGGCCATTTGTATCTGTAAAACCAATCTGCTTAGTGAGCCACAAACTTTTGAGAAAAAAAACGATGGAGATCTATCTATGATAGGGGCCAGCAGATGATCCCATGTCTCTCAGGCTGTCGGAGGTCTAATTTTCCCATTGGCGAAATAAGAATGAGATGAGTGAGATTGGGGAGAGCAGAGCTCTACTTTATTTATTTAATTTTAATGTAACAACAGCCAACATCAGTTGAGCACTAGAAACAGTGTGGAAGTGACTGGAAAGATCCAATGCCCATGATGGCATAGATACAAGGTCCTATGTTAACATTATCCAGCTTTGTTTTCATATGGATTCTGCAACAAACACTATCTACTCTTTGTTTACTGGTGAAGTAGGGAATATTGACTACTGTGCCTCTCTGCCTTCGCCAAATGGTGGCATTTAAGCTCCTAAAAAATTTTAAAGCATGTCTGCGAGAAAGGTAGTTAATAGAAGGTGGCTGCTTGGTGACAGTCAGACTTCAACAATATAGAAGCTTCTTTTCAGATCCGAGCTGAAACTTTTCAAAATGCACGCGCTATTAATGGGCTCACTGGGAAAATACAGCTGCACAAAGATAAGAATAAAGTATTTATACCGAAAATCATCTATGCCAGTCTTTACCAACACCAACTGTGTGCACCGCTCAAACTTCACATTATCTGAGGCTCAAACGATCTTTTTCAAAAACTGACGCTTATTTTAACATACGTAAGTGGGTAGTGCGCTGTATCAACACACACACGTTGTGGTTTCATCGTTTGTTTCTGTGATTAAACATGTTATTAATATGTTGTAGATTGGTGTAATCCTGTACATTATCAGAAAATATGCTTTAAGCTCAGAGAGCTGGATTGTAAACCAGCCCTCGCCTCCTTATTAACCATATGCAGCATCTGAGCAAATGCGCCAGTGCATAGTTAAAAAGCAATAAACTGCCTTCAAACTCTGCCCGCAACAGAATTTGGCCCCGGTTATCATTGTCACGCACTATGGAAACATAATCAGTAGTGTTTCACCACAAAAAAAAATCACTTTGGCTTGGCATTTTAAATTTACATGGGGGTGTGCACCCCGTAACATGTTTTTTTTTTTTTTTGTTTTTTTTTTAGCGCATTTAAAAAAACCGTGCATGTGTGGACAGGCCTAAGATCAGAGAGATGCTGGCATTCATGACAAACTTTCAGAGAATGAGTGTGAGAAAAATATAAGAAGCTGTCTCATTTGTTGTTGATACAGGTTGATAAGTTTAAGCAGTTTTGGGGTCATGACATGATGCTTTATGTCGGTGGTCTATTGTTTTTTTCTCTCTCGATTTTACTATCTCAACATATTTAACATTCTAGGTTTGCCAAGCACAAACTGCTCAAATGAAACCCGTCTGTAACCCTTCAAATCAGTGGGTTTCCACTTTCAGCTGCCATGCTCGTTGAGTGGCTTCAAAACAAAGACAGGGTTAGTTCCTCCACTGATTTACCCAGTGTTGATCTAATGGGGGGGAAAACAATACTAGACACGTCAACACTGCTTGACGCTAAACAGCTGACAGAAGCTTTTCGACCAAGCAGATTCATCAAAGTGGGAGGTTTCCATGAATACTTTAATGCTTTTCGTATATTTTAGTAAAAGTAGTAACTATCAGTTAGGCCAGTTGCTTTATATTGCTGTTGTTCACCTGCTTAAGTAATCTAATATCGATGTTTTCTCAGTTCCAAGAGATCTTTGCCTGTAATAGGACATGCTGATGTTTGTGAGAGGCCAACGATCAATGCTTCACACTTGGTCTGTGAGTGCTGAAGGGATTCAAGGGGACTCCAAAGCTGTGGTGTCAGGGCTATCATGCTCACCATGAATATTGCTATGAAACACATTCCCCACCATATGTAGCTAAGGTGCCCTGGGCTACCGTTGCAAGTGTGCTGAGAGGCATGTGACTTGCCTTTGAACGCAACAGCAGAGTACTTCCTTTGTGTATCTACGGCGATAGGGAAAGAACCTACTGATTGCCTTTTTTGGAACCGGAGATACGATTTATGGCAAGATTTAAGCTAAACATTTGTGCGATCATAACAAAAACCAGCAACACTTGTGTGCATAACATAATAGCTCACAAGGCAGTGTTAACGTGCCCTATTAGAATGTACTACAGGATTGCACCAAGGAGCTGAGATTAAGAGGATATCTAAGAGGCGCATGACATTAAAAGGGTTAGAGCTCTGGGTACTGACACACTTTGTCCCAGGAGGGTTGATGTCTTATCACTGTGCAATTATTCAGTATATAGCTATTTTTGGTCTTTTGTCAAAAGCGATGGACTGACTAGTATTAAACCATCAGGAGAATTCAGAGCTTTTACATTAAAATTGGTACGTTAAGTTGTAAGTTTTAACACTGAACAATTTTTTATAAAAAATTATTTTAGAGATGGCCATTTCACCTTCTAGAATTGAGGTTCCAGCTGAAGCTTCTAACCTTTACAGTAAGACTGAAATATTATTCTTTTGGCTGAGTAGGTGAGACGCGGGTTAGCTACTTAGGCCAACAATGAAAATAATCATATTCTGAACTTAACTTTGATTTTCAACCTGATATGAACATTCCTGATAGAAACTTGTTTCAGTGAGAAATTCATGCTTGAAATTAACTGTTTCTTCTAAAGTCTTTGGCATTATGCTACCATTTTACTAGTGTCTTGTGTAAAAAGTTTTAAATCCGCACTTTTAATGCCCAAAGCTTAAAAAGCCACACACCAAACCATACTTTTTCCACTCAATTAAAACTGAGTCACGATAAATAAATAGTTTAGGTCACTAAAGCTCCTCTTTACAAGAAAATATACACTTGGTATATAAACGTACATGTAATACTTTCCAAATTTGTGTATAGTGGGGCAATTTCTATGCCTCGATAACTAAATTTGTCTGACATTTTTACAAGTGTTTGCTATTTGGTCTATGACCAAGAGAAGAGAATCATTCAACCAGTAGAGAGGATCGCTCATAATTAGTAAAACTACTAATCCAATTTGCGGGAAGGTTAGTTCAGACATGTCTCGATCTCGGTATTAACAAGGTAAAAGAAAATGAATGCTCTCTAACAGTTACAGAGAATTCATTACATTATCAATATAAAAAAGCTAAAATAAAAGACAATATAAAACTACATCAAAAGACAAAAAAAGCAATGAATAGGACATTAAAGTCATTATATTAATAAAAGAAAAGAAAAAAACATAGTTCATAGCGCAGATTCTGGCACAGAGGTGCCTCAGGTCAGTAGTCCCACATTCAAATAGATGAGTTTTTTTTTTTTGTCCTGCGATTTAATTTCTCCTGTAATCATTGTCTTTTTGAGCGAACCCGTTCTATACAATCTCGCAACAATGGACACGCACAAGTGTTGACGGAACCTACGAAGATTTGGTGTGTTGCCTATGAAGTAGTCCCCGGCCATAGCACAATGTCCTTCCTATCTTCCACTAATGGACTAGATCCTATCTTTGCCAAGTGAAATTCCACGCTTTTAGACCAGAAAACCAAGATTTTGTTGATGTGTCAGGGAAGTGGTGATGTTAACAAGGCACGTGGGAGCAGTGCGTTCCCCTAACTTACCGGTCCGAATCCGGACTTGTCCGTGGGTCATTTGATACCGGGCTACACCAACGAGTAAATAAAAGTCAGGCTCTCTTTGGTTAGAGTGATAGGTTAGCCGCTGCGCAGTGAAGTTAGGAGCTGCAAAACGAGCAAAAGCAAATTCTTGGAAAGTTCTTTGAGAAGAGGGAAAGGAACACTACACGTACAAGAAAAAGAAAGTTGCATGTTAAAGTAAACATATCAAAGAGTCCTATTTCACACGCACCAAGACTCAATCTGCATAATTTGCAGCAACCAAAAAAGCGGCTCTCGATGAGGCAATGAAGCCCTCACCGGCTGCTTGTGACCGGTAGAGTGGATTCCGTCCAGTATTATGTTTAAAACACCACAATTTACATGCCCAGGTCTTATTATATTATTTTACTGTATTACGCCACACTCAAGGACCCAGGTCCACCTAAAAATTTGTAGACCCTTGACGTTCACTGGTCCGGTGGCACAAACACCAGGTTGGGCGACTCGCTGCTCTAGCGTCTCGGTTTCGGATTTAGTGTTAGCTTACCACACCCCACACGCCATGACTGATGGGGGGGAGGTGCAAAGAACAGACGCGACTGCCGTGAGTAGACCACTGGGTCAGCACGCATATGTGGGGAGGTGTGAACCTCTTCAGCTGGCGGCAGGAGTACAGCCTTTGCTGGGGCCTTCTCCGCCAAGGAGTGTCTGGGCACTTTTAATTAAGGTCTTGTGACTGGTGGCTCCAACTGGTGCACCTGTGTGTCCATTTTGGTTGCGCTGGAGACGTTTGTTTCTCAACCCTCTTGCCTTTCTTTAAACACAAGAAAAAGAGTTGACCTCTGGGTGCTGTTTAAGTGTTTCCTTGCGGCGCATGCTCGACATCCCCTCCAAATCCCATACCTTCTTTCATTCTAGTGAGCCACAAGGGGGAATATTAAAAGCTCAAGCCCCAAAATCCACGGTACCTGCTCGTGGATTCATGTGTGCTGAGATGCAGCGGTTGCACGCCCTTTGCGCAGAGACTTGCTGGGAAAGAGAAACCCTGTATTGCCGTTACTCGCTGGTTGCTTGCGGATATGCATTAATTCTGTGATTAGAACTTTGACCATGCAATGCTCATTGGAAGTCGTGACTGAAAGTGTTCTTCATGATCAGCGTTCTGGACTCGACTTCCTCGGCTCTTTTACTTTCTTTTTCGACTTGGCCCCCGTTTGTCTGTTTCCTTTATTGGTCTTTTTCTGTCACCTCTGACTGCCACCGCGCCTTCCGCTAGGTTTCATGGCTCTCATTTGCAACGATCCTTAATGAATCAACAAGGCTGAGAATTTTGTATGCTCCCACGCACAACTACTCCGTGATCCCGTCCACAGGAGGTTGTCCATCCAAATACGACTAACTGTTGGGAATATCGGAAAAGCCAGTAAAATGACAATGAATATTTAAGACAAAAACAAAATCTTTTTTCAACCTGCATCATGAAGTCAACATAATACTAGTTAGAGAAATTTCAAAAACAAAAATAAGGAGCTTTTCAAATTCAACACATGGGCCACTGAAAATAATTGTGGTTGTGTTTCTTTCGTCAGTTATGGCCACGTCATAGAGGAATGAGTTAGGGTACAATGAGTAAATTTCAGAATCCACAAAATCCTTTATAATGTCAGTTTATGTATCACCAATACCCAACTCAAACAAATATTTACTTCAAAGGATTTTATAGATCTACTTTGGAGCGGCCTCATATTACAATGTAACAAAATCTTGCTCTTTTTCTCCTTTCGTGTTAAACGCCACATGTAAAAAAAAGATCAGTTGATAATTGTCTCGTTTTTGTATTGCATGTTTCCCAGTGAGGCTCTGCCGGAACAAGGCTGTGTGACGACAGGTCTAGGGTTTACACACAAACACACACACACTTCCCCATGGTAATGATTCCAACTTTATCTTATCTACAATATTTAGTACCTGTGTCCTTGAGAGTCGTGTTGATAAAGCTGCGGGCAAACTCGCACGAGTATGACTCTTTGTTTTAGTTCAGCGCTTCCCACCAGCTAGCCACGGCTTTTTTCTCGGCTTGTTTATATTCCACAGTCTTGATAGAGCTTATGTTGTGCTTTGAAAGAGTGTATTTACACTAGGAGAGCTGTCTGTAGCCACCTCGGCTTAGACCCAGACCTGCTTAAGAAGGATAATCTGCAGTCTGATCTGATCACCCCGACACAGCACGCAGCATTGCTGGGCTTTGTGCTTCCATAGTGGTGGAAGGGCTCTGGTTTGACTTTCTCCATGTAAGGGGCTAGTATCTGAGCTGAAGAGGCCATGAGAGCAGGGTTATAATGAGTCCCACAGGCTTTGTGCTTGATGGTGGAGGATTCACTGTTTTTTTAGTTTTTTTGTTTTAGCAAGATTATATTCTTGACATTAACCATGCTTAAATTTATACATCAGTTTGTACATCTAGAAGTTGGTTATTTGTTTGTTACGTTATGCTGATGGTGTGGTTTCAAATGTGGGTTTTGTTACTTGTTGAACAGTATCGTCACAGGCAGTAATTATATTTGGCTGCTTTCAGTTTACAGCTTAATGTAAAGATCCATTGTATTGACACATGATTTCAGCAGATGCTGTGCTTACTATTAATTGACTGAAATGGTCTATGCGCTGGATGATTCATTAAAGAGCAGTTTTGATCACACAAGCAGTCAGAGACACATTTTCATTTTCTAAGAAAACACATGTTTGGGCTTTTGTGTCTTACCCATTCTTATTAAAGCATGTTTTCAGTTATATTATGAAAACATAGTTGTTTTTTTCCGCTTTCTTTGGCTCTGTCCAAGCATGCTGGGTTGTTGCTGGGTTATTTTGAAACAATGCTTTTTTTTATGTGATCACGCTGTTTGTCCACCTGTATTCGAAGCAGCATTTCACCATAACCAAGCATATTTGAAAACTCCGGCCAAAGTGATTTTTGTTGAAAACTATACAGATTTGATGTACTGTAGACTCTGTAATGGTGTTTATTTTGTCTGGAGTGGGACACAATTTCAGCACTGGAATCCAGGCTAAAGATCGGCACAACCCCGGACCCCAACCCAAATGTTTTTTTTTAACGTTTAACTAGACATTAAGGAAAGCCATGTTCACTCATTCAAAACTATGCAAGTTTGTATTTAAACATCCCTTTCTTTGGCTGTCTTTCTCTTTCACATATTTTTGCTGCTCTGCAAAGATTTAGGGTGCTTTTTATAGTCTTTTTTTCATTCAAAGATCTTTTGGACAACTAGTTAACAGAGAGCACATTGCTTGATTGAGTGTTTATTACCTGCAATGAGGTTATCGGTGCTAGTAATGCTGAGGCAAAGGCATTATGGGTCAATTTTTTATAAAATATTAAAGTTTCTGCTGCATTCATTGTTTATTCACCATCTTACGTTTACACATTGTTTTGGTGTTCTTTAATAATAATTTTTATTCGTATTTTATGTTCACAGTTTTTGAAAATACCATCACTGAGAATAAAGTAGA
Source organism: Danionella dracula (assembly GCA_900490495.1). NCBI lineage: Eukaryota > Metazoa > Chordata > Actinopteri > Cypriniformes > Danionidae > Danionella > Danionella dracula. Next base: position 1,723,202 of record UELW01000456.1, read on the forward strand.
TGTTTTAACAGATATAAGTACAACTTTCTCATCTGGTTGAAGGTAAAGAAATATGAATACATCCAAATACTGTGTTGCATTAACCATGTTATTTTCGTCAGTCTTCATATGCATGTAGAGCTGTTAATGAGCACCCGGACATGCTGTAACTAGAATCTGATTCATTAGTTTGTTACATCTTAACTTTTTCTTTTAATTGGATGTCATTTGTATCCTTTTTCACCTACATACCAAAGAATCACAGACTTCTTTATTTATAGCATGTTTTGGTAGCGACAGACACAACAAAGCGGGATTGTACGGTGCTTGTGTACCCCATGGTGACCATGAAATACATGAACATGCTCAGATAAACAACTTTTTTTTATATTGTTAAAAAATATTTTTTATTGTCTATTGTTTCATTCTTTCGTTCCGTTCCAATTAGATTATTTGTTACGTTGTTAGCCATGTGATTCATTCTTCATAACAGTGCTGTTTTATAGCATCACAAGTTTCACTCTTGTTGCTTTTTCTCCGCACATAATACGTGCCATCCCTTGACTAAAGGTAAACACAGGTTTTCAGAGGTGAGCGGGGCTTACCAGATTTGGTGTCTCGAAGACTCCTGCGATATGAAACTTCTCGTTTCAATAAATTTTTGCTACCTTTGGCTCTAACAGCTCTGCATACTGCACACAGAAAATTTTTAGCTAGTTACATACACTTTGCACACATCAGTGGCACAGAACTAACATGTTATAAATTTATCCACACACTGGTATTTAGTGTGTAGTGTTATGTTAGTATATACTATATTCTATGTGGAATTGACATGAATACACACAGAATTGACCAGCTTTGAGTAGCCTAATTCCGTCTGTTTAGAGTGTAATTCATATCTTAACAGTAAGTATTATTGGACATTAATTTGGAAGCAGTAGGTAACTCTTCATTTGTCAATTGAACAGTTTTTTTAAATGTGATCATTTTCTTCTCTAGATATTTCCCTGAATCTCACTTTTGCACTGTGATAAGTAAATTGTTGCAAAATGAAATTCTTCCACTCCAAAAATAAATACATCATCATGTAGATTTGAGATATGTATTTACTCTTTTCAGCTGTTTAATTCAACGTGATTGAATGCATGCGTTGAAATGGAACATTCAAAGCGTTGTAACTTGTCAACCTCTCATCGGCTGATCTTGAAGCAACATTTCCCCTCAAGCCTTTCCATCAGATATGTGGGCGTATCATAACACGAGTGTAGTAAATCTAGCAAGCGGCAAATTTCTCCTCGTCTCCTGTGAGACAGCTCAAGTATGCAGAGGGACCTCATATCTGCCTCACTCTTAAAAGCCCTGATTGTGTCAAGCTCTCTTTGGTGCCTTGAGTTAGGTGTGGGGGAGGAGGAAATAGGAAAAAATCTGAATGCTTTGATGCAATCATATGACTCTGATTGTCGGGAGGAAATAAGATGACCCATGCCTTCTCTGACAGATTAGATAGATGTCACCTTCAGTATGAAAGTGCCAGTCAATTTCACCTCTCCTGTGTGCTGCCTATCAATTACTTGGAAGCGCAGCCTTTCAAAGCTGCTGTGCCTGGTAACCAAGTGGCTGAACACGGCTCATTTTTCCCTCTGTCTTTTTTTTTTTCTCTCTTTTCAGCATCCCCAGATCAGCGAGGAGTCGACTTCTCCATTTGTCTTCATTTGCTCCAGCCCCCAGGAGTTGGTGGTGAAATTTCCCATGAAAGGGAAACACAAGATTTGTAAGTCCTGTCCGCTTCTTTTCATGAGCTGGATCTTGTTCCTCCTTTTGACTCTCTTAGAAACGCATACATTTCAATTTAACATATGAAAGTGTCTTTTAAGGCTCAAATCTGTAAATTCACTTAATGTTAGAGTCCTTATTAATTTCATAGTCAAAAGTAAAAAAAGTAATGTTAAGAAATAGAAAACCTTTGTTGTTTTTAATTTTATAATGGCTATATAATAATCTTCAATCTTATCAATTGTTTCAACTGATCCACTTCTTTCAAAAGGCTGGACAACGAAAGTGCAATAATATATGCAAGCTATTGCTTTTATTATGGCCAATGATGCTGATTTTATTGATCCAAATAACTAAAACAGTATGTAGCAAAAAGTGCAGATGATAAACAGTGTAAAACTATTCCAAATTATATTGCAGCTATATAAATTAAATGAGTATTACAGCTGTTAAAATGTGAAACTGAAAGCAAAGGAAAGTCTTTATGATGGATGGATGGATGGATAGATGGATGGATGGATGGATATATGGATGAATGAATGAATGGAAAGACCGACAGAAACAAACAAAGACTAAGTGCGCAAGCAATTGCCTAACGAGGCGCCCAACAAGAAAAGACAACATCTAGCTTTTGAAAAACTCATATTGTTCGACCTCTACCCTGAATAGTCTCAGAATACCTTTTCATACTGAGTATCATGTTTTTTTTTTTATTATATAAATTTTTTCATTTAACATACAAAGCATTGACAACACACTGAGCGATGGAACTTTGGTCTGCGGGACAAAGGTTTATAGGTGATTGATTATGCAGTAGTCCCAAACAAGCAAATGTGCGTGCATTTGAGACCCGTGGAAAACAGTCTATTATTTTAGGAAATAATACAGGACAGATAAGAGCTTTATCTGAAATTTGATCCATGTCAATTGTGTGGAAATACTTTGACTTAAAAAATGCTCGCAAAGCTGACTGCCTATGACAAGAAAAAGAAACAACGGAATGATATTGCAGTTTAAAATAAAAAAAATTTTTTTAAATACAGGGATGTAAGTTTCTGGTCATACCACTCAACTCTGCTACTTAATTCAATTCGTTAAAGTGCAAGGATTGGACTTTTGAAGGAATGAGCTCACTCAAGTTGGTCCCATTGTTGCTTGAATCACACTATATATTTCCTCTATATATTTACCACCACTTTTTAAATGGTCCTGAATACATAATCCCTGCTGTGTGAACTCCACTAGTAACGACCCCAAAAATGGTGGTGTTCTCTAGGGTCGGGGTGTAACAAAAAGGTGGAGGAGCAGAAATGAAAACGGGAAAAACAGGACACAAACAATAACTTGACAAATCAAATGTGCTTTAAATGAACAGAACAGGTGTTACCAATGGTAAAATAAATCAAATACAAATACACACACTCCAGGGGCAGAGACTAAGGGACGCCAGGTAAAACAAAACATAAACTGACTAGAAAGTACAGACAATTCTAAGCTAACTAAGTAACACACAAAGCTAGAACTAATCTACACTAACTAGAAAGTTATACAATAAACAAACTTGGCGCACACCGCTAAACTAGTGTGTATAACAGAAATAATCCTACGTGCAGAATGTATGTCACGTGACATTCTAAGCTGTCTCTAAGACCAGGTAGGAAACAGGATTGAACTCAAATGGCAACAAAACGGAAGCAAACAAACAGGGAGCACAAACGAACAAAACGGGTGGCAACCGAGTGGGGCCACTCTTTCCACGCCGCGTGAGCTAAGGACTCCGCAGAGCTGAAGTGGTCCGCCTCCTCGCTCCTCGCGTCCCAACTGGCGAATCAGGGGACAGCTGGAGTCACCTGCGGGAATAATCAGAAGCGCACATGGGCGCGCGCACAAGCAGGCGACAGAAAAATAAAAGGAAACGCTGCAAAACGGCCAGGGCCGTAACAGTCCTGAATACATAATCCCTGCTGTGTGAACTCCACTAGTAGTGGCCCATTTTCTCCTTTTCTTTGCCAACAGTCATCAGTAGCATGAAGTTGCATAGTGCCACTCTGTGTTTGTTTTTATTTGAGGTTTTTTTTTGTTCCACATTGTTCACTCTGCTCATTGCCGGTACATAATAACTCTATATAATAATACATATTAAGCACACCAAATTCCATTAAAAAAGCTCTTTCTCAGTCCTCTTGGCTTGTTTGTAGCTTTTGGCGTCTCTCGGAACAGGGTTTGAACAAAACTCCGCAGGGGTTGAGCCCTCCAGGAATTGAGCTTGAAAAACTTAATCTAAATGATATTGGATGATGAGTGTGAGCGTAATTTGGCACACTGTGTCCTTTAGCAGAGGTTGTTTGTTCCAGTTTTCCAGTCATTTTCACAGCAGCTCAATTTTCAACTGAAGTGTTATTTCACAGGACAGACTGGAAGCATTTCACACTGGGATAGTATCTGTCTGACAGTTGCTCCTTAATCACATTTACACATTGTTGGGTGTTTAACCTCTCAGATCAAACTTGATTAATTAAAGATGTAATGGAATGCGTTTTTCGTTTAAGGGAGATACACTCCAAAAAACAACAAAAAAATTTTTTCAAAGCTTTCGCCTTTCACCACTTTCTTTTCATATAGTAATGGAGATTTTATGTCTGTTGTGACCTTGTGTCTAGCCACCGTTTCCCATTCGTTTTCATTCTCTTCTAAGCTGCTGCAGCTCTCTGGAGAGCTGACCTTGTGAACTCTTTATGGGTGGATGGGGGAGGAGATGTGGGCTGATATGCTAGCAGGGCAGCTTGGAGCAAGAAGTCTCCACAGAGATGGCCTGCCCTTTACCTCAACCATGTCTTCCACGGTTTATCCAAACACTCGGGTCAATGGGTCTCTCTTTTCTCCCAAACAGCATCTATGCCTTTCAGCCAGCAACGGATGGTTTATGGATTAGCAATCACAAAAATCGCTTACGGTCTCCGAGCGCAAAGCTATTATAGAAAACTGACTTGCATAATAGAAAACCATCCATCCACCCCTCCTTGTTTCATGAATTGCTGACATTTAGATGTGAGAAATTTAGACCGTGTCATTCCATTACAACCACATTTCCATCCGCTGATTAAAAGGATTGTATTAACAGCTGTGTGGCTGTGAAGGTTTCTGTTCACCGAGCACCAGAATCTTTCATCTTCATACTGAAGGTCACCCTCGCTGCACTGAGCTGTCGGAGACATCCTGATGGGTGGGTTCAGCCATGTGTTAATATTGCAAGTTCACATCAATGATTCTGTTGCATAGCGAGCTTTTAAAGGCTAAAGGTTATCTCTCATCTTGCTTTATTTGAATCGATAAAGCGGCAATATCCAAACAAGTAGTGATTGCAAGCTCTATACATTAATAATGTGATCAACTACCTTAGTGAAGGATGGATTTGAAGTTTATGTTTTAATTTGGTGAAATAACAATGTGCTTTCACCAACTTTAATTTTCTGTAGTGTATATTTTAAGGTATTCGCATTTGCACATTTTGCACAAGCTTTTGGATGCAATTTTTTAATAGATCCTTAACCTTTACTTGTTTGTTGTTTCTCTAGGATAAGTTGAATTTACTGTACCTACTTGAGATATCAATTTTTGGCAATATTATTCTAGTCATATTTGAAAAACTGTCACAAGAATAGAACAATAACAATTGATTTTGACCACTTTAAGAAATGGTATTTTACAGAAGCCGCAGTAAGAATTTTTTTAAGCTTTACAGCTGTCTTGGAAGTGTCAACATTCCGATGATAAAAATAGCCAAGTAGGTTTTCTGATTTAAAAAGGAATCCCACGCTTGAATATTTTACACACATTTTTAGGTTTATATTCAGCCTTTGGGGTTAGATTTATTTTATTTTGAAGCAAACTTTCCTCAATCTCTCTCAGCATTGTTCACAAGTAATGAAGCCTTCCCTTTGGATCTCATTAGGAAAATAAAATAAACAGCAATTGCTTAACGGATCCTCTCCACTGCAATCTGCACGGTTCGCTCAAGTTAAAACATTTTATCTTAGCCGGACATTTGCAACCAAGTCAACCAATCAGGAAACTTGCTCTCTGGCAAAAGAACATAATTTTGGTTGAGTTGGACAATGGTCAAGAAGGTTGTTGGTTATAGCTGTTAGCGTAAATCTCCTCATAATCCTCATAACTGTTTATTAAAGGATTTTTTTTTCTCAAAAAAGCTTTATTAAAATGTTCAAATAATCTGATGTGTTTTTAAAGAATGTGACTGGAAAAAGCATGCAATTCACCCAGGAAAAAAAACAAGATGTGGATCACTAAGCATTAGTTGGCTAAATCATTAGCTGATGATGCAATAATATAAAATTATATGTTTAGGAAGATTGTGCTTTAGGAGCTATCTGCTATATTATAAATCTGTTTTTTATTTTTTGATTCATGTCTATCATTGTGCTTTTTGACTGAAGAAGCTTTGGTTTGTGTGCTTCGTGTCTGTTTTGAAAAGAATTTCACAATCGAGTAACATGTAACAGAGAACACAATGATTGATGATTTGCTTGGCTACATCACAATAATCAACCATGAGAATTAGTTTTACCTCAAACCAACACCCCTTACGTAGAATCGGTCTTTTGTTTTTCAACACTTGTCTCCTCACCTTCTTAGGCAAATTGAAATTCTGTTCCTTATAAAACTGTTGCTCCAAAAAGAGTGCAAAGCTACTTTCTCAGCTTAACAAGGATCCGCAACACCCTTGGGCTGTCAATCATCTACTGTTACCTTCTTATTCCTCTTTCTCCCACTAGTGTCCTGGTTTCCTCACATTTCCCCTTTCCACCTTTCTTATTTTCTTCCACATGGGCCGTTGAAAGAGAGGTTTTGATTTATTCATAGGCTCCTTTTTTGATATTCATGTATTTTCCAGGGCTATCAGGGTGCGGTGGAATTTCTTGCTTCAGCAGCTGCTGGGCTGCTCCACAGAAATAAGGTTTCAGGTTTATTGAGCCTTCAGTTGGGGGAAGGGAATGTGGATTGAGGAAGGTTGTAGTATACCCTGTAAATGTTAGGCAGGCTTCAGAGGTGACAGACTGTGTTTATTACAGATCTGTCACACAGCTAATGGGCAGCCGGGAATTGGCTACTGCTCTAATGTGAATGAGAAGTGTGCAGTGAACAAGATGACTTTGGTGCATCCCCCACTCTGCCCTTTACACTCAGGCTGTGAAGAGGTGAACGGATGTCACCTGAAATCACAATTTTAGACCTTGCACAAACTGGATGCCAGGTGTTAAGTGGCCTCTTGGCAGTTGAGTTTATCCGCTGAAGGACAACACAGTCCTCACTGAATGGAAAAGTTAGTTTGGATTTTTCATCAGGTTGCAAAATTTCTTCTAAATATTTTGAACACCCTTCAAATTAGTTTAGCTGCAATGCAGAGCATTTCAGAACATTTTTGGTCATGCATTTGTAGGATTGGGAATCGTTTGGAGTTGTTCTGATACCAGTGCCAAACCAATCCTTTTAAAATGATACCTGTGCTAAAAATACCTGATTGACACTATTCAAAAGCCGTAATATTATGCTGGATGACTCAAGAATACATTTTTATTGAAGGAAAAATGTAATGCTTAAAATTTAACAATATACTTAACGTTTGCAGTATGTATATGAATATATAAGTAAATAGAAAATATAGCAACAAAACGAAAACAAATTAACCGGTTCAAATTGTTTGACCATTTGTTAGCATGAATTTATGATTTGCGATTAACATTGCATTAGCTTAATAATAACCTGTGGAAAGGTTGTCGTCATAATCAGTGGACTTCTGTTTGTGATCGGTGAGACTGAAGCTGGAGTCAAGGCTGGGTGATACTGCAGAAATTGGAATTTATTTAAAGATGAAGACTAAAATAGATATTATTTTTGCTCTCAGTGCTTACAAGTAATGGATTTATAACTTGCCTTACTTTAATTTTTTTTAAATGTTAAAAAAAAAACTTACAAGCACATAACTACATTATTTAATGGCAGATGTTTAAAACTGATACAAAAGTGTATTTTAAAATGATAGTGGTTGTGACCGCTTTACAGATATTTACAGATATTTATTTAATAAATACCAAATTTACATGATGATCCACACCGATAGTGCCACTTGTTTTTTGCAAGCGGTTGAACAGTGAACATTGTGCATACCACTGCTTTAGGGGCCTTTCAGATTGGGAACATCTAGAATATTTCGCTATGACAACATTCACTCTCCCTCCTCAATCCCCCACAGTTTTCCGTTCACACACTATTTTTCCGTTTTGTTTTAGAAACGCTACGTTTCTAAATAGCTAGATTCACCGGAAACACGTGGACGGTAGAAGAAGAAATGACGCTTTCCCTTCATAAGTCTGCGACTGCTCGCCGAAATATAGATTGTCTGTTCATAATAACGTTGGTTACCTCAGAGTTTTTGTGCATCCTGTCGAGCTGAGAGACTGGATTCTCTCGTCTCCCTAAATGTCGGTTAAACATTGGATTTCCTTGCTTTTCCACAAACATTCTTTTTCAGCCATGTTGATCTGCGTATAAACAGCGAATGAGTCAAGGGGTATTTACGTTACGTCGAGCGCAGGCAACTTCTTCTTTTGACGCACTTGTGCCGCCCATATCGCCGCTAGACCTCGTGAACCGTTTCAGATACTACCTCTGGAAACGGTTCATGGAAACAAAAGAATTTCTTACACACGCTACAATGAACTGTTACCAGAGAAAGTGTTTTTAGAAACGGAATATAGATGCCAGTCTGAAAGGCTCCTAAAGTGTCCTCCGTGTGCACTCAAATGTTTCATTAAATTTGACGTGATTCCTCCTTTAGGCGCAACTGCTGTGAAACATTTGCAGCAGTCACTCTTTCGACCATTTCGTTTCAGGCATTTAAAGTGAGTTGTTTAATTTAGCAAGCTAAGCTAACGGCAGCCCAGCTGATTCCGGATGCCACAAGAGCAAGTGTAACATTTGTTCCTGCATTCACGCACTTCTCTGAGGGTTCTGATTCCTGTTGATTTGTCAAAATTGGAGATGAAGGCTGGAGGAGAAAGGGACTGGACTGTCGAATCGAATAAAGACGATCGCCACAGCTCTGACAGCACAGGTACTTAAGTGGCATCAAAATGGGGAACCGGTTTTCGCATTCTGTTTTTGGTCCAGTCCAAACCGGTTCTAGAGGTACCAGTTCCGTAACCGGTGTCGGTACCCAACCCTATGCTTTTGTCATAATGCCAAAATCATTTTCTCTTAAATGTGTTTATTACTGAGGAACTTACTTGATATAACTTGATGGGTCCACACAATTGGGTTTGAAACTTTGTTCAACAGGCCTTGTTGTGTTGGTTTTACAGGATAAAGACTATTTACTTTATAAGCTATCTTACATTTAGGGTGGGTACTACTCAACAGACATGACAGGTTTTTAAAGGAAAGGTATGCTTCTTCAATGTCTGTTGTTTTGGTACTGTCTGTTGTTTTGGTACAGAACACCTGCTTTGCATGCTAAAATAATTAAGAATTCAGTTTGGCAGTAGATGGTATGTTTATTAGTAAACTCCTCTTTGCTGTCTGATACATCAGTTAATCAATGGAATACTGTTGCTAAAATAAGGCATAGCATGTACTTGTTTTGCACTTTTCAGTAAAAGTTTCTCCTCTGCAAAAATGGGATTTAGAATTTATGGATATTCATATTTTATCTATTAATGTTCTGAGCTTTCATGTATTTATGAGGAAAAATGTTTTTATGTTGAAGTCAAAGCTAATATTGTCAAAAAATTACCCAGAGCAAGTCACACGCCTATGGAAGAGAACTGAAAATTGTTCAGAACTAAGTCATCCAATGAAAAGCACGTCATCTCTTAGGCAACTCAACTTGGTTTACAGCCCCTGCTTCTATTGTTCAATGTTTTTCTTTCACATCAATTGTGGCTTTTACAGTGTTGTAGTCTAGTAACAAAAGCAGCCTATTTAGTGAGCTTTTCTGGAGGCCATGTGTCCATGTGTGAGTTTAAGAGTTTAATTGGGTCTACTTTTCCAGACTCCCACGCAGCAGTGTTCTCCCAGATCAAGAGATCAACAAGTGGTTGGATCTGCTTGTATATCTGTCTTTATAATATAGCCCTTCAGCACTCAGACAGCTTTCTGGCCCATAAACCTAGTTTAAAACACTGAAAATTCTATAAACATTGGGACTGGAGAGTCTTACTTCGCTGTGCCAGAAAAAAAAAAACTGAATAAGCGAGTACGCCTTTTAAGCTCTTGTGCACTCAAGCAAGAATCCAAGTAATTTGTTGGTATTTAGGTGCGAATCATAAAATTAACAAGTCTGATTTCAAACACAGGCCAGGCAAGCTTTAAATCGAAATAAATTATGCAATAGGGCTGTCAGTGGCAATTTTAGTATGGTTTACTTTTTTCTGTTTATTGGCTATTTTTCTGTCGATTCTACAGCTACACGTAGGCTTGGATATACAGAACATACCCATAAAATGGATTTTGGTTTGAATAAAAAGTCACTTTGTTTTCAGAGCATATTCTTCAGTTCCTTTAATATGAACAAAGTCGTTTATTAACAGCTGCTAAAATAAATGGTGATTGAAATTATTTGAAAATTCTGTAATGCAGTGGTACCTTTTGTCCATTTTAACCATTTTATCATCATGGGCTGGTGAACCCAGACATGTGTACTACTGCAAAAAATAAAAAGAGAAAGAGAAAGGGCTAGAGCTTTGAGGATGGTCAACATTTGCCTGGTCCAGTGCGGCTTGGATATATATGTAAGGGATATACAATGGCTAAGTGTAATATATCCATTTTTAAATTCACAACGTGGAGGCGATGAACCGCACAACGAGAAGCCTCCCTGAAGTGTGTTTAAAAATTAATATACAATACTTAGCCGTTGTATACCCCATTCTCCCAAGGCGCGGCTCGCAGTTATAAAGCTAGTAATGTTAAAACTTACTTGACCACAAGCTCTTCATTGTACAATATTTGCATGAATGAAAACAGGTAAAGGTTCAATTTAATTTGGAATTGTACAATATAAATGTACAGTAATCACCTCACTTCACAATCTTCGTTAGCTTGAGTTGTCATGGCTCGCGAAGGCAGCTGCTTGAAAGAGGTCTCTTGGGTTTTAATCCAGCAAAGCTTCTCAAACAATAATTGGTTTAAAAAACATTGACCACACAACCTACATAATACGGTTGATAAAACATTTCAGGTTGAGAGAGTCTGTAAACTACTGTCTAATGAGCTTGAATGGACTGATCAAAGTTCATAAAGTCACGCAGGGATACATAGTGTGATATGACTGAGCCGGTGCTACGTATGGTACATAAAGAATTATACAACACCTGACAGCCAATCAGAATCAAGTATTCAGACAAACTGTGGTATAAATTGTAGTGTAGTGTAGTAAATGTTCCATCTAGACTGCAATCTTACACTTGCCCAGTGAGTTTCACTTGATTCAACCACAGAAACTGCTGACTAGCTGCACTAATCTCTTTCCCCGATGGAGCTGTGGGTGTGACCACGTGGGCAAGTGGTCTCTGTCTACTTTGATAATTCTTAAAAAATTGACAGACCGAAACTAGAGTTTTGAGTATGATTAGCTTTTCAAGCTCTTTTAAAGAACTTTCGAATAAGCAAGACTTTTGGCCAATTTTTAGGGTAGAAAAGTGTAGTAAATTGAGCAGGAACTAGTTGATGGGGTTAAATATCCTTCTTGGAAGTTTATACTTGGCTGCATACTTCCATGAGGGCTCCTTATTGCATCATAAAGAGCTAAGTTTGAAAACTCTCTGAAACTCATTCCAACAGGAAAAAACCTTTTTAATACAAAACAACTCTGTCATGAGACAAAATCATTTTTATCCCTTCACTGAGCTTGATCATGAGAATAGCACAAAAATAATATATATATTATTATATATATTATATTATGTACTGGAAACCTTCATCAGAGAGTGTGATCCAAATTGATGCGGTAGGCTCATGCAGTTGCTGCAGATTTATGGTCTGCACCTCTATAATGTGAACCACTCATTCGACATCATCCAAAAGGTACTCTATTGGGTTGGGATCTGATTGTCCTGTTCACAAAACCATGCAGTATAACATGGTTTATAATCTTGCTGGAAATATAATTAGCTGGGGGACACTATGGTCATAAAAGGATGTAAACTTGTGCTATTCAGACACTTCTCTCTCACTCAAAGTTAAATTGTACTAGTTGCAAGCACATGCTTCAACAAGTCAGGCTCCTGAAAAATAAGCAAGACATCCCTAAGCTTTACAAGATGTCCTACGTTTATAGGAATCTTCATTGCACATGAAAGTGTTACCAGATTGAAAAAATGGCACACTTGACTCTTAACATCTTTCAACGCCACAAATTGGCTCTGTGGTCCTCAGAAAAAAGATCTTTAATTATCTAGCTTGATGTTGTCGTCCATTTGTTATCTGTAACAACCAATCTGCTTAGTGAGCACAAACTTTCTGAGAAAAACGATGGAGATCTCATCTAAAAGTGGGCTGCCAGCTGCTCCCATGTCTCTCAGGCTGTCGGAGGTCTAATTTTCCCATTGCAGCACATAAGAATGAGATGAGATGAGATGGAGAGAGCTCTACTTTATCTTAATTTAATTTTAATTTACACAACAGCCAACATCAGTTGAGCACTAGCAACAGTGTGGGAGTACTGGAGTCCCATGCCATATGATGGCATAGATTACAAGGTCTCTGTTTAACATTATCCAGCTTTGTTTTTATAGGCTATTCTGTCAACAAACACATCTACTACTTTGTTACTGGAAGTAGGAATATTTGACTCTGTGCCTCTCTGCTTCTGCCAAGGTGGCCATTTAAGCTCCTAAAAAATTAAAGCATGTCTGCGAGAAAGGTAGTTAATAGAAGGGTGCTTGCTTGGATGACAGTTGCAGACTTCAACCAATTAGAAGCTTCTTTCAGCTCCGAGCTGAAACTTTTCAAAATGCAGCGCTATTAATGGCTGGAAAATACAGCTTGCACACAGATAAGAATAAAGTATTTTATACACGAAAATCATCTTGCCAGTCTTTACCAACAACTGTTGCACGCTCAAAACTTCCACATTTATCTGAGGCTCAAACGATTCTTTTTCAAAACTGACGCTTTTTACATACGTACATGGGTAGTGCGCCTGTATCAATCACACACACGTTGTGGTTTCATACGTCTGTTCTGTGATTAAACATGTTATTAAATATGTTGTATGCTTGTGTAATCCTGTACATTTCAGAAAATATGCTTTAAGCTCAGAGAGCTGGATTGTAAACCAGCGCTCGTCCTTATTAACCATATGCAGCTCTGAGCAAATGCTGCTGCATCAGTTAAAAAGCTCATATAACTCCTTCAAACTCTGCCCGAACCAGAATTTGCCCGGTTATCATGTCCGCATGGAAACTAATCAGTAGTGTTTTCACCACAAAAAAAATCACTTTGGCTGGCATTTTTAAATTTACATGTGGATGCACCCCGTAAACATGTTTTTTTTTTTTTGTTTGTTTTTTTAGGCGCATTTATAAAATAACCGTGCATGTGTGGACAGGGCCTAAGACTTCAAGAGGCTGCTGCATTCATGACAAACTTTCAGAGAATGCAGTGTGAGAAAAATATAAGGAAAGCTTCTCATTTTGTTGTTGTATACAGGTTTATAAGTTTTTAAGCAGTTTTGGGGTCTGCATGATGCCTTTTATTTCGGTTGTCTCTTGTTTTTTTCTCTCTCGATTTTCCTATCTCAACATATTTAACATTCTAGGTTGCCAAGCACAACTGCTCAAATGAAACCCTTGTAACCACTTCAAATCAGTGGGTGTTTCCCTCTTCATGCTGCATTGCTCCTTGAGTGGCTTCAAAACAAAGACAGGGTTATCCCTCCACTGTTTACCCATTGTGTTGATCTAGGGGGGGGAAACAATACTAGTACACGTCAACACTGCTTGACGTAAACAGCTGCAGAAGCTTCGACCAAGCAGATTCATGCAAAGCTGAGAGGATTTCCATGAATCTTTAATGCTTTCTGTATATTTTTGAAGTAACTATCAGTTAGCAGTGTCTTTATATTGCTGTTGTCTACCTGCTTAAGATCTAATATCTAATATCATGTTTTCTCAGTCAGAGATCTTTGCTTTAATAGGACATGCTGATGTTTGTGAGAGGCCAACGCTTCAATGCTTCACACTTGGTTCTGTGGAGTGTGAAAGGGACTTCAGAGAGGACTCAAAGCTGTGTTGTTCAGGGCTCTCATGCTCACCATGAATATTGCATGAACACATTCCCCACCATATGTAGCTAAGGTGCCCTGGCTACCGTTGCAAGTGTGCTGAGAGGCATTGACTTGCTTTGAACTGCCAACAGCAGTAGCTCTCCTTTGTGTATTCAGGCGATAGGGGAAAGAACCTGAATTGCTTTTTTGGAACCGGAGATACGATTTTATGGCAAAGATTTAAGTAAACATTTGTTGCGATCATACAAAACCAGCACACTTTGTGTGCATAACATACATAGCTCACAAGGGCAGTTTACGTGCCCTTATTAGAATGACTACAGGATTGCAAAGGAGTGAGATTAAGAGACTATCTAAAGAGGCCTGCATTGTAAAAGGGTTAGAGCTCTGGTACTGCACACTTTGTCCCAGGAGGGTTGTGTCCTTATCACTGTTGCAATTATTTCAGTACTAGCTATATTTTTGGTCATTTTTGTCAAGCTGATGGACTGCATAGTATTAAACCATCAGGGAATTCAAGAGCTTTTACATTTAAAATGCAGTTTGTAAGTTTCTAACATGAACAATTTTTTTATAAAAAATTATCTTAGAGATGGCCCTACCTTCTAGAATTGAGGTTTCCAGCTGTAAGCTTTCTAAACTTTAAGTAAAGACTGAAATATTATTCTTTTGGCTGATAGGTGAGAGGTAGCTTATTAGGCCAACACATGAAACATAATCATTATTTCTGAACTTTAACTTGATTTTCAACTGAATATGAACATTCCTGATAGAATATTGTTTTCAGTGAAATTCATGCTTGAAATTAACATGTTTCTTTAAAGTCTCTTGGCATATGTACCCATTTTACTATTTCTTGTGTAAAAAGTTTTACATCCTGCACCTTTTAATGCCCAAAGCTAAAAAGCCAACACACCAAACATACTTTTTTCCACTAAATTTAAACTGAGTACGAATAAAATAGTTTAGGTCAACCTAAGGTCCTCTTTACAGATAACATACACTTGGTAAAAGTACATGTAATACTTTCCAATTTGTGTATAGTGGGGCAATTTTCTGCTCGATAACTATAATTTTGTTGACATTTTTACAAGTGTTGCTATTTGGTCTATGACCAGTAAGAGAATCCATTCAACCGTAGAGAGGCTCGCTCCACTAATTAGTTAAAACTACTACTCCAATTTGCGAGTCTAGTTCAGACCTGTCTTCGGATTAACAAGTAAAAGAAAATGAATGCTCTCCTAACAGTTTACAGAGAATTCATTAACATTATCAATATAAAAAAGCTAAATAAAAGACAATAAAACTCATCAAAGACAAAAAAAGCAATGCATATGACATTAAAGTCATTAATATTAATAAAAGAAAAGAAAAACATATGTTCATAAGCGCAGCTCTGGCAGAGGTGCTCAGTCAGTACCCACATTCAAATAGATGAGTTTTTTTTTTTTTTTGTCTGGATTTAATTTCTCCTCTAATCTTGTCTGTTTTGAGCAAACCCGTCTCTATTCTGAATAACACTGGCAGCCAGTGTTGGGACCTAAAGATTGGTGTTGTATGCTATGAATATTCACCGGCAAGCACAATGATCCGTTCCTATCTTCCAAATAATGGACTTAGACTCCTGATCTTTTGCAAGGTGAAATTCCACGCTTGACCAAGAAAACCAGATATTTTGTTGATGTGTCAGGGAGTGGTGATGTTACACAAAGGCACGTGGGAGCAGTGGTCCCCAACTTCCGGTCCGCAGATCGGTACTTGTCCGTGGGTCATTTGATACCGGGCTACACAGAAAGAGTAAATAAAAGTCAAGGCTCTCTTCTTGGTGAAGTGATAGGTTAGCGCTGCAGTGAAGTTTAGGAGCTTGCAAAACGAGCAAAAGCAAACTTCTTTGGAAAGTTTCTTTGCGAAGAGGAAAAGGAACAACCTACAACTTACAAGAAAAAGAAAGTTGCATTTAACAGAAAATATCAAGAGTCCTACTTTCACACGCACCAAGACAACTCTGCATAATTTGCAGCAACCGGCTCTCGAATGAGGCAATGAAGCCCTCAAAGCGGCTTTGCCGGTAGAGTGGATTCACGTTCATTATTATGTTTAAAAAATACCACAATTTACATGCAGGTCTTATTATATTATTTTACTGTATTTATCCGCCACACCTCAAAGGCCGGTCCCTAAAAATTTTGTCTGACGTTAAACTGGTCCGTGGCACAAAAAAGGTTGGGGACCGCTGCTCTAGAGTCTCCGGATTTCGGATTTAGATGCTTAGCTTAACCACAACAAGCAGTGATGGAGGTGCAAAGAACAGACTCGATGACCGTTGAGTAGAACTGGGTCAGCAGCATCTGTGGGAGGTTGAACATCTTCAGCTGGCGCAGGAAGTACAGCCTTTGCTGGGCCTTCTACGCAATGGAGTTGATATGGGCACTTTAATTAAGGTCTTGTGAGATGGTGGACTCCACTGGTGACACAGTGTTGTTCATTTTGGTGAGATGGAGAGTTTTGTTTATCAAAATATTGCCTTTATTTAAAAAAAAGAAAAAGAGTTGACTCTGTGTTGCTTGTTTAAAGTGAATTCCTTAGCGCGCATGCTCAGACATCACCTCATACAAAATCCCACATTATTCATTCATGTAGAGAAACCAAAAGGGGGAATTATAAAAGCTCAGCCCCCAAATATCAAGGTAACTGCTCTTGGATTACATAGTTGCATGAGATGAAGCAGGGTTAGACAAGCCTTGCGCAGAGATTAGCATGAAGGAAGAGAAAATGTTATAGCTTATCTGTGTCTGATTTCAGGATAATGAATTAATTCTCTGTGGATTAAGGAACTTTGACCATATGATAATTTGGAAGTCTGAATGATAAGTGTTCTCATGATAAGCGTTCTTCTGAACTCGACTCATACTCGGACTCTTTTTATTTCCTTTATTAGATTGGCAGTTTCATGTTTTTTCTTGATTGTACTTGGTTTGCTGGTCATCATTTCTGTCAACGAAATTTCTCTAATTGCAATCAAAACTGGGCTGGAGAAATTTCATGTAGTAGCATCATAAACTGCTCCGGTTGCGCCATGTAGAGGAGGGGTTTGTTACCAACGAGTCACTAAACGAATCATTTGGGAATCGTGACTAAATCCAGTAAAATTCAATGCATATTTTAAGAAAACAAAATCTTTTTTCAACCTTGCATCTGAGTCAACATCTTGTTAGAGATTTTCAAAATCAAATAAGGAGCTTTTCAAATTCACAATGGGCCACTTGAAAATAATTGTGGTTTTGATTTCTTTCTCAGTTATTGCCACGCTCAATGAGGAAGTAGGGTCAATGAGTAAACTTTCAGAATCCACAAATCTTTATAATGTAAGATTTATGTACCACCAATACCAACAAACAAATATTTACTTCAAAGGATTTTATAGATTTACTTTGGAGGCCTCATACAATGTAACTCTTGCTCTTTTTCTCCTTTTCGTGTTAAACGCCACATGTAAAAGATCAGTTGATAATTAGTCTCGTTTTGTATTGATGTTTCCCAGTGGGCTCTTCCGGAACAAGGCTGTGCTGATGACAGGCTAGGGTTTACACACAAACACACACACACTTCCCCATGGTAATGATCCAATCTTTATCTTATCTACAATATTTAGTACCTGTGTCCTTGAGAGTCTGTTGATAAAAGCTGCGGGCAAACTCGCACAGTATGACTCTTTGTTTTTAGTTTCAGCGCTTCCCACCAGCTAGCCCTGGCTTTTTTCTCGAGCTTGTTTTAATCTCCACAGCTCTTGTAGAGCTTATTGTTGTGCTTTTGAAAGAAGTGTATTTACACTAGGAGAGCTGTCTGTAGCCACCTCGGCTTAGACCCAGACCTCTCTCAGCAGGATAATCTGCAGTCTGATCTGCTCACCCCGACACAGCAAGCAGATCTGCTGGCTTTTGTGCTGTTCCATGAGTGGGGGAAGGGCTCTGGTTTGAATTTCTCCATGTATGGGCTAGTTCTCTGAGCTGAAGAGGCCCTGAGAGCCTGTGTTTATACTGAGTCCCCACAGGCTTTGTGCTTGATGGCTGGAGGATTCACACTTGGAAAACAACACTCGTGAGTTAGGTTTTTTAGAAGGGTTTGGAAATGCCTTATTGGGCTCCTGTTGTTTTTGGCTTTGCTCTACATCCCAGAATAATGAGAGCTTGTCATATTTTCAAAACGTGTGTATTTGTAAGTTTATTCATCTAGCAGATACGTTTACCTTAAATAAGTTGCAACAAACTTTTCAAATATATTCTTTTTGTTTTAGATAAAACTTAAGTTCTCTCTGAGACCTTTCCTCTCGTGCACCCTCCACATTTACATGACATTGTGCTGACAAACTTTTCATTTAAAATTGTAACTTTGCGGTGCAGAAAAAAGCTGCAAGATCTCTGATAAAGGCATGGTGTGCAGCTTAAACAGTGTTTCATAGCAACATAACAGGTCATGAGCATTAGGGATAGAAGTGCTAAAAATAAATTCATTGGTACTGTTTAATTACAATTTTTATAGAATTCACTCCATTTTAGTCAATGTTCCTACCGCAGAATATGAAGTCAGGTTATATATGGATTTGTGAGGTGTTTTTTTCATCGGAACCACACTAACGCAATATAATGTTAACAACTTGTTTACATTACGGTTTATCTCCTCAACTGACTCTATCGAAAGAAACACGAAGCTGTTCTAATTACTTATTACAGGGGTGTCCAACGTCGGTCCTGGAGAGCCGGAGCCCTGCACATTTTTGGTTCAACCATCATGAAACACTCCTGTGGCACTAATTATGGTCCTCTGATTGGCTGAAGTAGAGTAGTATGCATACTACAGCAGGGTTGCAACTAAAATGTGCAGTGTACCGGCTTTCCAGGACCGACCCCTGCTTTATTATGAAGCTCATCGATCATTCTCATAGAATTTTATTTATTTATTTTTTTTCTGAAACCAGTTTAGCACAAAAAGTTATGTTAAATAATGTAAATTGGTTATGGCATAATACATTTTTATGAGTACTAAACTTGATTAGGTGTATTATGCGTTTGCACTTCTTCCCTAAATCTCCAATTTCCGAAACCCATATACAGCATTTGAAATGAATTGTGATTAATCAATTCTTTTGGAGGATAACATTAACATTAAGTCGACATTGTCAGATTATGTTATTACACCCTGTTGTATGTCTTTGTTTAAAAAAAACAAAGGTTATTTTCAACTGAATTAAACAGTTTTAACCCTTTTTGCTTGAGTAAGAGCATCAAATTGAGTAAAAAAATTAAAGGGCCAATATTCAAGACTGTAATGTTTTTTTCTTCTAAATAACATCCTATTTGAAATGCTGATGAATCAACCATGCTGTTTGCAGTACTGAAGGCATAAGTGTTCAAAATCTTTTAGATCAAAATCTTTGGGAATTAAATTATTGCTGTTGCAAGGAAGAAATAATGAGTGAAAGAATAACAAGCTTGTTAAATCTATGCCATTGAAATTTTCATTAAAAAAAAAAGATAAGTCAGGGGGAAAATACTTGTCTCTTTCACTGTAGGGATCATGCACTGTACCAAACCTGTGTAATCATCATTTATGTGATATAGGACAATAGATTGCTTCAACAATTAATTTATTACAGATAGCATATTTACATGTTTGCACATATTGTTATTGGAAAATAATGGAGGACCAATTGCAGTGAGTACAAAGGTTTATTAACCGAAAACTACAGAAGCACCATCTTCTGGGTGTCAGGAAAGAAAATCAAAACTGGAACAACTAAAAGAGGAGCAGATAACTGAGAATCTTAACCACACAAGCAGCAACATGAACTGATACGCCAGTAAAGAAAAGGGAAAGGAAGAGGAAATAAATAGTGTGGCTAATGAATAGAACAGGGAGCAGCTGAGAGCAAAGGAAACAAGGAGAGAGAAAACAGGTGTGACAATTCTAATAGCTAATTTACATGTAAGAAATTACTAATTGTCATTTATATTGGCTAGTTAGGCATTTAATATTACATTAAAATGGATACAAATAATATAAAACCCTTTATGTGATCAGTTGGGAAAAATACAAAAATCTACCCTTAAATACAAAGTTTACTAAGTGCACCCCTAAGGACTCCTGACACGTTTTCTGGTAAGCTCCGTGTAGAGGTGTTCGATACACTCCTCCAGTGAGCTCGGCATGTATTAATGCTTTGTGGCGTTGGACTGGCAGGTTTCTAGGGCTGCTCAATGAGGCAGCACTCAGTCTGCTGAGCTCTTTCTGCCTCACGTCACTCTGTTTATTCTTCTTCCCTACACTCGAGCAAAGCAGCTGAGCTTCTGGAGTTCTCTGCATCAACCTCTATTTTCATTCTCTGCCCAGAGTGTGACTCCCGCCAGTCAGTTCCTTTGCACCCAGCACATAACCTTCCAAGTCATGTAGCCATTTTGGTAATTACCAAGAGCGTTGCATTTCAGTGAGTATGCGATCGGCATTTAGGGAGCCAAATTGACCCAGTTTCTGTGTGAAACCACTTTTTGACTGAGTCTGTGTGCTTAGATCAGTGGTTCTCAAATAGTGGGGCAGGGGGGTACGAGGCTCCGTCAAGGGGGGTGTGTTTGACCTCGGGGAATATACTTCAATTCAATTTATTTACTGTTCTAGAATAAAGTGCAATACCCCTCCACTACATTAGGGGCAGTGGCGCTCTCATTGGCAGAGTATGAAGTGTAGACACGAAGTGAAGAAGACAGGCAGAAAAAGGAGATAAAGAGACAAACGAAAGTCTCCCGAAAGCTAAGACTATGAAATATGATGCGTATGTAACTCTTGGCTTCACTGTGACTGCGATAGGAGAGACAGGTGTGCCTACTGAGTCTAAAAATGTAGGCAGCGGACACCATGAAGCCAAATAAATTAAGGCGTCACTTAAAGACATTAGACCCCAATCACGCTGATAAGCCGCTTGAGTTTTTTTCAGTGAAAACTTGCCGAATATTGCCAGCAATCATGCTCGGTCAAACAATGTTTATAGTTTTATTAACGATTACATTTTTTTTTACATTTCAGATGCACCTTAAATCTTTTCTGTTACATTTAATAAAGCTATTCTTTGTTGTAAGTTGGTCCATATTTCTTTCTTTTTTTTCCTCTTATATGTCAATAAGGATACTGTATTATGCAGAGGTGTACTTATAACAAATTTAAAGACAAATAATACTATTTATAGTTGATTGGGGGGCTCAACTTTTTTTCTTCCTAGCGGGGGCGCGACAGAAAATAATTGAGAAACACTGGCTTAGATCAACATTCTTGGTCTTAGCCTCATAAACAGGCTTTGGATGTGTGTCATGCTTCCCTGGTGCTCAGATGAATATGGATTTTTAATCACACAGGTAAAATAAACAAGTCAGTGAATGTGTGTGACCTACTGTAACGTTTATTAGAAGAGATCGACAAGACAAGGATTATAAAGGAGTGGCTTTAATCAAATAACTCAAATGGGAAGAACAGAGGAATGCCATTGGCATCAAACAAAAAGAACAAGCTTCATAAGCAAACTTAACTCTCTGAAGAGGCGATATTTAAGCCGTGTGCTGAGGGGCTGGAAACAGGCAGGAGAAGGCTGGCTGGTAAAGGAGGAAGGAGTCTCATGTAAGGTGAGGAGATCGTCAGCAGGAGTGTAGTCTTGAGGACCGAATCGGTGAACTGAGTGAGGAGTGAGCCTTTGTAGCAGTGGTGATGAGGTGCAGACACAGTTTACCTAGATGCCGACAAATCCCTTAAATGAGTTTAACTTGGAGAGTAGTCTTGTATTGGACAGACAAGATAAGCACTTGATTTAAAAGAGCTTTTAATAAAACCTAGATGGTTTATTCGAATTAACATCTTAAATGGGATGGGACTACAATCGTATGGAATATCTTGTATATTCTAGCAAAACAATTACCATCTTCACTTGGTTTTGCAGTAAAGTCAACTCTGTGAAGTGCATGAAATGCTGTCATGCACTTTTATTGTTTTCTCAAAACGGAGCTTAAGCTTTTCATGTCTTTTCCTTGATTTTTTTTAATCTCTGATCTGTCTATTCTCTGATTTGTTTTTACCCTTCTGTAACGCAAATTGAATTGCCCATGTGTTCGAAAATTACAAATTCTACAAATTTAATGGCTTTGCCTTTAAAAAGTCAACATCATTTCACATTAGCTCATAGATTAACTGCCCTTTTAGTAAAATCCCTTTAGTATTGTGCATAAATCTGTTTTACTGCAAACATGTATATCTGTGTTATGGTTATAAGATTGATTTGGTAAGTTTTTACGATGAGAGTGCTGAGTATTTTTTTTGAAAATATGTTTCTTAGAGATGTTAGGCACACTAGAAATTTGCTGCATAGGTTGTAGTTATTGCATCAAATGTTTAAAGTGCATTTTGTCATGTTCAGACCGGGAGTTGGAAAATGCACAGATTGTTCCTGATGGTATGCTATGAATTCAAACATTCGCCATTGCTGAATTCCAGGTTTCTCTCATGTGACTACTCTCGGAAGAATATCAAAACAGCTTAAAAGTTAAAAAGTGTGAGCTTCCTCAACCAATATCCTCTGCACTATTTATCCTGCAGTACTAGTCATACTCAAGCACCTTCTCCATTTTATGTTTTCCATTCCATTTTGCACCTAGCCATTGATTTAACTCATCAAGCACTCCCTAACTGACCATATTCTGGCCTTAGTTTGAACGCAATTACTCACAAATCACCCAATTTTCATTCTTGGTGTGAATGTAGAGTTAGTCAAAAACAACTCCAAGCAAAAGTTTGTTTTTTACTTAGAAAATAACACAATTAGCCAAGGAAATTGTTGCACTATTTTTACTTCTGCAATGTCAAAGAAGGAACTTTTACCTATTTAAAAGTTTACATTTGAAAGAAAAAAACATTTTTCTATAAAAGGATTAATTAACAAGACATGAAGACATAATCTTGTTTATTTACTTATGTATTAATGTATTTTTTTCCAAGTCCTTCTCAAGTAGGTCTTACTCAAAGTGGCATGTTTAATATGGAACAATTCTAAATATGACTCTTGACATATGCCATTTATCATAGAATCTCCCCCACCACTAAATAATCAACTGAACTTGAGTGCATAATTTTGTGTGTGTTCAGTCTCATGTTTAAGTAGAGGGACATGCATGGCAGCAAGTGCAACCAAGTGCCTTTGAATAGAAATGTCAGCCAAAGCAATCCAACTGAGCCCAAGCCAGAGAGAGGGGAGAGGGGGAGAGAGAGAGAGAGAGAGAGAGAGTGTGTGAGTGTGTGTGTGTGTGTGTGTGTGTGTGTGAAAGAGAGTGGGGGTAGTGCAGCTCAATTTCCATTTTTATTAACAATCCTGTTACCTCTGTCAGGGAGACGGATGGACGGGAGCTGGTGGATCAATGTCACTCTCCCTCCAGCATGCCAAAGAGCCGGAGCAAGCACACCATTAACTGCTTCCTGTCCTAGCTCTGCTCTGTACTCAGCTCACAAGGAACAGCTATAAATACTGTTTGTGTTGCCTTTCTCAAGGTCTTATCAAAGAAGCAATAGTCTTTAACAGCCGGTACAATAAGATTTCTTGCCATTACACTGCAGGTAATTGATTGTTCAAGCGCTTGCTGTTAAATTAATTAGTAATTTTCTAAAGCCAAGCAGCACTCTGCTAATGCTCATGAAGGAGATTAGGGATTTGTTCAAATGGCTAAATCAAAGTGCTATATTGTGGTTCTTAACTCATTCTGATTATGAGGTGGTCCACTACATAACTAAAAGGCATTCTTTACTTCCAAAGTCTTTGACTTATTCAAATCTAAACCAAACAGAAAGGAAACTAAAAACAGATACAGGAAAGGTATTAAAAGTGAATAAAATATTTACAAAAACCATGGAAATGTAAAAAAAAAAATGTAAACATGGTCTCACTCTTTAGAGAAACTAATATAACAATTCAACAAAATCTACTTAGTCAGCAGAGGAGGGTTATCCACAGAGTTCCTGAATCTAACAAAAAAAGATTACATGTCAATAAAATATTTAAATGAAATGAAGGGAAAATAATAACTAGATCTGAAAAAATAATCAACTAATAGAGACTTCGGTAGATTATTCTTAAGGCAGAGCACAGATTTACCATTGCAGACTGGACAAAGTTCTCCAGTTGACTGAAAATAGTAGGGTATGCTGTGAACATGTGACCCAATCAGAGCACTGCTTTCACGAAAACACTGTGAGCCAATCAGAGCACCGCTTTAACCAAAACACTGTGATCCAATGACAACATCGCTTTTATACAAACACTGGAAGTCAATCAGAACATTGATTTCATGCAAACATTGTGAGACAATAAGAAGATTTCTTTCACTGAAACATTGGGAGCAAATGAGAACACTTATTTCATGCAAATACTGTTAGCCAATCAGAAAACCTCTTTCTCGGAAACACTGTGAGCCAGTCAGATCACTTATTTTACTCAAAAATTGTGAGCAAGTCAGAGCACTTATTTCACACAAACACTGTGAACCAATGCGAACACTTCTTTCACGAAACTCTGTAAGCCAATCAGATCACTTATTTCAAGCAAACACTGTGAGCAAATCAGATTACTTAAATCATATAAACACTGTGAGCCAGTCAGAGCAATTTTTTCACACTGGTAGCCAATGAGAAAACAAACTGCTTCCTTGCAAACAATTTACTTAGACAAACTTTAATCAGTAATACAGTTACCTTGTATGGGGTGGTATGCATTAATACACACTTTTACTGTCAGTCCTGTTTTACCTGTTTAGTTCAGTTTTGCTTTCATCCAATATGCAAACTTTTAAGAAATACTCTGAAGAAAACAAGCAAGCACAACTAAAAAATACTAATCAATAGAAGAGAGGATGAGACTGAACACCTTCGTTTCAATCTCCTGGTCATTAAAGGATGCTTTGTAAACAATAGAGCAATGTTTTGAACCATAGTGGCACTTGAGTTTTATTATTCAGGAAAATGTATAAGTTTTCCAAGTTAAAATATTATTGACTCAATTCTACTTGTAGAGATCTTCTCCTAGCTTGCTTTTTAAACACCATTAAAAGGAAAAAACAGTGAGATTGTGCAGTGTATTTACGCATATAATGATACCTCAAATTACAAAACTAATCTGTTCCAAGGTAGTCTTTGTATTCAGAATTTTTTTGTGTGTGGAAGCAAGTTTTACATGTAGCACACAGTTTTACAAGTGTTACACGAACACACAGCATCAGGGCTAAAACTTACCAATAGGAATAGAATTTTTGACGGCGTATTGAATATAGTCATGTGATGCCCAGCGGTGATTCCTGGACGAACTTCAAATGTCAAATATGTATTTCATGTGCACATTTTTCATATCTTGACATTTTTTTTTTTCGTATCATGAAACCAAATTTTCTTTGCATGGATTTTCGTATCTTGATTTTTCTTTAACGTGAAGCATTCGTATCTCAAGGTACCACTGTATGTATATATATATATATAGCCCTGGAAAGCACAAATCATCCTTCGCTTGCAAATATAACAGTCGATTACTTTAAAAAACGTGTCGATCATTTATAGGATTTTTTTTAAATTATTTTGACAACCCTGGTGTATACAGAGGTTTCTTCATTTTAAGATATATCTGCACTAACTCAAAGCTCTACTTTCACCAGCTTTTATACAGTTAGAAGGAAAGAGCGAAACAGATTTCCAATGTGGTGGTGTTTCTGATAAGGTCTTAAACGTCAGGTGATTTTTTTTTTTTTTTTAACTAGGATTGTGGTCAAACGCTGAACTGATTGTATTAAATTGTTATTTTGTTTAGCTAAATGAGATCGTTTTGTTCTTGTTTGTTTATACCAGTTTACTCGCTTTTGGAAATGATGACAGGAAGATTTGAAGTCTTTGGAAATCCTCTCCTGCTGGCTTTTGATTTGCATCTCACTTACGCCAACAAGAGTGCCCTGGATGTTAGAGTGGATGATTTCTCCTAGGGAGCCATTTAATCTGACGTCTCAAATTGAAACCAAGAACAAACCCTGATGGATTTTGTATGCAGCATGATGAATTTAAGGGCTATTGGGGCACTCTGGGATTTATAGAATATAAAGGCATGTGTCTGCTGATGAATGCTGTGATGCAAAGGAAGGGTCTGGATCTCTTCCCCTGCTAAAAACATCAGTGTCGTTTATTGGGTGAGGTGGATGTAAAGTCCCACAAACCTTGCAAAAACTCATTTTGAAATGCATGAAATCCAGACTGCGATCTGAAAAGGATGGTGTCAAACAAAGTAGCTTTATGTCATGGGTAGTTTAGCTTGTGTTGTTTATAATATTGAGCCTCAAAAATCTATGCATCCCATATTTCAAAAGCATTTCACCTTTCATGCAAATACTGTGAATCAATGAGAATACTTCTTTCACACAACCCTCTGAGTCAGTGACAACTCTGCTTTCACGCTAACACTGTAAGCTAATGAGAGCACTTATTTCATACAAACACTGTGAGCCAATCAGAGCGCTTATTTTATGCAAACAGTGAGAGCCAATCAGATCGCCTATTTTATGCCAACAATGTGAGCCAGTCAGAGCACTTATGTCATGTGAACACTGTGAACCAATGAAATTATTATTTAATCATTACAGCCAGGGAAAGGTGCATGCAACTGTTCTGTCTTGATTCTTTGTTTATAACTCTGATGTCAGGCTAAAATTGTAACGTTAGTTCCAGGAGGCAACACGAGCAGTTTCCTTCATCACTTTTACTACAAACATGCCCTGGAATATGAAAGGAAGAACAACATGCTTTTCCTGCAAAACGCGACTCAGACATCACTCAGACATGCTTGCTATTGCTATTACCACCCCGCATAATAATATTGAGCAATTCTTGAATATTACCTGGTTGGACTTGAAGCAATATTATTAATGCTTCACAAAGCGCATAATTTCACATCTTCTGTATTTAACTGTTTCAAAACTATTTGTTATTGCCTTAAAGAAAGCCCAGTGGATAAAGAAGTTTTTACTTTGCACTCTGAGGAGACACATTGTTCACCTCATTACAGTCATGAGTATCTCTGTTAGCTCTTTGTGAACAGAAGTATTCTGTGAGAGCATTCAAACCCAGTGTAATGCTAGTCTGCTCATTCTTAACCATTTAACTTCAGTTAAATAGCCACGTAAAAGCAATGACAAAATCCGCTTATTACCATCTTAGAAACATCACAAGAATCAGATGGTTTGTTTCCAGACGAGATTTAGAGAAACTGATTCATGCTTTCATCTCCAGCAGGCTGGACTACTGTAACGGCCTCTTAACCGGTCTTCCCAAAAAGACCATTAAACAGCTCCAGCTCGTTCAGAATGCAGCGGCTCGAATTCTAACCAAAACTAGAAAGTCAGAACACATTTCTCCAGTTCTTCAGTCTCTACACTGGCTGCCGGTCTCCTTCAGAATAGATTTTAAAGTTCTGCTGCTCGTATATAAGTCCAAACATAACTTAGCACCAAAATACTTAACAGACATGATCAGTGAATACACACCAAACAGAGAGCTGAGATCCCACAGATATAATAAATTAGATCTACCCCGGGTAAATTCCAAACAGGGAAAATACTCCTTTAGTTACCATGCGGCCCACAGATGGAACCAACTTCCAGAGGAGATCAAGGGTGCCAACACTTTAGTCACGTTTAAATCCAGGCTAAAGACTCTCCTGTTTAGTTGCGCTTTTGTCGACTGAGCACCTACGTCCGAACAACTATTTTACCTCTGCACTTCAAATCTTAATCTTTGTTTTAATCAATGTTTTAAATTTCAGTGTTTTAAATCAGTTTGATTTTATATGACTTTTTTATGCTTGATTTTAATGTATGCACTTTCTTTTTACTCTTTATTTCCAATGTAAAGCACTTTGAATTACCCTGTGTACGAAATGTGCTATACAAATAAACTTGCCTTGCCTTGTTATTCGCCAATGAGTTAACACTTAGTCGTGCATTTAAAAAGAATACTGTCAAATACCGTGATACAGTTATACATTTTTAAACTATCATGATGTAAATTTTTGGTCATACCACCCAGCTCTAGAACAGAATTGATTAGACTACTATAAAACACACCAGCGGATCCTGGAACAAGACACTAGGATAAGGTTTGTTTTGGTGACTTACAATGTCAACATTGGCTCTTTAATTTTCTAATAATTCACCCCTCGCTGTTGTCTTACATAGTAAAAAGCTATATAAAATGAAACTGTTATACCCGTATAAAGCAGCTACCTGATGGCCTGCTGTTTCAATAATCTCCGAATTGGTTACAGTGTTGCCACTTTTTGTTTTTTACAAAGTGAACATTGTTACATTTCTTTTGTGGTTAGTATACTATTAAGCTATGCCAGACTATGCCAGTTGAGAAACACAGAAGTCTGTTCGTATATTGAGGAGTTAATTTCATCAATCAAAAAAGTTGGCAGAAAAACTCGCTTCGTATCAAATACTAATGTGTGTTTTGAAAGGGAATGTTGGCAATCATGCTTGGAATATGATTTTGTCTGTGCCTCATTATCCTCATTTGTTATCTTTTAGTCTAGCCCTGTTGCAGCCCACATACACATGTCTCCATTTGCCCCTGCAGCAGGGAAGGTTCCTCTCGCCCTCCCCCTAGAGAGCTGCTTTGCACTTGAGCTGACCGTTAAACATGCTTTGCTGGGTTGCCATAGAAGATTTGAGCAAAGGCACTGGTTCTGACCCTAAGCGGCTGTTAGTAGGGCTCTGGTTGAGAGTATAGGCCCCTACATAGTGCTTAAAGATTCTCAGGAAGCTGTCAGTGCTGACACATATCTCCCTTTGCTCCGCTGCACATATATGCAAATCTCCCTCCCTTCAGAACAGAGATCCAGATCAGACTCAATTTATTCCCCCTTCTGTTCCTCTCATCGGCTTTCTGTAACTGCTGTGCTGCTAATGAAGATTGTCTTGCTTTGCCTCCCCCTACAGAAAGAGTAGGGGATCAGAGAGCTCTGCAGTGTTTGAGAGTGGGGGAGCGGTCATGTACTCAAGTCGTTCTCTTTAGTGAATGATAATGGAGCCATCATATCTCATGTGAAGCACGCTGTTGCTAATTGTGTTTCACTGTTAGCTGGGAGGATCTGAATGATCGTTCTTTTTGAAGCTTTATTGAGGCATCGTCAACAACATGTTGGTGAGGTCTTCTCACTCTGGTTTGGTTTTCTAGGTAAAGGTTTGAATAAATTTGTGAGGACATTTGACAGGGAGTCTACCTGGCAGCTGGTAATAAAAATAGCTTTATTTTTAGAGGGGTGTATTAACCACGCATAATTAAGGTATAGGTGTTGCACACTAGGGCCTTGTCCACATGTACCCCATTATCCTTGCAAAAGTATAGAGACCAGTATTTCAGCGTAACCAGGAATTCTAGAAAACACCAGCCAAGATGAAGTTTTAAGCAAATGCAGGGTACTTTGTTTGCATGTTGACTGCAAAAATTTGACTTAAAGACAGCGTTTGCCATTGATGTCTCAGCTTTTTCGCACCAAGCCTCAAGGTTGTTGGTGGTTGGAGACAGGATTGACACAGTGGTTCACTGTTTTAAACCTATGCTATGAAATGTACAGGACTACAAGCGCACTTAAGATATTGAATAAAGATATTTAATCAGAAAACAAACCTACTAAACTGCAACAATATTCAACTCAATGTTGTTGGAGTCTTCATTTTGTTCCCCTGGCGCAGACACAAATAGCACCAGTTGTGCATGAGAGTTGGGAAGTTTTGAGAGCGAAATAGTTGTTGATAGATTTTTACTTTTAAAAGACAAGACAGATTGAGTGGATGAAACAAAACTAGTTTGGAAGTTTGTAATTGGCTGAAACACCTTCAGTTTGAAAATTCGGCTGCCATCTAATGGATTTGAAATTTTAATGGATTGGTATATGGTTAATATAACAACCACACAATGTAAAGTCTTGTAGTACTACTGAATACTCTCCAACATGCAATTATGGTGTGGTTAGATTTGTATTGTTCTGATTCTGTTGGGGTGTGAGTTTGCACTTCAATTTATTTTAAATGTTTCTAATTTAAATGTTATTTTATATATTTTTGCAGCTATTGTGTTTTGTTTGCTTTCTATTTTGTGAATCTTTACATTTTAAATGTACCATTTTTGTTTAACCAACTGTACCAGCTTTTGTTTTATTTTTACCACATTTTTACAATGGGGTTATAGTACCATTTAAAGCATTAAAGTCACAATAGTAAAATCACATTAGTAAAATCCTATTACAGAGCCTTGTTGTATACCTAACCTTTACTTTAGGTTATTTGCAGCCTACATAATTATATTTATTGTTAATTATATAATAATCTACCATGTGAAAGAGTAAAGTTATTAATGCACTGGGATGATATAATTTCATATCATGAAAGATCTCTCAAACATGACTCTTAACTCTGAGTGAAGTCAACTGCATGAACAGTATTTTTGTTGTTGGATATGTTTTTTTCTCTGCTTTCTTTTTCTGGCTAGATTGTGTTCATTGCTCTGGGGAGCTGAGCGAGAGTGGTTTTGATTGAGAAGGAGTTGAGTTGTGGCTTCAGCAGTAGCCCTGGATCTGTGTTTAGCCCCAGGCTGTAGTGCAGACAGAGAGGGGAGGTGATTAATTGCCTCGGAGGGAACAGTTGCAGGAATTATTAATGGCTGCAGGATTAATCTGTTTTCTCTGTTTGGCCCATTAGTATGGGCGACCCTGGTGGCTGGAAGATTTTTCTCTTGGACTGAAGCTCCCTGGCAGTCTTTTTACATTCAAGGGTTGCTTTTCTTTGTCCTTCTCTTCATATGACTGAGAACTCCCATTCTCAGCTGGTTGGTTTTGGAAAACTCCAAGCTCTGTTTGGCAGGTGGAATTGATTAATGTCATACCATATTAGGGAAAGTGAGCTGAACACAGTGTTTCACTTGCGGTGGTCCACACTTTGATTTTCTCCAACTGGTTGTTGTATATAGGGAGACAATTAAAGGTAAAAATAAACTGTTATTTATAAATGCAATGTTTGTAATCCATGTGTATTGGGATAAATATCAAAGGTTCTGTATTTTATAATATATTTTCAAATTGGTAATTTATTTATTTGAATAAAACTTCAGACACTGACAGTCCAAGTAATGTTCTCTACGTTCAGTCATTAAGAGTCTTCTCCAATTCTTCACATCTCTAGTCACATAATAACTAATATGTGTTTGCTTCGGAAATAAATCACACAGGGCCTAAATGTTTTATAATGTACCTTTTATTGAAAGAAAATACTTTAAAAAACTTTTTAAACTTCCAACTATGACTTCCTCAATTAAAACTCTCCTCACTAGAAAGCTTATTGGAGTTTTTAAAACAATCATGATAGCATTTTAAACCAGTACAACACACACGGTTTCCTGCTTTATTTTTTATTTCGTAGCAAAGGCTTTTCTTTACACCACATTTCCACAAGAAAAGGGTAATTCAAGGGTTTTTAATGAAGAAAGGAGTTGACAATAAAACAATTTAAAGAGGCAAGCAACCTAAGGTCCACAACTTTTTTTATTACTGTTCTATAAAGACTAAAATGTATATACCAATTATAAAATAAAAAAGATAAAAAGTGTATGTAATAAAAATGTGCTGCCATTTAATTTACAGCTTACAAATTGTTTTCAAAACCAAATGTATGCTGTTCCTTTGCTTCAGTTGTTTTAACATGTTAGTTCCATTAGTATGAAGTTGCATAGTTTTTCCACGTATACCACTATCTAGATTCAAAAAGAGCTTTTGTGTATTCAAACTTTCACTGAATGCCTAAAAATATCTCAGAAAATGCTCTTGACAAGCATCAGCATAACTCTTGTATAAGCCTTCCAAGTTAATTTGAACAAAAGCATGGATAAAGAAGACAATAACTATTATTTTATGCATTCATGCAGCAAGGGAATAAGCAGTGAGTAAATTCAGTGTGTTTAAATCAGCTGAGAGTCTCATCCATCTAGAAGATTTGAGTTTACTGCTCTGGGGGAGCCGTCTGTGAGCATTCACAACTTGCTCTAATCATTAAGGTACTTAGAGTTGAATTGGAAAAACAAGCTGAATTTCCCCTGACAGAGATGCGACTCTCCCTTGATTATCCTCTGATGTGTGCTATCTGTGATTTAGATTGGGTTTCATTAGGTTATAACTTGAGAATAACACAGTATCAAACAAAACCTAGCTTTCTTTATTCAAATCTTATTTCTTGTCATTTATTCAAGCTTGGCTTAACTCATTAATATGGCTAACATCTCTAGAACTATATCACAACCCTACAGCTGTCTGTGTGTATTAAGTGAATGTGTTGATGTCCCTCCTCCACCCTCCACTGCTCATGGTTTCAAGACAAACAGCCTTTCAGGGAATCATTTAACTCAACAAATACAAGACCAATAGCAACAAGACCCTTTTTAATGTCTCTCGTACATTAAATGTAAACCCAGATATTGTGTTAATCAATTATTTTAGGACAGCAAACATAAAGGGAGGCAGTAGTTATGGGGGGAGGGGTGGCTTTGGATAAGTCTAATGACTTAATATTCGATATTTTTATAAAAGGGGTTATCATTGGGGAGATCTTTTCTCTGCATTGTGTTTTTTTTACATTGAGTTCCTAGTTTTTTTGCTATATCAATAATAGTAAGTGAATTGGTTACACTATTTCACCACAAAAAAAAATTGTAAACCAAACTTTTATAATAATTTAGTGACTACTGGGCAGATTTTTCCAACACACTCTTCATACTATTAAACTTTACCATATTGACCCAACTGGAATACTTATACTTATAAGTATGTAGTAGTCCTATTTCTACCTCATTGAATTATCTCGAAGGAATTATTATCTAACCTATTCCACATTCTGACTTTGCAAAGTTGCTTTGAAGCAACTGCTAAAAAGTGCAATATAAAACATTTTGGTTTGATTGATGGATCAATTAAGATAAATATCAATCGGTATGCACACCAGCCAATGAAGGCTATATAAGTTGATATTCTCTTTACCGCTTAGCAATCTTACAATAAACTGATAACGCATCCCAATTTACCCATTTCACAATATAAAAATAAACATATGGAGCATAATCACTTTACTGATTCGCATCCAAATGTATTCTCTGATGCATCCTCCTTAAGTAATAAGAAATTAGTCTTATTACAGGCAAAATACAAATTAGACCAGAGACTGAGCCTTGTGGCACTCCATGTATTTCTTGCATGGTATCAGTAATTACCTATAGAATTATTTTGTCGGGTTCTCATTCAAATAAAAATATGCCTTTTCTGTTATGTTGACAGTCACGCATTAATGTAGTCGTTTCTTGTCCCTGATTGCTTATGCAATAATACAAATAATGTAACAAAGTGAAGCAATATAAATGATATATTTTAATAGTTGAAAATGTATGTATGAGAAATAATCATAACAACCAACCGAGGCTGATCCTAGTTTTTATAGCTACTGCTAATTGGCTACAAGTTTGTTTTAGTTCTGAACAGTAATCAGCTTTACTAGGATTTAGCCTCTTGCACATTTATTTGTTGTGAAGAAATGAGTAAAACCTTCTAATTGTTGGTAACTAAAAATGTGTCATTCAATGCACTTTATGAATTAATTGGTTGTATGTAGCTCCACATTTGTAAGTTAATGCATTTACAATAATAGATACATTTGAAATAATTAAAATATATTTTCATCAGAGGTGTGGACTGGAGTCATATGACTTGAAGTCACGAATCTGGTTGCCTTGTAGTTATTTTAAAATGTGAACAAGTAGACATTCACTAGATTGTTGACTATTTGTTTATGGTTTATCAAGAGGATTATTAAACAATTAAGTTATATAATAAAATACAGATTAGTTAACACATACTTATTTTTAATGACTACACATTTAATGAAGAATGACTGATTGTCTGCTATAACTGAATGTGGTTTCACTGTTTAGCCATAAGAAAATGGTGTGGCACTTCTGGTAAGTACACATCTTAAACACAAAACTGTTCAAATGTTGCTTTTCCAGTAACCTGTTTAACTCATTGACCAGAAATGTATGGAAAGCTAGGCTGATCAAGCGGAGTTAAGTGTTTAAAATAAGCTTAATCATAACTGATACTGTAAGTTGGTGGAAACACCATAGTTGAGCAAAGCCATAACAAGCCATTCAATCAGGTGAAATGTCATGTGCCAATGTAGCTGGATTAATTAATTGTTATTTACTTATTTTTTGGTCATCTGTCATTTTAAAGTGAATGATTGATCAGCACAATCTTCTGTTTGTTATGGATAAAAATACTGGATTGTTTTTGTGAAGATAGAATAAATGCCTGTGTCTATGTGGACAGAGCTAAAGAAAGGCCTTCAGCAATAAATGATGCATTTCTAGTTATACTTGGGACACTCTGCTCCTATTATTGAGCTGCCTCTGATGCTGCAGTATTGGTAATAAACTGCTTCAAAGCAGCCCCTAGCCTGAGCAGTCTCCTGAGCAAGGAAATTATCTTCTGAAATCAATGGCTGGGCACTTAGCAATCACTAGAAAGTAGGATAGGAAAGCAGCGATTGGCGTAGCAGAAATGTTTTTGCCATTTAAAAAATATGTCGCATTGGTGATTAGAGGTGGTCATACAAAAAAACGCTGGATATTAGGTGGTGCTAATGAAAAACTGAGAAATGCCAGTTCTCAACTTTAAAGCTTTGATGTGTGTTCATTTGCAAGAATGTCAAAAAGAGATGTGTTATGCACTAGTTTAAACTGAAACTGGGTTCAGGTTGTTTCAGCAGAGATGAAAACAATATTGTTCAGCTGAATTGAGTAAAGACTCCATTTTCTGCTTGTAGCTTATTTTTTATAGAGTTTGTTTACATTGTTATTAACCTATTTTTTTTTACCTTTATCATGGTATTGGGTATGTGAAAGATAAGTAACAATGTTGACTTTTATACATGTTTAGTTTTTATGAAGCGTTAAATTGAAAATATTTTTTAAAGATGGTTTGTTTTCAAGCTTGTGTTACATTAAGATATTGAATCTTTGTATAATTATTTTAAAAATACATTTGTTGTTTTTTTGTAGCCTTGAAGGTTTCATTTTGCTCAAACGACCAAGAAAACCCAATGAAAACCCAATTGTTCTATCAAGCTGATCTGTTGCTCGTATCTTGGCAGTCTAAAAGGCAGTTAGAGTCTACTTTGAACTTGCTTTCAGATGCAAGCACTGCTCGCTGACATGATGAGAGGAAGTGACTGTGAATCTGATGTTAGTGAATGTTTTAGAATCTGTGTTTGGTCAGGTGAGAGCTTTCATCAGTAAAAGCTGTTTGAAGGGAGACAGATTTTGTTCCCGGAGGTTGACAGATGCTGCGTCTGTACATCTTGAGCTGAATGCTGCCAACGGATGGAAAAAGCAGCTTGCTAAGTACAAGGGTGGAATTGAAAGCCTTCTCTTTTTCACAGAACCGAGACACAGATGCAAGCCAGATAAACTCCATCTCCTTTGATATTGATTGAGTTGGTCCGGGGAGTGGAAATAGCAACAAAAAAATTAACCCTTTTCAAGCATTTTTAGTTGTACATTTAACCTTTCAGTCTTTTCATTGCTTGATCATTTAAACCATAAGGTTTGTGAACATAATAAAAATTTTGGGGTTTATTGCTGATGTTTTTCTGAGGTCCCAATTTTTGGTTTGTTTGTTATGACATGTTAAAATAGGTTGACCTATAATTTTGGTCAGTTAATATCTTGAAGTAAATTTGCATATTCACTCTACTAACCCTAATTCTAAACCTAACTGTACAAAGAAAATAAAGCTGCACATTTTGAGAACCTACAGTCGTTTTAGAAGCTTGACTCATTATTTTTACATTCATGTTTACATTTATTTTATATTTATACTCATTATTATCAGTTTGAATCATTTTATGACTTTTATGACTTTTTAGAGATATTGTTTTGTCTTTACTCTCCTGTCACATTAAAGGCATAACTCCATTAAAAACTGCTTTTATGTGATGAATTAGCCATAAATACGATCAAGAAGAACAGGATAAAAAATAAATAAAGTTTAGACTAGATTTCAATGGATTAATCAATCTGCTCCCTGACGCCACAGCCATAGCTGCCCATTGTGGAACAGCACCGCACTCAACAATTCCAAAGTTCACACTCTTCTGTTTGCTCTGCAGTTATGGGTACATTCCTTTGAGACACTGTTAGGGTTGTCTGAACGTGATCAGCTGCTGTGTGACACTGATTACTCTACACCTGTGGCCTATCTTAATTAATTGCTCTAGTGTGTATATATGTCTGTGTTTTCTCTACGTTAGTTGCTGAATTATTGCTCACTTACCCTGTTGTTTTATCCCAGTCCTAGAAAGTGTAGTCCTGTCTATTGTTATGTTTAATTACTTAAATGTTATTTTTGCAAGTTAGTTGGCTCACCTTTGGTTGTCTGCAGACCAGCTCTGGAGCCTGTGCTGTGTGGTGCTGTCCTCGCCAAGACCAGTTCCCTCAATTTATGACCCCAGGAGGGGTGAATTAAGTTCTATTTTTGAATAGTCATTTACCTTGGAGCTGGAGGAGAGCGACCTTATTTAATTGTGATAGACTTTGTTTTGGTTCCGCTGTTCCCAATAAATCCAGTTCCCTATCTCTGCCTGCGCCTGGGTCCTTGTCTTCCCAAAACCCTGACAGACATGTCTGTTACGACAGAGTTTTTAATGGTTGTTGCCACTGCCCAGTTTCTAAAAATTGTTGTTTTAGTTCCGCAAGATATTCATTTAAGTCGCTGCTTTAGTTTATTCTGTCTTTGTCTTAGGTTTTCCCCCCTTGTGGTTGTTCATTTTTGAGCATTGATTTATTGGCCAAAAGCTTTGTGTTAATTGATATTTTTATACATGCGAGATCTATCAAACACTCCAGATTGAGTGTATTTTTCTGTTGTGCAGCACTCTGATCTGCTAAGTGTGCTGTACTGTATTGCTTTAAGAAATAAGTGGGAATTGAATTGGAATGGTTTGGCCAGCATTTTTATTAGCAGAGGCTTGACAATCCTTGATACACTACATAAAGAGAGGGTGAAGACTCATTTATAAACTTTTAACTGTTAAATCAACCATATTTATCTGCTATTTTTAAGTAATCATACTGAATCTAATGGCATTGTATTCTAGAGTTGGTGTTTAAAAAGTAACTGTTTGTAAGTGGAAGGATTCAATTATCATAACCTTAACTTGAGTGAAAATGTTCTAGAATATACTACACATTACTGTTTCTAGAATTGGAAGTCAGAAATCTATGAGTTCTTAAGCACTTGGAGACTAGAGGAAAATCAGTCTTCCACATGTCAATAGTTGATTGAGCACAAGGGCTAAATGTACATTTGAAACATGCCTGGCTGGAGGTTAGAAAATATAGCTTCTCCTACAAGCAGGGTCCACTATGAGCAGCTCATCGTCTATTGCTATTTAAAAAGGGTCCCCGACCTCCTCAACTGTGACGCAGACTGGTTTAATGTCTGACAATGTTATCAGGGACCAGTCTTTGAGGTGTGGTGGATAAATACAACAAAATAATTTAATACATCCTGCACGTAAACTGTGGAATTTTCTAAACATTGTGAATCCACCTGTTTGTTACTACAGCGTCCTCTTAACAAGAGTTTTATTTCGAGAGCTGCTTGCTGCATATTATGCAGAGTGGTCTTGTACCTTGGGAATCTCCTATTTAGATAAATCTGTATTTTAAGTAGGACTCTTGATATTGTGTTTGTTAAATTTGGCATATCCTCACTGTTCCTATTGTAAATCCTTTATAAACATAAGAAACATAATAGTAGTTTATTCTCGATTATATAGTTTTATGATCGTAACCAATACCATTATTGAGATTTGAAGAATTGCTTGTGTGACAACCACCAACGGTTTCTTTCATAATATATTTTGCAGATTATAGTGCGTCATTCTCGAAAATAAATATATGGCACATATGAACACCTCCCTTCTATATTCTTACTCCAAGACACACCCATATAAAATACTGAGTACATGTCCAGAAGGTCAGCAACTTATAAAATGTTTGCTTTTAATTAAATATGCACATTTGTTTAAGATTTAAAGGAATCCCTTGTTTAAGAATTTAATTCTTGGGGTTTATGAAAAAATTGCTAAAATTATCACATTTGTAAAATGTCCAAGTTAATGAAAGGAATGTAATTTACCAGTTTTTTTTTTTTTTTAATTTCAGTTCAATTTGAGCTGAAATACTGAATTAAACATACTTTCCCATGACATTCTACTTTATTCAGATGCACTTAATGTTTAATGACTATTGTTAGGATACTATCATATTTGCATATTTGAACTTTTATACATTTTAACAGGAAATTCTCTGTTTGTTTAGTTTTTTTCTTGAAACATGTTAATGAATAGCATTAAAGTGATGTGCGCCAGTTCAGAAAAAAAATTCTGAGCTGTTTGGGTTATGAAAGCCAGTTTTTGCAAATTGGGTTTCTGAGAATGTCGAGATGGATTCAACAGATTGTGTGATGGTATCAGTAGGATTTAAAGTTAATCATGTGTTTCTGTGACCCTTCGAGCTCTGCCGTCCCTCTGTGTGTGTGAGGAGAGAGTGTGAAAAAGGTGCTTGGCGTGTGAACGTGTGTGTAAACAGATTAATAAATTCTCTCTTCCTGATCTGAGCCCTCATCTCAGCAGGGCGGCTTTCCGTTCTTTGACAGCGAGCTTTGAAAAGGTCACCGGGGCTTGAATCACCATTAACCTCCTCCCTTTCTCCCTCCCCCATTCTCTCACACAGGGAAACTGGAGAGCCAGAGCCACCAAAGCGCCAAGAAGTGTTTAATTCAGCCAGCGTGACCTGAACAAAGCCATGGCGGTCAGGAGATGAGGAGTAGAGAGTCCCTGAGGAGGGTTCGCTGGGACTCACTAGAGCAGCAGATTGAGGGCATGGTGGATGACATTGGAGGTTACCAAGTTAAATAAAAGAATAATTCCCAACTGTTTTCACTCTTGTTTTTTTTTTAAGACAGCCCTTTATACAGAATTTACTTTGATGTGTTAATGAAAAAAAATGGTCGTACTTGTTTTAATATTGTCATTCAATACTAATACTTTTGACAATGGTATTATTCATCTTCTTTTACAAGCAGAGGCATGCCTTTTAATATTAAAGTGTGCTTTTGACCCTTTTTTAGCCTAGATTGCATTATTTTACATTTACATTTTTTGCAGGTTAATCCTAAAATTGGATAGTATTGAGGCCAAACTAAAGAAAAACAAGCAAAACCACTGATAAAACAAATATTTGAAATGTTAATTTATTAAATGACTTTAGCATTTGCATGCAGAGCTTTTGAATTAGATTCAAATTGGTTATCTTCAGTTCTTATTATGTCAAACTTAAAAGAAATCAAACCATGTGATGATAACCTGAATTTTCTGACATTCATGATGTCTTGAAGTGTTGTTCTTTATCAAGTAGTTTTTAGATGAGTTCACACATGTTTGTGTAATCCTTTATTCCTTTTTTCTAAACTGAAATCAGCTCGTTTTCCTTATCCCCTCCCAATTCCCACCCACTTATTAATCATATGAATCGCTAGCACAGCCCCTCTCTATGATGAGCGGGAAACACAGTTTGACCCGGAAGTGTGAGAGCAGCAGACCGTCGCTAGATAAACAATGCCAGAGAGGTGCGTTTGTCCGAAGCCTAACCTTTTGTTTGGATTACCAAAGAATGAGTTTATTCATCAGAAAGGCTTAATTTTGTGTCCGCCCATTAGAGAATACTTAGAAAGATCAGTTTTGTTTGTGAGCAGCACTTCACATTCATGTGGTTTATCAACAAAGAATATGATTTATGAAGAGGCTGGATCTTTACACCGGAGGCTTTTTCAACTGTCCCTTGTTCCATGGTTTTTTTTGTATACTTGTGCTAGGCCTAAATACTTTCATGAAACACGCAATTTTAACTCTTCATAAATTAAGCCGACCACACACTACATGACTATAAGGAAATCTGGTTTCAGAACACACAATGAAGGCTCTTTGCATTTTATGTTCTCTCAAATCCTAAACATTCACACACTACAAGATTCAAAAATCGTGTGGATATTACTACACTACAGGATACTACTACACACTATTGGGCAAGGCCCGCATGCCAAAAAATAAATATTGCGACCAAATATTGTATTGGCATCTTTACATAAGTACACTTCTAAGATAAAAAATAATGAATAAAACATTAAACATACATTAGAAATCATACAAAGTAAGCATAAGCACGTCTGATTTACCTGATCACTTCACCAAGGAGCCTTTTTCCTTCGGTGTCTGGTTCATTCTGTGGACTCAATCTCTGTCAGACTCTGCTTCACACATATAAGGTGCTGTTACATCACGCATATCCATTGTTTGTCGACTAATAATATTTTAAAACAATGGCACGTGTTTAAAGCGTTGCTTGTGTTTATTTTTGCTGAATCCGGACTAACTTGAGAGCGCTGGTCAGTAGGGGCGTGCAGAAAGCACGTTTGTTTGAGGCGCATTTCGCCTGGCCAAAAATACCAGGGGATTCAAAGAAGTTTTTTATGAAAATATTGCATTTTGAAAGTTATTAACAGTGCAGTGCTAGTATAGAAGGCTCGATTATTGCTTTTTTAGGGCTATAACAAGGGCATGTTATGGGACCTTTAATATCCAGTTCATATGATCTAAAATGAGAAAAGAACAAAATGTTAGCGTAGTTTTGATCAACTGAAACATAAGACCATCCGTTGACTCTTAAGTGATTTTTCAAAACAACTATGAGAACTTGGTCAGATTGGTGGGTAGCAAACAACCTTGTAGCCAATCAGCATGATCCATTTGCCATGATCCATCTAGAGATTACATGCAGTGGCTTTACAACAACACCACCAATAATAATAATAATATGTTTTATTTATATAGCATCTCTCCAGAGCTCAAGGATCAAGGACAGAAAGATATGGCATGTGTTTGTCATGTCTGTGTGTCCTTGATCCTTGAGCTCTGGAGAGATCCTATATCAGAGAGAGTCAGCAAATCAGAGGGATAACATTCAGAAGAAAGGTGAATTTTAAGTAGAGATTTAAATTCAGCAATGTTATTAACAGAACAAATTGAGCATGAGAAAGTATTACACAGTTTGGAAGAGAATAATTAACAAAAAAAAGTGAAAAATCTGCCACCCATAGAAGAGAGGCGTGCTGGGGATTGTGAGAGGGCCATATTCAGTGAAGCGAAGTGAGAGAATTGGGATGTAGGGAGCAAGCATATTACTGGGATGCTGAATCTTATTACAAAAGAAATTAACTAATGCAACAGGTTATTACATGCTTATTTTATCATGACAACAACAATAAGATTGACTTTTAACTATGTAAAATCTGACATGTTCCCTTTACCAGGCAGGTAAGTGAGCACTTACTTCCATTAAGATGCATTACAAGCGGTGGAGTGATTAAGCAGACCAGTTGTGGAACTCTCTCCCTTGAGGACTTGGATCCTTTGTCACTGTCTCAAACTTTTAGGCTGGTTTAAAGACAGACTGTTTTAAGCTTGATTTTGGGAGGAAGTTTTTAGTTTGTGAGTGGTGATCATTTTAAGATTTTCTTTTCATGTTTTGATTTATTGCACACACTGCAATAAGTCCCTATGGGAGAATTGATTCGTTAAACGATTAATTGAAGTTCAATTTGTGAAGAAAAAGGCAAACTTGCTGTTTTGAAGTAGATTATCAAAACTGTCTTATATTAGTGAGTGCAGATGGCTGAGTTTTTTACTGGCTTGATCCCACCAACAAAGTGAAGCCACTTTGTGTTTCTGAGAAGCTACTGAAGCAGAAGAAAAATTGTAATGTTCTGACAAGTTGCAATGTTGTTTTGCCTTGACATTTCCAGACAGCTCCAGCTGTTTCAACATGACACAGCGAGATAAAGATCACAGCTGGTGTTTGTTTGGGACCATCTCTCATCCATCATTCCAAAACAGCTGGAAAAAAGCCTGCTCTTTATCACTCATGTACTGATGCATCACATTTAATAGCAGCTCACAAGGGGGTTATATTCCAATATGTTTTTAAATCTTGACCTGGTTGTGCCCTTACTTCCTTGTTACCACAACTGAGGGAACCAGTCAATGAGCTCCAATTAGTATTTTGACTGTTCACCTAATAGCAGTTGACAATCTATATATTATCCTGTCCCTCCACACTGAAGATGTTTCACTTGCTTTAAGATTACTTTCATTTCCACGAAATACTTTTTGCAAACTGCACCAGTGATGCAGTATGACAGGTCAAAGTTGAATCCAGCTCAACTTACATCGAAGTGGAATCAGAAATTGCACCGTGTTGACTTGAACCTTCGGGTTTTGCACTGTCTCAGGCGATTTCATTCAATTGAAAGGATTTTTTTTCAATGTGACCAGTGCTTTGCGGAGAATTTGCTGTTCGTATATCAGTCTCTGTTGAACTTAATTTGCTTTGTCTAGCAGATCGTAAGCTTATGAAGAATTCATACACTTCCCACCTTCAGTGTCTTGCTCCTAATGAATCTCTCTTTATATTGCATCTATATATATTTTCTTGCATTGCTTTTTAGCTTGCCTAGACAGAGCAGACTGGAAGTCTAAAAGGCTCCGTTAAGACTTGAATAAAG
Organism: Danionella dracula; assembly: GCA_900490495.1. Taxonomy (NCBI): domain Eukaryota; kingdom Metazoa; phylum Chordata; class Actinopteri; order Cypriniformes; family Danionidae; genus Danionella; species Danionella dracula. The sequence continues at coordinate 1,766,089 of UELW01000456.1, forward strand.
GCGTTTGTTCTCTTAATAGGCTGCATTGTTAGTCAAAATCAAAGAATATGCAAATGAGACGAGTGCTATTCTACCGAATTGATTAGGCTTTATAAGGATTAGTCTTTATGAACAGTGCACAAATGTAAATGCTAATACATGATGATGTGATTAATATGCTAATTGATTCAAGACAGCCTAATATCAAAGTTGTCTTATAGAGCAGGATTTAGCTATTTTCATCCAATGAATGTTTCAACTTTGCTATTTTAAGTCAAATAAATACCCTTTAAGAAATGCCAGAATTTTAAATATATTCTGTGTTTGTTATTCAGTCATGTGAGTTATTCTGCCAGTAAAACTGTTGTATAATTAACTCGCTTCCCTTTAATCTCAGTTGGATTTCCAGCTCATAAAGTCGCGGCGCTTGGCTGAGCGAGGAATCTTCCGTCTGCTAAAGAGGCGATTGTGCCGGAGAGCTCATGTTGGGGCCACGTAGGCTGTCAAAGGCAGTGGCTCTTGGGTTTTGGGGCTGCCACTCTCCAAGTGATTGAGTGGCCTCTTTGTGACACGAGCATCTCTGACCCCTTTGGAGCTGAAACGCATGATGGGAAATACATTAAAGTTGTCTGATGCGCATTTAAAGATGTTCTAAAAGTACTGATTTGCAGTTTTTTCTTTTTTTTTACCTTTTTTTTAATGAACCAAATTTTTAATTCACAATTTTTCTTATAACAGCTATTCAACCTTACTATGTGAATTATTTAATTGGTTAAGTTTTTAATTTGATCTTTATTTTACAATTGTTCTTGTTATAAGTTCTTGAATTACATTTTTTATGACTTAATGGGTTCCGCGTTGGTAGGGTTTTGATATTCATTGTGTTTAGCACCCCAAGGAAAGTGAACGTACCAGGGTTGCACTTTTTTCTTAATCGTTTGCACCATCCCTCTTCCCCTGAGATACCATTAAAGGTGTTTAATGTCCCAGCACAAACTAATGCTGAGTTGATGATAAAGGAATAAGCTGTTAGTGCAGATGAAGAAGTAAGATGTAAGGAAATACTGCAGAAAGGGGGTTGCTGGAGTCCATCTATAGAAATTGTTCTGTAAATAAATATTGTATAAGGGAATTTGAACCTCCTAACAGTATATATAGCAGCATAATAGCATATGGAATTGCAAACCATTTTTAAAAAGTCCTGGATTCAGAGAGAGAGAGATTAGGAAAACACTGTCTTTATCCTATAAAGCATCTCTGTAAAAATGTAAAGTCCTGTGTGAATGCGGTGTGTAAATATGTTTTCAGTTTCTTCAATGCAACTTTTTTCTTCAGTGATGTTTGTTAAAGGTCAGAATGCATCAGGGGAGAAGTTTTGGTGTTCTTGCTCACATATCAGACTTTCTCCAGATCCCTGATGTTTACTTCTGTAATATTGAAACAATTAATATTGCTTTGGTTTATTTCAGCGGAATGTTCCCAAAGTGCTTTTGGTCAATCGTTTTTCTTTCTTTTTCAAATAAATGTCTGTTATTTGGTCCAAACATTTTGATCCAAAAATGGTGTCACTAAGAATGACCTGAATATAGCTGCAGTCTGCCATCTCTGTTAATGTGATTGCTAGCTGTAAGTATTAAACTAGTCTTCCCTGTAGAATCCTTGCTATGTTGCCATTAGACTCGGGACATGGTAAACAAAGATGGTGTCAAATTTTTTACCAACGTGTTTTTCCAGTGTGTTTCATTTTTTCCAGGTACGTGGCAGGTAGATATTGGGCCAAGAAAGAATGTAAAATGTATTTATGGTGAAGAATATATAATATTTATACACATATCAGTTACACACAGATTCACACACTAGTCTTTCCTTTCAAAATGTTTAACTATTAGGAAATCAGGAATTACTGTTTGTATATATTTTAAGAAGTTAATGAATTTCATTCCTACAATTTCATACATTCATTCATCTTCATGTCGGCTTTCTTCCCTTTCGGGGTCGCCATAGTGAAATGAACCGCCAACTCTCTGGCATGTGTTTTACGCAGCGGATGCCCTTCCAGCTGCAACCCATCGCTGGGAAACATTCACACACACATTCACTCTTTAACACTATGGACAATTGTTCTTACTCAATTCACTTATTCCGCATGTCTTTGGACTTATGGGGAAACCGGAGCACCCGGAGAAAACCCACGCGATCACGGGGAGAACATGCAAACTCCACACAGAAATGCCAACCCACCCAGCCGAGGCTCGAACCAGCGACCTTCTTGCTGTGAGACAACTGTGCTACCCACTGCGCCACCGTGACGCTCCTACAATTTCAATTGTAGATTAAAAAAACAATTATATTAGTAAGTAAATGTAAGCCTTCAGTTACACATTTTTGCTGAATTTTGTCTGCACATAATCAGATTGTGAAGCTTGGAAAAAAATTCAACATAAAACTCTTACATTAGTAATTTGCAGGAACCTTTTTAATTTTTTGCTAGTGGTGTTGTGATGTGGAAGTCTGATGTGGAGCGACTGATCAGACTAAAAAGAATTGCCTTGTTTGAGGAGTTGATGGGGGTTTTTGGAGGAAGACACCAAAGTCTTTTGTGTCCATGTACAAAGAGCTTTTTTCAGAACTGATCATGGGTGGGCTTCCATCCAAAACTGGTCCATGAGGGAAAAAGTAAATAAAACAAAGTAATTTGGGTGCTCAAACAAATTTCCTGCATTTATTTACACAAATAGTATGATGTGTTAAAGGCATGATTGAAGTGTGAAGGAGCTCATTATCTTGTGAAAAGCCAAGGTTTTTGCATCTGAATGACGGGCCCATTTTAACAGAGGCTTAGCTTGGAGATGGCATGTCAGCAGCACGTCTTCCTGTCCCCAGTCAGCACTTTCTTCTCTGGCGTTTGCTTCTCTCTGCACTGCTCGACTAGCCTTACTAGACTCCGGTGATCATAAATAAAAGAAAGTGCAAATGAGCTTTCCTTGTGACACAGCGCTGCCATCGAGGCTTCTTGGAATTCAGTTAAGAGATCTTTGTAGTATTCCTGCTGTTTTTCCTAATCAACAAAAATGCTAATCAACAAAAAGGAGTTTTGCATTGATCAGAAATGTATTGGGATTTAAACTAATCCTGAATCAGTAATTTAAAGTGCAGTATGCAATTTTTCTGAAATAAAACAAAATACACAAACATGTAGCCAATCAGCAGGAGGTTTCAAAATATTAAGATGCCATTGGCACACTGTCAGTTTTTAGTACTGCAAAAGTCAACACTGGCTACCAAATATAGCATACAGCACCTTCGTGCTTGTTTTCGCTATTATTGCTTGCATCAATTGCCAGTGTTATACACATTATGTAAAATCGGAGCTTACATGTCAATGAGTAAAACACCATATGATATTTGAAAATCTATGTTGATTTGGCACACTTTGTGCAATTTTTTGCTTACCATACATAATATAGAATTAATGTTCGAGGTAGAATGATTTTGTTTATAATATTGGTGCATTTGACTGAAACCCAGTCTAGTTTCCCATGCTCTTCTCTTTCGGTCAGACCGTTATTTTATTCAGACTCATGATCTAGCTAGTAGTTGTTTTATTATGTCAATATTGATCAGTTCAAAGATAGTGCTACTAAAACAGCAGCAACAGATGTGGATAGAGTTGTTTTTAAAATATAAAAATATTATCTAAAACTAGATATATATAACCTGATCCGTCTTGTGTTAAGTTTATATTAAATTTAATATATTGTGTTAAGATATATATATTAGATGTGAGCTTAGATATTTTTTTAATCTAGATTAAAATACCGAATTTGAATTCTGCTAAAGGCAGATTTGTATCCAAAATAACAACTTGCTATTTTAAGTCATTAAGCAAGAGTGTATAAGTAATTTATAAATTGATAAAAACAAGTACTTTAAGTTCATTTAAATGATGATGGTACCGAAATTGACTTTTCACACATGACCCCAAACAGATGTTACTAACAGCTGCGAGTGGACTAGACTCGCCTCATCCTCAAAATTCTGAAACAAAAAGTAATTTTGATCCCCAAAATGCTTATTATGATTTGTTTTTTCAAGGACAGAGCTTGGGATCGAGTCATTGAGTGCTGAAGGGAGCTATATGTGTTTTATCTGTTAATGAGAGCTCAAGGAAACTCCATGCTAACTTTACATAAAGTTAGAACTTCTTTTGCTTTTTTAATATATGGATATATAGAATGTATTTACCATTAATTTTAAGTGTTTTTAATCATATTCATACTCTTTTGGGAGCATTGGATATCAAATGTAAAGGATCCACATCTTTATAAGTTGATTTCTTTTAACGATGTAGCGTTAGAAATTTTATTTTCATTTTTTATAGGCAAAATATTTTATCTTATGTGTCCTATCAGGCTTTTACAACAAAGATTAAGTTATTTGTGGAGCCTGCTTGATACGAAATCCAGGTCTTGCTTTGTAAGCACTCATCTATTGTGTTATTTATTTGATTAAAATGAAGCCAAATTTCACTTGTTTATCAATTGCTAAGCACTATATACACACAAAAGCTTTCTAAACATAGAGAGAAAGTGAGAGAGTGAGAGAATATATTATATTGGGGAGTTTTGTATTTTGATAACCCAGTGTTATGTCAACAATTAAACAACATTGAATCAGAATCAGCTTTATTGGCTTGTGTGCGTGCGCGCGCGTGTGTGTGTGCGTGTGTGTGTGTGTGTGTGTGTGTGTGTGCGTGCATGCATCCACACACAAGGAATTTCCTGTGGTACAATTAAGCCATCAGTGCAAACCACATAAGTACAGTAAAGTGCAACACAACTAACAAGCAGTTAGCATAAGGCTATGAGGTAGAATATTTGGAAGGACCGATTAGATGTAAACAATTGAACAAAAGTCTATAAAGTGTGGTGTGCTTAAGTGCAAAATGCAAGGTGACAAGATGTGTAAAAGTCCAGGTGCAGGTAGCAGATGGCGGGGAGCTGACAGTTATGAGTTCAGCAGTCTGATAGCTCAGGAAAAAAAGCTCTGTTTGTGCCATACAGTCCTGAAGTTAATGGCTCTGAAGCGGCAGCTAGAGGGCAAGAGCGCAAAAGGATTTTGTTAGCGCTCTTTCTCACTCTGGTGGTGTAAAGGTCCTGGAGGGAGGGTAGAGGAGCACAGATGATCTCCTCAGCCATCTGAATAGTCCTCTGAAGTCTACTGACATCTGCTTTAGAGGCAGAGCAAAACCAGACAATAATAGAGGAGCAAAGAACAGACTGGATGACCGCAGAGTAAAACTGGGTTAGCAGTGTCTGTGAAAGATTGAACTTCTTCAACTGAAGCAGGAAGTACAGTCTCTGCTGGTCTTTCTTCACAATGGAGTCGATGTGTGTGCTCCACTTCAGCTCCAGAGAGATGATGGCGCCCAGTAACCTGATTGACTCCACTGGTGTCACAGTGCTATTCATGATGGTAAGGGGAGGGTCACACATTTTCAGCAACTGCTGTTTCTGGTGAAAAATGGCTACTCCTCCAAATGTTCACACAGGCTTCAAGATGGGAGTAGTTTCAACCAGCCATTAGATTGCAACCTGTAACCAAAATACCCAACACTACAAAAAAAAAAAAACAACCATAATGATCCAGCAGTATTGTAATGGGAGGCATTTCTCACTACTCTGGCCAGAGGGAGAAAGCTCCTGTCTACTGTAAACTCATGGAGTATGTAGCTTGTGTTACAAATCAATCACATTTGAAGAGTCCAGTTCAAAATCGCGTTGATTACAAACTACTAATAGACACAACATTTGTAAAACAGAGTATTATTTAAAGGGTCTCCTTTCTTGTTGCTCTTTATTTAGAACAAGCTTGGTTAAATTTGAGCAGTTCTACACAGAGCATCAGTTTTTGCTAGTCATGGACTTCTAATTTCAACATTATGTAACTGGTTAAGTCTCATCGTTTGTGGTAAGGATAGGCATGTCAATTCATCACTCGTAATTCTCTCTTGACTTTGAACACTTTTAAAAGCAGATTAACATGTATTTTATTTATTTATTTATTGATTTAGCTCTGACACTTCAGTGTTGTTTCATTAATGCATGTGCTGTTATATGTTAAATGTCTGCCTCTTTGGATTCTGAGTTTTGTCTGAAAATGTTATTTGACCTTTGGAAAATCTTACAATGTAGAAGTAGAGTTTAACGTTACACACAGGAATTGCAAACCACCAAACAAGTACATCAATAAATACTTGAGCATCATCTTTACTCTATCCTTAGGTCACAACATTAGCACAATTATTTTTTATCTCCATGATTTATCTGTCCTTTCTTGAGTCTGTTGTACTTTCATCTCTTATGCGATGTTTGAACAACTATTCCATAAAAATCAGATAACTCATTATGCCACTGTTCTTATAACCACACATTCACGATACACACTATAACTCTTTGTCTCGATCTAATGGGTAAACTCCATGGTTAAATGAAAATAAACGTGAAACTTGCATCCCTCAGAAATTCGGATACATTCAGGATTCTTGAAGTGCTTCCATAAAACAGTACCAAACCCATGAAAGGTATAGCCAACATTTTGTTGGTGTGACATCTGTAACTGAGACTACCTCTAGAGCCCAACACCTCATTACAACTTCTAAAACCTCATTATAACGCTGGTACTTAACTGATCAAACTAATTGTAGACCCATTACACCATAAAAACAAATAAAACCCACTCTTTCTTGAAATAGTAGTTAGTACCTTAATGTTTCACTATTCCAGGTAAAATGAACTTTCCAACAAACCAACTAGTAAAAAAATAACCGAAACAACTCTTTAAAAAAATAAACGTGATTACGTTTTGCATATTGAGGATCTCATTGAGTATTTAAACCCAAAGCCTGACTAGAACACTTCAACTTTGAAAAATAACATCTCCCTGTCAATATCTGAATATTGTTGATGAGTCATACATGAACACCTCATTCATTGTGAGTTGAATCTTAGAGATGCTCAGAAGAACAAGTCTTCTCTAGTTCAGTTGTTCTGGATTAATCGTTAATCCAACCACACTCATTGCACAGTCATGCTAAAATAATCATGTGATCAACTTTTGCAGACATTGATGAAAATAAAAACAGCAGACTAAAGTCATTTATATTTTGTCAACAATCATAAATGCAATTTGAAGTGCAGCGTCCACACATCCTTGATGGGCATGACAACAACAGCACGTATTAATTTAAAAGGTGCTATATTATTTAACTTGACTTTTCAGACATTTTTTGTATGAATTAGTATTGTTCCCTCTACAAAAGTTATGCCTCAAGTCATATTCAGTTTGGTTCACGCATGCATGTGTAATCCTATTTTGCTTTTCTGCGATCTCAAAGCAACTCACGCTCATTGGCCTAAGCACCCCCCACTAACCAATTAAATTAACTGCTAATGCAGCTCATCTCAATGAAGAACGTGCATGATGACCGACCCGGAAGTGTAACCAAAAGATACCAAAAGATGAATATTCTTGAGAAATTGATATTTTTTATGTGTGACATAAGCAAAATCCAGCAGAGTGGAAGCATGTGTGGCAGTTAGAGGAACAGGGGGTTTGCGGCTCGTTTTGGGAGCACAAACATCAGGCATTGTTAATGACAAATACTGCCATTTGAAGGTTATTAAGGGTGCAATTACAGGTTATTAAGGGCGCAAAATTAAATAAATAAATATTTATTATAAATGATTTAATAGGGCATAATATAGCAAATTTAAGTGAGTTTAAATTGATGTTTGTGGATAAACAAATAATTTTATGCACATTATAATTTACAATGAACAAATTACTGAAATTGCGTATCAAAGTAACACAATGTACAGATGTTTTTGAGACTCTACCTCCACCAAAAGTTTTATAAATACAATGAATAAAACATGTAAGAATGGTAAATAAAATGTGATTAGTTATATGTTCGTTTTTTATACTATATTTGATTCGTTATTTAATATGTGTAATAATGCTTTACCCTATTCATAGGTTATTGTTATCTAATTTAATTGAATCTGAACGTTAAACATGTTAAAGAAATGAACGAAATAGCACAGTGAACGCTCGGGCAGAACAGACTTAGACGCAGTCCCTGATCCAGTTTCCGGGTTTTATCACGCGCTGCACGCACATGGTTCAATCCAGTCGGATCTTTCTCCTGGATTTCATGGCGCTTTCTCCTCCTCCTGCTCCTGCCCTTTAGTTACATTGTATCTCCCCTACCGAAAGGAGCGAGGAATTCAGCACTCAACTCAAGGGAAAATGAATGAAAATACGTGAAAATGGACGTGTCTGGATGTTGGATTTATCGTATTGGAGATTCCGAAAGGCGCGTTTGACGAAAGATATGAGATTCCGATCTAAGATGTCTGGTTCAAGGCAGTGTTTCCCTTTCTGAACGGGATCTTTAGGAGTGTGATGGCTGCTGGCCTTCTCCCCTTTCTCTAGTTACTGGATGTGTTGGAAAGTGCACTGCTTTGGGATCATTTCTGGGATTCCATTCGCAATTCCAGCGGCCTTTCCAGCTTCCTCTATGGAATGTACATAAGGATTCACGGGATAGGGGTTCACGAGTGGGGTAAGTGGCGCCGGGATTAATGTATTTTCTTTTGTGTGTGCGTGTGTGTGTGTGTGTGTGAGAGCGAGCGAGCGAGCGCGTGAATGTAAGTGTGTATGCTGTGTGTGTGTGGGTAGGGGGTGGTGTTTTATTAGTGCAGATGGAGACTGGAGGTGCTGTAGCCTGTTAGCTTAGCACGGTTGTCATGGTTCAGACATGCTTTGGCCATCTTTAAGCAGTCATTTCCTTAAGAGCAGAACCGCGCGTTAGGTGCGGCGACTCGACCAACGAGCGCACTCGTAATCGATTAATGTCGCACCCGCGCGATTTTCGCTCGTTTTTTGTAAAAGAGCAAAGAATAGGCGTCTTCTGTATTAACTGGGTGTTCTGCTCGTCCGTGTTTGACATGTTATGAGCTTGGTTTGTTATGAATGTCAAAGGACGTGCGCTTATCTGCAGATTCAGCGGTCAAGCTCATGTTTCAAACACACGACCATCTCCAGCATTTTCTGCATCTCATATTCTTCCAAAAAAAAAAAAAACAGGTCACAACCTTTATTATCCTGGAGCTGAGCCGGTTTTAAGCAGGATTTTAAGCCATCCTTTACGTTTGTTTATAGCATAATTGAGACTCCTCTATTAATCGATACGTTAGTGCTTGTGGATGCGTATTTTCTTCCTAATTTACTCCATTGATGTTCACATCTTCAATGTTGTTACTATGTTGCAGCATAGTGTTGGAAACGGGGACTGCTGGCTTGTTGGCTGCACGCTAAGCGTCAACACTTTGACTTCAGATTTTCTTAGATACGTTTTCCCTCAAACGGTGAAAGTTTAATTTTGACGTTTTGTAAAACAACTAAACTTAGAGTGTGTAGAAATATCAAATTCACGCCACAATAATCCATGCCTAGTCCATGGAGATATAGTGGCATCCTACTATGATCCTTGTCCATGCATCCCATGGTACTGCCAAAGTGGTTTTTAGAAAAGAGAGTATATTGTGCAGTATTCAGCATGTGTGTGGATGGAAATAAAGCTAGTTTGTTATTGTATTAATAACAAGTGACATGAATCGTCCCGCTGTCTGAGTCTGAATCGGTTAAATTGTTAAGACTCTGCAACAGAACAACATTTCACTAGCCACATCACACTCCTCAAACACCATACAACTATTGATGTAGTCTATGGAAGCTGTTTGTCACTGGTTAGCCAAAAACAAAAGACATAATTGAAAATAAAGACTCTTGAGCACTGATCAATATCATTTACTTGGGTTTTCCCAATTATTGAGAGTTGATGGTAATTGTTGAAACCCACAAAACAAGTGTTTCTCTAAACCAATAATATTTGTAGATATTGTTATAGCTCTTGTTTATTTGGTTAAAACGTCGGTTTAACCCTGTTGCTCCACCTGAGCTCTATTTGAACAACTGCCCCCCAAATCTTTAATTCAACTGAAACAACCGAGTAATATATCAAGTTACTCCCCTCACCGTTTTTATTAATGTCATAAGTAGCTGTAGTCTAGTGTAATTACCCAGTAAGTGTGCACTCTTATTATAAGAGCTGATTCATTGACTACAATGTTGCATTTCAGTGCTGCACTCTGCTGTCTCACACAATTCAGAAAAATGACAATATGCAATATAATTTTTAATGTATTAAGATTGTAAGTGTTTCCTGAAGAGAAGAGTGACTGTGAGAGAAAAAGTTCTGTTGAGAGAGTTTCTGTCTCCTAATTGTATTTAGCTGACAACGCACTGCTGTTTTACTCCAGCAACCGTCAAGCACTCTCAAAACTGGACATTACGATAATCGTCTTGTATGTGGCATATATGCAAAGATACCACAAATATAAACAACATAAAACTGTACTTCAGGGCATTATCTTCACAAATATTTAAACTTGAAAAGACAAAAAAACAGGAAGTAATCCACTGTGTGTTTATGACATGTTCGAAATATACCTTATTAAGCATATTGAGAGACTGGATTGATTTTGGGTAATTTCATGCTTTTGTACAGGAGTCATGATAAACCAAGCTGGCATTTGAAGTACCGTTGTATTATCTTTATAGGTTTTTCATTCTTTGATTCTTGCTTCGTTTTCCTACTGGAAAAATGGTTTAAACCACAGTTTTTGGCTTAGTTTGGATGTTCTAAGATAATATTTAGTGTTTTTCTAAGATGACAGGAAGTGCATGACAGAAAACTGGGGTTATTGCAGCTTTAAGTTCTCACTCTCAAATAGATGATTAGTTTGGCTTAAACAGCTAATGAGAAACATATGGTAGTTATTAAATGGAAGACCCACATTAGCAGGTTCATATATGCATTAAGGATATTGTGGCGTCTATATTATTAATGGCGCTGTGATATTTGCTTAGGAACACTACTTTGAAGCACATTATACCATTTTGTTCCCTTCAGACAACAAGTCCGTGAACAAATGCCTCTGCTTTATGTGTGTATTAACATGCTAAATCAATGTCCGTCAAACTGCAGACTGAAGTGGAGCTTGAGTGAAGAGCAAATTCTTCGTCAAAAACCTTACTATTGTCTTTGAGTGAGCTTCAATGCATAACCGGGCAGCTTCTGATTAACTAATATAACTTCATGATTGAGCATAGGGTTGGGTATTGAAACACTTTCATTAGTACTTCTCTGTTCTCTTCAGGGAACAAATACTATATAAAAAATACTTTATTTTTTTCCTTCCTCCTCTGTCTTTATCTTCTTCCTCTACTCCTTTACTGCTTTGGGTTATGGATCAGTTGATACAATTTCTATTATGAGAAGCTGAGATAGACTTTGACTGTGTAACAGATTGCATATTGTCTCTCCCCTAATGTAAGTTGCTCTGGACAAAAGCGTCTGCCAAATGCATAAATGTAAATGTAGTACTCAAATCTGTACTTTTTTTAAAGCACACAGACAGAATAAGTATTAATAAAACAGATAATTTTTATTAACAGTGTACTGTACAATAACACAAAAACTCTTTGAAGTAACATTTCTTGTTAGGATTTCATGTTAAAGAAGATGACCATATTTGCCTTCTTTGGCAAAATATGCCTTCTTACCCTTACCTGTGATTGTATTTTCACTGAAAATAGAACATTCTCAGAAGGAGTTAATGACCTTTCTCATGCCTCTTCTAATGTTACTGACAACACTACTTGTATGAAAGCTTTTTTTTAAGGGACTAAATGGGATCACTTCCTTTGAACAATAGGCATAAAACCAGAAATAGCATGTAATACACATTTTCACTATGTAACATACATTTGCATTTATGAACTGCATGTCACTTATCAAGATTTAATATCAGAATTAAAATCACTCATCTGACATGAAGTATCATTTTTGACATCCATTTAGACCATTTCATCCAAACTTGTTGGGCATGAGAGATGGCCTAGGGTCACTGAGACAATCAAAAATCGTTCATGTTTCCCCCTTTTTATAACGATACATTCCAGAGTAGGTTGTGTGTGAAAGGAGGAAAGGGGAAATTTTTTGATTACACAAATTGCAAACTTAACGCAAAATGAATGTTATTATTACCAGCGATATTATCCCATATTATATATTGGGGAGGGGATTAATTACAAATTAGTAACAAATAAATTATTTGAAGTCTGCTCACATAGTCTTTGTTTTACCAACAATAAAAACATAAAATACATAAATGTAAGTTAAAGTTACACAGAAATTACGACCTGCGGTTGGAGGATTACGATGTCTGCTCAGCATCATGATGTCTATCTGCTATTGGCGATGGACAAGGACATCGTTTATCGACCCAGCCCAAGTGTTAACTATATTTTGGCCAAAACAGTATGTTGCGATGATGCTAATAGAAACAGCGGCATACACATGCTTGTTTGTAACCCTTAAAATAAATGGGAGATATTTGTGATTGAAAACATTGTAAAGGTTAGATAAGGAGCAGTGCTAGTCTTGAGGTGTCAAACAGCCCCGGGCATATCACCATGCAACTTGCTAGTAGGTCCCCACTGAAGTTAGGCAGGTCTGAACTTGGTTAGCACCTCGACTGGAGAAGTCAAGGGAAAACCAGGTTGCTGTAGGAAGTAGTGCTAGAGGACAGCAACCTATAGGGTAGTCATCCTATGGTCGATGCGGGTCATCGTGCCAAATTGCAGTGACACTGTACTGTAAAGCCTGATTTGTACTTCTGTATCAACAAATTCTTCTCTACGGAAGCTCTACACGTACCCGTATGTAAAAAATGCATTTGCTGCCTATGCTCTGATCAACATCACTGTGACAAAAATGCCAACTGCATGCAAACCAAAGCACAATACAGATACGAACAAAAGGCAGGTTTTATTTACCTCACCATAAATTGTTTCAGTATAGCGTCTTACAAACATCCGCTGCTGCTGTTGAAGCTCTGTCTCTAAACTGATCAATATCACAGCATGGCGTGATCCCCATGTTAACTTCTTACTAACTAAAACTCAGCATAGATAAAAAAGGAAGGTTATTTACTCCCTCGCCAAAGTTTTATTTCATAATCCAGTGTTTAAAACGGAGCGCCAGTCAAGAAAGAGAAAAGACTGCACCGCTTCGCCCAATCACAGAGCTCATGGTCTCCATAGGTCTGCAAAGCCATGACGTTAAGTTAGAATTTTTGAGAGGCGCACGTCGAGCTTCGCAGAAGGGTCAGTCCGAGATCTGCGTCAATACACAGACGACACAGAGGGCAATTCGTCGAGTTGACGCAGAATTATAAATCAGGCTTAAGGAGCACCATCCTTTGAATAAGACATAAAACCACCACTAATAATCCATGCTCTAATTGGCTACTTTTTACTGATTGGCTTTCCAAGTCACCATTGCAGTGTTCTGGCACAGAATGGCAGCCATCACATCATCCAGATAAATGCTGCACACTGGTGTTGGATTTATAGAAAGATCCCTTAAGATATAAAGTGCTTTGAGTGTCTAGAAACACGCCATATAAATGTAAGCAATTCTTAGTTATTCTATTTGAATGGAAAAGTTAATTTTAAGCATTTCACAAGTTGCTCTTGAATGAACAAGTAAGATGAACAAATCCACCAAAAATTACTTCTACTTAATTAATTTTTTCTATAAATTTATTACACATTTTATAAATATGTTAAAATTCCAAAAACAACCTTTTGGTGTCACCCATCTAGTGCACACTTTCATATGGCCAAAATTAAGCATTTTCAAAAGTTTAAAAAAGGTAATCAACTTTGCCAGGATGAATGTTCATTCGTGTTCACAGCAATAGACTTTTCTCACATTTTGTAGAGTAGCAGCTAACCATCATATTTCCTGGGGTGTCCCTATAAAGTGGGTTCATATTTTCAGTTCTATATCTGACCACTCAGTTTTAAAGAGAGGAAAGTGGGCTCCTGAGCATTTAACATTTTTTAACACACAGCTAGTTCCAAACACTGTATGAGAAAACTAAGTTGATTCTCCAAATTGTCAAGTCCTATCATGTCCATAGCCTTGGAGTTGCCACATATCTTCTCTCAGTAAGATTAACTTTTATCAGTAATAATGTTGGAAACGACTCATGTGGAGATGAGCTGGCAGTCAGCCGGAAGGCAAAATCTATTACCTCCATCTTTCTGCAGTCTGTTAGCTTCTTCTCATCGTGTGTGAAGTATTTTATCTGGAGGCCAAGGCTAGATGCGTTCCATACATTCCATTAAAAATAGCTTTTGCTCAGAGTAGATTATTTTTCATGCATGTGTATTACCAACATGCTTTAATTTTATGGTCCAGAGAAATCAATAGTTCCGAGATGACCGGGACGTAGTATACAGCTGGAAGGGGTATATAATCCTTAGATGGATCCCCACCCTCATTATCAATATACTGTTGTCACCACTCAAGCTTTGCACACCTTTCAAATCAGCTTTCGATTTTTATTGTCCGTTACAAAGGGTCTGTTAGGCACTTTTGTGAGAAGATATCTTTCTAATGCAGATAAATGTGGTTCTTTATCTGCTTGTAAATGTGTTTCAAGGAGTAATAGGGTTGATATTTAGCTTTTTATTTGACGTTAGTTTATTGACTTTATTAGAAGTTCTTTCGCTTATGTCTGCACTCATGCCAAGTTCAGACTCAGGTGTAATGTTTGTTTAATTCAAGCTTTAACAATTCAATGAAGACTTCCCTAAGATATTTTTATAAGTGAAAGATTCATTATTGCAATTCAATCATGGAGTATGTATTAACCAGCAATATTTGATGGTTGTCCTCATAAGTAAAATGGGAAGCTGTCTGGAACAGACAAGGAACCAGATGCAGGAAGACTCAAATATTTCAAATATTTTCAGCCAAAATCTTAGAGTGAGCAGAGGTAGTGTTCTCTGACACCCCAAAAAAGGGAAACAAAACCAGCCACAAGGCAAAACTGCAGCAAGGTTCATTCCATCATGTTTAGGTAACAAGTTGGTAGTAGGTCTGAACTGTAGAAAGAGCAGATGGGGTTAGAACAGAGGTACAGATCAGAGAACACAGCAGGACAGGACAGAACGCAGCACCAGCGATAAACCTGTAATGAATAGCAGAGAAAGAACAGCTTAAGTGGGGAAGGTAATTAGTACAAGTGAGTGGCATGCGCTCCAATCAGCATTAATGACCGGACAAGAAACAGGGGATCACTCTAGACTGGAGAGATGTATAGCAGAACCTAGACAATGACAAAATAAACCTGACTTTACCCTCCCCCTCAACGAGCTGCTCCAGGCGCTAATTGAGTCATGCAGATATGAATGCCAAAACTCCTCGATCAGCAGGATGTCTCTAGATGGCACCGTGCTTCTCTCCTCAGGACAGTAACTTTTCCAATCGACCAATGACAAAACCCACAACCTCTTTGCTTGATATGTAATATAGTGAACAACACAAGGGAGTTTGAAAATTAAAATATCAAAAGGGGCTTGAAAATGATTGAAAGATGATAAACATACCAATGAAACAAACTTACTTAGCGGTGGCAGTGAGTTCATGTTTGGCAACTCCGAAGTGCACACTAAGTAAAGCTCTGAAGCAGTGGGACACATTACCTCATGGAAAGAGTCCTTAACTCGAGTCCACACTTTGATCGACATCTTAAGAGCCAGACCTTTGGAATTCTCGACTCTAGAAAACTGGTGTAAAAATGTGTAACTATTGTAAAAATCCAGATTGTTGCAGTTTATCTGCGCTTTCATCATTAAAGCTCATATTACTGGTCAATGGGAGAGATTACCTGCAACTCCTACACAATCCACTCGTTTAGTTAGGACAGATGAATCTGTTTAAGATTGCTGTCACATTATATATAATACGACTCAAATAATATATCGTCAGGCAATTTATCTGTTAAATGTTACAAATTCCTTCAATGCTTTTTTGACTGTCATATGTCCTACCTGTGTGAGCTTCTCCAATCAATTATTTCATTGGTTATTTGCAAGAATTCTGGAGCATAAAATTGGCAGTCAGGAAAAACAGTTACATATTATTTGGGTATAATAAACATATTTATATTATTAGACTGTTACCTGTGAAGGCAAACATTTTGTTGACATTTTTAGAGTCAGGCTATAGCGCAAGAACGTGTGATGCATCCATTATTTCATTCTATAGATTTTTTTTTACTTCTCTGTAAAGTAAAACATCACAAGATGGAAAAATGAAAGAAAAAAGCTTATCTGATTTACTGATCGATTACATTGGTTGAGTAATCAATTATCAAAATTAACGATAGCTGCAGCCCTTCTTTAATCACAAGATGATAACATTTAAATAGCTACATGCAAGTGATACATCTCTTTTTAACAGAATCAAATACAAGTTTCTCTTGAAACCCTTGTGCACAGGTTAGCTTCAGATGTTCCATGCTGTCTTTGAACCCTAAGTCTTTGTGGTCAAGCAGAGCAGCTGCAGTTTTCAGAATTGCTCACTAGCAAAGAATGACCATCTGGGTTATTGCAGACCACACATGATCATCAGACGAGGGCCCAATGGTGAAGACAGTCTCAGTCAAGAGGAATCTTGCACAATTTCTTTGAGCACTCTTTTAAAAAATGAATTGTATAAAGCAGAGGTTTTTAGTTAAAAGTCACAGAGATCATGTTATTAAAATATTTCCAAGTAAAATGTCCTGACTAGGGATGAACCATTTCGTATTGTCCATGATAATACTGGTACAAATATTAATGTGGTTAAAAAAATTCATATCACGGTGCTCTGACATGTTAACATAATGAACCCATGTATTTTGCTTAAGTCATGCAGCTCAAAAGAAGGTGCTAAAGAACAGCGCTGCAGAGGTAGCATGGCTAGAAGTTCAGAGGAAGTGTTAAAATCCCTAAAATGAATCAACTTTGTTGTGTGGAAGTGATTTGAGTACAGAAGAGCACTCGAGGAAAATAATACAAATTCAATTAAAAGAAACAAGTGCCATGAGTACCGATAGCGAGGTGAACGGTATTAAACTAGTTCAACTGAACGAGAGGATCTTACGTGCATTGGGTACCTTCACAGTGACACCGGGGGGTTTTTATTGAGTTACTTGTTCATGATCACATGTTAGTGTAACGTTATTTATGATTCGCTAGATCTATAACTGAGTTAAAGCATTAACAATGTGAGCACGTGCTGTGATCCTGAAGCTTGATTTATACTTCATCAACTCTACAAATTGGCCATTGTCAACAAAGCATTTATAGTTGTGAGTTCTGTCTGCACTATCTATACACTGACCAATATCGCTGTGATAACAATGTCAACTGCTAGAAAACCATAACACATCATAGATGTTAAGAAAGATGTTATTTACCATCTTAAAACTCCTTAAATACGCCCGCTGCTGCTGCAGAAGCACTGTCTCTAAACGGATCAATATCACAACCTGGCAGGATGACCATGGTAACTTCTAGCTAGCTAAAACTCATCACAGATAACAAAGAAAAGGTTAGTGCCTATATCGTAACTTTCGTTAGTGCCTGTATCGTTTTACTTCATTATCAGCATATAACATGGAGCTAAAGCCCAGAAAGAGGAAGAGCTTGCTTGGCTCCACTTCAACCAATCACGAAGCTCACACAGAGGGCAATTTGTGTAAATTTAAAGTATAAATCAGGCGTAAGCATTATGGGTACTGTAGTACTTATAATCCAACATTATCAGGGAACACGCCTTGTTAAACATAAAGAAAAAAACGAATAAAGCGGTCAAACATTAACACTTACTATCACTATAGCAATATTGTTAGTTATTTTCACTAAAACCCAATCACACAGTAGAAAAATGATTTCTTTGGGAAGATAATGGATTGATATTTAATTAAATATTTGAAGTAAAACTTTTATTTTAATTCTGTTTCTATGTTCTGTTTTATATGATGTGTAATGTTTGTGTGTGTATTTATGTGAAAAAAATAATGACCTTTATTGTGAAGGGTTGTTGTATTTTCTTGAAATTGATAAAGTATTTTCATTGGACTTTTTGCCATTCAAAATATCGTCTCATATCATTATCGCCATAATTTCCAAAAATATCATGATAATATTTAAGGGCCATATCGCCCACCCCTAGTCGGGACCATTTAGCTTATTGTATTCCACATTTGTATAAGTAAATTAGTAAAATAATTCCTAGTCAAATATACGTACAACAAGGACTAGGGGAGAGTCTATGTAGAGAACTGAAGATCAAAGTTCATAAAAAAGGCCCAAGGAAGATTTAAAGACCGTTTGTTTGGAAGAATGGGCCAAAATCACTCCACTGCAATGCAGACGACTGGTCTCTCCATGCCAGAGGCGTCTATTAGCTGTAATCAACCAACAACTATTCTACAACGTATTAAATACTTAAAAAGTATTTCACTTTATTTATCATGACTCAATATTATTATAATGAATTCAATATTTGGCTGGAAGGCTACGTCTGGTGTAAATTTTGTGTCAATAGCCCACTTAGAAATACCCTTAAAAAATGCGGTTGTGTCAAATACTTATTTCCCCTGCTGTATGCAATAGAGGTTAAAGAAAAGCTTTGACATATGATGACACAGAATGATAGATACAAGGATTATTGAGACTTGCAACTTACATAATATTTTATTTTATCAAGCAATTATTACTTATCACAGTATGCTTACTTCTAGCAAAATACTATTTTGGACATTGGTCCTTAACTAAGATTCCGTAGTTATGGGATTTTTAGAGTTACAACATTTAATTACAATATTTTACTAAAAGCTGTGCTTAGTTTCTTTCAAATCACAAGCTGTTTAACTTGTTTTCAACTTGCTTTTCAAGCTTTAGTTCTTTAGCATCATAGGACAAATGTTGCCGACTTGAGTGTTAATTATTTACACAGGCTGAGGTCAAAGTGCATGATCTTTTGACTTGAGTAGGATTATTTGGCCTTACCCTCTCCAAGTAGAGCTGACCCTTGGAAAAGGATGGCTGCCTTAATTAGTTTACTGATATCAAGGTCCGTTTGAAGCCAATATCAGCAGACACATGCACTTAAACAATACATTTCTGTCTAATGCAGGTCAAGCATGCTAAGTTGGATCTGTTTTAAGAAGTGACAAGTCTTTGCATAAATGGTTTCAAAGTTGTCTGTATCTTGTCTATTGTGAAACCAACTTTGTGTGAATGCTGTTTAAGATGAGGGTGGTTTACAAAAAAAATTCCAGAAACATTAAAGGGCCGTTTAACAAAAGTTGATGGGATTTACTAGGGAGTTTGTGAAGGTCTGTAACAAGTTGGGGATGTTGTTCTCAATGGTTTTGTAAATAGCTCTCCTAACTTCATTTCTGTTCAAAAAGAGTTTCTGAAGATTTTCAGTCACATCCTAAAGGGGTCATGACATGGTGAGCCTAATTGTGTTTTTTATAGTGATTTATAAGAGTAGATTGAATCAAAAATCGAACCATGGGCGTTCTCAAATAAAAAACGAATTTGTTTATGTTAAAAATGGGTTTCATTGACGACGTCACACGAGTCTCATTGTAATGCCATGGCCAGATGTCTGTTAAATGCACCTTTCTTTTCCTTCGTCCCCTCGCTGGCCTTTTCCCCTTCGCAAAGAAACTTTCCAAAGACGTTTGTTTTTTACTTATTTTGCCAGGTCCTGGGCATTACTTAGTAATCGATCACTTGACTGAGATGAGCATCTTGACCTCCGTCAAGAGTGACATAATTGGATGTAATTTTTCTAAATAAAAGATTGTTCAGAATCCGAAATAAATAAAACAGAAGTAGTGCAAGTTATTTATTCTTTCTGTGCGACCCGGTACCGAATGACCCTCGAGCCTGTACCAGTGACTCTGGCTCATAGAGGTAAGGTTGTATAATTATGTTACCTCCAAACACCATTATAGTGTCTATCAATGTTGGTAGCTCTGTGTTCGTGTGTTAGGGTTAGTGAATTTGCTCGTAATTAATCCCTCATATATCTCTTGATTCTATGTCGACCGTCGGACAGTAATTATGTATACATGTCATGAGTATGCAAATCACTAACCAATAGGTGACTAACTGTGGAGTGGTTTCGAAGTTTGCAGAATTAAAAGCTCATTTTCGGAATAAGATTGGCCTCGAAAATGAGGCGATTGAATGCATTGAGTTTAATAAAAAAAATAGATACTTTATAAGTAAAAGAATCACATCTCCCATACAATAAGACCAATAAGCCAACATATTATTGAAACTAAAACAATGTCACTCACCCTTTACAGCAGTTTTATGCCAGATTTTTGTGAATTCGAAACTACCTGGTATGGTTTTGGTCATGTCACCAATGCTCAGCTCAGTTATTGCAGACTTATAGTCTCAGTTCCATGTGGCTTTGTTTTAAGCACGTCACTCAATACATGCCACTCCAGTACATCAGTATAGTTGGTTACCAAACAAACTCGACAGAATTACTCAATGTCACATCAAGCTTTTGTTTCTCAGAAAAAAACATCTCTCTGGCTTGACTCAACTCGCTGTATAGAACTTTGTCCAAGAGGTTAGGGAAAAGCATATGGCTATTGGGTGCAGTACAGAGACGAACTGCAGAATGGTGGAAAAGCAGCATTAGTCCTGGTTTTCACAACTGTGAGCGGTTCATTTAATTTTCAAAGAAACAGACAATTTAGTATTTTTCAAATTGATTGTCATTGCGACCTTTGTAGAGTTCCATGTTAAACCGCAAGACCCTGTGATCATTCAGAGAACAAACAGAGTCTGTTTAAAGATAAGTTTATTTCACAGTTTACCCTTGCTTGCTTGTTTGAGTGGTCAGATATTAAAATATATAGACAAGTAGATATTTGAACATATAATAAATTAACAATAAGACCTCCTGTCTTCTTCAATTGAGCCAGGAAAAAAAGGGGATCATCTTCACCATGTAAATTATTTACAAAAGAATACAAATTAACTGATGTTATTTTAGTCTACACCTATGGTGTTCAACTCTATGGTGAGTTCACAGGCTTTGGGAGTAGATTTTTTTCTACAGGATAAGACTCTATACTCTATAATCATGGTGTTAATTTACTTTTAAAGGTGTATGTAAAATATTACTTTTTAAATATATTTTTAGCGCTTTTATATTTTCTTGAAGAGTAACAGAACTATTTGTGATACCCATTCTTTTATTTTAATATCCAAGTCTTTTTTCCACTGTCGTACACCTCAGTGATTGTCCAGTCATTGAAGTTTGACAAAACACCTAAGGTACAAGTTTGATGTGTGTAATTTATGTTTTTTGTTGTTGTTGTTGATTGTTTTCATAGTTAATTCATTCACTCTTCTCCTTTCTTCATTTTACTCTTGGATTTAGACTTTTGCCGGTGAAGTGTCATGTCTTGGCATCACATAATTCTACAGTAGCCTGAGTGTGCTTCTATAGTGAAAACATGCTCTGAATTGCCCTTTAAATGAACTTGTGTCTAAGGTTAAATTAAGGACATTTAATTCAGTCAAAGTCTGAGATGAGATTTCTGAGATTCTGCAAGTGGCTGCAAGTGTCCTATGTTTATATATTGGGTGTTTTCCTTATAACTATATAAAACCATGAAACAGGGTATTATTTATATATAGAAGTAACCAAAAAAAATGCAAATTAAAAAGTTGAATGATATTTAACTCTGAAATTTTAAACCTTAAATGAAAAACAAAGTTTGTTCTTGAACTGTAATACTTCTAAAAGTGTAAATAAATAAATGAATAAATAAAGAGCAAAACACTTGTTAAACAATTGATTCTGAAAAAAGATTTCATAGTTAACAAGTTAACTTTGTTGTGGACTATAAATAAAATCTCTAGAAATGAAAAAAGCTAATAGTCTTGATTTAAAATAAAAAAAAAAAAGAATAATTAGCATCGCAGAAATTTATTGCTGTCAATGTATGAGCAGCTGAGAGGAGATGGCCATTAAAGAGCCAACCCCAAAAACACATTTCTGCCGTCACTGAAGAAGGATTATTTCTGCTCAAACAGCTTCGTAGCTCGCTGGCTATGTTACACAGATCACAAAGAGCTCTCATATGGTTATTATCAGTGCTTATACCTCGAGATATTAAGCTGGGAAAAGCAAATCTGTGGATCAGTGTACAACTTTACTGCCATGAAAGCTTGGCCGGCATAGCATGCAGCTCACGGTCTTCTAAGGAGCGTTAAATGAGAAATGATTCCACACTGTGGAAGATTTTGGGCGCCCGCTTTTTCCTGAAGACGAGTATTGCCTGTTTGATCTGTGCGTCTTGGTGTCACGCACCTCCGTGACATCAAGTGATCAGGCTAACTAATTGATAACGGCATTTTCGAATTTCATTATTGTTTATTATCGATTTTATCAATTAGTTGTTGCAGCCCTAGATTAGTTGTTTCAGCCCTAAAATATATATTGGGTTTCAAGGTTTTCAGAACAAAACAAAAGCTAACAAGGGTGCTAAAGAAGGTTCTTTGCAGTTCCAGATTACAATAGAGTTTAAAAATAGAAAATAGAAAGATACTCTTCTGGTATATTATTATGATGAATGTAATTTTTTGTTATTATTAATGTGAGTTATTGAGTAACAATCAACTGTTTGTTTCACTAAACACACAATAGAAACAACATAATTAGGTAAACATTTCTGACACATTATACAAACATAATTTTGCAATTATGGCTGCATCAGTACACTTGATTTTCCTTCAGTGAACAAGCCCACAGAATAGATAGCTAAATAATTAACTAAAAACAGCAAGTTAATTGGAACTGTGGCATGTCTAGGGATGTAATCGACTACTAGTTTTCTAATTCTTTTGTCCAAAAATGCAACATGGCAGAATAAAATGTATAAAAGTCAATATACATATGAATTTACACTGCAGTAAACTTTATAGCGTTCAATTTAATTTGCAGTTATTGGACATTTTTCCACATACATATAACCACCCATTTGATCATTTTTGCATTCATCAACTTTCTTCCATCCATCCAACCATTTTCTCGTCTGCTTTCTTCCCTTTCGGGGTTACCACAGGGGAATGACCTGCCAACTCAATGTTTTATGTGGCGGATGCCCTTTCAGCTGCAACCCGTCGCTGGGAAACATCCAAACACATACTCATTCACACTCAAACACTATGGACAATCGATTTTACCCAATTCACTTATATCGCATGTCTTTGGACTTGTGGGGGAAACCAGAGCACCCGGAGAAAACCCACGCGATCACGGGGAGAAAATGCAATCAGCTTTCTTCTTCTATTTGTTGTTAAAATACACTTTACATTTTAGTAGGGATTTGTCAAATATCAAATACATTTTTTGATTGCGATAAATTGAATGTCGCTCTTGAGTATGAGATATGCCCTTTTTTCTTTCTTTTTTGCCAAAATGACCTTTAAGCGACTCGCACAACCTAAACTCATTATGAAGGCCTTAAAATCAACAGAGGGGAAAACAAACAGACCAGGAACTTTCTGAAAGAAGAGCGTAATTATAAATCAAATTATCACCCAGCCCTAATTGTAGTGTTGTCCTCCTTTTTTGCATGTTTTATTTTATTGACACTTCTGGACAAAAAAACTTGTCATTTTATTTCAATGTTTTGATTTAAAGTGCCACATTAGAAATGGTGAAGTCATCTAGAATGCTGTGTTGAGGAAAAGATGAACTAAGGACTCGTCCAAATATTATAGTTATTTATCATTATATTTTTACTCTGTGTAAGGTAATAAAGTGTATGTAAAAAGAACACATTTTAAAGTTATTATAAAAAATGTGAAAATATTTTGTTTGCCAAATCTCACAGCTGAAAAATAAGCTGAAGGGCAAGTGAAAAACATTTAAAATGATTAATATTCTTTGCGGTTTTATTGTATTGTTTATAGGATTTTTTTTTCGACATCTAACTGAGACTTATTTTTATTGCCTGTCATCTAGAATTGCTTCATGACCTAAACAAGGTTTAGTGAATATAGTTAATTTAATATAGTTTAATATATATTAATTTAATATAGTTAATACGCAATTTAAATATTTCGTTAATATTTTTAAATGGATAAATTCTATGAAGTATTTAAAGCAAACATCTGATAAACTCAATTAGTGCTTTATTTTCCATTTCCGATCTTAGGGAGCTCCTCCCAACAATTGTCTGATTGATGATTCACAAAGCATTGTGGGTTGTAGGGCACGAGAACCCTGCATCAATACGGGCTTCCCTGAAGAGGAATAGGGCGCATGGATGGAGCTAATGAGCACACGACAGAGTCTAGAAATGACAAGTGGAACTCTACGGACTTGTACACTTTGAAGGCACGTGCAAATAAAGTCCACAAGTGCGCCTTTTTGGACAGGTCCAGAGTCAATGGTTTATGTGCAACTCGACTTTACTGATGCAGATTTACTGACAGCTTCGATGCAACTCAAACTCCTGCTTAAATTCTTCTGCTATTGCTCAAGCCACTTAAACTGCTTCTGCTTGAACTGTTTACTACAAACTACAAATTCTGCTTAACTGCAATCTCCACTAAATTGTTTCATTCAACTCTGCTGCAGCCGAAGGGTACAGTGCGTGCTCGGTTTTGAATTGTTTGGTTGCTTTTGGTGGAATCTACACTGCGCTAAACAGGTATGAAAGTGAATCCCGGTATTGTGTTGTGCCATGATATGGAGTTTGCAATACCGTGGATACAGTCACGTTCATAAATTTCATTTATTTCAGTTGATGTTTCACTTCCACAAGCTCAATTTATTTGATGTTTAGATGAGGAGTTGCAGGAGCTCATGTGACGTAACGGGAGCACTTGATCCAGGAGGAGACGGGGAAGCTAGTCAAGTATAGAGCGCTGCTCCGTCTGAAATCCAGTCAGCCAGAACGAACGAAGTTGCTAAAAGTCACTAGGAAAAGCAGAAGATGTCGCTAGACTTTTTACTACTCACAGGATTATAAAAAACATTGTTGAAGTGGCGGTCTGAAGAGGCGCCAAATCCAGCCAGAAAAAAAAGTCGTTAAGTTGGCAACACTTGACAGACTAAGAGGACAGCTGCCCGGGCTGCACTCCCTCACTCTCTCGCTCTCAAATCAAGACTCAGGTAATTGGTGAAAATGTGCAAATAAAGACGTAGAGTCTGTATTGTAATTGTTCGGGTCCAGTTCCAGCAAACTGAGAGAGCGAGAAAGAAAGTAGAAAACAGCCTGGAGTGGTGAGTAAAAACAGCGAGAGGGCAATTTGTTTATAACAAGGCAGAAAAAGCGTTAAGCAGTAAAGTATAAACAGTTACTGAGGGTTCATGAAAATATTCTAGCAGGCTCTAGGTAGCAGACTTCACAACTAATCTACATGAGCACACCTCTGAATTAAACACAGAGTGCAGTTTGAGGTGACACTGCTACTGAGACAACTTCAGAGTTGTTAGAATACTCAAGCCATAATGATCACTTCGGTGTTTACTTCTCTAATGCTTTTGTCTATTAAACACTTTTACCAATCAATCGAGCTCGCTCAGATGCCTCAGGTTACCATATACAGCAGATGCACCTAGCATTGATGAGCTTATAGTCTAAAAGGTGGATTTCTTAGAGCAACTGTGACATCATTACTGAAAAAATAAGAATTTCTATTAAAAGGGTAATTAAAAAAACACAACATATGTAACGTCATTTACAGTAGATGGCTCGTTAATCAAATTGATGGATTATCTCTATTAATTCCAGTTTATTTAGCAGATGATAATGTTTAATGTGTAGTTTGCCAGAAATACAAATACACTATATATGCAAACCAATAGAGACCATTTAATTTTATTTTTCATTAAATTTATTTTATTTACATTATATTTATTTGTGGATCATAGAATTATATATTACGCATTTAGACACTATTGTACTCCCATAATCAAACCTTGTAATTTCTTACTCCTCACCATTAAAGAAAAATCTTCTTCTACTTGTATTAAATCTTGGTTGAGTCATTAAATACAATTAAAAAAATATGAATTGGTACCCTTTGTTCAGTCATGAGGAGAAAAGTTCAAGCAGAAAACAACTGTTCAATTAGTTGCAGCAAGGTTTTTGATTGGAAGTAGAAGACTCTTAAAACAAAAATACATCTGTAATTGAGATGTGAAAAGCAAGTTGAAAGTAATTCAAATGAAACTGATAAAAGCATAAGGGGGAATTTAAGCACAGTGCTGGCACCCAAACACTAAAAAAGCAATCATGGAGGTTTACAGCATTCCTAACGAATGGCACAATGGTCCACGTGAACCCAAGCTATGAACCCTGAAATAAAACAATTTATTAAAAGCTGAACCATGACTCGCTACCTCAAAGTTTAAACTAATCATGACATACCTAAAGATTGCCTCCCCTAATGCACGTGAATCCTGATGGCAGTTTTGAACATAAAGTACATGTCTTTTATCCTCTCTAGGCCTGTTGAAAGTCTTTAACTTTGTAATTCTCACATTTTCTGAAAGTTGTTTTCCAAGTGTTTGTGTGGGTCGAAATAAGGAACATTTTTTTTTGTGTTTGTGATTTGTAAGGTTCGAAGGAAATGGGAATTTAATGGATCTGTGTGATCAGTGAGAAAGTCAAGAGTTCAATAAAATGACTCTGAGCATGTTTTTATTAATATCTCAGAAGGTTCCCTTATTTCACTTTTCCTTAGAGGAGAAAAACTTCTCAAAGTTCACTTATTTTCCTGGTGTCATTAGCTTTGTTTATGGGTCTAAAAATGTAGTGGTTATTTGCCTAGCCCACAGTTCCCCGAATAGGGAACGGCGACGCATGTTGAATGAAGACATGGGAACTAGGACTGTAGCTATTGAATATTTCAGTTATTGGGATATTCAATCGATTAACCGAGTAATTGAATAAAGCATGTGTGAAGTCACGTGCCACTTCCAGTGTCTGCTGCTCAACTCACCCAAAGACATTCAATGGTAGAAGGCGCTGACACTTTTATTTTATCAGATACAAATGTTTTAAATCCGTTTAAAATCAAGCGGAAATATGTGTAGTTTATTGTTAACGTGCTATAATAGAGGTCAGTCAATGTGTCCTAAAAACACGTATATAAAGTGGAAAGTGCTGTTGTGGAACAGTTAGAGGAAAAACCCAGTATGAAACAGCTGTGTCTATACCTTTAACTTTCGTTTCATAACAGCAGTGTCCACTTTATAAACATTCCTTTTGACCCATTTAAGACATGTTTTTTGCCAGCACTCACATAATTAAGTATTAAGTGAGTGGAACAAAACAGCTTTAGGTTTTTCGTTTTGAAGTCAGTCTACGTCTTGTTTTCACTATGCTGACAACAGTAGTGCGAAAGTCTAACGTTGTGATGTCGAAACATTCAGTTTGTATTATGCGGATTACATTATTTTTGACCAACATTAACATATTAAAGATATTATTAATATTTGCGCATTTAACTTCTATCTGGAGACACCCTTCCATAGTAAGCGTAAAACAAAAAACAAAAGTCCTACTTCACAACAATTTCCACTATGCCATGTTAAGGTGAATGAATGAAATGAAAATCATGAATGAAAATAGGTGAATAATAATTTGAAGCTACTGGTTTTCTTTATTGTGAAAATAAAATGGTCTGTGTTTCCTGAATGACAGACCCACCGTCATCTCTCTGTTTCAGTCCAGCAAAGCACCACAAGTGGCAGTTGGTGTCAAAAAATAGATGTCAAACTTAAATAGTACAGATGGTAAAAGAATCCTCAAAATAAAAATTACATCAAAACTCTGATTTCTTTATTGCATTTCTTTAATGTCATCAAAGCAATGACAGATAATTAATTTGTAATGAAATTAAACTTGAGGCGGCATCGTACAACAGCGTAGTCACGTGGTGCATCATTCTCTACTGAAAAAATAAACATTTAATCATGAAGGTTCATTATGTATTTGTAGCCAACTTAGTCATTTTTATAGTAGGCGAATATAGCTAATATAGATACATACAGCATGTGTTGCCTTCATTATAAGGCTTATACAAGGCTTTTAATTTTTAGCATTTCCAGTTTTTTTTTTTTTTTTTTTTTTTTTGGCCCAATATGGCTCTTTCAACATTTTGGGTTGCTGACCCCTGGTATAGAGTAATCATCTTGAAAGAAGTCTCTGGAGATGAGCAGTCAGTCGGTGTATAAAGAGGATTGGTAGTAACATTTGTGCTGTGCATGTGGCAACTAGAAAGTATTGGTTGTAAAACCCCCTTTCCATGTCGGCTGGAGGGACCGGCTCGAATGCACTTTTTCATAGAAAGGAATTGAATAGGATTGCGTCGATAGACAAAGCCATCATTCATCGCCAATGGCAGATAAACATTGCAATGTTGAGTCGGCATCTGCAATCCTCCGGCTCTTCTCTCACTTGCGTGGAGCCAGTGATTAACTGGTCATTTCAGCAACCAGTTTATTGTAATTTTTCGCTCGAGTGGCTTCATGTGATTTCCTCTAAATCTTGGGTCAAGCTATGCTGTTTTTTGCCTCATCCTCATGGTGGCGTTATTAATATTTGCCTTCGATCTGCTCCAAGATGACCTGCTTCTTCTCTCCAAACCACTTCAGACGTATCTCATGGCTGTCCTCTTTCTTTCGCTCTAAAGCCAAAGTATTGCCAGACAGGTGAATGCCCTCCTTTTTTACTTACCAAAATCGTCAACACCATTGTAATGACACGGTGAGTTCATGCCAGAGTCAACTTTGTCTCATTAGTAATTTTTAAACATTGTATATTTCCTGGTGGCTCCAACATTTTGGAATGGGAAGCACTGATGCTACCCATATTAATTTATTTTGAAACCTTTTAGAATTGTGATTGAGTGTGGTCGATAAGACCAGAATTTTTTTCAACAACATATTTTGCGCATATTCCCCATATCTATTGTTTACACCAGGTGTTGAACACAGTGGTGATGTTCTATCATGTAACTAAACAAGGGGAATATGCTAATTTTTTCAAGAAACAGTTATAAAAAAATTTTTGCAGTTCTAGAATGTGCATTAGAAAGATTGACATCATCCATTGAATTCAGCAATTTTCACATCGTTTGATTCTGTTTAATATTCTCTCTTAACGTTTAGCTAAATTTTTGTGATTTAGCCGAAGTGAGTGGCAGTTATATTGTTCAATCTAAAGATAACCCTGCAATTTACGCATTCTAGCCACAGGGGTTTCAAGCCAGAGACTTCTGTGCCGGTCCCAAGCCCAGATAAATAGAGAGGGTTGCGTCAGGAAGGGCATCCGGCGTAAAACATGCCAAAACCAAATATGCAAGTCACTATTTCAATATCCATACCGGTTGGGTCGAGGCCCGGGTTAACAACGACCGCCACCGGTGCTGTTGACCTACAGGGTGCCAGTGGAAATTGGACTACTGTTGGTCAAAGAAGGAGAGAAGGGAGAAGGATTCGTAGGCAGAGAGAGAAGAGGAAAGGCAAGAGTATAGGTCTGAGAATAGGGACTCTCAACGTTGGTACAATGACCGGGAAAGGTAGAGAGCTGGCGGACATGACGGAGAGAAGGAAGGTAGATATTCTGTGTGTGCAGGAGACCAGGTGGAAGGGTTGCAAAGCGCGTAGTATTGGAGGGGGATACAAACTGTTTTACTATGGTGAGGATAGGAAGAGAAATGGGGTAGGAGTGATCCTGAAGGAGGAGTTTGTGAGGAATGTTTTAGAGGTGAAAAGAGTGTCTGACAGGGTGATCAGTTTGAAGTTAGAGATTGATGGGGTGATGTTGAATGTAGTGAGTGGTTATGCTCCACAAGTAGGGTGTAAGCTGGAAGAAAAGGAGAGATTCTGGAGTGAGTTAGATGAGGTGATGGAGAGTATTCCCAGAGGGGAGAGAGTAGTGGTGGGAGCAGACTTCAATGGTCATGTGGGCAAGGGCAACAGAGGTGATGAGGAAGTGATGGGCAGGTTTGGTGTTAAGGAAAGGAACCCAGAAGGACAGATGGTGGTGGACTTTGCCAAGAGGATGGAAATGGCTGTAGTTAACACTTACTTCCAGAAGAGGGAGGAACATAGAGTTTCCTACAAGAGTGGTGGTAGGAGTACGCAGGTGGACTACATCCTAAGTAAACGAGCCAATCTGAGAGAGATCACTGACTGCAAAGTAGTGGTAGGAGAGAGTGTAGCCAGACAGCATCGGATGGTGATGTGTAGGATGTTTCTGGTGGTCAGGAAGAAGAGGGCAGGAAAGATGGAAAAGAAGACCAAGTGGTGGAAGTTGAAAAAGAAAGACGGTTGTGAGGAATTCAGACAGAAGCTGAGACAGGCTTTGGGTGGCCAGGAAGAGCTTCCAGAGGACTGGGAAACTACAGCAGAAGTGATCAGGGAGACAGGGAGGAAGGTTCTAGGTGTGTCTGCAGGAAGAAGGAAAGAAGATAAGGAAACATGGTGGTGGAATGAGGAAGTACAGGACATCATCCAGAGGAAGAGGCTAGCTAAAAAGAAGTGGGACATCGAAAGGACGAAAGAATCAAAGGAAAGGTGTACAGAACAGTAGTGAGACCAGCTATGATGTATGGGTTAGAGACTGTAGCAGTGAGGAAGAGACACGAGGCAGAGATGGAAGTAGCAGAGATGAGGATGTTGAGGTTCAGTTTAGGAGTGACAAGGATGGACAAGATTAGGAACGAGCACATCAGAGGAACAGCTCAGGTTGGTTGTTTTGGAGACAAAGTCAGAGAAGCCAGATTGAGTTGGTTTGGACATGTGCAGAGAAGGGATAGTAGTTATATTGGTTGAAGGATGTGGGAGATGGAGCTGCCAGGCAAGAGGGCAAGAGGAAGGCCAAAGACAAGTTATATGGGTGTGCTGAAGGAGGACATGAAGGTAATTGGTGGAAGAGTAGAGGATACTGAGGCCAGAGTTAGGTGGAAACAGATGATTTGCTGTGGCGACCCCTAAACTGGGAACAGCCGAAAGAAGAAGAGAGAAGGTAAAGAGGTAGCACTTTTCTAAACAGGTAATCCTAAATGTCTATCATTAAATCTTGTGAAATCCCTCAACATGATGAAAATTTGGAGTTTCATATATATAAAATATGGTATTTAGTGGTGTCTGTTGATCTAAATACATAGAAATCAACTTTCAGTTAAATAAAATGAAACATGTTTCAGAATAAAGCTGAAAGTTATTAATTCTGTGAGAATTGTCCTTGAAATCTCAGAACGACTCAGTCTTAAGTCGTCCTAAAGCCTTTGGAGATATTGCTTGCTCTTTTTTCTAGATCATGGGATGGTGAAAACATACAAAGCACTCCACATGTAGCCATCAAAAGCAGTTATAGCAGAAGTGTAGGGATGCAACAACTAATCGATAAAATCGATAATTATCGATGAGGAAATTTGTCACCAATGAATGGCGTTATCGATTAGTTAGCCTGATCACATGACGTCACGGAGGTGCGCGGCACCAAGACGCAATGATCAAACATAGATACACAGACGTCATCTTCAGGGAAAAAAAATCTTTCTAAGTGTGGAATCATTTCTCATTAAACACTCATTAGAAGACAGAGAGCTGCATGCTATGCCGGCCTAGCTTTCATGGCATGGAAGCACAATGGTGATACACAAGCACCTTCAACGAAAACATATTGGAATTTCGGATTCTAGAAAACTGTATTTTTTTTACTTCAGTAAAGTTCCACACTGATCCACAGATCAATTTCTCAAGCTATAAGCGATGCTAATAAACATTTGAGAGATCTTTGGAATTTTTGTAACATAGCCAGCAAGCTACAAAGCTGTTTGAACAGAAATAATCCTTCTTCAGAGATGGCAGAAATGTGTTTTTGGGGTTGGGCTATTTGCAGGGGCTCCCTCGTTTCCTATAGCTGCAAATCCATACCTTAGATGGAGCATGTATTTTTGATAAATTACGATATTAAGATTTGCGCAAACAGAAACAAACCACAAGCTTTTCTCAATCCGCACGCATGTGCGCACTCGTCTGCCTGCGAGCTC
The DNA here is from genome assembly GCA_900490495.1 of Danionella dracula. Classification (NCBI taxonomy): domain Eukaryota; kingdom Metazoa; phylum Chordata; class Actinopteri; order Cypriniformes; family Danionidae; genus Danionella; species Danionella dracula. The sequence continues at coordinate 1,798,171 of UELW01000456.1, forward strand.
CACAGCACCTCATACCTCACAGCACCTCATACCTCACAGCACCTCAGCTGCTCGTGCATTGATGGCAATACATTTCTGCACAGATTTGTAGACTGTTGACTATGTTACACAGATAACAAAGAGCTGTCACACCAATTTTTGGAAATTCCTCCATCATCATTAGTTGCAGCCCTACAGAAGTGCTAATTTCTACACTGCCTTGTTCTATTGTTAATTATTTTGGATTTACTGCCGTGATTTCAAATTTCTGTCTTCTTGTTCGCGTTGTTGTTAATTACAACCTTTCATATGCTGAATGTGTACACTCTGTGTTGACTCTGCAGTAGAAATTATAGTGACTAAACCAAGTGGATTATGTTTAAGTTTGAGCTTATTAACGTAGAAAAACAGTACAGGTGTTTTATTTACACCTTTCTTTAATCACTCACCCTGGGATGTTTATGATGACACTCGGAAATTGGGCTTCAAACAGTGCCGCCAAATCACAAACCTTACAGCCTCCGTCTGCTGCTCGACAAATGTATACATCAATACAGTAATATATACTTGATATACAGTCAATGGTCAAGCCTCACTCTGGGATCAGATCGATGTAAATGCTGAGAATGCATTGTGGTTACATTTAGCATCAATGTTCAATTAAAACTTTAAAACTGGCATTTTTGTGCCACAGAAAGTGCAAACAATACAATCACATCAATTGCTTTTAAAAAATGTATAAGTTAATTGAATTTGTTCATGATAAAATTTGACAAAATCTTATCATTTTGATTAATCAGTTTTTGTGTATTTTATTCAATTCACTCCTGACTTTTTCTTTCCTGAGTTCATCTAACAGATAGATAATACTTGCTTATGTGTCTCCCCCTTTAGGGCAAAATGCGGGAGAATGGGAAAATGACATTAAAACGTTGAGGATACTGTTCTTCCCACTCCCTGGCAGTCTGAGGAATCAGACGGTACTATAACAAACCTGGGCCGTTGGCACTAAAATGTCCCTAAGTAGTGGCACTGCAGGCGGGAAAGGTGTGGACTCGAATGCGGTGGACACTTATGACAGTGGTGATGAGTGGGATATAGGTGTTGGAAATCTGATTATCGATCTTGACGCTGACCTAGAAAAGGACAAACTTGAGATGTCTGGCACCAAGGACGGAGGGGGAATGGCAGCTCCTCCAAGTGCAGTTGCGGCTCTGCCAGACAATATCAAATTTGTTAGCCCTGTGAGTGCCCCTCAGGGCAAAGAAAGTAAATCAAAATCGAAACGAAACAAAAATTCTAAAGACACTAGCAACAAGTCTTCTGCTGCAGATGGAACAAAAAAAGACCACCCAGGGCGGACACAAGGGGAGGTTACGGGTGCAACAAGTAGTTCAGGCAGTGCCAGCTCTACCCCTGGTAAAGGTGTAGAGAAGGGCACAAAGGCTTCAAGGGGTGTGACCAACAACAAAAAGGATAAGGATGTATCAAGTGGGAAAAACAAGAAGGAAAAAAATGAAAGTGGACAAGTTGCCGTTGTTGCAATTGAAAAGGAGATTGGCACAAATGCCCAGACGTTTGGAAGCACACGCAACACACCCTTTGACAGTACACAGAATGCAGACATGGCTGTGACAGACCAACTTGGGAATAACTCCCTGGAAACTGTTGGAATTGCGTCTCCATTAGCTATTAAGTCAGAGCCTGAGGACCACGAGGGGGAATGCAGGCCTTTGAAGAAGGTGAAAAATGAAAAGGTAAGAGCTAACTTCTTGTGGCAAATTTTTATTCTTTTATTGATGAATTGATCAGCTGAGTTGGTTTTAACCATCTAAACATCAGCATGCAATTTACAATTAAGCATTATATCTGTTTTTTGATTCCGTTTTTTTTCTTTCTTTTTTTAGATTGTACTGTAGGGAACTAAAAACTAATTTGCCTTACTCATGTTTGTGAATGTTTTGGCTTTTGTGTGACTCGATATGTTTCCTAAACACGTTTCAACCTTATTTAGATTAACAATATGATTATTTTATTTATGTCGTAGATAGATTTGGACTGGATGAACTATTGAAGTTGCATAGTCCCAAGAGCCAAAGATGTGGTTGTGGGAGGTAGGGAAAATCGTAAACCTCGTTGACCCCATAGACATAAACTTGCTTAGGGGGAAGTGCTGGAAGAAGGTCATTTAACTGCTTGTATAGCTTTTAATGGTAACAGAGCCGCTACAATGTTGCTGGGGATGGTTGAAATTGGGATGAAAGTTGCAATTAAAGTATCTAATAAATTTTCTAATTTGATAAGTAGATGGGTCGAAACATTTCAGAGTGGACTTTTGTCAGTCAAATACTATGATGTTTACATGGTTTGTAATCTGAGGAACGAATGTGATTGTTAATGGTTTTCAGCGGTAGGTTTATTCTGTGTACCATTCTGAAAATGTTGCCTATTTTAAGGTTGTTGTCTTAAGAAACATGAGTTGACAGTGATGTGGTCTCCATCTTGTAATTTACATTCAAGGTCTTAAGAGCAAGTGTTGTTTAGATGACTCTAAATTATTTAAATTGTGTACTTTATCTGAATTTCCTGATCTGACAAGAACATGTCAATGCAAAACATATATTCTTAGTGATTGTTTTAGGTTGATTGACTGTTTACCCTTGGGAAAATACAATTGTACTAAGTTTAAAACAATTTGTTTTGTAGACATTTTCCATTACATGACTTGGTGTTCCTTTGCGTTACATGGTCTATTGTAAGACATGCATTAAGATGCTATCAGTTCATCTTAGATCCAGTTTACGCCTGGCTTGATGTGCTTTAGTTGATAGTTTCAAGTAGACAAGAGAGACCTGACACTTGACATTTGAATTACTCCTTTGTCCTATTGTGAGCACTCTCCTGTTGTCTTGAAGTGATAAGAGGTGAAATGGGGAGATGGATGCTAGTGGCATGGATATTTAATCCATGTGCATAAACTCTGTCTTTTGTTTAAGAAAAAGCTTCAGAATTGATAAGGAAGTTTTGTGCAGCTACAATATTAGAAATGTTGGGCTTTAAATGGGCTAACCGATTTCTGCTACAATCCAACAAGTACAGTCATGGCCAAAAGTTTTGAGAATTACACAAACATAAGATTTCTTAAGGTTTCAGCTAAACTGCTTTTAGATCTTAGTTTCCGTATCATTGTCATTTTGAGTATGTCCAAATTTCTATTATTAAAAACTTAAGCAGCGTCTGTTTACATCAAGGTGTTCTGTGCATCTATTCAAACTAAATAAGTCAAGGCTTTTAAAAAATGTGGTTGGTTTAAAACGCTAATATCTAATCTAGTGTAAAGAATTGTTGGAATAAGTAATAAGGCGGTTAATCACATTATAAAGCATAAAGAGCTGTTTAGAAAAACTACATGTTCCTATCAAATTTCTCATAAGTTGTAAATAACCTTCTAGGAAATTGCTCTTATGCCATGGGATTAAAGTATTGAATATCTCCATTGAAACAGCACAGAAATTTTGAAAACACATCAATCTGCACGGTTTTGTCAATGTCTACATTTAAACAAGGCATCTGATTGGCTTACTTGAATTTATAACCCACCCTCTGGCTAACTTGTTTGTAAACATACAAAACTGTTTTTGATTACCTATATTTTTAAGAATTATCCAGATATTTAGTGCATGTAAATGCACCCAGTGTCATTAATTTAGGAGCAAAGATGGGGGAAGGGATTGGAGCAAGCTCACTGCTAATTCAGCTCATGAAAAGCTTGAGCAGGGAGAGCAGCTGTCCTCCATTGTCAGCCAGCAAATTTCCAGCATGCCTCATTTCACCACTCAATGTGAGCCTAGAGAAAGCTAGAGGGCAGATCAGAGGGGGATAAACAAGCAGAACGATAAATGAGGAAAGGAATGAATAAATGAGAGAAAACTGTTGAATACCTCAAGTTTCCAAACAGAGCTTCCAAGTGGAGGTCATGTGCTAAATGTCAGCAGTGAATTTTGCTTGTTACTTTGCATGGGGTGGGAAGATGATCTGCACTGGAAAAAGGGCACTCAAGGGCCAGAGGAAGAAGGGGGAGCAAATGACCTAGCTAGATGAAAGAGGTGAAGGGGGAGTTGCATTGTAAGTGGATGAAGTCTTTAGCTTCCTACACACTAAAGAGCTTTTCAGCACTCCAGCACGTCTGCTGAGGCAAAAGAACATTGGTGAAGAAATCAGAGCTGCTTGACAGCTCACATACTTGTACCATTAACACCATCTTAAATGAGAGCGTAACAGCTGAGATATGCCAATAATGAGGGAAAACAAAATCCATAGGTTAAGCTCTAGAAGGCTTCAGATTGTTTGATCTTAGATCCTGTCCACGCATACCTGGTTATTTTTAAATAGTTTTTTTTTTTCTACTTGGTTATGCTGTTTATCCATACATAAACATGGGAGCATCATTTACCAGCCAGATGTTTTTGAAAATAGGGTCAAGGGGAATTTTTTTTTAAACCAGAGTACAACGTTGTAAATGCAGTTTTTGTGGGGTTTGTTTGTCATCAGCTTTGTTTGCCATTGACAGTTTTGTTTTTGAATTCCGATCATTCAGATGGCACACATGTTATTAGCGGGTGTCCAGGTGCCTTTCTATAATCTTCAACACGTGCAGTGCATTGCTCAGATGAAACGATAAAAAAATGGCCTTGTCTTTTGACAAAACAGCTGTTTAAATGAAACCAGTGTTGTGTGGGCGGGCGTTGGACCATATCTTCATAATAGCAGCTCTCATGCAAACAAGAATAATTAATCATGTCTTTGAGCTGCCATTAAAGGAGGAACGTTTTTGTTTGATTAAGACAGAGTCATAACATTTAAATCCTTCTAGCTGAATAATGGGTAACATTTTTTTCCATCCAAGGCTTCTTAGGCTTTTGGTGTGTTTAACATCTCTGTGTTCTGGCATTATGTGTCTGGTTACTCTAGCTGTAATGAGGTTCAAGTCACAGGAAAGATCCTTTTTAAGAAGATTAGAGGGTATTGTTAAAGACTTCAGTGAGAGAATAATTTATGGTAGGATTCCTTGGGGCATGTTGATGTCTCAGTGTGTTTCCAGCACAATAGATCTTGTGTCAAGTTTATGCAAGGTGGTGTTGTTGTATCGCTAAAAGTCTTTGGTTAAAAACTGAACATATGCAGTGCATCAGTGCTACCAAAAAGTGTTGCCTCCTGCAGCTATAACTTTAGCCTGACAACAATTACCAATGATGGTTGTTTGAGCAGTGTCAGTTTTTTTAAGCCAATGTGTTAAAACAATGATTAGTTTTTTTTTTTGTCAAAGCTTTGTGTGATATTGCACCGGTAATGCAGTGAGAAAAAAGACTATATAATTAAGAACTAAACACTGGTATTCTTTATGAAGCAGTATACCACCCAGCCCTAGTTACTTGCACCCAATTTTTGCATAGATAACACTTCTGAAATATTTTGTGCTGAGTCGGGTGAGTACCGTTTTCTGCAAAGCCATTTGCAACTGATTTGCATGTAAAATCAAACAGTTTTTTATTTTTGTCAGATGTTTTGTGAGGCAATAATATTCTTTTATCAGAAAGATACACTGTCCGCCTTAGAGGTTTTCTGACTGGCCACTGATATTTCGAAATGAACATTCAAGAAATCATTAAATCAAGAGGAAATTCTGTGGCTAAAGCGAACTACTGTTAGTGTCTGTTATCTGTTTTTTTTTCACTATAGTTTTTGATTTCTTAAGATGCACCACAAAAAAAGAAGTGTTTGACAAAACTGCAGCTCATTTCTTAAAATTTGTCTTTTCTTTCAATGGGTAATGGTATAATGACATCTAACAGTGGTGTATATAAATATGTATTGGGTTTGAACTGTGGAGGTTGTCCTGAATAAAAAATGATTCTTGATTGCAAGGAAAAAATGTTGAAATTTGAAAATGAATATTTATGTGCATTTTTTTACTAGGAAGCTTGTTTTGGAGAAAGACAATTGTCCATAAAGTATCTTTTTAATGGAACTATAAAAACAGCACGAATCGCCATCTGGTTTCTTAGATAATAGTATTATCCATCCGAGCCACCAGGGACTGAAAGACTGTGTTTTTGAACATTTCTCTTTCAGAAGTAGAAACAACTAATGTCAAAGAGTCCTATTGCTTGATTTGACATTTTTTTCCCCACATTAATTTTAACATAACAGTAGAGGATAACAGTATACACATAAAAGGGATACCAAGAAAAGTGTAAAGAAACAATATGGGAGCAAAGTTTTTAAGCTTTAGACACCTATGCATCTGCTGGAAGCTGGGGCTGCTCGCAGTGAATCTTTCATTTTAATAGCATTGTGGTTGCATATTGTATCGCTAATATTTCTTACCATCTGAAGAAAATGCAGTGGGGTGCTTTTTTTTAAATAAAAAAAACCCATACAGTTTTTTCCTGAACCGCCTCAAACTCCTGACGTTTCATAACAATCAGCACAAAATGCACATTTGAGATGAAAGCAGAGAAAAAAAGTCAAGAATGTGCATCCTTGTCTGTGTTAATAAGGTTACTCACAGACAGAATAACCTCTCAAACACACAGTTCATCTTTCTCATTTTACATGTTTTTGTGTTTCATGAAATGATAAACATTTTATACTTTGATTGGGTGATTTAAAAGCAACATGAAAATGCAGTCTGCTGAACTGTATAGCGATTCTGAAGTGAAACAAAATCTCTGTCATATCAGCTAATTGACTGACATAGCCTAGCAGCGTAGTATAAAAAGAGAATGTATAAAGAACGTTAGGCTCTTAACCAGCTTTTGATGTTAAACCATCTAGCACTACATACATATAAAATTAATTAGAATAAAATAAGTTTTGTGACTTGTGTTTATCATTTTAGGACTAATTTTAGGACTTTATCATTTAGGGCTAACCCGCATTAAACATCTTTCGCTGTTTAAAATTGTATAACATCATCTTAATGCAACCACACGTTTAAAAAAAATGTTTTGATACCTGGGTTACTGGGTTGAAATGCGCATCTTAAAATTTTTATTACGTTTTTGCATTTTACATTTACATTTATGCATTTTGTCTAAAGCGACTTATAGAAGGGGAGAGTGAACATGCAATTTGTTACATAGTCAAAGTCTATCTTAGCTTGCTCATAATAGAAGTTGTATCAACTGATCAATAAACCATAGCAGGAAGAAAATTAAGAAATTTTTTTTTTAAATAGTAGGTGTTCTCTGAAGACAAGAGTTTTCAGTTGCTTTTTTGAAAGCTGTTAGTGTTGCTGCTTTCGTGACTAGTTCAGGAAGTTTGTTCCAGCAGCCAGGGACAGTGAGAGAGAAGGTTCTGCTAAGAGATTTTCTGCCTTTGTGGGACGGAACCACGAGTCGCTGTTCCTTCTCTGAGCGCAGGCTTCTGGAGGTCAAGTAGGAGTATGAGCTTGGGGAGTTAAACAGGAGCTGATTTGGAGATAGTTTTGTACGCCAGCATCAGTGATTTGAATTTAACACGAGCTGCAATGGGGAGCCAGTGAAGAGTGATGAAGAGAGGAGTAACATGAGCTCGCTTCGGTTCCTTGAAGATAAGATGAGCTGCAGAGTCCTGGATCATCTGCAGAGGTTTGAGAGCGTTGGCTGGAAGTCCTGCTAAAAGAGCGTTGCAGTAGTCCAGACATGAGAGGACCAGAGCCTGAACCAGGAGTTGAGATGTGTGCTCAGTTAAGAAGGGCCTGATCTTCAGAATGTTGTGCAGTGCAAATCTACACGCTCGAGTTGTCTATTTGTATTGACTATGTATATGCACCTTATTAACTTATTGACTTATTAGCTCATTAGTCTACAACAAATTTTAATATATTTTATATTATCTACATCTGCCTACAAGTATGACTTCCTCTCATATTGAAATTAATTAAGTTGTGTATTTTCAAGAATTTCTTATTATACTTATTTCTTTGTTTAAAAAAAGCTTATTTAGTTTTTAACATTTTCTCTTATTAACATGCATTTAACAGTGGTTTGTTAATTTAACAATGCAATTTCAACCAAATATGTTAACAAAATATGCTGTGCAGGTTCTTCATAGAAATTGTTCTCTATTGTTGTTTTCTGTGGCCCCTTGAGGGCAAAACTCAAGTATCAAAAAGTCTTTTATAATACTGGTGCTTTTTAATAAAACATTTTTTTTCTCTGGCAATTGAGGCCATTTTTCCCCCTCTGGGTATTTACTATTAACTAAAGTGTTTGAGTTTGAAAATATCCAAGTTTTTATGTTCCCAAACTCATCTGGTGTTTATTTTACACCTCTCGTCACAGGAACCCCTGAATGGTTTGAGCAGTTTCTAATTGGCCAACTAATCGATAACAGCATTCGTTAACAACAAATGCATTTCTTGGTTTAGGAGAACAAAGGTTTCCTTGTTTTCTCATGTTCTTAAACTCAGTGTGAGTTTATGAGTGCTTTACCTTCTCTGTGAATCAAATATTCACTGTTATAAACACATTATTTTCCATTAAATTAATGTCGTCAGTGTCAGAGCAGTGAGGGAAAGGACTATTTGATACCTTGCTGATCTATAATATTAGCTCAGATACAAAATTTGCTATTTTTGTATTTTTTTTTTTAATCATTAAGTGTTTCAACAGTGTTTGAAGATTAAGTATCAACAGTGAAGCTTGGATTTTTTTCACAAGTTTGATGAACAGAACATGAATGGCATGAAATGTTTAAGGGCAACCAGAATTTGACATATTGTTGGTTCTGTTTTTATGAAAAGTGTGTTTCCACTGAATCATATATAGACATGGTTTAATCATTTTGATCTCTTGAAACCTCTTAATATTGTGTGTCCGGACTCTTGATGTTGTATGACAACTCGCATCTTCAGAAAGAAGCTGTAAAAGATAATGATGTCTAAGCGTTTTGTTAGGAAATTTTCAGAAGAAAGCAAAGTAGCAAATACTCTGTTTGATTTTTTTTATGAGCTATGGTGTTAAAAATATAACTATAGTAAAAGAAACAACCGCTTTAAGCCTTAGCAACAGTTTTTGGTATTCTCTGAAACTCTAAGCTTGCCCTTATCATAATTCAACCTTGAGCCAATAAAACAAGGTCATATCAGGACATGCTGCTGTGGTGAACAGGCTATACTGTGAGGTAAAGAGGTATAAACCTGAAGAGGTGTAAACTACCACTTTTCTTTCTGCTTGGTTTTTAAAGGAATATTTAAAGTTCTTATTTCTCACAAGTTGATTTGAACCTCCAAAGTATTTATAAAAGTTAGTTTTAGACTTTAGTTGGATATTGCAATTTTGTAAACCAAACCTTCCTTGCGTTCATCAGAAGCAGATCAGTTCCCAGTAGTCTTTTGGAAACTGGGCCTTTACTAGATCTACATCTGCTCACCCCACCCTGTACTGTTGCACTGTAAAGAATAGTTGTCCACCCTGTCTTCTGCAATTTCAGGGTTTACCATGACAATTGTGTTCTTTTTTCAGAGTGATAACAATGCTCTACTAAACTTTAAAAAAGAAACCATGATGACCTCAGACAACCTTTTGCAAAATTTGCTGGTCAGTTCTAATTTGGGAGTGTTTATTGAATTGTGAGAGCCGTTAAGACTTTTTTCACCAAGTACCACCTCAGGAAAAATGTGGCACTCCAAGTACCACCATAATGAGCAACATTAAAATACACAACTCTAGTATAGACACAGCGTATAGCGTATAGGCCCTCCTATTAAACTACAATTAAGTACAGTTCAAATAAGAGGCAACGTTATTGCTAGTAAAAATATTTATTCACATTAGCAGGAATATACAGCCTATTAGAAATGTAATGATCACAATTTTTAAAAGTATCAAGTTTGAACGCAAAATATCTGCTTTTTAAATTCTCTCTCTCCTCTCTCTCTCTTTCTCTCTCCTCTCTCTCTCTTTCTCTCCTCTCTCTCTCTCTTTTTCTCTCCTCTTTCTCTCTCCCTGTCTCTCTCTATAACCCTCTCTCTTCTCTTCTTTTCTCTCTCTTTAGTTGTAAATTAGGCACATGTAAACATTACAATATTTGTTTCATATTTTTATATTAGCTCTGCTTTCAGGTGCTCTCAATATAATCACAAGATCTTTCAAGAGTTTTAATATTGTTATGATAGATGATGTGTTTATAAAACCTTTGACCTACCTTCAGATACTCGTCTCAGATGTTTGGTTTCTTCAGATCAGCAGTGCTGTTACTGTATATTAGCAGATCATGTAACATTAATCGTTGTGTACATGTCGTTTATATCGTAAATTTCTGGGTTAAAACTAGATAATTTTGGAATAAACCTCATCTTGAGCTAGAATATCTTTCTTCATTCCAACTGCAGACATTAAAGATAAATTAAAGTTTAAGCTAACTTTTGATTAACTTTAAAGAGAACATCTTCCTGCTATGATGGCAGTCACGGACCTCCACAGAGTGGGAGAATGTGCGTGAGTACCTTCAATTTTAAACAACCAAAGTATAAACGAAGTAACGTTCTATGATTTACCTGCGCATGATTAGTGCCAACCGAAATTTTGCATTTTAACAAAAAATACTTAAATTGCTCCTGTTTAAAATTAAACTGGATGTGAGATTGGACTGAGGCGAAGCACGTTGCCGGAGCTACAGCAGCTTTGCTGTTATCAAATACGATCAAACTCATTCTCGCTACTCCGTAGGGTAAAACAGCATATTAGCCAGAGGCTGGAGGGAGGGGCCTGTGATTTCATTGGAGTAGCCAAGCATTCTTCAAAAAAATGCCATAGTTAATGCCTCTTACGGCCACAGGCAATAATGTTTTGTTTAACACACACGCACGCACACACAGTAATGACAGCTGCCAGCTCGCGTACTGCCAAAAGATTTTCAAGTACCACTAGTGGTATGCATTCCACAGTTTGAGAGCCTCTGTTTTAGAGGATATAACTTAAAAAAAGTTGCTGACAATAAATATCTGATGAGGTCTACCAGTGTGTGAATGCTCTGATAATTGTAAACAATCTTTGAGTGCCTAGAAAAATTCTATATAAATTATAGGCGTTTTTATTAATATTATTATTATTATTTTATATTATTATTATTATGAATGATGGTTTCCAGTAATATACAACAGTGGTTTGTGTTACTTGTAAGGATATGAAATTTTATGCAAATTATGTAACTTTTTCGTAATGATGAAATTTTTAAGAATTAAATCACTCTAAATTATATTTCCTGACCTATATTTAAAAATGTATGTTGCATAAAGACCTTCTGCTCTTTTTTGAGTTTAATGGATTTACTTGAATGCATTGTGTTGTGCATACAGATATAGCACTCTCTAAAAGGGCTTGGATTGAATAGAGTAATGATAGCAGAGGTAATGCTGGTTCAAGTATTGATCTAAAGCATGTGTCTGAAGCTTTACAGTTCAACTGCTGTGATCTTTCCAATAACTGCCATCATTGATTTGGCAAAGTGCCTTGCATAGCTTGGTTTGAGCAACAAACAAACTCATTTTATTGATTGTTGCTCATCTTTATTGCTCAGCTCTTTAGTGTCATTGTTTTCAGAGAACTGTATATTGATATACAAAAAAGACTGGTATATATTACTTAGTAACAAAGGCGTGAGCTACACGAGAAATCTCTTTTTTTCTGTCACATCAGTCCAATATCATGTAAAACAGAAATACAGAGACAATAGTTGATGGTATCCTTTTCACAACAGGTGTATATTACCGTATTTCCTGGAATATAAGCAATGCGATATCTGAAGTGGCTAGTTTATAAATGTTTCCACACTGTGTTTTCTTTTTGTATCACATTTTTACATTTAAAGCCTTTCATATAGTTTAATTTTAGGTTTGTTTTAGGCCTACTTTACTTATTATTATTATTATTAGGGCTGCAGATATCAATTATTTAGTAATCGATGAATCTAGCACTTCAATCCATTTATTAAACAGATAAGCTATTTCTATTTTTTGATAATCTGTCCCAAAATGCAAACAAACTCTTTAAAAGGTTATAATTTAATAACAGATATACTAGTTTATTGCATAACAAATGTGTTCTAATTGCTATTTTTTTTATTAAACCAATGAAACCATATTTCACAAAAAATATGCATGCATCTCCAAAAAATACAGATCCAGATTTTAGGAGAGTTTTAATGTATTTATTATGACCATTAGACAGAATAATCAATATGTAAATGTTGTAGAATAGGGGGTCTTTGAATAAAGTGTCTAACACAATATAATTATACATAAAAAAACAAAAAAATTCACTAATGCTACTATGCTATGCATTATTTTTTAATAGCGATGACAAAAAATTATTCAGCATCATTATGCTGTTCTGCACAACATGACTAAAAAACACTTGAAATGCATTGTACACATATATAATGCTGAAGGATGTCTAGTGTTGAAGTTGCTGTAGATTTAGCATTAATAAGCTACTGGTCATTAAATACAGACATAAAAGCTGAAATTTGCATTTCAAACTCATTCTGTTGAGTCCGCCGCTTGTCTTGAAGTGCTTTGCTGTTAAACATTGTCGTGGATGCGAACAATGTAGTGTGATGTGCTTTGAATGCTATTTCCATGTTCTTTAAGTTTGAATTATTTGATGATTGGAATAACTTCTATCTTTTTGTCTGCAAATCTTGCTTTCAACCCTCACTCTGATCACTTTGTAAGTCATTAAACTTTCATGCGTCTCCTTTAATGCATTTGAAAAGAGACGCATTGTGTTTGCGGTTAGCCAGGATGCTCTAGAAGTTGATTCTTCAAACCAGAAGTGGTGCGATACAAAGCTTCTAATATGATTATTTTGGTTCATATTTTTTTCTAATTGAATAATTTTAATAATCTGATTAACAGTTGCAGCCCTAATTATTACCATACATTGTTAACTTGATTGAATTGTGTTTGGAAGTTTGTAATTCAATGCTGCTGTTGGTGAGTTTCATCTACTCTGGTCAGCATGTGCTTACTGTCACACACATTGTACATAAATGAAGAAGTCTCATAATAGAAAATGATTGTTTTTGAAGACATTGTCCTGTAATAAATGTGTTACTTTTACAGGTATGTATTTGTAAACTGTCTTATAGACACTTGTTAAAACTTGACATTTAGAAATTTAAAATAGCTGTTTTTTCATCTGAACAATACTGAGGAGGGCAGGCCTTTAGTTTCACTGTTTTCAGTTACAGGTTTTGAAGAGAGGCCAATAAAGTTTTTTGTTATCTCTTTTATATTCAGTTGACTGCTGTTGAGCAAACTGAAAACAATTGCTTGGAGATGAGATGAGACTTATCAGATGAGACTTTGCTATTAGAGTTAAAGCCCTATTTATGATGAACATTTGGTTTACCGTCAGTCTTTCTGACTCAAGCCAAAATGAAGGTTTTAGAGAGCCAGCAAGTCTTTTGAAATCACAGAAATAAAAAAAACTATGAAGTTATGAAGAGCACAGTTAAGCTCTGTTCGGAAATGAATCATTTCACAGAGGAGTCGTTTGAGCAATTTCTTTTTTTCAGACGTACTGTTGTGCTAAATCCCCAAAAAGCTTACAAAGAAGATAGTCTTTTAAGAATAAACACATTTAATTTGAAAGGTGTTTATTTAATTGTAATAACTTATATAAATATTTGATAAATAAAAAGATTATACAAATAAATTGGAAAAACCTTAATTTAAAAAGCTGATTTCATAACAGGAACATTGTTTTATCATCAAATACAGGGATTATATTTTTTCCATAAGGAAGAGACTTTTTTGTTGCTGCTTGAGTTCACTCAAGTCAGAACCACAAAATGGTAACATTAGCAGCTACATTAGCAGACGTTTATCTGAGCAAAATTAGTCACTAGGATGAGCTCACGTTGACTGAGGAGTGACAAATATGCTGCTAGTTGCAATAAACTTTAAAAACGATCGCCACCAACCTTTTCTATTGATGGTGCTTGAGTTCAAGTCAGAACCTTAACATTCTAACATTAGCAGCAAACACTAGCACTAATCTGCCAGTTTCATGCATCACAGTTTTACTTTCTCTCTTAATCGACACAAACTTTACAAACAATCACTGTAAAAAGCAAGGAATCTGTAATCAGCACATGACGTGACAGATGTCGCCTGAGAACTCAAAGGTAATATTGAAACTTAGTCCTGTTGAAAAAAGCTTTATACGCACTGCTTACAGATTGATATATATTTTTTTAAATGTGATAATTCAGACTCTGAATGCATAGTGTTGTCCGTTTATGTCTGTGTGATTTTTTTTTTTTTTTTTGAATGACATGTGAAAAGCTAAAAATCTTATTCAAGTAAATCTTCTTAAATTTAGATTTTGCCAAATACTACTTGCATTTGTGGAATGTGTTGCCTAGCTTCTGATCTTAACCAGACCTGAAATAGACTAGTTTTGACTAGTGTCAATAATTATACTCTAGCACGATGTTGATTTCTAGAAATATATCTTGGCATTGACTGGTAATTCTTTGGCTTGACAATAATCCCTAGCCAATCAGACCTAGGCAGTTGTGCGCCAGTCTCTTAAAAACTCAATAATGAGAATTTCTTTCAGTGAAACCTAGCATTTCTTCATCATGGGTTGATGGCTAGGGTTTTTACGCTGGGATTTTGTGGCTGTAGTGAAACTGTTTTCATTGGCATGGGAGCAAGACATATCATAGATCATGTGATGACTCTGCCTTCTGAATTAAAAAACTGGGTTATGCACTGTACAATGTGCTTTGTGGATTTTCCTAAATGTAGTTGATCATACTTCAAACCATTAGTAATGAAATTAAACCTCAATTTAGACTTCCATGTTCATTTCAGGCCATAGATGTCCTTATCAATTATTACCAAATGTATTATTTTTTTTATTATGGTTTATTTGGGAAATAAATTTTTAATTTAACAAATACCAACATTTAGATACACCAATATTTCGATAGATATTGAGCATTTCTTTAGACGGTAGCAGACTGTCGGGTCAGTGTAGATAATTCAGGGTGCTGTTCTGGAGTGCAAGATTGAGGAGAAACCCTTGTGGGTCTATAACTTTTGTTTCAGAACAGCAATTTCCACTTTATAAACATCGTTTTTTTTTTTGTCTAGGTTCAATGCTGTGATGTATTAACATTTGATGATGATTATGCTGTTTATACCATTATCTTAAACCAACATTAACATAATAAAGGTATTTTTCATATATGCTCTGCAGGCGGAGCATTTAACATTTCTCTGATCTGTTGAGTCCCGTCTCAAAGTAAGATATTGTAATAAGATATTTCCCCCACTGGATGAGCTCACGTCGACTGAGGAGGGACAGATATGCTTCTGGTAACACTAAACTTTAAAAATGATCTGCAACAAAGAAAAGCTTCACAACAGTCTTCTCAATGTAACATTAAGGTATTAACATGAATGAAAAATGTGAAGTTGCATGTTTCCTTTTAATGTGAAAATACACAAGAGAAAGGGACCATAATGATCACTCCACGCAGTCACTATCATCTTTCTTCACGTTCGAATGCCTCTCTGTCCCAGTCACGTTTCACGTTCCACAAAGGATGGTTAGTATAAAAAATACTTTAAAAATAAACTTAAATAATACAGTCGCTAAAATAATTCAGGTTGAACAAATCCTTGAAGGATTACTGAAGTGAGCTCTAGTGCTGGTATAAAGACATCGGCTAATGTTTGCTATTATGGTTACTATTGTCACGAAGGGATACATATGGCGAACAAACCAACCTGAACTAATGTACCTGTGTGGGTAACACCTGCCAGCCAATCAGACTCCAGTATTCAGACAGAATATGAGGCAGAGGATTTTGCCTCAATCCATTTTATGTTATCAAGCAATGTGAGGTTTTTTGAGAAATGGCTTCAGCCCTACTTTTCAGTGCAGCAACTATATTCGTTTGTAGTGTTAGTCTTTCAAGTGGGTTTCCACATTTTTTCTGAGGCCTCATAAGTAATGCTACTTTTCAACACACTTTATTAATGGCACAACACCGCTAGGTTTTCACTCACAATTTATCACTCCATAGTCAGGCTAGTTCTGCTTGCTTGGTGAGGAAATGCAAAAAAACTATCATACACAACATGGAATAATAATAATAATAATAATAATAAAAAGGGGTTTAGTGTATGTGGTGGCTTTTGTAGGTGTCATAACCGCACATTTTCAGAAGATACTTAGGAAGAAAGACCAGACAAAAACTTTCAATCTCACTTTTACTCTTGGATCTTAATGAGCTTAAGAAGACGTTATACAGGGGTGATATCAGTGTACGTGACGTAGGATAGGCAATCATGCAGTCAGACGACGCTGACAATCTTGAAAGCCAGGCACAAAACATTATTTAGATAAAGGACTGTGCTTGGGAGCCAAACTGATATTTTCTTAGAATTAAGGCCAAGTTATGATTTAAAGAAAAATGTTAAATCACTCATTTGCCATACTAACCACATTTCCCTCATTGGATGCTTTCAAAAGTTAATATACAAAACTTTTTTGTTCCATCACCTTAATAGGGTAAGTTCAAGAACAGCACTTTTTCCTGTCTTTTACCAATCTCTAAAAAAACATAAAACAAATCTAAATAAAGTATTTTTTTATATTAATTTAATACATTTATGTTAATATGATTTATCCCTGAATATTAGATTATGAAATAGCAGTAAAATAAGACATAATAATCTTTACTTTAAAGAGAATACACGTAGAACATAAAGTAATGTTATGAAAAATAAAGTAATGATGTAAAGAAAACTCAAACATGATAAAAATAAACATACCTAGGTGTTATGTTAGAGTAAAGTGAGGTAAATATTCTTAGCAAGAAACACTAAGCAATCACGTACAGTTCATTGCTCTGTTGATGCAGTTGTTGCAAAGTTGAGTTTGTCTCTCAATTCTGTCGCAACTGTTTCATGACATTTGTAGCACAGAACAGGGATTGCGAAGTGTAAAAAAATTATTGAGGGCCCGCAATAGCGCTCATCAATCGTTTGAATGAGTTTTTTTTAAACTCGCCTTTTGCAGCAGTGTTCGTGGGAGGCGGGTCTTTAGCGAGGTGAAATGCGATTGCATCCATTATTTCATTGTGTCCGAAGAGGTTGTTTAGTACGGTGTCGCATTGAATAAAACTGCTTGAATTGACTTTTGGCTGCTGGCACTTTGAGATCGAGAGGCTTTATTTTTCCGTACAATTTCATACTATTGTTTATACGTTTCAGGTGATTAAATATATTTGTGGTGTTCCCCTTTGGTGCATTCCTTGCAGTGTATGGTTAGCTGAGTACCAACTGATTTGAAATCAATTAACCCACACTTCGGTATAATATTTTTTTGGTAATAAAATGTCCGGGTTGTTAATAGACTTACTTGATCATTTGCGCTGCCTCACTCGTGTTTGTTTTTAATTCGACTGCCGCCTGTCTCACATCCGCTGTCCTGGTGCAGGTAAGAAGAAGCACATGTGAGCGCTGCTGCTATGTGTGCTGTGACTGGTTGTGGGTTATCAAGAAATCATAGAGTTTGGCAGAATCACATAAATGCTGGATTAAGATCGAGAGGGGAGTTGATTCGAGATTGCAATCTTTTAACAACTAATTGTGCGTCTCTTGTTTGCATGCATTCATTTGAATAGGTCTGGGTCGTACTCCATAAATAATATACTAAAAAAATTAAGTTCATGTCTGTTAAATTATCTCTGGCCTGGACGGGTGAAATATTTTGGCCAAAATTCAGCTCTAGTGTACTCACAGATCAGTGATTAGTTGAAGAGGAAGCTGATTTTTTGCTATTGTAACGTAATAGACAGTTTTGAACTTTTAAATTGGGAAAGCTAAAGAATCAAATGTACAGTGCACAT
Source organism: Danionella dracula (assembly GCA_900490495.1). Taxonomy (NCBI): domain Eukaryota; kingdom Metazoa; phylum Chordata; class Actinopteri; order Cypriniformes; family Danionidae; genus Danionella; species Danionella dracula. The sequence continues at coordinate 1,816,072 of UELW01000456.1, forward strand.
TTTAAACATTTTCTGCTGAAGAGTTCCTCCTCTGAGACTGTGTGTTTGTTATACATTTTGACTGAGTACCACCCACCTAGCCGTTCCTCTGCTTAGAGGAAGCAGGAGAATGCATTAACATCCATAAATAGTTGGCTTTTGGTTCTCCTGGGACTTCTAGAAGCACAAAAACAACTTGTCTTGAGTGCTTACAGTATATGTAGCAGTGCAATTGTCATTTTCACATCGACAGAACAAACATCTTAACATAGTTATGTAATGTAGTATTCTTAAATAATAGCAAAGGCTCAGATTAATCTAGCTGTAGCTTAACTGAGATGAATGAACTCTAATCATAAACTTACCACCAAAGTCCAATATTGTCCACATGTTTTCAGGGAATCTGTCCATGTAAGAGAAGAATTTATACAACATATAAACATCACCGGAAATGCTGGAAACACACACACATTTTGTTAACGCAGCGTGGGTAAAACACAGGCTGTAAATAATTGAAGCTCAAGGGCTTAGAGGCTGTTGTGTGCTCGATCTTCGCTGTCTCTTATGATTTTGCTGACTATTCACTGAAAAGGTTGACATTGAATGTCTGCATCATTAATAAGTTTAATAAGCAGAAACACAGTTTTAATTTAGATATTTTTGAATAAATAAAACAACACGGTTTTCACAGTTTTGCAAAGGTTTTACAGTCAAAATTATTTCCTTGCAGAGCTTTATTTTCTTTGCAATAAAAACAAGTTGCACAACTTTTTTGTTCATGAGCGTTAGTAGAATTCTTTACATTTAGTATTACATTATGAGAAAACATACAAAAAGTTTTTTTTTGTCTGTGACAAAGCCCTTGGGCCTTTTGCATATAGCTAGTGCTAAAAGTAAATCAGCAATACTGGTGGCTGACAAATTATAATGATTTTTTTGTCCAAAACATGTTTATTACATTTTCCCGCATGTTTGTTTTTGGTATTGTCAAACGATTAGTTTTTCTAGAACTGCCGCATGAGACCTACTGTGGATTAACATAGTTGAAATGAAAGTCATGACAGAAGACGTGAACATATCACACCTGTTTTAAAATCACTCCACTGGCTCCTGGGCTATTTGAGTATATATATAAAAAAATGTTATTCCATATTTATTTAATCAATTTAACCCTTACATTCAAAATACTCCATGGCCTTGCTCCTGTATAATAGTCATGGGTTTTAACTGCACACACCCAAAAATGTTTGCTACATTATAATTAGTCAAAGCTTCTGTAAGTACCATGCATACACACTAAAACTATGGGAAATGGGGCATTTACTTTCTTTGCACAGGCACTATGAATCTCTCTTCTAGTTGAGCTCATTTTTAATATAATCTAATTTTTCTAACTGGTCTTTGACTGTAGATTTATTGTGTTGTATTATTTTATTGCAGTTACAGATTTTTTTTATATAATTTTTATTGCTCACCGTTTTATTCTTTTATCTGCATTTGTTATTTTATATTCATTCTGTAATATGTTTGTCCATTGCTTTAAGAAGCATCAACTTAAAGGCACATTATAAAATAAAGTTTATTATTGTTTGGCTGTTTATATTGGGTAAGAATAGAATTAAAATATTCAATTAACTTATAAACTGTAGAGTTCCTTTTGATATCAGGAAATATAATTACCCTTGTTTAATCTACAGGGCAAAGAGGAAAGCTAATATTTGTTGGAAAGAACAGCAAGTTACAGGTTATATAAGAAATGATGGTTATAGGTTTCAATCCATTGAACCACATTATGGCTATGAAAAAGGTAAGAAGGTTCTTTACAACATGTTACACTGAGACTACCAAAAGTACTATTTTTAACCAGAGAAAATAACACTATTGAAAATGAAAAGTGTGATGACATTTCCAAGACATCAGAAAGTCATCAAAAATGTGAACACAAATATTTTCTAAACTAGCTATTAAAAAAAAACTTTTTGGAATTGGGTGTGACGTTCACTGATAATGATGACTGCGGTCCTATAATAACAATCAATATTGGAGAATAAATACTTGTTTTTCTTGAAAATAAGGGATTGCATTTTTCTAAATGTTGATTTTGGCAATACGTTTTTTCGTTTGTGACGAAGTTCATGATGAAGCAGCGTGCAAGAGTTTGTGCCTCTGAGCTGCTTATCTGGATTTCCTCTCAGGCCAGCCTTTTCCAGAAAGGATGACCTTGACAAGAATGTGGATTATTATTGTAACAGATACCGTTGTTAGCGAATGACTAGTCACACCAGGAGGTGGTATTTGGGAGGAGGGGAAAGAATGCGCCTTTCCACTCCTCCCCCACACTTCTTTTCCTCTTCACCACCTCACAATCTGATCTGTTACATATTAATAGTTAGCTTCCAAAGTATGTTACTTAGCTTGATGTCTGACAATTTCAATACCTCCTTCATTGAAGAAAAGAAAACAAGATGTTGTTTGACAGCATAAGCTAAGTGAAGTAATCTAGATCAAAACCATACCTTTCTATTAATATTTTTTTTACGATTACAGATTTTCAGTATTTAAAATCTGTTAAACATCCCTCATAGCTCAAATTTAAAATGTATTACAAAAGCTGCAAAATTATGGTGGATGACTCAAGAATACACTTTTTATTGAACAAAAATGTTATGCTTAAATTTACATAACATTACATTACATTAATTTATTACTTTAGTTCACTAAAAACCTGTGAAAAAGCTGCTGCTGTCATCATCTTGATCAGTGACTCCTTTTTGTGATCGTATGACTGAAGCTGGGGTCAGGGCTGGCGATGCTGCAGAAACTGGAATTAAACTGATACCAAGTAATTACAGGCTCAGTATAAACCCACACCAATACTGATACCACAAATATCTTGGATTTTAACTAATAAATGTTAACAACAATTCTTAATTTCAGTGTTGCACATAAACAGAAATCATTTATTTATATGACAACTAAAATGTATGCCATTATTTGCCCTCGGAGCATAAAGTTAATGGGTTCATAAATTAGCTTACTTTTATATAAAAAAAAGACTTGTAACTAAATAATTTTAATGCCATATATACAAAACTGATAACCAAAATGTATGTTAATATTATGAGGGTTGTAACTTCCGTTTTAAATACAGATATTTAGTTAATAAATAGCAAATTTACAAGATGCAATTGTATCAGTCATCTTTTGTTAGACCTCTTGAATATATAAATATTAATTGATGTATACCTGGATATTCGCTGCCTCTCCGAATTGACAATTATTTTAACAAAATAGGCTATATAAAATGCTTGCTTATTATTTTTTTTACTTTAAAACCAACATCAATATTAATACTATGGATCGATCTGCCCAACCCTAATACACAGCGATAGCGCCACCTGTTGTCCACAAGCTGTTGAACACAGTTCAATCGTCAGCTTTAAACTCTGTGCGCCCTCAAATTTTTTATTAAATATGACTTGCTTCCTCCATTAGACGCAACTGATGTAAAACATTTGCAGCACGTCGCGGTGTCACTTTCTACCTCTTAGTTTTGGCATTTCAATTCAACAGTTTATCAGTTTGATTTAACAATTAAGCTAAGCTAACGGTAGAGCACCTGCTTCCGTGTGCCTGCATTCACACCATTGACTGTATACAGATTCACGTGCGTCTCTCTATCTACTGTTGATTTATTAAAAGGGAGAAATGAGGGCAGAGGGAGAGAGGGACTAACTCATTTATTGGAATATCTCCATGTCCTGGAAACTTGACTGATGAGTTGAATGAAGATGAGCGGCACGACTCCCGACAGTTCAGGCACTCGGTCTGGTCCAAACTGGTTCTAAAGGTACTGGTTCTGTATTGAAACCATGTTTCGATACCCAACCCTAATCGCTAGACATTTTAGAGTGTATGGACAAGTTACTAATTTGATGCATAGACTTACATTTCACTTCAGTTTCACATCAATTGACTTTTACTTCAGACTCTTTAATGCACAAAATCATAATAATTGTAGTAATAAAATAAATTTAAATGTAATACTATTGACTTGATGGAAAAATAAACTATTGGTAGTCAATGACATCATACAAGTAATAATTGGAGTGCCACAAGGCTCAGTCTCTGGCCCAATTTTTGTGCTCAATTTAAATAGATTTATACTATGATTTCATATTTACGACATTTTGTTTATATTTTTAAATAGACTTTAAATAAAAGTAGTTTTATACAAGAGACATTAAAATGGGAATGTCAGACTGAAAACTACACTGATTCAGTCAAATGAGAGTGTGTGTGAATGTCATTAAAACATGAAGGGTTCACTTTGTGCATGCAGTTTTCCTGTTTGAAAGAATTATATCTACTGCCTAATACCCAGATGGATTACCACATGTTGGTTGGGAAGATTTATGTTCTCTGAAAGAAGCACACAGCGTACTTGCTTCCTGACTACAGTCTGTCCAAAGCAAGGCTTTTTTACTTGAAGCAAACAGTTTGGAATGACACATGGTAATGCCTAGCATGGTGTAGTTTTAGAATGCAAGATGAAAATAAATGTTTTAAGTTATTGTGCAATAACAAGATTATTGAGACTTTAAATGATCTATGAATTGACGCATAACATAGTAAGTTTTTGGAACACACTTGCTAGTTAAAAACTGTCAACATTTTTGCTTAAATCAAGAGATTTTTTTTACTTTTAATCTTGATCTTGTGTAATACCAATGGCAGTTAAGGTAAGATTTTGCTAAAAGTAGTTTGTCTCAATGAAATGTTTGAAGTTGGAAATGGTTTAGTCTGAATGATTCTGAAGTTTCTTCTGTTTCATGTGAAATTGACAACCTTGTCAGTGTTTTGGACTTTCAGGGAAGCAAAACATTTGTTGCTAATTTGGGTGTGACTTATGTTATTGAAGGTGGGACATATTCACAATATTCTATTGACTATTTTGAAACTACATCACTATTTTAAAACATTGATAAGATTATTTAATTTGTAATAATCAATTAAATTGTATTTATGCATTTTTATAAGTTGTTTCAAAGCATCTCCACAGACAAGGGGCCTAATTTAGCTTAATGTTAAGACTGTTTGAACTAAGGAACCAAAAAATGTGAAATTTTGTGATATTTTTGCATACAAGAGTTGAAGCAATAATAAGGCAACCCTAAAAGTGAATGTCTATAGTTCTGTTCTCCATAGAGCATTGTCTTTGCACTGATGAATATTTGTGTAATAAGAATGCTAACTACTAGCTAGCCAAAACACAACACAGATGTTAACGGGATGTTAGCGGAAATTTTATTACCTGAAAAAAAGATCTTATTCCTAAATGTGAGTTTACTTCAGTTTTAAACCAAATGATACTCTCGCTCAGTTGGTGATATTTATTAATCGTAGTTCTCATTATTATTATTTATTTTTTCAGAATCGTGCAGCTCTACTTGATGCACAATTATAGATTGGCCTTAAGGGTTAGAGGAAAGAGGTAGAAATTGATTAATGCCTAATTGGAACAAGCTCAAGTTTCAAGTAAAAATATCCATCATTATACTAACCATGGTAGAAAAGTCAGTATTTTTTAGTATAAATAAAAAGCGATATGCTGTTACGCTGCTTGTTTGGTGACAGTAGTCTGAATTTATACTGTAATACTGGTTGTCCCTAGAGGTTTGACCCAAAGTCTTGAATATAATCATTGAAGTAATCTATTGGTGTGCTTTAACGGGCTTTGCATCACATCTCTTAAGCATACATTGCACCACTTGTTTGGTACATCCATATTTTGCAGTGGATTGAATTATAGAAAAAGTGTAGATTTTATCGATCCGCCCAGGGGGAATATTTTTCAGCAGAATTATCTCAAGTTATCTTTTTTGAAGAGAGTTGAGACTAATTTCCCAATCCAATTCAGTACATATTCTTTTAAAAGGTAAACTCCACAACACTTGGATTCAGTTAAACAGTTTTTTGTTGTTGGTCACCTGACAAGTTCATAATCAAAGTTATAATTTTAAAAGTCAGCTTAATATCAGCCAACAACTGCTGTTGAACTTGTCAGCCATTATCACAGTTTTGTTTTTAATTTTCCTTTTTGCATATAAGAAACATAAGACAACTTGTCCGATTTTGCCAAATCTACAAATGACAGGCTCTAGTAGAGCAGTGTGGATGCTTGATTGTTTGTCCTTCAACCTGATTTCAAGATTAAACCCAGTTTGTCATTCATTTTGTTGTATAGTAAAAATGAGGAATTCATGTCACCACTTTTGCTCTGCTCGGGGGCCCTCCTTCTTCCCTTCCAGTCTTGCACAGGCCTGTAAACAATACCGGGCATGAGCCCAAGCCAACCAGCTGCATAGAAGAGGCCAAATGAGGAAAGATGGGGGATGGTGAGACATGATTTGGCCATGTTGAGGGAATGACTCAAAACACCTGCTGTGCAGAAGCCAGTTCCCTAACTAACCAGATTTGCAAAGCAGAAGGTGCACTGTAAGTGACTGTTAAATGTCTTAAAGTTTAATTTAAGCCAGTCTCTTCTATGCAGAGTGCTTTACACTAACGTGTTTAGTTTCATTGTAACAATTACTAAAAATTCAGGATAATTTTTATAATACTGTACTGTAATTTACACCAAAGACACTAAAGTAAGCTATTTGAAAGTTGTTCCGTTTTCTTTTTTTGCAATGGTGAACAGAAACGTTTCGCTTTACATCTTTGCACTTTTATGTTTGTTTAACTTAATTTAAAGATTGATTCCCACTGGGGAAAGAAAGTTTTTGTGGAAAGATTTTTTCATGTATGGATTGTTTCATGTGAGTTATGTTTTGAACTGTAAAGACCCCAAGTCAGTAATGTTTTCAGTGTACTCTTTAATTTTTCCTCCCTATTTAGCTTATTATTGGATTACACAAAATCCAGTGCAAACATCTTTTATACATTTCCGGTGCACTGTAGCTTTTAGCTGTAGCTGTATGTCTAAGGTGTTGGGTTTTCCAGATTAGATTTGTCCAAGTAAATAAATTCCTTTGCAATCCGGCCACTCCTTTAACTTTCTTCAAACTGTCAGCTTTTAACGATGGAGCCTTTCAACTTGAAACCTTTTTTCACCTTTTAATACTGAGAACAAAAAGCACTCATGAAGGCATACTGATGGACATCATACTGTTTTCAGTACTCTCAATAAGACTAAGCTCCGTTGATCAGGGTAGGTCATCTGTTATCTTGGAAAGAACAGAAGCAGTTAAGTAAAGCTGACAGATTACTGCCTCAGAGACACCGTCTAACAGCTATCAGAGCACAACAGTTAAATTCAGCTGAGGTTGGGTTTAACGGACTCTAAGCTACATATTTTCTGTGATTTTTGGCTAGCTCTGATGCAGTTTAGTGTAAGATGTGTATTGTAATCCTCTGCCAGTTTTGAAAACAATTTTCCAAAAATTCAATGTACTATATCTTGTGTGATTAGCATATAATGTGATTTTATTTGTTCACATATCACAGATCTGGTTTGTGGAGTTGGCAAGAGCAGTACAACATATTGCAAATGAAATCAACGGGTTATGCAGTGTACTTTTTTTTTTGCAAATGTGTAAAAGATTTGGTGCCAGAAACAGCGTTTTGAGGCATTGAAGCATATTTTTTGAAGAAACCTCACTGCTTCATCAGCCATTGTTATTCATAGTCCTGATTGTTTAATGATTGGCCTTTTTGCATTTAATCCAACCATATATCATTGTTATGTCATATTATGCAAAATCTTGTTATTCAGGAGATATTTCAATAAACTTGTCAAAACTTAAATATGTAAATGAAAAACCTTTTCATCAGACTTCCCAGAGGTGAGTGTTTACTCTGTATCGAATTGCTGTTTCAGTCAAATAACTTATGTTTGCTAATCCATGACACCAAACATTATTGTTGCTCAGTCACAAATTAATAACGTACAAAACAAAATGGGTCCCAATACACTCCAGACCCTATAATGCTGTAGCGCTGCTCACAGAAACACCTGGCTGTGATCTTGTTTCCCTGTCCAGGAGAAGTTGGTGAGTTCACCGTAGCCTTTCTTCCAGTTCATACAGAATTTTTCTCCTTGCTAATTTGATGTGTTTCATGTGCATCTTCCTGACCTCTCAGCAAGCATTGGTCCATCTCCATGGGGGTTGTTTGAGGGGGGTAGAGCTGTAATGGCATTCTTTGCTGTGTGATGGCGCCAGGGAGCCACGAAAGGTCTCCGACCACAGGGTTGGGCTTCAGAGCTAAAGGCCCTTCGGTGCGCTCGCGGTTTGCCCCACTATCTGTTAAACAAACAATAGAGCTGTGGTATAGAGTTCCAGAAAGCAAAGTAATTCACCATCTGTTTAAACACAAGCGTACTCTGTGTGTTCCAAAACCTCAGAAAAGAGGTCTGTGAGCTGCCTCTGCTTATTTTGCAATGGTGTTAATGTGTGCTCTCCAAACAATCAATCAATCAAAGTTTTTATATAGCGCTTTTTTAGCAGTTGCTTTCAAAGCAGCTTCAAAAAAAGTCGTAGTGTGGATCAGGCTTGGCTGTAGCTGTTGTGTATCACACAAGTTTAACTAGCATCTCGGTTCAGTACGCTCTTCGTGCACCTCCATGCACTATCCTGTTGTAATGAGTAAAAAGTAGCTTTTCTAAACGTATTCGAGTAGTGAGTTCTACACTGTAAAATTATTTCACTTTATGCCTTACTAATGAAAACAACAGAATTGACAAGAAATTGAATACAACACAAAACATATCAACCAAAGACCTGACCTTTTTTTATAAAAAAATGGCATATCATTTTAAAAGAAATGAAAAAGTCTGGCTACATTGGGGCAAATTATATTTGCTGGTGTTTATATGAACTGTGACCTACCTTCAGATACTTGTCTCGGATGTCTTTTTTGTTGTTGTTTTTTTTTTTTTTCAGATCAGCAGTGCTGTTACTGTATATTAGCAGAGTGTACCATAAAACCAGATAATTTTGGGATAAAGCATCTTTCTTTATTCCAACTGCAGACATTAAAGATAAATTAAGTTTTAAGGTTTTGATTAACTTTAAAGCGAACGTCTTCCCGCTGTGATGACAGGCACGCGCCCCACACAAAGGGACGGAATTAGAAAATCACAGGTGCAAGATTTTAAACAACCTCAATGTAACATTATATGATTTACCTGTGCAGAAGTATTGCCAACAGACTAGACAATTTCATATTTTAACTGCAATTACTTCAAATTCTCCTGTTAAATTGAAACTCGATGAGAGATTGGACTGAGAAACAGAGAGCTAGCTTGCTCTCGGGGTTTGCAGCAGCATTGCTCAGTTATCAAACATGATCAAACTCATTATTCAAACGGCAGATTTACCCATAGTCTGGAGAGCGAGACCTGTGATTTCATTGGACTAACCCAGTGTTCTTCAAAAAAATCAACCAATGTGCCACGATTAATGTATCAGATGCCCACCGCCGATAATTTTTTGTTTGACATCCACTTCCACAGTAATGACTCGCGCTAGCTTCAAGTACCACCAAGAGATTTTCATGTACCACTGCTACAGAACCACTGGTTTGAGAACCTTTGTGGTAAACAAACCTTGTAACTCTAGCAGAGTTCCAAAAAGCAAAGTTCACTTATCATCTTCTTAAACCTGAACATACTCCTGGTATGTGTGCTTTAAAATCCTCAATAAGAATAAGTTTAATCTATCTCTCGAGAGCTTCGACGACATGGTTAAAATGTATTGTGGAGTTAATGAGTTCTTGTGCAAACACCACATTTATCTTTTAATTTGCAGAAGCAAAGCTTGAAGTATAGATGTTGACTTATGAAGATATGAAGCTATTTATTATGAAAACAAGTAACAGCATGTTTGAAATTGTTTAACTGAGTAAATAGGTAAGTTTAAAACAATGATAATCTTGTTTGTCTGATACTATAAAGTAAACCATCAATAATTTTATATATTATTATATATATTAATAATCATATTGGGGCATTAAGGTGAGAACCGTATTTGTTGTGTGTTTATGTGCAAAATATAAATGATTTAATATTAATATTCAATTTACATATTTTTGACAAATAACGTCTCTGTGCATTCTCCAATCTCTGGCCTTCCATTAGTTGCTGGTCTACATCATCTCCATTGACACACTAGCTGAGAGTAGTATCTGGAAACAGTATGAACTGTTTCACTGCATATAAACTGTTATACACATACTGTCTGTGTACAGTTTTCTTTCCTACATGCTCTGCATCTTTTCATAAACCAATGAAATTACTATTTTTCCTGCATTGCAACATACAACCTGCTGCATTTTTCTAGAACAAATTAAAAAACCTTTTTTATTTAAAAAACACGTATGATGAGGCAATTATATTAAATCAATAGCACCATCAATTGTCTTACAAGATGTGACCCAATTGATTACAGATAAATTGTGAAATATTTCCATTGCTGACATTTTATCACATCATCCACTTAATGTGAGGTTATTTTTTAGTATACCCATTGAATATTTGAAGGGGAGGAAGAAGGAGAAGAGCGCCCTCAAGTCGTGCATTTCTTTAACAGACTTTTTTAGCTTTTTGCCATTGATCTGTGCAGGCCCGTCTGCTGCCATTGGTTAGAAATTAAAAGCAAATCGTTGACCACGCCCATCTCATTTTTGTGGTGAAAGTCTTATCTAAATACGTACACTAAAAACCCACAGAACCAGCTGTAATGTAACATTCAGCAACACGTATTATCTAGATTCAAATACCAAAAATAAAATAGAAAAAAGGCTTCAGATATTCTGGCTGAACCACAGAATGTTGCTTTTGAGATGGAGGGGCTTGGGACATTACCGAGCACATCATGAGTCCTTGCTTATTGCCTGCTTATTAGTTTTCATCGATTCCCTTTCAGTGTTCACCCCAGACATCCTCAGATTGATTCTCGTGGTTTGGTGTTGGAGTCATATAAAGGGTTTTGTTTCCCCCCAATTAGTAATTCTCAAAGGAAGGACTTTTATTTCATTAAAAAGCAGCCTTCAGTAAACTATAGCATGTCTTGTCTATTTTTAATTTGAAAAGCATAAATACATGCTTATTAATTATGGAATTTCAATTCTTGAAAACCAGGCATGATGTAAAAGGGTTTTCTCTTCTTTAGAATGGTGACTATATGATCTTATCGCTGTTTGCAAAGATGTCGCCAAGAGACCTTTGAGGATGAATCTTTTACGCCGTGTTTGTTCAGTGCTACTCCACAGACGGCAGGAGATTAAACCTTTTCATCTGGTGAATTCCTCTCATCACCTGTGGCCGTGTCAACTTTTTCCTGGCTTAGTGAAGTTATTGCTTTCTCTGCAAGTGAAAAAGTGTTGAGCTTTGAACTTTTAAGTATGCATGGCTTCTGCTGTGCATTCTTTCAATCTGAGTGTACTTCCTGGGTTGTGGAACTGTAATTGGTCTTCTGCTATCTGACTGGAAGGCTTGTTGGTGCTAACTGCAAGAATTTTTTACCTGACATTTGTTTTTATGTACTAAATCCTTAGTGATGTGTTCATTTTGGACATTTTACTATAATGAAAATGTTTTTTTTAATAATAAACTGTTATGGCTAATATAATAAAGATATAATGTACATACAAAGTCATAATATTTCAACTTGTGTAGAATCTGAAACAGTGGAAAATTACTTGAATTATTTATATTGTGCTTGAAAATGTATTTTCTGTTTAGGGTATTTTTCTAACAGTGAAGTTCTCTATATTCAGCATTTTCATTATGAAATGGTTTCAAGATTGTCAAAAAGATAAAGTACTCTATACATAAAAAAATTTACCAGTCCAAAAATATAACATTCCGCTGCACCACCAATTAACATTCTTTCATTTGATTCCAAGTTGTCGGACTCACTAAACCGCCTTCTGACCTGTTAACTTCCTCTCTTACTGATTTTTTGCATCATGGACAATAATATAAAAACTGTCATTTTATATTTTTTCAGATCACAAATTAAATAGTAAACTTTAGGAAAAGGAATTGGGAAAACCCCAAAACTCTCTATTTTCAGTGCTCCTCCTCTTTAGTGAGCAGCTTCATGAATAGCTTTGTCATTTCAGAGAGCTATATGACATACTTACATATTAAAATTTGGGGATAGCATATAGTGTAGCATATAGCATAACTTAGCATAGATCTTTCAATCGTATTAGAGAAGAATCATTATGTATCAATAAGTTTTCAATGCATCAAGCTTTAAACAGATAAGTGAAGTCAAATCTCATTGATAATTTTGATGCATAGAATGAACAAACTGACCTGGAATCAAAATTGAATATTCAGACAGATCATGGCATAAGTGTCTATATATTAAATGCTTATAAAAAGGAAACAACTTGTAGCGTTAGCCAAAAAACCTGCAAAATAGTTCCTCTGACATACTCTGAGGCAGTAGGTGGTTAATTTGGTTGTAGCAGTATTTTTACTTGAATACTAAATGTATTGTTTTTACCCCTGCTTAAAATTTACTCAAATAATAGCTATTTCTTTTACATTGCTAAGGAGTTGATTAATCTGGGAAACCATTAAAATGGTTCAAAAGGTTCATTAGGGTAGAGGTGACATGTTTGTTGTTTGAGAGTGGAGCTCAGCTCACTCATGGTCTCTGGACTCTGAAATCAGATAAAGATTTTTTTGTTGCTACTATTTCTGACAAAGTGAGAGTTGTAACAGCCATGCCAGTATTCTGCCCTGGTTTAACTTTTTGATGTAGTGTCTTTTAAACTGTACATTTACAAGATCTCTATCTTTTATCTAAAGACCACTCTACTTTTTCAACATAAGCCTGTCTTGAACTGATATTATAATTATACTGATATTATACTTATAATCTGTACAGCTGTTCTCCTGATTAGACGATAGCTGTTAGCGTAGCTTATAGAATACTTTAGCATAGAACCATCAATAACATTAATAGAAAAGTTAAGTCAAATATCTTTGATAATACTTTTACTGATGGAAAAATGATAAAGGTCTAATTTGATTCTATACTTGGTTCTAAAAGTGCTTTTGCCAGATCAAAATAACACCTTAAGAGATGTTTAAATGGTCTAATTCTTTTTAGTGTTTCAGGAAAAATGTGCCATACTCAAAAAAGTGGAGTTTTACTTTGTGTTGCAAAATGTATTTGGTTGATACAATTTTGAACTCTGTGTTCTCTTAAAGACCTATTAATCCTAATCATGGCTGGAAACATCTCATTGTTCATATGATTAGTGGAAGGGCAAGTTTCTACTGGCAGTACATTGCAGGGTCTCTCTGTCCCACAGTGTCCACAATCCATCTAAAATATTTTATGAAGTAAATGCACCTAGAGACCCTGGCATAAACCCTTCCAAGCCTAAGGGGGAAAAAAAACTTTTTTTCCTCTTTTCTCTTTATTTCCTTCCTACAATGGTCGATTGATCAGTTGAATACGAGTGACCTGAATCAGACTTTGACAGTGTAATAAATTGCATATTATCTCTCCCCTACTGAAAGTTACTTTGGACATGTTTTTTAAGTTGTATGAAAAAAGTAGAGCATTATGCAGAGAATGTATGTGGACTTATCAACATTGCAATTTTGTTCAGTCAGCAACCCAGATTAAATTATGCTTCCAGCTAACTAAGGTATGAACTAGCAGCAATTCTAGATGCACCACCTTAAGGCCGCTACACATCTATCCGAACTGAGAATCGCACGGATGGCTTCTCTGTGGGGTGCATTTCGCAAACTGGTGTTAAAAATGGATGCTGTGCCAATGGTTGGCGCTCATTGATTGATGAGTCTTTCTTGAAAACAATGAATCTGATTCTTTAACAGGGGCTTGTACAGATCCCCCCCATATAAAGGGTTTCTTCAAACACATGGCTCACAGAAGAGTTAGGTTTGGTGTAATTAGATTTGAATATTTTTATGACCTCAGCATCGTAAACATCTCAATTCTAAACATCTAAATTTCTCTTCCACCATCTGTACAGCCTCAAATGTGTAATATATTTATCAATATAAAATATACACATATTTTGCCGATATACGTTTGGGACAAACTAAATGTTGACTAAAATGTAGGTCAAACCCCCAAACTCTGATAGTCACACAGACCACATGTACTCGAATGAATACTCATCAAGAGTGAGTCAAAGTTTTGTGACTGCCTTTTAAAAGATTTGAAAAAAAAAAAAAAAAAAAACAGATTAACACCATAACATTATACCAACATTGCAGTGGTGTGTTGATGCATTATATTTTCCTTTATAGACATTCTAGTGTTTCAAACTAAGTATTTCATAAAGACAATGCTGCACTTATTTAAACAATATATTTTACCATTGCACGCAAACGTTCATCTTGTTCTCCTCTGACTGACTGGCTTAAAAGAAAATTCGAGGTGTTCAGGCGGCGGAGCTTTGAAGTTTGATTGACAGTTTCAGCCGTTATTAGAGGTGCGCTTTTTATGCCTCTAACTGGTTAAATATTTGTTAAAAGCCAAACAGACATAAAGGGTTACACATAGCATCGATTAATTCAACAAAAAAAAACTCAACCACAAAAAGGCACTTCCAAGCATAATTACAAAAAGGGCATGTGCTCTACTGCCTGCCTACCTGCCTACTCTTTAGTGAAAAGTTTTCTTTGGTGAGTGCAGATAGCACTAATAATAATCAGAATACACTGATAAGTATGTTTATTAGTGTATTTTGCTCTATTTTTATGTCTTTGTTTTGTTTTTGTAAAGGTTTAAAATTAAAAAAAAAAATCCTGATATGAACGAAACATATGAATCGTTCAGACGAATCATTCAAATGAGTCATTCTTTTCAAGGAACAAGATTCAATAGAACAAAACACCAAGTTGAGCAAACTTCCCATCAAAGGACAACAGCCACAAGACGGTGGTTTTGCAACCTTTGAGGGCTTTATTGAACAACTCTTAATGGTCTTAAAGCAATACAAGCTTATGGATGTTTATAATCTCATATTTCTCAGTCTCATCCTCTGCTGTTAATCTCGTAGTTCTTTTGTGCTGTTTTCTGTCGTGAGATTGAAGCGGGAGTGTGTCTCGAGCGTCATCCATCGGCTCTTCCATGTCCCATTCATGTTATCAAAACAGCCAGCTTTCATTGGTTGGTCTCTTGCGAAAACCTGATCCTTAATGTCAGAGCTGATCTTTGGTTCGTTCGCACCAATCACTCAGACAGATATGTCATATGCCATCCACACTCATGCTTTCACGATCGAGGTATGTTCACACACGTAACTCTGCACCTTTACAACCTCTTTCAGGTAGAAATTCATTCACAGGTTAGAGTCGAAACTTATGTTCTTGCGCTAAAAAACTGCTAAATTAACTAGTCCTAAAATTGGATCTCTTAATCGTTATCTTAATTAGTTAATTAAATTTACTAATCATAAAATGGCGAAGAACCGCATGACACAAACCGTCATTTTCCTCTCGTGCAAATGGCTTGTTGTTTCTGCCAAGCATTTGCTGCCAACAGAGCAGAGTTGGGGCAGTTGGCGTTAAAACCCAATTCATTTGCATTCTAAAGGCTTGTCTGTCTGTAATGCAGTGCATCCATGATGTCCTCATCAAGTCTTCGATACATAGCCGACTATAATCAGTTCTTGTGAGCTAATGTTTTGATGCATGAGCAATGGCGGCTCTGAGGATCCTGGTGTGTTTGTGTTTTGTGGGAGAGCTGACAGCTGGATGTTTGCTCATCTGTTGTGCAGCGATTCTCGTTTTGGCCAGTCACGCGTTATCATAAATCAGCAGGCGGTTGAGGTGACACCAGCTTCTCTAGCTGGTGTGAGGCTTCATGTAGGAGGTAAAAACAGCCATGGAGCTTCTGAACCTGTTATCATCTCAATCACTAGTGATAACAGGCCATTAGACACAATTGGAACAGGCCCTGCTATTTTGATTTCAGCTTTTTCTCAAGAGACACTTAGTGCTGAATTCTTCTGGTGTACCTAAAGGGTTTGGGGTAGAAGACCTTGTTTATCAATTGTATTTGCTTTTATTGTGGAAAAAACTTTGGTGGGAGCTGTTTAGGTTACAGGTAACAATCATTTTTGGATTGTGGGAGGAAACCTAAGGAAAGAGCCAGGTGGAAATGTATGCTATTGCAGGAAGGCCTTAAATATTTATATCTTGTATTGTAATGCATGATATCCTTTGTTTTGTGGTAAATCATTGCCATTTTAGGATTAGTTCGATTACCTTTCTTACAAATTTCTTCCAGTTAATGTTATGTTTAGTTAATGTTCAGTTGAGGGAATGCATAGCCTTGACATCCTACTATAAGCTGAGTTCAACAGTGTTGCAATAGGTAACCCATGCAAAACAGATGTGACTTGGTCATGATTTTGTGTATGGTTGAAAACTTTGGCAGCTGCAATACAAGCTTGAAGAAAGTAGAAGACTAATAGTGAAGCTAACTAATAACATTGACTAGTCTCTATTCCTTTGTAAGGGACAAGATATCACTCTCATGACTAGGAAGAAAAGTAATAGTTTAGTTTAGTTTGTCTTGTGGAAATTCCTTGGTCTTGTGGTAATTCAGGGGCATTTTTTGATTACTTGGATTATATTTCTATCACATTTCTTGCAGGTAATGTTCAGTGCTGATTTTGAAACGCTAGGAAGAGGTGATTGGGGCTAATGCTTTTGACCTGTTTATGGTTCCACAATCTAATTTTACATCATACATAAGTTACAAATACATTTTTAAAGGAAAATAACTTTTTATAAGCTTAACATCTTAGTCCGTGTACCCCGAGTATTTTTTAAGAGAAAAAAACACTTTCACTTGGTCACACGTTTGAAAAGACTTAAAAAGCTCTACAAGTCTACAAAACTCTCTTTTATGCAAAATGTGGCTGTCGATTCTAACCCCAAATCAGTCTATCGGCCAATTGGAAGAAAAGGAAAGAAAAACGACTTTTTGTTTTTCCCTTCAGCAGCTCACACAAATATTAAACTCCGGTCATTCTTTGCCAACAATTTTGCTCTCAAAATTGTCCCACAACGATGAGGTTCTACATGGTCTTGTGCAAAACCTGTGAAGTCTGAATCATGTCAACAATGAACACTGTCAAGTGTCAACACAATGAACACTGCGACAGAACAACATCACAGTTGTTGATGAAAGAGTTGTTCAAATACAACCATCAGCACTCTTTCTGCATTGATGATGTTCAACACTACACACAATATTGTTCCTGTGTCTCGGTCATTTTATTACAGTCCTACCTAATTGGAGAGTGTAATGTATATTCTTTGTAACATCAGGCTACAAGCAGAGGCTTCACAACAGACTGTAAGTGGCGCTCAACAATCTTTCAACAATCAATAGGTAACCCATGCAAATAGATGTGATTTAGTCATGATTATGTGTAGGAGTAAAAATTCCAGCAGCTGCATTCAGAGCTATTGACAGTTAGCTAATAACTTCAGCAAGGGACAACATATATTTAACGAAGACGTTTTTAAGTAAATGTCATGCTTCCATGTTGAAAGATGTGAGTTCACTCTCAAGATAATGAAGTAATGAACTCAGATCAGGTTTAATTTCTCCTCTGGAATTCTATTTGTCCTTATCGACACATCTGTCATTTAGTGGAAGAGAGGAGTTCATCTGGGCAGCATTTTCTTGTTATTTTACATAGTTGGTTTCAATTCCTCTTAAGTTTAGGACCACATGAATGTAGAAACTTTTTTGTGTCTGATTCAATCAGAATGTTTGTGACTCAGGATTTAATCCGCTCTCAATTAATGTTTAGCAAGTGAGTTTTGTGGCTTTAGTATTCCTAAATATTACTAAAACAGTACTCCTTATTACTAAATATAATTACTATTGTATAATATAAATTTCTTTTGTCTATCGATATTTACTCAAGGGTAACGCATGCTGTAATGTTAACAATCCCTACTAATCCCTATGTATATATATTTCTGGACTAGTTTTCACCAAACTTGTGCAAATGTTTAAACAATTGTGCTTCCAAGGGTATTAAATTTACTGCCCTGTCTGCGCCACAATCCTCAAAGCAGACCCCACAAACTTAACTGGATGGATTCAAAAGCATTGCAATTCATTGACTTGTAGTTGTATTAACTTGTAAATCACATGCAAATCATGTGTCAATGAGTGTATGGTATTCGTAAATTTTGTTACTCTACTAGACTATGATATTTGTGATATCATTTGTGATATTTGTGAGTATTCCATGACTGAACAGAACTTTAATATTAGATTATTTTTTAAAGCTTAGTAATAAATTTGTAATTTCAGTAAATAACAAATATATTATTAAGTGTATATGATATTACTTTTACAAAGATGGAAAAACTGTAGTATTGCAAACACTTTGCAAAAAGAAGCATTTGTTAGATAACATGACTTAACAAAAACGTTTTGTATAGCAAATGAGCAATTATTAATCTTAATATCAAAATGCATTAATACATTAAATTGGCTTGCATAAATAGTTCATTAAGTATTTCATTCACTGTAACTTGATGAAAGATGATACATGATGAAGTTATATTAATGAATGGTATCTTATTGATATCAAACAACGTTCATGCTACATAGCCTAATACTGCTTTTCTAACGGACTAGTATAAGGGACATGAACTTTAACCATACATTAAATGCATTCTATAACACACATATTTTGGACACACAGGTCATTTAAAGCATTGGGTGTGTGAAAATATTACACCATCATGTTTTTTTAAACCTAATAAATGCTATAGGAGCATTTAATAGTTAAAGAAACTTACTTGCGTTTGCTCCACTAATGTTAACGATTAATTATTAATTATTTCCAGTCCGACATTTAAATTAATATCGGGTTTAGTTTTTATTAAAAAAAAAAATTATTTAAAACTTAGCTGCTTGAACTCCATCAAATCTGGGTTCATAAAATCTCCATCAAATTTGGATGTCTATCTTTGAGGTGTTTTATGAGGTGTTTCCTGCTTTCGATATAAAACTTTGCCACCATCGTTGCAAATTGGTTTATGGTTGTCTAAGATGCTACCGCAACATTGCTGTTTGCTCCTTGCTCCTATCTTCTCAACAAGAGCTTGTGGATAATCTGCTCTGCCGGTCGCAATGTCTGTGTTAAGAACAAGACAAGAACAGGGTTGACCAGGTCCTTGGTACTTCAGTACTTAAAAAAATTGTGGTATCGTAAAAAAATTTTTTTGTACTGACTCGTAATCATATGGGAATCTTTTTGGTGCCATCTACCACTAGTTTCTAGAGGTGCTTTTTATGTTTAACCTTCAAAAGTGCAATTTAGAGCCAAAGAAAAAAACACATTCTGCATCCAAAGAATCTTAGAATTTTACAGTGGTCCCTCGAGATACGAATGCTTAATTTACAAAAACACACACTAAAAATACATATTCAACATTTGCAATTCGGGCAGAAGAAAACAGTGGGCATCACATGACTGCATTTAGCGCGCCATCACCAGTTCTGCTCTTCTATTGGTCAGTTTCAGCCCTGTTGCTGTGTGTTTGTCCGTAGAGATTTGTTTGTGCAGATCGCCTCACTCTAAACGTAAGAGTTATTATTTTTCATTTATTTTATTCTGTTTTATTATAATTTATTAGATTTATAGTATACTTTTTTGGATTGAAGAACTGTAGATTATTTTTCTCTGGTTTTCCATGTTTTGTTTTGTTTTTTTTTTGTTTTTTAGCAGCTTGTAATGGATTAGGCATTTTACATGTAAAACTTGCTTCGACATATGAAATATTCAGCATACGAAGGCCACCTCGGAACGTATTCATTTTATATCTTGAGGTATCACTGTATAAACTACCAATGTTTCTTGGCAGTGATGATTTTTTTTTTAGCTTTTTTTTGTTTGTCAATCACGCTAAGGTCTTTCCAACTTTTAAGTAGATTTTTAGTTTTAGTTGTAGTTTTTTTTTTTCAGTTTTAGCCTGGCAAGTCTGTCAAAAGGAGAGAAATGTGAACTTCGAACTGGATCTTGGTTTTCTAGCCAGAGAACTACTCTTGTTCCTCACCATATGTTTGAGGAGTTGTTGAGATGCTAGAGCAAGGATCAAGGAGGTATAAATAGTAATGTAGGTTGAGCACATCTGTTTCTTTCAGAAAACATCACATACATTTTTTCATTCTGCACATGCAGCCATATGTTACTTGGTCTAATGTGCATCCCAATCAAGAGTTGCAGCAGAATCAAGTGATTTACTTGCAATTAATACCTGACACTTGGTGAAAATAATTGGTAAGAATGTTTGTTGAATTATCTTTGTGGGAAGTATCTCTAGAAAGTTGACTTGGAAAGTTTTTAATAAATGTCAATGGGTAGTTCTGTTAATTCTGTCATTTTGGCTAAAAGAAAAAACAGATGTTTTTCCCTCCCTTTGCACATGTTTTTTTAACTAAATGCTCAGAATAATGTCGAACAGATTTTTTTCACATCAAGTTTCTCTAAGCGTATAGTTTAAGCACTTTCTAACACTCCATTTAGCATTTTAGATGTGGAGAACCAAATTTAAAGTGCTTTTTAAAAATGTTAAATTGTGTTTAAAAAACACAATGATACATTGTGTTGTGCAGGACATCATAATCATTTGTGAACGGAGTAATTTGAACTATTAAAATATTTAGAAATTTAGGTTAAATGTGGTAGATGCTTTTCAAGTCACTGTTTGTCATACTAAATATTTTAAAAAATATCCTGAAATTCACCTAATTTAATGTTCTCCTTCAGAGTGTTCGAACACGGCCTTCATTCAACAGGTTTAGCTTGATGTTCTGTCAGAGGTGTTGTAAGATTGACTTCTTCTTCAATACGACATGGTGAAACAGCTAACAGTCTGTGTCTATTATTCACAACATCTGTCTTACATTAGCCCAGTTACTTAAACCACATTAAATAGATCTAACATTACTTAAAGAAATAACACTCAATACTGTTGCATATTACTATAACATTACACAAAATAACACTTACGGCATAACCCGATGGATTTTTTCAAACAGATGGCTTACGATTCTCATTCGTATCGGAAGTGACTAGCATTCTTGACGATCGCCCCACAACCGGAAGTGACGTCATCATCTATACACAGCATCACACCAACGCAAGGATGCGCAATCACGCACTAAAACTCCAGAAAATTTACCCAATGAAATAACTTTAAGGCACTGTCCACACGTACACGGTTATTTTGTAAGCATGCTTTTTTGACACGATTATAGGTTGCATCCACGCGTAATAGGAGCAGCGTTTTTATTCTAACCGAGTTCATTAAAAATGCCGGGCCAAAGTGATTTATTTATTTATTTTTTTTTTTAAACTGCATTTTCTTTGTTGTTTGTAACGTATGTAAAAAATATGTTGACAATTTGATGCATCCATATAATACATTTTGAAATTGCCCTGCTTGGAAATTATTTTGTATGACCGATCTAACAGACCAGAAGTTTTCAGAATAATGTATGGGACAGTGGGATGATTAAAGTGTTAAAATAATGTATTTGGTTTTGTGCTTGGAGCACTAGAAACAAGTTTCAAAGCTCCACCTTACGAGTCGAAGCAGTCACTGATTCAGTCTGAATGAAGCATTGAAGTGGTTCAAACGTCCTCAAGGACCTCAACTGAAGCAAGCTCCAGCTCAGTGCTTCGCTTTAGCTAACCAATCGAGTTCAACACAAGCTTCAAAGGGACGGTGTCAGAGGAAGCATCACAACCTCAGATAAATGAGAAACTTTACAGAGGGAAACAGTTGTTGGTAAATACTGACGAGAGAATTTTCGTTTATAAAAGATGATATTCTTAATTTTGTGTAAGTTGTATAGCATAATTTAACTGAAAAATGGTTTGCATTCCAAGAAATGTTGCTGCATATCAAGAGATGGTGAAGGGCTTTTACACATTAGACAAGCCTTAGATCGAACATGTTTGTTACACAAGACACCGTATGCGAGGATAAATTAGAACCTGAAAACTTTAAGTAGGCTTAATATTGGAATAATTTGTATGTTTTCCCATGGCTTGAAAATGGAAAAATTCTAAATTGTTCACTCTAAGCGGAATGGTTATTATAAAATTTTTGATCATGTGTATCTCACTTTGCTGTTCCATTGAAAATCATACTGGCTAATAATATTATTTTGACCATGCATTTAGACACATTCACATTAAAAAAACCAGCTCACATGATAATTACATTTGTAAATAATGAGTAACACATTTAAAGCTTAAACAAACATATCCATTAAATCATACACAAGGTCAAGTAGATGGTAACATGTCTGTCAGCACTCCATTAATAAATTACACACATTGAAATGACATTTGTACTAGATAAGTGATGCAATGAAACAGTTTTAAATACAATTTTTCATTTATGTAAAATAAATCAACATTTGAGGACGATGAATGGCATTACATTTCATTTCCAAAGATAACAAAAAATCATTACATTAAATCATTAAAAGAACTGGATAACTGTTAAGGTTAAACTAAATCTAGACACTGAACCTATCTGTTGACCGGTGAGGTTATCTCTAAACCCGGCTCCTGGGGAAACAGACATGCAGGCATGTCAAAATGCTTGCAGCAGCATCATGTAGCATGTGTAGTTTTTCTTCAACAAATCTGTTGAGCCCTGCTTTTTAATTAATCAAAGTGAGTGCAACAATATATCAGTTTTTTATCTTGATATCTTCTAGTTCTTTCTATCTTGTAATGCCAGTTCAACTTCAATAAAAAACCCTATTACTTTATAACAAAGTCTTTCTGTTCGTTGAGCTGGATGCTGTCCATCATGTCCCCAGTCTGCAGGTCAGGTCAATTAGTGCGCCTGAGTCCACAGCTACAGCCCTGTAATGAAATAAATGAGCTGGTGTTTAGCCGGTGAGTTGATGTGCAGTCACTGAGCATGCTCTGTGGGGCTCTGTTCCCCCAGAGTGAGGCTTAAGTAGCTCAAGGCATGGATGGCTCTTAATGAGCTCCACGTTCAGCAGGGTGCAGGTCAGGTCACCAAAGAGACTCTTGCTCAAGGCCATGTGCAGCTCTTCTCCAGGTGTCGTTTGCTTCCTGTCTAAAACAAGCAAGCACTTACATACCATTTTTGTTTTTTACAGATGGAGTCTCCAGTGTCTACCCCGGCTCCTCCACCTCTTCACCTCTTGGCTTCCATGGGGAACAGTGACATCTCTTCAGCGTGTGAGCAGCTGATGGTACGCACTCGCTCCGTGGCAGTCAATACCTCAGACGTGGCCCTCTCCACAGAGCCTGAGTGTTTGGGACCCTGCGAGCCAGGGACCAGCGTCAACCTGGAGGGCATTGTGTGGCAGGAAACCGAGGATGGTAAGTCATAGGAAGCTTCTGATGCAATCGTGTTTTTTAGCTAGGGTTGGTGATCTGCTTGGTCATGGTTTAAACCAATGTTTCTCAATTATTTTCTGTCGCACGCCCTCCCTAGGATGAAAAACACATCTCGCACCCAGCCGTGCAACTATAAATAGTGTTAATTGTGTCCTTATTAACGTATAAGAGAAAAAATAAAGAAATATGGACCAACTTTCAACAAAGAATAGCTTTATTAACTGTAGCAGAAAAGATTTAAGGTGCATCTGAAATGTAAAAAAACATTAGCGCCTTAATAAAACTGTAAACATTGTTTGAGTGAACATGATTGCTGGCAATATTCGGCACTCAAGCCGCTTATCATCGTGATTGGGGTTTGATGTCTTTAAGTGACGCCTTCATTTATTCGGCTTCATGCTGTCCAGTGGCAACATTTTTAGACTCAATAAGCACACCTTTCTCTCCTCGTCTCCCACCGCAGTCACAGTGAAGCCAAGTGCTACGTACGCATCGTAATATTTCCTTGTCTTTGCTTTCGGGAGAAAAAAGGCATATTATACTTACATATCTTTGAAACAAAGTAAAATACACCCATTTTGAACCCTTCCGTACAAGAACCATGAGCATTCTGATTAATTTTATCAGGCTTTAGTACGCCTGATTAATTTTATTTGGAGTTCAAATCCCATCTGTGTGTTATTCTCCAAAATACTTGGTGTAGATTGCCAAAAATGAAAAGGAAATAACAATCCCTCCTCAGATCTCTAAATGAGACTCTATCTGGGCTCTGGGAGATGGTGTAGAACATGCCGCCCACACTCTGCCTGCTGTTATCCCCCCGGTGTCACTACTATATAAAGAGCTCCCTCATCAACATTCACTGTGCATTGGCTCTCTGAGTGTTTCTGTTCTTCTCGCCATGGGCACAGTGTCTGATTCACCATGCTCCTCTATGGCCAATCTTGACTGTGTGTGACTGACATTGACGGAATTGAAGAATCAAGAGAGAAAAACCAGACCGATTGGGTTGTTGTTTTTTTCCCTCTGCCACACTTCTACATAAACATCTACTTTTCTAGACACAAGGCATCAATTCACTGTTGAGTTTAGAGAGGGTTGTGTTTAGAAACATGCGCCCAGTCTTTCTCTTTGGGATGCAAGAGCTGCTTTTACTGGTGCGCTTCCTTAGTTTTCTCTTCAGGCGTTGGGCAGATCTGTGACACATTGAGTGGGTGGAAAGTAGAGCAGCACGATCTGATGGCAGGGAACATGTCTAACAGACAATTTGAGATGTCTTTCTGCTGTTCTGTGCTCTCTTAAAGACACTGGAGCCAATCTGCCTACACATCTCCGAAAGACTACTTCCTGTGTCTTTACACTGTCTCTGCACCCATGTTTATTTTGGTTTTGAATTATTAGCCCGGATTTCTATTTAAGTCCAAGTCATTTTAGGAGGAACAGTTTTTGGATGTGGAACCAACATGGTTTTAGTCACAATGACAGATCATAGTTAGGCTTACTATTTAAAGATACAACACAAGATGTAAAAAATTCATAGGTCCTGGCTGAACCTTCAAATCAGCAAGAGCTATCAAAACCATGATGAAACGCTAATGGTTTTTGAGGAACTTTAGTTTTAGTGACTCGAGACGATAAACATTGACTACCCTTTACACTAGAACTGTGCAACTAATCAGATTTTTATGTTGATTTCTGACATTAATGATTATAAAATGATATAATTGAGAATAGACTGTTATTATGTTTATTGTTTACTTTATGTCTGCGTATCTGAAGTTGGTTCTTGAGGCTCTTGGGGCATTTTGGGATTTTTATATCCATGGCAACAGATAGATGTATCTAGCATTGTTCAGTTTTATGTTGGTAAACTCTGTAGTCTGTAATAAATAGTGGAGAAACTATCTAATCTAGAACATTAAGTACCAGTTTGCACCAGATGTTTCCTTGTGAATGTTCACACAAATCCATTTTGGCTCAAATAAACTTTTCTATGCGGGTAAAGCCAGTACCAGTTTGTACAAATCAGAAAGAGTGACTTTTAAGGTCTCCAAACACCTGAGCAGCAGATTCACTGGGTTTTGCTGCATGCAGGAGATGCATCCTGTATCTGGTCAAAAATGAGCGCAAGACCTTCTCCTAAACACTAGATGGCACTTCCGTAAAATGCAAGTGAACAGCTGCACCTAATATTGCGTGTGAGGTTGAACTCATCTGTAAATATAACCCTTCAAAAAAGGCAAACACGAATGCACATTTAATTATTTTTTCATTTATTGATTCCTTTATGTAACAAATAAAGCATCGTTTCTCCTGTAGACATCCCGTTCTCGCGCTGAGCAGAGAGCTCCAGCTCCTGATATATAGACTGCATGAGACCAGAGATCAGATTAGATTCTTTCACGTTCAAAGCACTTGTTCGATGAAAATAACATTCTTTTATCATTTAATGAAACACAAAAAGAGAAAGATGAGCTGTGTGTTTCAGTGGGCTCATAGCGGGCTGCGCTTATTCAGGGCTGTTATAATGTCATTTGTATTGCCATAGGGATTCATAGTTAAGGGATTCTTCTCATTTGAAGCCTGTTCTCAGATCCATCCTTTGCTAATGTGAGACAGAAAACAGATTGTATGTCCCTTCACAGCTGCTGTAATGTGTTATTGACCATTTAATGGAACATGAAAACACACATGAAAGATGCACTTCTTCTGGTCTTTTTTCTCTCTGGGTTCATCTAATGAGAGTATTGTGGGCCATTAGTGCCATTAATTGGCGAATAAGGTAAATGCAGTCATGTGATCAGGGGAACCAATCACAGCATTTTGATGCACTGCGTGGAAAAAAAAGACTTGCAGCGTTTCTTGGAAACTGACGCATTGATGCATTGCATTTTTTTTCCAGCTGGAGCATCAAGCACTTAAGTATTTAGATGAAAAACACAATGCAGTGCAGTCCCTGCTTGCAGGAAATGCATAGGTGTTTAGAGACCTTAACACTATGGTGCAGTGATAGGATAGCGATTGTTTCATATGTTTGTCATCCCCTGACAGAGAGATAAAGTTCTTTAACTGAAGTGAAAAATAACTAAAAAAAATGCAATAAATGAAAAATAAGGGATATACAATGGCTGAGTGTGCATTATTCAGTTTTAAACGTATGATGTAGAGGAGATGAACTGGAGCACAGGGCAGTTGCCTCCGTGAAGTGTGTTTTAAAAATTAATAATGCATGTTCAGCCATTGTATTCCCGTCTACGCCATGGTCTTTGCCAACACTTAGAAATTTGTTATTATTAAAATCTGAGCTGCAGTAAAGGAGTGGAAACTGAAGGTTTTTCTCATCAACCTTGTTTTGATGAGACTATAAGTAATGTTGAAGTTTGATGCTGTGATTGCTCAACATTTGACGTGGATTATGCTGTTTATACCATTATCTGTGGGCAACATTATTAATATTAATGTTTGCTCTGCAGTACATAAACTAAATGACATTCGTGTCTATTTCACTTCTACTGACAGAGACAAATATGGTTAGTCACGCAAGTTAAGATAAAATTCAACTGATTGCGCTCCACTCATGGACAGACGAAACCAGGCTGAATCTAGCATCTTAACAGTTTGGTGGTTAAACCTGTGGCATTTAAAGGAGATCCGGGACGAACATTAGGCAATAACTAAATGCTTTGTGATCGTTTGTTTTTATCAGAGGTGTTTTATTTAGCTTTAGCCTAACATTACCGTCTCAGGACTGTCTACAGAGTGCTCACTAGCTTCATACATAAAAAGCACATCAGGGTTGATAGTTTGCTAAACAATTGTAGTATGCTCATGATTTCTGAATCTACTGTGAAAGTGAGAAACGTACTTTTACACATGGGACATCTACTCCCACGTGCCAGATTGTCTTCCCATGGTAGGCTCTGCATATATTTACTCACAAAACCTGATTTTTATCTGAGTGAAATTGGTTACTAGAAATCCTAGATTATCAACACTTACCTGGGTGAGTTCACGTTGAGGAGTGAGTCAGAGTAATATGCTATGAAGCTAGTAACATTAAGACTTTAAGAACAATCACCATTAAAGAAAGTTAAGACATCACCTCAATCTCTTCAATGTAAGATATTTGCATGAATTAAAACAGGCAAAGGAAAATGTGAAGCTCCTTGTTTCCTTTTAATGTAGAGTTATAACAATTTCAAGAAATGTGGACAGTAACATCCCTTGTTTTCTCAGACATAGCTAGCTTTTGTTCTCCGCCTTTGCGCCAGCAGCTGAATCAATGAATTGTCCCTTGGTTTTCGTCCGGCAGAGCTCCTCAAATGATTGGAGCTAACTCAACTTGTTTAGTTTGATAAAATTGTGCTAAAACAAATTGTGTTTAGGACATCACATTGACACTGTATTTTCCTGGTTCTTATCACACTAAAATTTACTAGTTTATTTCTTGAGTTAGATTCTATTGACATGTGGCTCTGTGATTGGCTTCATGATTGCCTTTATGTTTTTTGGACACTAATGGGACTTCAATTTAAAATACACCTGTTGCATAATTTTTTTATATCAATTGAAGGAGCTACTTTTTGATTAGTAGTCTGTGTGTTTGTAACAAATATGTTTGCCTTTAAATTTGCACAAAGTCTAAGCATTTGTAAAGTGATTTAATATATGAAATGCAACTATACTTAAAGATCTCTTAAGAACTATTCTTTTGTTATTTTTTTTAAACATGTGGTTTTTAAATAGATTAGGGCTGAAACGATTCCTCGAGTTACTAGAGTAACTCGAAAACAAACAAAAAATGTTTCATGTGAATCATCTGTCTCGAAGCCTCTATTAATTCCTTTTATCCCGTGGTCTGTCTGAATACTGAATCATATTGGCTGGCGGTTTGTTCACTTTATTTATCCTTCCGGAACGTTAGTAACAAACATTAGCCATTCACTCGATGTGAGGGACTTCCCTGGAGTTCAATTTTACGTTTTCAGGGATTTTTTGCGCTTTTAGCCCAAGTGCTCTTGATTTTGATGGAAAATAACGTACTCCTTGCAATTGCAGATGTTAAAAAAAGTATAAATAAATGTTACAAATTTTAAATAGTTTACAGTTTGCTTCCAGTTCTTATGATTTTACAATAAAAGATGTTATTAATAATAAATGTGCCTGTTAGTGATCAGAATCTTACTTATCAAGTAGGGTTGATGCCTTACTGATTGAAAGAGTATTTGTTTTGCTGAAATTGTTTAAAAGCTTAACATACTCAGTAAGCAGTACTTGCATGCAGAATAATCAGCGGTGTACATTGTCTCTGTCCCTGATGAGATGCTTTATTTAGATGATTATTTAGTAGGGATGAAGTGGAAAATCCCTGGTTATTTGTGAATTTTTAGACATCTACAATAAAAGTGTTTTAATAAAGCATAGTTTTTTTTTTAAGAGAGGACTTTTTATTGTATTTTTCCAAAAGTACAACCTAGAATGTAGTGTTCTATGAGATTCAACCAGCTCCTTCCTCCGTGAAAGCAAGGCATGGTCTTATTTCAGTTTTTATAAAATTCGACTGCCCTAGACAAGAACCACACTGTATACAGAGGTTATGCCACACAAAACTACAATATAGTGGAAACACAACAAATATGAGAAACCGCATAAGCCGTTACCACTCAAGTGAGTCACCTGACTAACTTATCAAGAGAAGTTCTATTTTTCTGCATTATAATCTGAATTTTCTGTTAATAAAGTTCATTAAGGTTTAAACGTATGTTGTTTTTCATTCAAACTAGTGATGTGCCCAATGTGTACTTGTAATTAAATGAGTATTGTGGCTATTTCAGTATAGATATCAGATATTACTTGCCACAAATAAAATTTTGTGTTTAAAATGCCATTCACTTTTGATAAACACTACCTATTGATGCATCGGTTCAAGATGATTATTCGTAACCCTAATAACCGTAATCAAATTGGGAGTTACTCTATGATCTTTTGGCCTTGACTGGTCCTGAGAGGACTACGTTTTTTTGTAGATCTGAAAAAGCCGCACTCCAACCTAAATTGAGAACTGAAGAAGCCATGATGAGGCCAGCTTAAAGAGTTGAAGTGACTCTTAGAATGCCAGCAAGCCTCGTCTCACCAACAGTGATGCTACAATTGTTGCCCTGGTAGTTTGTAGTGGTTTGGAACAAGCGGTCATCTTTCATGAGTTACTGCAGAACAAAATGTAGCGCGTCACAATGTCCTCTGCTGACTTACTTGGATCATCAGTGCTGTGCCTTATTTCATCTCAGGCAGAGTGTGGAAATCTTATCTAGTGATGTGCAACCTTTGATTTGCGGAGGGACATGTTGAGTTGCTCATGTTTCAGTCTACTGCATGAATCCCAGAATGGCAGGAGGTTAAGGACAGACAGCTCTAGGTTCATGAGGAAACAGTCAGAGGCACATTGAAGCCATATTTTCTAGGCATCAGTAACACAAATCCTCTCTGCAGCAGGGTGCTGGAAGCAGACCAGGGCAGTGTTGGTGATGCATCCACTCTTACAAGCCATGCATGCTGATGCCTCCAAATGTCAGCCCTAAATCTTCTGAAAGTTTATTGCTCTTGAAGTGAAGCCCAGAAAGCCCTCACCCTAAGACTATGAAGGGCTTGATGCCAGCAAACACAACTGTGCCAGACAGCATGGCTCATGTGCCTGTATCCTGATTCAACCCTCTTTCCATGGCCACTTCCACAAGCTATTGGATCAATGTGCTGTTTTATTGCCAGAATTATCTGTTGGTTTAAGTAAACATTGCAGATTGAGTTATTACTTTTTTCTGGTCTCGTTTGAATATCTGGCTCTCTGTAGATTTAAAAAGAATGTCAGAATGTGTAGAAAAGTAAATCCAACTCAAGAGCAGCCATTCAATTAAAAGTTGGCACCTGGAAAAGAGTGTATAGCCTCAGATTAAGGCAGTGGCAGAGAGAAGCTTTTTTGTAACATCTTTGTATTTTTGATGAGAGAACTGCAGCTGTGTTGAATTGAATAAGTCCAAGAATGCAGTGGAGCACATGCCAAACATCTATTTTTTCTACTCTCCTGAAGGGCAGCAGAGGGGAAATGCTAGCTATTTAGCCTCACTTAGCCTGGGCTTCAGACAGGTTGCTGGAGAACCACTAATGACCAAGTGAAAAGGAAAGGGCCTGCCAATGTGCTCTTAAATCTTAACCTCTGCTGATTTGATCAAAGAAGCAGTCATGTTGTGAAAGTTGCTGCAAAATTAGAAAATGTTGGTTAATGGAAAAAGCAGATTTCTGCAACACCACCCACCCCCTTAAGAAGAAGAATATTCCACTAAATTGTTGCAGTTTTGCTGAGCAGTATCTTGTTAGCTTATTTCACAAATGCAGTGAATAACAGCACTTACCCGGCCAAGCTTCTGTAGCAAAGCTTATAAATCACTGCCAGACAAGAGCATTTTCATTTGCTTCAGCTGTTTTCACACAATTGCTAAACCTTTTGCAGAGGTGGCAAGCAGTACTGCAAAGTCAAATGGAGGACATTATCAAACAATTTTCTTCTTCAAGAAATGGCACAGCATTTACCTGGTTTTTAAGTGTGTAATAAAAAATCCGCAGGACTGCTGCGATTTGGACTAAATGTGATTTGGATTGGTGACTTCGAGCGCAAGAGGTTTCTATTTTAGCTAGATGTGTAACTGTACTTTTTAAATTAAAGTATACATTTTTGTTTTCCAGGTATGCTTGTGGTCAATGTTACATGGAGAAACAAAACATATGTTGGAACATTGCTGGACTGTACTCGTCATGATTGGGCTCCGCCACGGTAAGGAAATATTTTATTATCATCAGCCTTTCTCCCTCTAGACAGCCAGTGAACCAGCTGTGATGCAGTATTTTGAGGAAATGTATATCTAGTGTTTGATCATTGGGATATTCAAATCAATCAATCAATCAAGTTTTTATATATCGCTTTTTAGCAGTTGCTTTCAACTTAAAATGTGTTTATTTTTGCTGGAGTCACAGATTTTTAGTATTAATGTTTCTGCACATAAAACCTTTTTGTCTAAATTTTTTTAAAAGCTCTATATTATTAAGACAGAGTATAACTTCCGCTGTCAGGGAGCATTATGGAGTTTTTTTAGCATCTTACGAAGGATATTAATGAGTAAGTTTTATATCTTGAAAATGTGTTCATCAAAGAAAAATAAAGAGCCCATCTTCATTGTCATTCTCATTTGTATTATCTGGGAAACTGGCAAAAGGAAGAATTTAGATTTTTATTTATCTATTGAGGGTTAGCAAAAGGACTAAACATATTATAATAGGTTAATTATAATAGGCTACATGTACTTTATACTGAAGCTTTTATCAACACAAGACAAGCTTTAAGGAAACCCAGTTCCTTGAGTAATTTGGACTCACTATCATGTTACAGTTGAAATGGTAAAGTTGTATATTTAGTACAAACAAACATTTCGTGTCTTATATGCACTTGCATTTTGTGATTGGCAGTTGCATGTTTGCAGTTTTTTTGTGTGTGTTTTATGATTACTTTTGTGCCATCGCTGTATTGTTTGTTCTGTTGATTTTTTTTTAAATAAGGAAAAATACTTTTTTGCTATATTTGATCCTGATTTCAAAACAAAATCAATGCTATAATGAATTATGTGCTTAAGTTGCATTTTGTTTTTGCCTTTGATCTTAATTTGGATATGCTGGGACATTAGTGAATTTTAAATGTTGGTGAGATATTAGATATGTATTGTGAGCGGAAAAAATTGAAACCACTGTTGTGCTTCTACTAAATTGGAACTTAATTTAAAAAGGAAATTCCACTTAGCCAATATTCAAGCCTCTGTCTAAGAATGAGCGTAAAAAAGAGGTAGCAGAAAAGATTTACATTTGCTGGTTCATTAACTCATTGGCTAAGCTGGCGTGTCAGACATATCCATTTTGATGCAAATTTAGTTTGTGATAAAAACTTTCTGTTTGTTTTGTCCATTTTTTCTCTAAAATAGTATTTTCCTTAATGGGACATTTACAAGCACATTCTGTAAGTGCCCAGCAAATTGCAATTTGTTGTGATATTATGTAAATGTATAATCTATGCCATATACATCCATGTATAGCGCTACATTGAAATGGGAAAACTTTTATCAAAATCAAGAATCTAATAAGTAATAAATCAAGAATCTAATAAGTAATATTTGCTTTTCTTAAGGTTCTGTGAGTCACCAACAAGTGATCTTGAAATGAGAAATGGACGTGGTCGGGGTAAGAGAATGCGCCCCAATAGCAACACCCCTGTAAATGAGAACAGCAACTCATCTGATAACAAGGGCAGCAACAACAGCAAGACTAGAGCGAGCTCCAACACAAAGGGCCGACGTGGAAGCCAAAACTCTTCTGATCGCAGGACCCCACCCAATAGCAACACAGAAGACATTAAAGCTAGTCCCTCCTCTGCCAATAAGCGCAAAAATAAACCATCATCGGACATGGAACCCAACTCAAGCTCAGAGGATTCTAAAGGCAACAAACGTATGCGCACAAATTCAAACGGTGCTATAATTCCGGCACTTCCAATTCCCATCATCAAAACCGAACCCCTTCCACCTCCTCTAGACAGAACTTGTCCATCGCCTGTACTGATTGATTGCCCGCATCCTAACTGCAACAAAAAGTACAAGCACATCAATGGACTAAAGTATCATCAGGCTCGTGCTCACAATGATGAAGATGTAAAGTTGGAGATAGATGGGGACAGTGAATATGGAGAAGAATTTCCTCCTCACCAAGAATCAGGAAATTATAATGGAGCTTCTATTACACAGAAAGGCTCTCTCTCCCCTGCACGATCGGTCACTCCAAAAGGAAGAGGTTTTGATGCTCAGAGTCCATCTCCATCACCTGGAAAGTTTAGCTCCAAGTCAAAGAAGAAGAATGGTGATGGAGAAGCTGACATTTCCGGCACACCTATGGAAGGTTGTGAGGATGGACCTTGTGTGACTGGTGATGAGGCCAGCAATGATGGAATAGAAGACAGGAAGACAAAAAAATCTAGCATTAATGCCAAGCTTGACAAGCTCTCGCAGAAGAACATGAAGTCTTCTCGAACAATGGCTCCATCTATCCCTTCTCAGCAGATGTACTCTTTGCAACCAACAGCGTTCAGTGGTGGGAGCCCCAACCACCCTCCTGGGGCATCCAACATTGTGCAGGGTCTCCCCAAGAGTCCTCAGCTGAAAGGTATGCAGTCCAAGTTGGGTGTGGCTGGAGAGTCATCGCCCATAAATACAATCGTTGGCAGCTCAAAGGACAAAAAGAAAAAAGAAAAGAAAAAGAAAGATTTGGTTAAGGATGCAGACAGCCCAAAACTTCCTGGAAAAAGTGGTCGAGCTGAAGAGGGGAAAAGTCCATACTCTGAGTCCTCTGATCCAGGAAACAGAAGCGATGGCCACTTAAATGGTTCCTCAGATCCTCATCAAAGCCGCCTTGCTAGCATAAAGGCAGAAGCAGATAAAATTTACAGTTTCACAGACAATGCTCCTAGTCCTTCCATTGGGGTGGCAAGCCGGGTTGATGGCAGTGGACAACCTCTTACCCCAATACATGTTGTTACCCAGAATGGAGCTGATAGCTCATCAGTAAAAACCAATAGCCCTGCTTACTCTGACATATCTGATGCTGGAGAAGATGCTGAAGGCAAAGTAGAAGGGGTCAAGGGGAAAACGGAAGATCAGTCAGGCAAGGATAGTGCAAAGAAGGCACTCTTTCCCTCTCAGCCATCCTCTAAGGAATCATCCTACTATCCAAACTACGACAACTACTACTCTCCTAGCTACACTCATCCTAGTCCCAGTGGGGCATCAGGGACGGGACCTCTATCGGATGCACAGTCTGTAAAACCTAAGAAGGAGGATGAGCCAGAATTAATAGAAGAAAAGGTTAAAGTTGATTTGCAGGATGAGCGAAAACCTGAGGTTGCCTCAGGTCAGCCACATCAACAGCAGCAGGCTTCAGTAATTCAGCAGCGATCCAATATGTACATGCAACCACTCTACTACAACCAGTACTATGTCCCCCAATATGGATACCCTGATCAAGTTTATCACAGCCACCTAATGAACACCAATCCTACCTACAGGCAGCAGTATGAGGAGAGACAGAGACTCATGGCAGAGCAGCACCGCTCTGCCGAGAAGAAGCCTGATTCAGGTGTCAAGGACAGAGAAGCCTCTCTAAAGGAGGATTGGAAACAGAAAGGTCCAGTTCCTCCAGGGCTGACAAAAGCCCCAAGCCTTTCAGATCTGGGGAAGCAACAGGCCCCTGGCAAACAGAAAGACACTTCCTCTGAAGGTGCCAAGTCAGTCATCATACCTAAAGGGGAGGAGGCCAAGCTCCAGCCACAGCAGGCAGAAGGGCTTAAAATGAAGCTCAGTGAAGCTGGCCATCATGGAAAGGATGACTCTAAAGCAAGTGTGGAGTCTGCAAGGTTGGGAATGGAGCAAGCCATGTGGTACAGACAGGTGAGGACATGTTATTCTTATCGTTTTTATTTTAGTATTTTTTAAATCAAGAATTCATAACTTTAATTTATATTTCCAGTACTCTGATAGTCAAAGACCACCAGATGAGGAGCGGGAGAGGGAGCGGGACAGGGACCGTGATCGTGAAAGGAAAAGCAAAGAGGAGAGATACAGGACAAAAGAAAGCAGCTTTAAAGATGATAGTAAAGATGGACCTGATGTTGCATGTCCTCCAATCACTGGAGACCACCGAAGTGGTGGGAAAGATCCAAGAACCAATGCCCATATACCGTTTGGCTCCCCTTTGGCTCAGCACCAACCCTATCTGCATTACATGCATGGATATCCTTTTGGCCAAAGCTACGATTCAAGCCATCCTGGATACAGAGGGATGTCCTCTGTCATGATGCAGAACTATCCAGGTTAGATAACTATATTCAGCTGCATTTGCTTTACCTACTTAAAGAATGTCTTTATTTACAATTAGCTTAGTCCAAAATTGTTTAACCTGCAAAACATTAGCTGGAAGTTGTTAACCAATCATTTTTTGTTGTTCTGACTCAAAAGTCCTCCATGTGCCAGAAATGAGAGCACATGCTTGCTTGTACTGCATTTTACATTAGGTTTGACACATATAGGAGTCTACTCATATTTTAAATACATTTTAAATACAATCTTTGTGCTGAAATGGCATTTATATACCTACGTAAAGTATGTTTCTGCTTTACAATGCATTAAAAGCGTATTACAAGACTACCATAAAACTGAAACAAATTGTGGTTTCCTCTTTTTAAGGACCCTATTTGCCAGCGGGATACCCTTTTTCCCCTTACGGCAGTAAAATTGGCAGTGACGAGGGGGAAAAGTCTCGATCCAGCCCTACAGTGAGCAGCAAATCAGCTTCCGAATCTAAAGCCCTGGACATATTACATCAACACGCCAACCAGTACAAGAGCAAATCACCCTCTGTGGCTGATAAGCCTTCACATGAGAGGGAGCGAGGAGCAGGCGACAGAGAACGGGAAAGAGACAGGGATAGAGAGAGAGAAATTGATAGACCTCGATCATCTCCCTCGCAACGCATCATGCCACCCCACCATCATCTTAGCTATCCTCTTGTCGCTGGACAGTATGATCTGTCTTATGCCACAGGTTTGCAGTCTTCTATCATTTTAAAAGACTGTTTAAGTGATTGATTTACTTATTCTATGTACAGAAGTTTTACTTGTATGTATTTTTTATTCTAGCCTTGTTTCAATTATAATTTTTCATTTAAAAAAATGATGTTGTCCTTTCCCTGTTTTATGAATACACTTTTTCCTTAAAGCGCAAATCTCCATTTATCATTAGGACTTATTTTAGGTTATTTGACTTCAGATATTAATATTGGTCCCCTCACTTGGTTGAATGTTACCAAAACTTAATTTTTAATTGTAACATTTGGATGTTTGGATGTTTAGGATGTTTGGATGCCCACCCTCGCTGATTGACAGGTTCATTGCCCAATATTGGGAATTACTTATTGAAAACAAGGACCATGAATGTGGTTATTTAAACAACTGTTTTATCATTTTTATATATAAATTACTAAACTATGTTAAAAAGCTAAAAGCTGCTGAAATACAAGACTATCGCCATATGGCATCTTTGAAAGTAAACAACAATTTGTCTTGTCTTCTATTTATTGCAGGCCTTTCATCGTCCGCGATTGTTGCAAGTCAGCAAGCCTCAGCCCCTTCTCTTTACCCACCAGCACGGAGGTGAGAATGGTAAGACAAACCAAATCCACCAAAGTTTGATGTTTGTTAAAAAAAAAGTTTGTTAAATCAGAGGTGGACAAAGAGGGGAGCAGTCCTGCAAAGTTTTACCTTCATGCAACACTTGCGATTCCACTAATTAAGCTCCATTTACTTGTATTAAGCTACCTTAAAATTTGGTTAAAAAAAAAAAACAGTAAGGGCTACAGCCATCCTATAATGACTTTACCCACATCTGGATTAAATTTTGATGTTTCTTGGAGCTTTTCATTCTTGTTTATTGAACTTCTTTCTGAAAGTACAGTCACCCTCTTTTTCAGGGCACAGTCTTTAATTTTATGGTTGAGGTTTGAGTTCTGTTTGACGTTAAAGAGAGGCCTACACTGACCTCTGGTGGAATAATAACAACATTTCATAAACATATTTATCACAGAGGTTCTATCAGAGATCCAGATACTTACCCAGTATCTGTAAGTCAGCGGCCTCCAACCTTTTTTGTGCCATGGACCGGTTCAATGTCTGACAATGTTATCAGGGACCAGTCTTTGTGGTTTTGTGGATTAATACGACCTGCATGTAAACTCTGGTATTTTCTAAACATGAACCGTGAATTCACTCTAGCTGTTGACTTTTGAGGGCAAGACTTTTGAGGGCTTCATTGCCTCATTCCAGAGCCGATTCCTGCTTGGTACGTGGGAATCTCCTGTCAAGATAAATACGTATTTTAAGTAGGACTTTTGATATTGTCTGTTAAATGCAGCTTTCTTTTTCTTAGAAGTTGTAGGCTCTTCCTCTGTCTCCTCGCTGAGCCTTTTCCCCTTCGCAAAGAAACTTTCCAAAGATGTTTGTTTTTTTTACTGGTTTTGCTAGCTCCTGGGCTTCACTATAAGCGGTAACCTATCACGCGGATAGTGACATAGACGATGGAGGATTTTGTGCTCACTAAAATCATAGTTTGAAGAGAACTTGACACAAATAAACTTTGACATCCATTTTATTTATGACAGTTGTTCATAATATAATTTAAAGTTTCTGGGTTTTTTTACTTTTTAATGTTAATACACAATGAACCTGCATTTGTTTTTTTTATGATGCTCAAATCCCACGTGAAATAATTAATTCTTGTTTCTCTTTCTGCTTTAGGGAAACCTGATCATCTCGCCTCTTCGTTTCAAATGATCATGTGACTGGATCACATGGGGAAGCTTATGGAGTTCATGTAGACATCAGTTGAATGGTGTTACTATATTTTTAGTTTCTCTGCCTGAATGTGTGGCAGATTGATGTTTTCCGAGTATCTGTACAATATTTCTCCACCACTACAGACCGCGAGACCGGGTTCAAAGCCACGCTTCCACACTCATAGCCCAGCCAGCCACTGTACTGAGCCTGTGAAGCACTGTGACCAGACCGAAAGGAAAAGACATTTTGGCACTTTGCTCACCATCACAGGAAGTGGCAAGGACTTGAAGGCGAAGACATCAGAACACAAATAGCTTATTACACACTGAAAGTTTTTTGGCTTTAAATGACATCCTCACTGAAAAACATGCTGCAAATTGGTTGTCCTACAGATTCTGAAGTGATTTTAACACCTCACACTACAGCTAATAATCATTGTCTCATATCTAAATGGCTGTTTCTAATGGGTTCTCATTGCCTCAAGACTGCTCTCATTTTCCTTTTCCTCGTTACTCCATTCGCTAGCACCATTGCTTCCTTTCAAAACATAAGATTGCAAAAGAAAGTAGTTTAATTATTGATAGTCCCTCACACAATCAGTTCTCACTTATTCTTAGTGTTAGGTTTGTATCTCGAACCAAACCATCCAACTTGGTATGCACCATTGAGTCGGTTTTAAGGAGACTCGACTGCCCTCTCTTTAGCTGCAGTCGCTTAATATCCTCTTTAACTTTCAAATGCAAATCTTTTCCTTCCTGTTAAATTGACTTGAACACTATCTTACCTCCACAAACCCATTAAACATGGGTTTTAATTTGTCACTACGGCTCTTAAGCTGGATGTTTGCTCATGAGAGATGTGTATGTAATGCCTCTTCTTCTACATCTGTAAGGGGTTTGTGGCACCACTGTTTGTTAATTGGTAATTCTACAATTTCTTGAAGAATGCTGCTTTACTGTCACCATGGAAGTATCGTAATAATTTTCTAAGCATTCAACCTCTTCAAAAATGCATTCTTTAACAATTTCAACATTAACCTAGTTCTGTTTTGTTCCCTTAACTCTGCGATCAAGGTAGCATCATTCCGAACTCATACCATTAAAATTTATATCAACTATTGAATCATATAACTTTGTTAATTTAATGAAAACTCCACCCTTTTAAAGGTTGAGTTTTCCCCCACAACTAATGGCAAAAAATAAACTTGCTATCATTTTCAATTGTAACTGACTTGACTAAAGTCCTGAATTTTTGGCTTTTTTTCACCTAGTAACCAAATATTCATACCAGTCTTTCTTACTTTACTATTAACAGGAGTTGCAGTTTATTACTATGGTTTTTAAAATTAGTGTAAGTATGCGTGGGAATGGAGGCCTAGTGCTGGTACTGGGTACTAGTACATTAACTTTTTCTTGCATGGCGCCACTCCACTATTGTTGACTTAGCATTTATTCTTTACAAGTCGTTATAACTGAACATTCAACTCCTTCAAACATGCCTTCAAACCTGCTTTGATCCCCTTGGGTTCTTTTAAAAAATGGCCTAATCTTGTTTTGTTTAGTTATTTGCAGCCAAGATTTACATTTTTAATTTGCTCTGTGATCAAGGTTCGCACACTGAATCTAAATGTTCTACTTTATATCAACCATTGGATTAGATTGTGTTAAAAACAAGT
Organism: Danionella dracula; assembly: GCA_900490495.1. Taxonomy (NCBI): domain Eukaryota; kingdom Metazoa; phylum Chordata; class Actinopteri; order Cypriniformes; family Danionidae; genus Danionella; species Danionella dracula. The sequence goes on from UELW01000456.1 coordinate 1,855,638, forward strand.
GTGTTTTGAGCATTAGCGTCTCCAAACAATGTCATAGCATTTGATGTCATCCAAATAATTACGTTCGCAACCTGCTCTACGATCACAGCACGCTAAGTCAAATCTAACTTATCAGCCAATAAATTAAGGAACTTTATCATTTTGTAATAAACATGATCACGTCTTCAGGGATTTTAGTTCAGTGACAAAATTTACTTTTTTTGTGCAATCCGTCCTGGAGTAAATTTTTTATTTGAAATTTGTCATTCCTCCTCTTTTAATCTGAGTCCAAATGTTACATCTCTCCAGTTCCAACTACATTGTTTTTAACATGGGGTCGAGTTTATTGCCAAGGTTCTTAAAATGGATGTTTGTTCATGTGGTAAGGTTATTGTAGAGAGAAACTTATGTAGTGGGCGCTCTACATTTCTAAGGGGTGCGTAACAACAGAGGCCCAGTAGTTACATTGACTTGTTCCAACTTCTTGCATGGGGCCGCTCCATCCTTGAGCACTTATCGTGGACATCTGATAACTCCAGCATTTTCTGATCGCTCTACCCCTCTGAACATGCCTCCATAATCCATCATGTTTTTCACATGTCGTCCAGCATGGTGTACTATAGCACTAGAAATGTGACTCAACGGGGTCTCCTCAGGCAAGGCAAAAGTCGGTTTTGCACCAAATGCTTTAGATGTACTTGGTTGCGCACACTATGTGATCTGTATATGATGTACAGAGTGACTGTTCTAACGATGCAATCAAGAAACAATATAGATATTTAGTTGTCTTTATTTTAAACTGGTATTTTTTTATTTCTTCTTTCATGCTGCTTAACCTGCCCCAGCAATTGATTTTTGTTCCTTTTGTAATGTTTGATACAACTTGAAAGAGTCTCGGGAGTCACTCGATCCAAAAACTTGATCCCTCAGAAACAGTCCTCATTCATGGCATGATTTTTGTATCATGCTGTATTCAAAGCATTTCAAGAAGGTAGATTTTATCAGGTTGTATTTAAATGGGAATGTCTGACAAAACTTCTTTCTGCTGATGTGTAAAGGCTAAGGTACACCAAATATAGGTTTACACATGCCAGTTGTTTGAGGGTATACATACAGAGCCACTTTTTGACATCTCTAGGTTTAACAGTTAAAAGAGATGCTCGTTGCAGATTGAAACACACAGGTCATGTGCATTTTCTGCCGATAGGTGCTCAGTTGACATAGATTTGTTGGAAAGAGGACTAAGTGCTCTCTTGCATGCTTTGTGTCATTTTCACTGTGGCCTTCCACGTCTTTCTCATTGCGCTTCATCCCAAGTGTTCCTCTTAAGAAGATTTTGGCCCCCGGTACTCAAGAATGTTTACATTTTTTTAAAGGCTTTCTTGAACATATTTGTTTTTGGCAGATTCATCAATTCCTCCTGTTCTTTCTTGGACGGTTCTCTTATGTAAAGTGTACATTACCACATTTCTTTTTTTATACAATACTGTAACTTGCCTTTGTACATTTAGGCAAAAAAAATAAATCTTTTTATGAGACAATCACATCTGTCCTGGAGTCGATCTGTTTTATCTCTTGCTTTTAAAAATGCATTTGTTATGTTTTTTTAATGATTCCGTCATTGGATTAGTTGTCATACATGACCTATTTGATGGAAGCTGTTAAATATAATTTCTATTTCTCAATCTAATGGCTTGGGTCTTCATGTTACATCGTAAAAAGTCTCATAAGGGAGCTAACCTAGCAACAAAAGATTGTATTCAAAGCTGTATATAACAGAGATGTACCATGGGTGATGTCACTCATAGTTTTCGTATGAAGGTGCTTCAGAATGGGTGTAGCCAGGTATCATGGCTGACGTTTTGAATGTTAATGTCATAAACAAAACATTTTATAAAAATTTACTATTATGAACACAATAAAATAAATAGAATAAAAAAAAACATTGCAGCACCAGTGTAAACATATTTTTTAACTCAAAAGTTCCATTTTTAACAAGGCAGTGAGTGAGAACCTGCTCACCTTTGCCTCTAGCTGCTGGTCGAGGTAATAAAGTTCAGTCACCTGCTATTGTGCATAAACATGGAGAGTGAAAGTTACCAGTTGGCGAGATAGAGTGACCCATACCCGGAATTTGTGCTCTGCATTTAACCCATCCAGTGTACACACACAGCAGTGAACAAACACACTGAGCAGAAGATGTTTGCCGATTCAAACCGGGTTTACAGTAAGTCACTGCAAGATCCTTCCACTAGAGGATACTGTCACCTTTTGTTTCAGCATCTCTGTCATTAGATGTCAGTTTGCTCATTTATTAATATTTTGGTTTGAAAATGGAGTCTTGTAATTTTGGATGATACCAATTGTATTTACTCTTCCATTAATTTCTGTATCATTGCTGGCCATTTAAAATTATGTGTAGCTTTTTCACCACAAAACGAGTCAAGTTCAAAAGCAGAGACAACTTAACATTAAATAATAAAGATTGACAATGAAACTAAAAAGTCAGCTCGTTCTTCTGTGCAATTTATAGTTTGTTATTGAGCATCTGTACTTTAAGAGTCTTGTGCACTTTCTGAAGCAACACAAATACAAAGGTTTCAGAACTTTCTCTTCATCTGCGAGGTTTCATAGCATATAGCAAAAAATATTTTTTACCCAAGGACCAATTTTACAAGACAAAACAGAAAGAGGGCTGAAGGCCAAGCCCATTTAAACTGCCATCCACTGAGGTCAAATAACAATTCATTTGGTACCAGGCCACACAGAAAGATAAATTAACTTTACTTCCGTTTTGTTTATTTTGGAATCTGTATGATTTTTTATTTGGAAAACTTACATGGGAGCTATATAGGAGAAAGAGAGAAGATAGAGAGTGTGTGGAGAGAGGAAAGAGATGGAGGAGACCGGTGAGAGGGAGAGAGATTTAGTGGAGAGAGGAGATGGAAAACAGGGGAGATGAAAGGAGAGAGATTTAGTGCAGAAAGAAAGAAAGGACAGATAGGAAAGAGAGAGAAGAGGGAGGATGGAAGAGGGGAGACTGAAGAGGAGAGAGAAAAGAGATGGAGAGAATGTAAATAAGGAGAGAGAGAAGATAGAAAGAGAAAGGGGGAATAGATAACAGGAGACAAAGGATTATAAACATTAACTTTTAAGTATATGTTTTCACTCAACATAATAAATATAAAAATAAAACAATGTAATCGATAACTTAAGAGTTTTTTTCTCTGTTAGCATCGTTTTCTCAAAAATTAGTGACAGAGATGACAGTGACTTCAGCTTTCGGAAGATATCGATGTGGCTTTTTCTCGCACTGTCACAGATCTGTTTAATGCAGAAACAGATGGTTTGTATGAAGAAAGCATTCTGGGATTTTTTTTTGACGATGGATATCAACGTTTAGAGGGAATTAAAAATAGGTGTTGTGATGAAACCCACTTCTTCCTACTTTTATGACAGAAATACAGCTAAAAGAGTTTTACTCTGAAACAAAAAAGATCATGGACCTTATAAGACCTTGGAATGTACATTTACTAACCAAAAACCTGGATTAAACTAGATTGGGAAGGGTTAAGAAGCGTGTTCACACAAATTCCTGAAAATACCAATCTCTTTGTATGGCTCTTTTTTCTGTAATGATGTTAAACAGTCATATGACAACAAAGAAATGTCTGTAAGGGAAACTGTTTGGAATCACTTGAGTGTTTCACATTAAGACCTATAAAGCTCTTTTAGCTCATGTAAAGAGCTTTGTCCATGACAAAAAGGTGCTTTTCATGTGCAACGTGATTCAGCAGTGCAGATTATATGCAGCATGATTTTGTGGTGTGTGTGTGCGTGCGTGCGTGCGTGTGTGAATGCTAAATCTGATTATCGTTGCTGGGAGGGAGAGCAGAGGGATGGAGGCAGGAGATGCTGAGGCAGTGATTTATGTTTTCCCCTCTGCAATCGAGCAAGGCTACTGAAATACACTTTTCCTCCTGGGCTTAGCAAGGGTGCATTTGATATCTGCGATTTCATGGGATGCACTTTATACGCAGCTAGTTCTGAAGCTCCTTCATCAGAGGGGCCAGAGCCACGGCGACGCCCCCTATGTTACACCAGCAACAGCAGGACTTCTCGCAACCGTGTACGGTGAGGTTTCCATGCTACAGTACATTCTAGAACGTAGAGTACCTCGCTGTGAACTTCCTACAGCTTTTCATCTGTGTTGGAATGACAATTACTGTGACTATTTGATAGAAAGATATGACGACATTGTAAAAATAAATGTAAATATCATGTTGGCAACAGCTAGTAGTAGTAAAAACAGATTTAATAATTTTGAGAGTGAGGAAATCTGAATAAAATTTGAGGTTGGAATGAGTTCTCATCACTTTCAAAGTAAAGTTACCAATGTGTATGTTTTTTTTTTTTGCTGCGTATATGTTAAAAAGGGAGTGATAGTATTCCCTGCAAGCACATTTAATTTGGCTCATATGGTACTCAAGATGTGGTCCAGATTAGTTGATGTTCGCAGGCCAGAGGTGGTCCACATCTTTTTAGTCAAAACTAAACCGGACTAGTTACATAACTCAACCCAAAAATGAGCCCAATATTTTTGTTGGATTTGTTTATTTCAGCAAGCATAGATACTTTTTTAACCGTATATATTAAAATACCAAATATAAACTTGAACAAAAATTAGATAGAACAGTGAAGTCTTTACATCAGGGTCATCACATAAAAATGGAACAACACATAACCACAACCATGGCCAGACATTTTCAGTCTTGAATAAAAGACCAGCCCACTTCTGGGAAAATTTTGCTAAATTGCCAGTAATGTAGAGATTTATGGTAAAACATACCTAATAATGCAGAGATAATGACATTTTGAATAAATTATTTTATATATATATATATATATATATATATATATATATATATATATATATATATATATATATATATATATTATTTCTTTGAATATCCCACATCACCAATTATATGTTTGTACAACGACTTTGTAACAAGTTGAATATTATCTCTCCCCTAGTTTAAGAGTCTTTGTATAAGTATCTGCTTAATGCATAAATGTAAATAATATAAAAATGGTTAAGTATATAATGTAAAATATTCACACACAAAATATGATTTAAAGTTACAATCCCTTTTATTAAAATTTGCTGTGTCATTTGAAGGCACTCTGCTCTGCGAATTGAGTCTGCATTCTGCGCTGTCTAAAAAGACACAAACCTGAGATTCTCAATCATATGATTATGAATCTCCTATGTGTTTAATTAAAAATACAACATTTCTGAATGTACAACATTTCTGATTCTGATTGTCTGAATTTCTACCTAAATCTAGTCTTTTCTAAAATGCAGGCTGCCATCATAATGATTTAAATATCAGAGCACATTTTGGAAATACTAACAAGCATGCATTTAACAAAATTTGGATTAAAATACATACAATCTGCAAGCTAAAAACATAACACCACAGACACTAATAAAGTGTGACATGAAATTGTCAGAATTGTAGCTAAGAAAATTAATAAGGAAAAATGCACTTGCCATGCACCCCTCTGATCAACCAGCACTTGCAATTACCTTTAGACACAGGTGTAGATTTCCCCTTTTTCTCAAAGTGAATTTCAAACCTGAATTTTGGGGGACAGTACTTTTTTTGCTTAAAAATGAAAATTATATACATATATACTACCACAAATACAAAATGTGAGAATCATCTCTGTGATTTGTTTGAATAAACATATAAGACGGTTTATCGCTCAATCAAAACGACGAAATAACTTGCTTTTACAAATTTATTCCAGCCTATTGTGAACTATGTGGTGATAGAATATGTTTTGCGAGAAGAATTTTTTTTTTTATCAAGCTTACAGAAGTAATGTTAGCCTTAGCTAGCCGTAGACAGCATTGGTATAGGTCAAACATAGACCTGTAAAACATCGTTATTTTAAGCCATAACAAATCAAATTATGGCTTCAAGTTTTCTGTTGTGAATGAATGTTTTTACAATGAATGACATGAATAAGTTTGGAGCGAGAACCCGTCTGTCAGTGAAAGGTGCTGCGTTGACACTGAAGAGGCTAAATCCAGCGAGATTTTCCAGAGCCTCCTAATAACAACACGAGGCAGCTAATGCTGCTGACGCTATTCACAAGACTTCACCGTGTAGCACTCACTTTCGGTCTCATGAACCTTTACGTTCACGAAGAGGCTCGTTATGAGCACGGACATTTATAACACCGGTACAAGTGCCGTCATCTTGTCGCTAAACACCTCTATGGGATACGTCGAACGAGGGTTTGAATATTTCCTGTTCGCCAGGTAGGCTATTCGTTAACGTCTGCACTTGTTAGTTTAATATAACTTACTGTGGGCGTCCAATGTGGGCGTCTTGACTCAGCTCTGATATTCAGATACATCACTCAAAAGTATCATTATCCAATGCACCTCACATTTTTACCACATCCATACATTTCCAACTAATAAACTAACATTACAAGTGTTTTTGAATGATCTATAAAGCTAAGGAAAGAGATAAGGTGGAAAAATTCTAATTTCGCCTTGTTCTCTTAACTTTAAGTCGTTACTCAGTTGTGGGGTATTCTCCTAAATTGGCCTTATTTATTTATTTGTCTATTTATTTATGTTTAAATGTGTTGCTATAATACTATATTTGTATGCAGTTGTCATCCCCACTAAATATTTTACTGTTAAATTTTGTGAAATTCTGTGAACTTTTCAGTTTTACGGTACTCTTGTAAAAATAATTTGGGTTTTGGTTTATGTATTTCATACAAAATGAGCTGGAGATTCAGGATCATGTGGCTATCACAAGCAGAACTAATACAGTAAAATATGATAAGCAGTACTAATACAGTAAAATATGATAAGCCGAACTAATACAGTAAAATATGGATTGGTAATTGGTTTTATTATTTATATGTATTCAAATCTAGCACACAAACATCTTGATACTTTTCTCTTTGAGTTTATAATTTTACCAAACTACACTCTATACTTTAAATCAAAGACTCAGGGAAAGATAAAATTCGGAACACTATAAAGCCATGAACTTTCTACAAAGCTCTAGATAAGTATAAATGGAAAGGACAGTGGAGCAGTCCCTCAGAGTTATAGGACTGAGCTAAGATCCTAATGTAGGTCACTCACAGGGGAGTCTATTGAGGCCACTAACTGAAAACAATGTACTTCTGTTGGACATGATGAGAAATGAGAGTCCTGAAACTCTAGTGTTCAGAACTTAAAACAGTAATTAGTGTTCAAAAATAACATGTTACAATCAATTTAAAAAGAAAATAATTAATATATTCTTTTGTTAATCCTGGTGCGAAACTAAGCCCTCAGCTAGGGTTAATGACTTAAATTAGTAATACTCATAAAGCTCCTGTGCACTCATCATTAATATTCACAGAATTATATTTAATAAAATAATTTAACAGTTATATTAGAAGACTTCAAAGACAATCATAGAAACCGAAATCCTACATACTACAGCCCTTTGTACACAAAAGTTTTTTTTAAATAGACATATTATTCATACTTTGGCCTTTCATCCACATTGAAATGCTGAACTGTATCATCTAATTATAGCATTTCTGAAAAACCCTCCATAGTTAAGTTTTGTGAAATGTCTGGTTCAAAGATGTTTTGAAGATAGCAAAACCATACTGTGTCTGTGTTGTCTGGAGCCGCTCAAACACCTATTAGATGCTTCTGATTTTTCTTATTTTTTCAGTATATTTCCAAATATGGAGCTGGCATACATGTTTGGAATTTTCTTGAGTGTATCTGTGATGCTGAATAAAAACAATCTATGGTGATAATATAACTACAAGTTGACATTTTTCCGTGTAATTTTGGTAGACTACACTGTGATCAGTCAGAACTTAGCTCAAGTTAACTTCTGTTAGGATTCTGCAAGTAGTTCTCATTGCATCCTGTAGCATGGTGATCATCTTACATGTAGAAGATGATGTGTTGCGTATACTATGAAAGCATTTAGTATTTTAAACATGATTTTGTGAACCACAGATACCTTACTACTTTCTAACACAGGAAATAGCAATTGTATTATAGACACATACTAATTATTACAGACAGACTAGTTTTTCATTATATTCAGAATATTTAGAGTAGGCCAGCAACCAATTATTTTTTAAACAATCAATCAATCTGTTGATTAGTTTTTCATTAATCAATGAAAACAGATTAAAAAACAAACAAACAAGAAAAACAGTATTTCCAACTCAATCCTAAGAAAGCATAGCAAACATATTTCTCTTTTAGCTTTTATATATTAACCAAAGAGTCAAATGCATTTTGCTACAATTTTTGCCACCCTAGGTTTTAAATGAATATATTACCTAAAACATACTTTTTGTGCACATGTTTGGTATCATTCTTTTCAGCATAATTTCAGCATATGTATATATAACTGCATATAGATTGTGGTGTTGTTACAAACTAATTTGAAAGTCTGCTAAAAAAATATAGAATAAACATTAAATTGTTAAAAAAACTTTTCTTAATATTTTCACTGTAAATCTGAAGGAAAAATGGTTACAAAATAATTCGAAGCTTGAAATACTAAGAGAAATGTATAAAAAAGCACAAAAAATTATCCTCCCTTCCTCTTCATCAAAACACATATTTTACTTTTGCCAGATACTGGATCATCGCTGTGCTGCCCCTGTGCCATACCATGTTGCTTTTGCATATTTTGCACTGAATACATTAGTATTAGCAATACTAAACTTACATAATAAAAAGCTTTACTGAATTGCTGGGTTTTAAATTACCTTAGTGGAGACAATTTTTTTTGTTTTTGGCAAACACGGGAAAACAACTTGCCGAATGTATCTGTTCAATCATTCTGACTATTGTACAGGTTTTGTCCAACATAGAGTTGCATTTCATCGCAAAGAGTGTTGATTGAAAAGCTGGAAGAGCATCCATCAGTGATGTGCCCACTTCCTAGCCTGCTGCCTAAGGAGCAGGTACAGCCCATAATTGTTCATGAGGAAGAACCCATTAGCCTCCTGCAGTACAGCTGCCTCTCTGTTATTGCTTTGAAGCCCTCAAGGGCCATTTAAACAAATACAACCACAGCTCCTGTCACCACAAACACCAGGTTGTTCCCATTAACTCAGCATGGCAGGTTTCAAACAATATTTTCTTTTCCGATGAGATGTTTAATGATGTTTAAAAATGTTGTTTTAAAGATTTCCCAAGTAAAATGTTATGTACAAAATATTTAAAATTCAGATTCAAGAAGGAATGATTTACAAGGAAAGGTTGCTTCATGATATGCTTCATCCAATAAAACTGAGCTACTCTTCTGTAAAGAGAATTATAATGATTGTTTTGCGATACGATGCGTAGGATTTTTAATTTTTTTTATTTTATACATTTATTTATTGCTAGAACATTGGGCTACTGGTGCAAACCAGCAGAGGTCAGGCTTTTGAAATATAATTATGAACAGCTTTAGCTTCACAATGATCCATTTCTTAAATGAGATAATCTTAAATCCACTCCTTTGATCCGCAAGTGTATGCTAGCAGCGCTCATAGCAGCGCTCATCTGACTTCAGTAAAACTAGGAGCAGACTGAAAGATTAATCTGTTCCAGATCCATTTCTCACTCTTAATAAATGGATGAGACCTCATTTTAATCAGGAGAAACAGGTAACACGCTAAGTAGCTGTTTTAGTCAAAATAAGTGTTATTTTCAATGTGCAAGTGACCGAGCCCCAAAAATACCCTTAAAAACTGTCATTCATTTTTGTAAAAATTTTTTAATATTGGTGAGAAATTGCATAGAGATGAGTGATAATCTTGTTATACATTGTTTATCATTGAACTGCATTGGTTTGTTAGTTAAACAATAACAAACAAACTGGTGTGATCATCAAAAGTCAACATGCAACACTAACTGGCCACAGCAGGTACAGAATGTCACTTTCAAAAATTATTTTTCAACATTTTTATTCTTATAACCTCTTCTTTTTCTGGTGTACAGCAAAATCTGCCAGTATTAGCTTAAGACAGTATAAATTCCAAAAAAAATTTTCACAAGCCGCAAGATTTTGATTTTGAATTATGAGTGTTAGCAATCATAAAATGCGGTAATGACAACCAGAGGCCACTGCTTGCAACCTTTTTTTTTTCGTTGTTGTATTATTTAGTTTATTTATTTATTTATTTTTAATAGTTTGATAACATTTTGTATAGTGCCATGTCATATTTAAGTCAGTTTAGATGCCTTGGCCATGTCGTTTCAAAACTCTTTGTTTTGTTTTTTACAATAATTAGTTTTTGTATACACTGTTCCTTTAAGGAAGGCTTTAGTGTCTGTAGGTCAAAGTTGAGTGTAGGCTAAAAAGATTAATGGTTATCCTATGGTGTTACTGCCTGGAGAATGTACCCTAATATACAGAGAATCTATAGGTTAGTGTCATCGGCTGTTTTATCAGTGTTGAATTCATACCACAAATAAAACCTGGAGCCATATGATTAATATCTTTGCAGCTAACACATGACTGCTTTTGCACAACAATTATGCCTGTTGAAATTTACTTTCCCAGCAGTGGTGATTGCTTTAAGATCTTCTTCTGCCTGGTGTATGTATGATGTGAAGCTTTAGAAAACCTTTTGGACAGGGTGTAAAGTTCCTCAGTTCTGAGAAGTTAACTGAGAATGCCAAAATGCCAATAATGATTTCATTTATAACTGCCTTAACTGCCACCTAAACGTTTAATTCATGCAGAGCAGGTCTTTTACAGTCCCAAAGGCCATGGGGCTGACCACTGCCCAAACAGAATTCAACCTCAGCCTGAACCTGAAGCCATGACCATTTTTATTTAAACTTGGTTTGAAGCTTAGTTTGGCGTATGTTGTCATGGTAATCATAAAAATTGTAATGTTAGAATATGCTAAAATATGTTATTTTTCAAGATTGTAATAATTCACTTTACTGCCTGTATTAGTATATACAGCTAAAATATAATAAAATAACCTGTATTTCATCTCTGGCACATTGCTCTCATGGAGCATCATTTACACCCAGAAACTTGCGCCACAACTCTTCTCTGCTTGCAGAGGTCGTGCGAAACCATTCTCGTGGGACATTTTCCATTGAACAAGACAGTGGAGGCTAGGGCTGTGCAATTAATCATATTTTAATAACAATGTCGATTTCAGGGCTTAACTAAAAAAAACCTGTATAATCAAAAATAAACAATTATTGTTTTTATTATTAACTTTATGCCTGCACACTAACGGACCTACGGAGCCAGTTGTCTCAGACAGTCAGCCAGAGTGGAGTGAAGTTCTCATTATTCTAAAAAGTAGTGCTGTCAAAATTAATGTGTTAATGCATTGGATTAATTTAAATGCGTAAAAAAAATAATTTCGCAGTTGCAGTTTTGCTGCTCTGCTCAGTCTGTTATGTCTGTTGGGATGAAAGGAGACAATATAGGCACAAAGTATCCCGTAGGAGTGACTCATTTCAAGATGGACATCCCTTCGTACACTGCTGTCTAAGCTACCAACACTCATCACAGCTGAAGAGATGGGTTCTGCTGTCTACCAAAGCCTACAAAGAGCTGATCAGATCTTCTAAGGTTCCAGGTGTTCTCAACAGAGATCCTCAGTGCTCAGACTGAGCAGT